>OZ018397.1:43604783-44297831 GCA_963969525.1 Ontholestes murinus | reverse complement strand
AATATTTCGTACCGGAATTTAAATTGACTTAAACTAAGTGTCCAAAATGGATTTCAAAGAATGGTCAATATTATTCTTTCTATTTTCAATAGCAAAATTGTTATATTTAACTTGTAATTAAAATTATTTGCTTAATTATTGTAATTAAATTAAAACTACTCATCACTAATTATATGTACGCATCTTTGTACAGTATAGTGCAATACAGTACAGTAAGTTAAGATTGTACTAGAAGGTGTCAATGATCTTCCAAAGTATAGGCACTAGCTTTCCAGCTACTTTACCATTACAACGAAGTTTTGGAGGTCTTTCAGGTTAGTTTATCTTGGGCATAACGTTCCCAGCAGTATCTTCCTTATGGTTGCTAAAGTCACAGGCATTGAACGTGTTCTACCAAATTGCTTCTTTTGCAATCTGGATTTGAAGAGACTTTAATACGTGTTTGAGTGTGGAGGTTGTCCACTTTCACTAAAATATCAGTATTGGCGAGATCTTAAATTTGGTAATGATGGCTATAAGAGTCAGTTAGTTAAAATAATATTACATTTGTTGGATGGCTCATACGTTAAAAAAGAAAAAAATTAATATTAATAATTGTAAATTGTAGTCGGTATATCCATTGCAGTTTTTTTCCATTACTGTTAAAAATTTTTTTGTAATGAAAACCTTCCTTTATGTGTATCAACTGTTTTTTAACAATTAGCAGTTTGTTGTTAAATTCATTTTCATTAGAATTTTTAAGATGGAATCACATTTTTTGGCTTCTCTTTGGACACTTTTAAAGTTGTTCACCATGAAGCGTTTCTGTGACTTAAATTTGTATTTGTTGGATGAGAGGGCATCCAAGGCACTGGCAAACGCCAGGATCACAACAAGAGAGACTCTGATGACTGCAGACAATCCATAATAGTAGAGGGATCATTGTGGATTCACGTAATTTGAATAGAACTGGATAGTCCAGAAGTTTTGAGACCCTACAGCCAGGTGTGTCATTCTATCGCTCCTTATGTCATCTGTTTGATGCATTTTTCAATAGAGTAATCAAGACTTGCGGGGAAGGCGGCAGGGAGGGGCCCGACCCGTATATCGTTAGTCCGAATGCTTTCTTCACCAAACCATCTGCTATTCTATTACCTGTGCTATTGTTGCGTTCTTTTATCTAGCATTGAATAACCTTATTGTCACGAGAAACTTCTTCCAAGGCTTCGCAACATTCCAGCGTTAATGCTAAGATAATTTTACAGCTAGCAATGGACGAAATTGCTGCTCTGCTTATCAGATACCTTTGCTGCATGTAGTATACCCACAAGTTTCACCTTTGTTGATGTGCTCGTTGTCTTACCTAGTGCAATACTTATTTTCAGACACAGGTTTTTGCAATAAATTCTTACATCTGCACCTGTTTTTTTCGACGACCCATCAGTGTATATATCAATGCCTTTGTGTTTATATCCTACTCCTTAGTCTTTGCATCTCAGGTCTTTTTGAAGCTTTCTAGTGAATTTCGTGATTTTTTTTCTAGAATCCTCTAAAATTTTGGGGTGTTCACCTCCACCGTTACTCCGCCATCCCTTTGTTGCTCGTAGTCTTATAACCGCCGCTGCTACCTGTTCTCTGATATATAAGTCCAAGAGTGGTAGGTGCTGCGGGACTTCCATAGCATCTATTGGTGTTGTTCTCATTGGACGTGTTCTAGGAGCCTTACGGCTGTTTTTATGGTCGTTCTTGGTCACCATACACTGATGTATATGCCAACATTGGTCGCACGATGGCCGTGTAGATCCATAGAGCTCACCTCACCCCGAAAGTTTGGTGGCTTGAAATTATTGATTTTTCTCCTTTTAATCCCTTGCAGCATTTACGTTCATCTAGCGGCTATAATTTAATGTTAAATTGTTGAGTTCTTTATAATAATCGTAGATTATATTTTACTCTGTATAGTAGCTAATTACTCATTCAGTTCATACCCTTCATGTTGTTAATTGCACATTCATGTTATACATTAGTATAAGATTTACTGCAACTAAATGAGAATGCGTGGTACCTTTCTGTAAACTTCATGTTGTTAATTGCAACATTAATTCTAAAGTTACTTGGAACTATACAGAAGCTATGAACCAATTGGCCAAGGGCAACAAGCCCACTTTAAAATGGGGACCAGGCCACACCAGTATAATAGGTAACGGCAGATTTACTTGCCAGGGAAGGAGCTGCAATTTCTATAATCAGACCAAAGCTTACATGTAGGCTATCAAAGCTTACTGGATAAAAACATCAGATCAAAAGCAATCGTCACACTAAGCATAGCTAAACAGCTCATTTTTGAGTTTTTGTCATAATTCCATCTCTAAAAAGAAGAAAAGTAAGGCCTACTAGAAACAAGGGTTAAAGTGGAAGATCATTGCAGCTGCATGAACTCCGGCCAGCTGCATCCATCCAAAATTTTTATGTCTTATATAATATTTTTGTACATTCATTTGTATTTTTTTTTTTTTTGGAAAGGAAGCTAAAGTCTAATAAACATAAAGATAATTTGTTGTAAATATAAAATATGAGAAAAAAGAAAGCGTTCTGATTTTGTAACTAACACATGGCCCAGGAAATAATTAAATTAAGAAATGAAGATGATATATCAAAAAAATAATAATTTGTTCAACTTATGATAACATCTGCAGTATAAATATTTTGAAACGAATAGGCTGATCATAAAGGTTACAAAAGTATATGCATTATTCTAAACTCAAAATTATAGTAATAGTTTTGTTGTTTTAATCTAAATCTTAAATGATCATATCGTGGAATATCCTTTCAAGCAACTTTTTTCTTTCATTAAGTGACAATGTTACCAAAACGAAATGGATTTCATTTCACCTTAATCGTATAAGCCTGTCTTAGTAATTAAATAAAATTTGTCGCGTATACGATTGGAAACAGGTCTTTAAATATCATAGAAGAAGGCAGTAGGAGATTTTTTAAGATAATTCCAATGTATAAACTTGTATAAACACAACATAAATCTAAAAAAAATGTTTTGGCCACTTTTATGTTTTAGAAACTGAAGAGAAGGTAATTGAATTAAATTTTATTCATATAATTGGTGGCCTAAAGTTCGGGAAGTAATTTGCTTTTAATATCGTAAAAAAGAAGACTTAGAAATACGTATTTACAAGTCTTCTTCTTTAACTGTGGAACGCACTTGAAAACAGTGAAATGGGATATTGTTACGGAGTTTATAAACCTCCTGCTCTCAATTAAAGATGGGGATAATATTATTTTTAATTGTAG
Source organism: Ontholestes murinus (assembly GCA_963969525.1). Taxonomy (NCBI): domain Eukaryota; kingdom Metazoa; phylum Arthropoda; class Insecta; order Coleoptera; family Staphylinidae; genus Ontholestes; species Ontholestes murinus. The sequence goes on along the minus strand of OZ018397.1, from coordinate 44,294,546 downwards.
CTTTTGACAATTTTCGAATTGTTGGTGGTTTATCCACTAAATTAGGAAATTCAATGCAACGTTTAGACAATAGATGTCACCTCAATAGTGTATTTATCTTTAACGTAGTACATCAGTAGTTTCAGTATTAATAAAGATCTAATTATTAAGTTAGAGCTTTTAGTGTTCAAATCATCAACCATAATCTTTAGCATATTACTAAAAATATAAGTATCCTATAGCTTTCTGAAAGTTTCCAAGGGCAGGAGAATATGTGAAAGCACAGCAGGATCGTTATTCCAAATTTTTTAAGTTTTCTTTGATGATTCTAGAATTTTTCCTCAATTTTTTCATCGACGTGGGTTTTAGATATTTTGAAAAAAAAAATCTGGGAGATAATCTTCCAAGTAAACGAAAGTATTTTTTAAGGTTTTAAAATTCTTCAGCATTTTCTAGCAATTTTTATTCTAAAAGTCTCACAATTTTCTTCTAGTTTCTTTTTCTTTGCCCACCAAGGCGGGTGATCTTTTTGACTTTAATCGGACACTGAAGCTCGGAAAGATTGGCCACAGGATCGACCTGAGAGATCATTATGTTGGTCGCAGATGCATTAAAAACATTCTGTATAAGTATCCGAGGTATTCCAGAACTTCTTCTGATAGTTCACAGTATTTTAAGCAGCTTTAAAAGCTTCAATTTTGTTAATGTCTTCTATGGTGAGCGTCCATGTTTCACAACCGAAGAGAAGCACCGCCCATATATAACATCGTGCAAACTGCTCCATAGTTATTAAACACAGTGAATGAAGTATTTGTTAATATTTGTATTATTAATCGTCCTTGGTTATTTGCTAAAGTGGGTATGCTGTTTTTTTTGGTACACCTAACATTTATATAATTTTCTTGTGAGTATTGAATTAATCATGCTTATTTTGCAGCACTTCTCATACAAGCTCCCATAGCTTTTTTGATTTCCAGTCTAATACTTCTGTGTTTCTTTTTGTACTCAACATTTTTGGTGTTCTTCAGGGCTCTTCATTCCTCCATGAGCGCAATAATCTCTTTACCCGTTTCATTAGGTTGCCCATCAATTTTTAACTGTTCTCACATTATGGGAATGTGTGATGTTAGTTATTGTTTTACTGTTTAGATCTTGCCCAAAATTTGACCTGAAGTTTTCGTCTTTGAGTCTTTGCACGTCATACGTTATTCTGGTGGAGCGATTTCTCAGTTCAAGACCAAAAGTATTCCCTTCCCGCAGTCCGCTTCTCCATCCTGCAGCTAGTAGGTGTTTACTCGGTCTGCTTGATTAGGAGTTGCTTATTCATCAAGAATTTCTTGCTCATTTTGCAGCTTAGCTCCATATCTTGAGGCAGTTCACTATCCGCCACAGGTGACTCCACTGGTAGCCTGCAACTTAGTCTCATCTAATTAATTACAAGCAAAGTAAAATATTTTCATAATTATAACCATTTTTATATGTGTAATTTTTTTTAAAGGGGTCATTAAATAACCAATAATCTCTTCTATAACATATATTAAAATAATGTTATGGGTGCCATATTAAGGCCTAAAAAATCAACACTTCATGTCAAAAAAAATATATATAATATTATTCAAGAAGAAAGGATTATAAAAAACGTATTACTTATTTTATTTATAAACGTTTGAACTGATTAATACGGTAGTTACACTAAAATGCATTTAAGAATTACACTCTTAATTAGAATGCAAACGATTCGGGGCGCGCTCACGTTTCGAAACCAGAATTAATTGAGTGTGTGGCAGGCGTCCTTAATAAATTTAAGGGCGCGGGGCGGAATGGGGTGGGGGGCGAGCTACGGGAATAGGAGAGGGCACTTCTTCGTATTTAATTAAATAGATTCGGTTTTTTTTTTCCTTTCGTATGGCTGGCATAAAAGAAAGTTAATCTCCAATTAAAGTGAATGGGCAGAGGGAATGGTCGCCGGGTGGGTAGCGGCTGCGGAGAGAAGACAGACAGGCGTCCGTCGTTTTTCCAGGACTCCGTCGAGTTGATCCATTGATCCCCAACTTGTGCTGCTAAGTTTGACTGGATTTGTTGGCTCACGGGTTTCCTTAATAATTCTTCTTTATTGCCTCGCCCGCGGTTCCCGTCCCATATAGACGTACGGGCTCGCATCCCCGAGACCAGCGGAACCTTTCCTCTCCAAGATATCGCATTATTAAATGCCATCCTCCAAGAAGTCGGCGCGAAATTGTGATATACAACCGCATGAATTATGTATTACAGATGCCGCCGGAATTTATGCTATTTCAACGCTTATAAGTAGAAACGTAACTTGTCTTATTCTCAATATCTTATATTCAAATTTCCCTTCAACAAAAATAAAAACATGTATAAGGAAAAATACTTTCTGATTCTAAATTTGTCATTTAATTAGCTTCCGAAAAAAGATTAAACAAACAAAATACTATTCACATATAAGAAATGGTTTGAAAACATTAATGTAAAATACCAAAACTAATATTCCTTGAATAATTTCTCACTTATCTCTTGGTGTAATTTTATGAATTGATATACACTTGGTTTAATTATCCAAGTGTATATCAATTCTCTACCTATTACGAAAACTAATGTCTACAGATAGTCAAACTTTCTTTCGTGTCATGTTCAAGCTGTATAATAAAGTCAACGCTTCCACATTTACCAGATGTATGCATTCGTGTTTTACGGTTTGACTAAGAGATGGCGCCAACGAAAAGTACGCAGCGTGTTAATTTGTCACATACGTTTAGTCCGCCAAAAACTAGCGTCTTTGTTTTATCGTTGATAGTGATCATATCGATATATCGTATCTGAAAAAGAACATTTTCGGTACGCATTGCTTTTCTTATTTAATCAAAAGAAAAAGGCTACTGAAAGTCAACGTTGGTGAAAAAGCTCCATCGATTAGAATATGTGAGACATGGTTTCGACAATTTAAAAGTGGTGATTTTAATGTGAAAGACAGTGAGTGCTCTGGTAGACCACGAAAATACGAAAACGAGCAATTACAGGAGTTATTGGATGATGGCCCAACTCAACGGCAATTAGCAGAAGCATTACATGTGTCACAAGAAATAAACATCAGACGCTTACGAGCAATGGGGAAGATCAATAAACTCGGTAAATGGATCATACACGATTTGAATGAACGTCAAATGAAAAATGGGAAAGTCACTTGTGAAGTGCTGCTTCAACGCCACGAAAGGAAATCATTTTTGCATCGAATTGTGACGGGTGGCGAAAAATGGTTTTATTTTGAAAATCCGAAGCGGAAAAAACCGTGGCTTTCAGCTGGCAAAGCCGGTCCTTCAGCATGAAGAACAAATCGCTTCGGCAAGAAGACCATGCTCTGTAACTGGTGAAACCAGAGCGGTATTGTGTATTATGAACTCTGGAAGCTCCGGCGAAACCATTAATACAGAACGCTATCGCCAACAAATGACTAATTTAAACCACGCATTCATTGAAAGACGACCGGAATGGGCCAAAAGATATCGCAAAGTGATTTTGTTACATGACCCGCCGTATTCGCCAGACCTGGCGCCATCTAACTATCACCTCTTCGCATCAATGGGGCACGCGCTCGCAGAGCAGCACTTTCGAGGAAGTTGGAAAATGGCTAGACGAAAGGTTTGCTGTAAAAGACAAGCAGTTTTTCTGGCATGGTATTCATAACTTACCTGAAAGATGGGCAAAATATGTAGAAGCCAATGGGCAATATTTTGAATAAAACCAAAATTAATTATGTCGTATATAGAGTATATGGCTTTATTGGTATTGCAAATTTCAGAATTATAGTAATTTATGTAGAGCTGTAAAAGTGCTGATGGAAATGGAAATTTCTTTTAAGCTTAGAATATTGAATATTAAAAAATTTTTATTCAGTTATAGTCGAATCACGAAGAGCATTTGGAAAAAATGCTGAAAAGTGAGATGGGGAAGAGTAAGAGAACCGTCGGAAAATGAAGCTGTAACAACATCGAAGAAGTGCCCAAAGAAAAGAATAAACGTGCTAATGTAAGAAGGCAAGGCCGTAGTGATGAGAGACAGCAAGGAGGTTGAGGAGGTCAAGTTTCTTGGCTGAGAAAATTATGGTGGCAAGAGAAAGTCCTAGGTGAAAAGGTTCGGTATAATGAAATTGATAAGGCAATACATTTGCATGCCTACCTTTCGGTCTCAAGCACTACTTCGAATTTCACCCCCCATCGTAACGACATTAAAGTCATAAAAAATGCCATCCCCGCACCCAATTAGCGAGGTCTAAAGAGATTGCATGCGCCTCTCTTAACATCCGACACCTGTCGGACACCAGCGGGCACCATCAGGAGGAGGAGTTAAACTTGGCTATGCAACAAAACGCTTTTACTAGACTGCTTAGTAAAATGCCTCACAGCCCATTGAGCTCGAAAGCTAATTAATGATGGTTCTCGCTTAAAAAGTGGTAGTGACAGTGTCACCAGAGCAACACAGGGCGGACAAAAATAACTACGACTCACGTATAGTCCCAAAAGATAGACTCATTTATCGCGAAACCGCGAACGACACTCCGAGGACGCTAGTGCCAGCTAGTTAGAAGATATACACTGTGAGCTTGCGATATTCACTCGAGCTTAAAACACGACTACCTAGCCACGAGATGGCGTTGTATGTCTTTTGAATATTTCTAATGATTCTAGAAATTAGCACTACTAGAGAGACCTACTAGTCCTTGAAAGTTGGAGTATTTGACTATATAAAGCCGGCATCACATGGCAACAGCCAGTTCTAATTCTAAGAGCAAACGAAGCGATACAAGCGAAAGAGAGCGAACCAGCAATCGCGCAAATAAACTATCAATTCGGCTCTTTCAGCTCTCAAGAACTTTCTTGTTTGAGCCAATGTAGTCTCATGGTGTAACATGATTTTGGAAAGGATTTCTGACAATCAAATAGTAAATATAATTCAGAATTAACCATCTCATATTATACTAATAGCTCAGTTAAGACGGGTCCCGTTTTTCTGAATTCCTTTGAAGTGCTTCGCGTGAGAACAATATTTGTTAGATTTGACTCACCTTCATAGTTCCATACCTTTGAGTGCTGTTTACTTTTGTGCTAATACTTATATATCTATGATTCACCACCTGTTATTATATTATAGACCAATTAACACGTACCTTTTTTAACGGTTGTTAAATTATATAATATTTAGCGCATTTAACACATTTTTATTGACAGCCAAATGTTCATGCAATACTGATGTATACCAGTCCTACTAATGCCCATAGGATCAAATTCACGATGAGTCACATGAAAGTCCTGTAATATCAGTCAGTTTATGCACAACGATGCTGTGTGTATTTTTACGTGATTTGTAAGAAAAGAAAAGCTATACTACATAAGGTAAAAACAGTTGACACAAAGGTAACTGAACACATCATTGACTTAGTGTGGTTAGCAGTCGTTTGCCGCCTGTTTTGTTATTTAGGTAGACTTGGCACACCTATAGTCCCGCAACCAGCCTTCAGAAGCAAGCATCCCGAATATTTTGCAAAAAAATCTAATGTTATAAGGCATATATAAAAGCAAAAATTAGAAAAGTACAAACAAATTGTGAATTAGGAAGGAATTAATTAATGTTAAATGAAATCACACACAATTGGAAGGAACACTTTGGCCGCAAAAATCACTTGTTAACAGGTAACGGACACACCCGAAAGACTGTATGTTTGGTCTATCCTATACTGGTATGCATTGACACAGCTTAAACACTTCCATCTTCCTCAGTATATATGTCAGAAATTCTGTAGGTTCCACCTCGTAGATTGTAGATTTACTTTACGTAGCAACATCAACTACTCCACATATAAATTAGGGAACCAGTCATATCATTTCAGTGCCATCTTCTCCAGGATGTAGAGTCTTTCTCGTAGGTGATAGATTTACCTAACGTAGCAACACCAATTGGTCTACATATAAATTTGGAATCCAGGCATACTGTTTCGAGCAGTATTATAATTAGCCTAGATATTTGAGAGACCAACGTTCTCAAAAATACTTAACTATATGCTGTAAGTGTTTCCATCTCCTAAAGTCATTCATATGTATGTTAATGTTGTCTTCTACTGGAAGTTTCGCAATTAGCACCAGACAATACAAGTCCTTAGAAACATCGGAAAGAGGAGTAAGAGGATGATAATTAAGGTTTGCTTCAATTTGAGTCAGCAATGTATACAATTCTTCAAATGAGAGCTTTTCCCGACATCCGTTTGAGGTAGTATGAGATGAAGAGCTTTCAATATGCTGTGAGTTTAACCACTCTAATACAATTATTGAGATTGTAAGTTGAGTTGCCAAGTGATTAATCTCAGCTCAGAGCTCTAATCGAGATATCGTTTGGAGTTGAAATGATTCTATCCTTGATATAGCACTAAGAAGTTTTCTGTCGAACCTTTTTTTTCACTTCAAAAATAATAACTATTAATATTAATTTACATATAACTTTAGAGCAAGAACATGCGGGCGGAGTTCAAGTAATGTTCTTCCACTTAAACCCATATTACTGGATGATGATATCCTCACCAGCAGTTATTTTTTGCCATTTTAGGCCATATTTTGGCCATTACTGGCTAATCTTACTCATTTTGTATGATACTATTTTCTTGATGTTTCATGTCATTGAACGTTTTAACCAATAAAGATTATTGCATTTTGAAATTATATGTTTTTTTTAATTTTATTGATGTGGTGGTAAAGTAACGTGGAACATTGTGGCCCCTCGGACGATGTGAAAGCGATTTTTGGCCCTAACACTACAAAAGGTTGAAGATGTATGCTTTACATCAACGCAGAACTCCTTGCCTATTCTGATTGTTCTAATCTAAAAAAATAACCACCAGCAATGGCCAAAATATTGTCTCAATGGTAACAATCACCTAGAGGAAATAATGGTTTGATGGAAGGACATTACCAAGTGAACCCCGCCTTCAAGTATTGCGATCTACATTTCAAAGTTATTGTAAATGTATGTTATTTTGTATATTTTTCAATAAACTAAACTTACGATTAGGGATTATAAAGGACTACGGTGACGAAGCCATTAATGGTTGAAGGTTAGGCCATGGTGATTGCTATCGTGGCAGTTAATCTCAACGCCAAAGCCCTACACTGGAGATCACCACTGATTCATCAGCAGAGGTGAAATGCTTCTGGACACAATAATGGAGTCTATCAACATAGGGAACTCCTCAGACTTTAGAAGGCACAACTCGAAGTCCATACTAGACATCAGTCACCTGCCGACGAAGAAAAAAGTCTTCCATCACCAATATGAGAAGGTCCCATCTAAAAAATCCAATGGGCTTACTGAAATAAATATCACGAAAAATCAAATCCGTTAAGGTTGGGCGTGGCAGATGCCATGATTGTATCTAAGGTTAATATTATCACAAGGAAACATTTATTTATTTTATTTGACATCATAAATAAACATTTTACATAGATCTGTCATGCTGGCATAAATTACCAGAAGTTCCTCATAAACGATGGATTTCTACGAACAAATACTAATATTAGAATATGGGTTAAATTAAAATACGCACTTCAATTGTTTTTTTTTAATTTTTTGCAACAACTTTTGAACTAATGTCCCAATTTAAAAAAAAACTTTCATTGATGAATTGTTACTATTGAATTGTATGCAAACCTCATCAAAAACAAGTGTGGTGTGTATTTTAAAACCTATTATTTTTCCATATCAAACAATTCTAACTTTAGATCCCTCAGCACAACATATGTTTCGAATTTCAATTGTTTTTTCTGATTTTTGTCGATAACTTTTAAAGTAATTATCAGATTTGATAAATTTCTAGACCGATGGGTTTCTGCAATTTAATACATTTAGAATATGCATAAAAGTGAAATTCGTGCTTTTTTGTTTTTTGGTCATAATTGTTGAAATAATTTTCCGATTTGAAACATTCATTCATTGATGGATTGCTACGATCGAATACATTTAGATAATGTAAAATAATAATTTGTAAATAACTTATAAAGTAACGAGCCGATTTGAGAAATCTCTACACCGATGGATTTCTACAAATTAATACGTTTAGAATATGAGTAAAACTAAAATGCGTGCTTCAATTGTTTTCAATTACTCTGAATTGGAAAATTCACTATGGTTTAACCACATTATTTGTAGTTAAAACATAGTGAATTTTTCAATTCAGTGTAAGTATGGATTACCACGTAGTAACGGTTGCAACCATTCTCTTTATTGTTTTCAATGGTTTTTTTGTTTTTCGGCGATTACTTTAAAACTAATGTTCTGATTTGAGAAATGTCTTCACCGATGCGTTGCTATGATCGATAACATTAAGAATATGCGTTAAACAGAAATTCGTATTCCAATTATTTTTTGTGTTATTTTCATTCTTATATAGGTTATAGGTTTAAACTTAGTTGGTGCAATGACAAACTGCATCTGGATTTAAAGTAATCAAGAAAATCGTACCCATTTCATTGAGACAAGCACATAATAAGCTATTATTGTTCGACATATATCAAATATGTCTAATAATCAAATAATCTCTGATTTTGGTTTAAAAAAATTACTTCGCGACCAGTTTAAAGATGGTATATATTATATAAGTGCAGAAACTTAGTTTACTGCATTGTGTATCATTATATACCACCCGAAGGAATAAATTAATCTAACAGATCTATCCGGTACGGTAGATTCTTCACTGCACTCTTGATGAAACGAAATTAAAAATTACGTAATGTGTTTTTTACAGTTTCATTGTGATTAATTATCTCAAAATTACGGTTTGGTTAATTTGGGTTAATTGAATTTTAAATGATTATACTTACGGCTTATTGAACGATTTATCGTGTATTTCTATAAATGGAAGCAGATATAATATATTATAAATAGATGCAATGATTTATGCGTAATTCATCTTTTGTTAGTTCGCTTAAACAGTTGTGTGTATTAAAATAAAAATCTTTTTTTAAAGTAATTTTAAGTATGCCAAAATATAATTGGCGCAGTCGGTAGGATTGCTAAAAAATATTAAAGTGAAAAATTCTTTAATTTAAAGTAAAATGATGATGTGGTCATCATAATACTTACTCTGTATTATCTGTAAAAATTATGCTAAAACTAAACGGAATTTCAATAGAAATTTTTGAACTTTAACAGTTGATAGCGAACATATTCTTAAAACTACACATGTCGAATTTATTCAGTTTGTTTTGCCCAATTACCATGGATGGATATACAATACGTGCAAATGATAAAATTTTGACAGAGTGCTTAAAAGGAAAAAAAGCTAATAATAATAAATAAAGTTTACTAAGAAATTATAGTTGAAAACATTTACGTAAAGAAAACAATTGAGGTTTTTAAAAATTTTGCCAGAACTTTTCTTTAAACTGAGTAGAGATGGAATTTAAAAAGAAATAAGTCAAAATAAGAAAAAATTCAATTAAAAAAACACAATTAAAAATTTAATTTACTAACCAAAGAGAAACAGGTTGAAATCATTCTTTTTTCAAAAATTTACAATCGAAAATATGAGCTAAAATAATGACAAGAAAATTACAGTTTAAAGCAGATGAAATGAAAAAATTTAAAAAAACAATTAAATTTTGTTAAAAACAATAGATATAACAGTTAAATAAGAAAAAAAAGTGGCCTACAGAGCAAAATAAGAAATTGACTTTAAAAAACATGAAATTTATTAAAGGTTAAAATAATTATTTTCTTGAAAATGGTTGAAGAACAAAAAAAAAACAATTCAGTTAATCAAATGGAATTTTCTAAAAAATACAGTTAAAAAATGTTGAATTAATTATTCAATTTTATTTCAAAAAGTTGAAAACTTTTAGAATAAAAAAACAATTGAAATTTTGTTTTTAAACATATATAAAACCAGTTAGAATAGGCTTTGTTACAGAGAAAATTTTGATTCAAAAAGCACAGCTAATATTAAAGAAAGAAAAAATTGCATAAAAATAATGTTAAAATCATTATTTCCTCTATTTTATCAATACCAAAATAATAACAATTGAAAACTTAGCTGATAAATGACATTTACTAAAAAACTAAAGTTAAAATCAGTTGAAATTAAAAAAAAAACAATAAAATTATATTTCAAATAATAATTGTAAACTTTATAAAAGTACACATTAGTCTTATGCTTAAAACAGTACAAGAAATTTAAGAAAAATGAAAATAAATAAAATTTGCTAAAGAATAATAATTGAAAACTTTTTTTTAATTTAAGTAAAATAAAAAAACAATTAAAGATTAGTTGAAATTCCCATATAAAAGAAATTTTTAGAACCAATAGATTATATAATAAAATATAAATTATATAAATTAAGCAAAAATTTAAAATTCGAGGTTCAATTGTTTTTTAGTTTTTGAACTACTTGAACTTTCAATAATGTTTAATTTTAAATAAATCTTGCACCAATGGATTCCAACAATCAAATTTATTTAAATCAAGTAAAAATCTAAAATTCGAACTTTCAGTTGGTGAATTTTAAAATTAAAATTGTTTTCAGAAATTCTCAAAACATTTTCAATTGTTTTTAGTAAAAATTCAAATAGTTTATGCTGTTTTTTTTTCAGTTTATATAACCTAGCGTACTCTTGACCTACGACAATAAACTATGCGTTAACCCAGCGTCTACTTTTCCTCTTAAACTCCAGCGTACTCTTGACCTACCTCAACGTACAATTTGTTCGGGCGGGCCAAGAGAACGAGAGAGGTCATTGCATTGTTTGTTGAGGTAGGTCAAGAGTACGATAGAATAAGTAATAATCAACTTTATAAGGTTAAATCTATATTGCGTTTATTATTGTTATAATATTTAAAAAAAATAACGGTAAAAGAGTTGACATTGATAAATCACTAAAATATTTGAATGACAATAAACAAATTTAAATTTGTTGCCAAGTAAAAAAAAGCTGATATTGAAAAAACAATTGAATGTTTAACTTTTACCAAAAAACAGAAGAACAAAATTTAAAATTTAAAAATCAGTTGAAAGGATGTATGGCATGTTAGTAAACTCTCTTTGGGTTTTTTGGTATAATGATATAGATATGCAAAATATTTCATATTCATTTAGGTTCGTTTAAGAACATTCAAAATAATTCGAAATCGTTTAAGATCATTTGAAATCATTCGAGATCGTTTAAGATTGTTCAAGATAATTTCATTCGTAATGGTTTAAAATCACTTGAGATTGTTTAAGATCATTCCAGACAACAAAATCACTCAAGATATTTTAAGATTATTTAAGACTCTTCCAGACCTTTTAAAATCATTCAAGATCGTTAAAGGTCATTCAAGATCATTCAAAATCAATAAAGGGTAATCAAGAGATAATTTGAGTTGGTTCAAGATATTTCAAAATCATTTAAGATCACTCAGCATCATTGAATATTAAGATTGTTCAAGATTATCAAAGTAGTTTAAGATTATCAGGATAATTTGAGAACGTTCAAGGTCACTCACGATCGTTCAAGACCATTCGATATCACTCAAGGTTTTTCAAGAGCATTCCAGATCTTTTAAGATCGTTCAAGGTAATTCAAGATTAAAAATGATTCAAGACCATTTCAGATCATCAGGATAATTCGAGAATGTTCAAGGTCATTCGCTATTGTCTTTTAAAATTACCTAATTATATAAAATCCTCTTTTTTCAATTTTTGGAATGTTTTGAATCTTTCTCAGTTTCAGCATTTTTTGACGTTTTATTTAAAAACAATTTTATACTTTTTAGAATTTTTAGAAGTTTTAGAATTTTTATTAGAATTAAGAAATTATTTTTGGCCATTCAAGATTATTCAAAATTATTGAGAAAAGATTATTTAAAATCAATCAAGATTATTTGGAATCATTCAAGATCGTTTCAGATCATCAGGATAATTCGAAAATGTTGGAGGTAGTATTATTTGAGATGGTTATAAATCATTCGAAATTGTTTAGGATCATTCAAGATTATTCAAGATTAAAAATCATTCAAAATCGTTTCAGATCATCAGGATAATTCGAGAATGTTCGAGGTAGTATTATTGGATATGGTTTTGAATCATTTGAAATCGTTTATGATCATTCAAGATGATCTGAGATCGTTCAAGATCGTTCAAGATCATTCAAGATTAAAAATCATTCAAGATCGTTTCAGATCATCAGGATAATTCGAGAATGTTCGAGGTAGTATAATTGGAGATGGTTATAAATCATTCGAAATTGTTTAGGATCATTCAAGATCGTTCAAGATTATTCAAGATTAAAAATCATTCAAGATCGTTTCAGATCAACAGGATAATTCGAGAATATTCAAGGTAGTATTATTGGATATGGTTTTAAATAATTTGAAATTGTTTATGATCATTCAAGATCATCTGAGATCGTTCAAGATCATTCAAGATCGTTTCAAATCATCAGGATAATTCGAAAATGTTCGAGGTAGTATTATTGGAGATGGTTATTAATCATTCGAAATTGTTTAGGATCATTCAAGATCGTTCAAGATTATTCAAGATTAAAAATCATTCAAGATCGTTTCAGATCATCAGGATAATTCGAGAATGTTTAAGGTAGTATTATTGGATATGATTTTAAATCATTTGAAATCGTTTATGATCATTCAAGATCATCTGAGATCGTTCAAGATCGTTCAAGATCATTCAAGAATAAAAATCATTCAAGATCGTTTCAGATCATCAGGATAATTCGAGAATGTTCGAGGTAGTATAATTGGAGATGGTTATAAATCATTCGAAATTGTTTAGGATCATTCAAGATCGTTCAAGATTATTCAAGATTAAAAATCATTGAAGATCGTTTCAGATCATCAGGATAATTCGAGAATGTTTAAGGTAGTATTATTGGATATGATTTTAAATCATTTGAAATCGTTTATGATCATTCAAGATCATCTGAGATCGTTCAAGATCATTCAAGGTCATTCAAGATCGTTTCAGATCATCAGGATAATTCGAGAATGTTCGAGGTAGTATTATTGGAGATGGTTATAAATCATTCGAAATTGTTTAGGATCATTCAAGATCGTTCAAGATTATTCAAGATTAAAAATCATTCAAGATCGTTTCAGATCATCAGGATAATTCGAGAATGTTCGAGGTAGTATTATTGGAGATGGTTATGAATCATTCGAAATTGTTTAGGATCATTCAAGATCGTTCAAGATTATTCAAGATTAAAAATCATTGAAGATCGTTTCAGATCATCAGGATAATTCGAGAATGTTCAAGGTAGTATTATTGGATATGGTTTTAAATCATTTGAAATCGTTTATGATCATTCAAGATCATCTGAGATCGTTCAAGATCGTTCAAGATCGTTTCAGATCATCAGGATAATTCGAGAATGTTCGAGGTAGTATTATTGGAGATAGTTATAAATCATTCGAAATTGTTTAGGATCATTCAAGATCGTTCAAGATTATTCAAGATTAAAAATCATTTAAGATCGTTTCAGATCATCAGGATAATTCGAGAATGTTCAAGGTAGTATAATTGGATATGGTTATAAATCATTTGAAATCGTTTATGATCATTCAAGATCATCTGAGATCGTTCAAGATCGTTCAAGATCAATCAAGATTAAAAATCATTCAAGATCGTTTCAGATCATCGGGATAATTCGAGAATGTTCGAGGTAGTATTATTGGAGATGGTTATGAATCATTCGAAATTGTTTAGGATCATTCAAGATCGTTCAAGATTATTCAAGATTAAAAATCATTGAAGATCGTTTCAGATCATCAGGATAATTCGAGAATGTTCAAGGTAGTATAATTGGATATGGTTATAAATCATTTGAAATCGTTTATGATCATTCAAGATCATCTGAGATCGTTCAAGATCGTTCAAGATCGTTTCAGATCATCAGGATAATTCGAAAATGTTCGAGGTAGTATTATTTGAGATGGTTATAAATCATTCGAAATTGTTTAGGATCATTCAAGATTATTCAAGATTAAGAATCATTCAAGATCGTTTCAGATCAACAGGATAATTCGAGAATATTCAAGGTAGTATTATTGGATATGGTTATAAATCATTTGAAATCGTTTATAATCATTCAAGATCATCTGAGATCGTTCAAGATCGTTCAAGATCATTCAAGATTAAAAATCATTCAAGATCGTTTCAGATCATCAGGATAATTCGAGAATGTTCGAGGTAGTATTATTGGAGATGGTTATAAATCATTCGAAATTGTTTAGGATCATTCAAGATCGTTCACGATTATTCAAGATTAAAAATCATTCAAGATCGTTTCAGATCAACAGGATAATTCGAGAATGTTCAAGGTAGTATTATTGGATATGGTTATAAATCCTTTGAAATCGTTTATGATCATTCAAGATCATCTGAGATCGTTCAAGATCATTCAAGGTCATTCAAGATCGTTTCAGATCATCAGGATAATTCGAGAATGTTCGAGGTAGTATTATTGGAGATGGTTATAAATCATTCGAAATTGTTTAGGATCATTCAAGATCGTTCAAGATTATTCAAGATTAAAAATCATTCAAGATCGTTTCAGATCAACAGGATAATTCGAGAATGTTCAAGGTAGTATTATTGGATATGGTTATAAATCCTTTGAAATCGTTTATGATCATTCAAGATCATCTGAGATCGTTCAAGATCATTCAAGGTCATTCAAGATCGTTTCAGATCATCAGGATAATTCGAGAATGTTCGAGGTAGTATTATTGGAGATGGTTATAAATCATTCGAAATTGTTTAGGATCATTCAAGATCGTTCAAGATTATTCAAGATTAAAAATCATTGAAGATTGTTTCAGATCATCAGGATAATTCGAGAATGTTCGAGGTAGTATTATTGGAGATGTTTATAAATCATTCGAAATTGTTTAGGATCATTCAAGATCGTTCAAGATTATTCAAGATTAAAAATCATTTAAGATCGTTTCAGATCATCAGGATAATTCGAGAATGTTCAAGGTAGTATTATTGGATATGGTTTTAAATCATTTGAAATCGTTTATGATCATTCAAGATCATCTGAGATCGTTCAAGATCGTTCAAGATCGTTTCAGATCATCAGGATAATTCGAGAATGTTCGAGGTAGTATTATTGGAGATAGTTATAAATCATTCGAAATTGTTTAGGATCATTCAAGATCGTTCAAGATTATTCAAGATTAAAAATCATTTAAGATCGTTTCAGATCATCAGGATAATTCGAGAATGTTCAAGGTAGTATAATTGGATATGGTTATAAATCATTTGAAATCGTTTATGATCATTCAAGATCATCTGAGATCGTTCAAGATCGTTCAAGATCAATCAAGATTAAAAATCATTCAAGATCGTTTCAGATCATCGGGATAATTCGAGAATGTTCGAGGTAGTATTATTGGAGATGGTTATGAATCATTCGAAATTGTTTAGGATCATTCAAGATCGTTCAAGATTATTCAAGATTAAAAATCATTTAAGATCGTTTCAGATCATCAGGATAATTCGAGAATGTTCAAGGTAGTATTATTGGATATGGTTTTAAATCATTTGAAATCGTTTATGATCATTCAAGATCATCTGAGATCGTTCAAGATCGTTCAAGATCATTCAAGATCATTCAAGATTAAAAATCATTCAAGATCGTTTCAGATCATCAGGATAATTCGAGAATGTTCGAGGTAGTATTATTGGAGATGGTTATGAATCATTCGAAATTGTTTAGGATCATTCAAGATCGTTCAAGATTATTCAAGATTAAAAATCATTGAAGATCGTTTCAGATCATCAGGATAATTCGATAATGTTCATTAGTTTGAATCGAATATTATTAAATGATTTTTTAATCAGTTTCAATTGTATTTTGTTGAATAAATTACTTTTGTTTTTATTTGTAAAATTTTAACTGGCCATCATTTAGAATACTCTTGAATATTATTTGTTTTAGCGTACCCTTAACCTACCTCAATAATCAGTTCTCCCGACTTAACTAAATAAACTGTGCATTAACTTGGGTCAAGAATACGATGTTTAAAGCGGATATATTAATGTTGGAAGTTTAATTGTATTTATTGAAAGTTAGGAGGTTAAAATTATAAACATTATTAATATTTGTGTATATTGAGAAAATATTATTAGCCTGTTCATATATAATTGGTAAAATTAATTGAATAAATACAATTTCGAAAGCGAGCACACTTTTACAACGTAATTTTCAATATATCAATATATTCATAAACTGAATCCAAAACACACATTAGTAAAATTATCAAATAAGCTGTATCGTAATTGACAAACTTTACACAGGCATTACTTCAGATTAAAAGCACACTCCACGATTATCCCCGGATAATAACATCAGTAAATTACTCCGTTTCATCCAATTTATCAAACGGAACGATATCGAGTGAATTAGATGCGTTTTCCATACGTAAATTCTAATGTAAATTACAACTGTCGCATATTAAAATTACAAATGATATCGACGACTTAACAAGACTTACTTGGCATTAACACGACGCCGCATATTAAATGAAATAAAAAGCGACCGACATATTCATATCATTATCTATATAAAAATAAAATAAAAAAAACACAGATGTATTGCTTGTTTCTGCCTTATTTGTACGTACCAAATAATCAGCGAAGGAACAGAACCGAGTCAATATTAACTAGCTGATATTGGCGTTGACATTTGGTGACAACACTAATTTACTTTACTCTTAATAAGGGATGCGCATATGGCGAGTACAAGAAATTCTGGCCGGAATTATTAAAAATATTCCGAACATATGCACGAGTTGTGGCAGGTGTGGAGGAAATAGTTTAATTCAATTAGAGTATTTGATGTCGGCATTATTTAATTTGTTTTGCCATTATTGGGATCAACCCTAATTATCTCGTTGACATATGTTTGCCGGCGTTATTAACTTAGTTTCGGCGCTTGATTGCTTTTCTGGTGGCGCTGTTGGGTGGAGGCGCAAGGACCGAAATCGTTTACTAATGAGATTTTTGTACACATCAGATTGTACATTTGATTGAATCTATTACTTTTATAACCAGATGATCAGATTAAATAATTAAAACACGTTATATACGTGAATTCAATTAAAATTTATATAGTAGCAAGGTTTGCTTGAAAGCTGATAAAGAATTATTCCATGCACGCTTTGATTAAAACAATATTATTGTCACTACCCATTTTAAAATAAATAAGATATTTGAAATTTGATGTGCAGAGACATTTATATCCAAGAGATGAGCTTCATAAAATAGTTAGTTCTAAACATTCTTAAAAATTTCTAGAATTCTATTATGAGACTATAGAGCAAACCTGTTTGTAAGTTATTCACATTTCCACACAATTATAAAGTTATTTCTATTCACCTCTACTCCAATGATCCGTAATTTGGTAGAAAAATATTTGGAGTAAATGTTTACTAAATTGTAAATGTACCATTTCCAGTTGTGACCAAAATTTCTAGAATTCTATGATTTAAGAAATTGTAGGCGCACTTAAAACCAAAAATAGAAACAAATTTCAGGCGGAGTATACAAAACTTTCATAAGCAAGCTTTCAAAAATTTACTGCAAAATTATTAAAAGTAAAAACTTTTTATTTGTGAAGAATAATGTATAACGAAGTAGAAGCCTCCAACATTAACAGATTATTAAAAGTGTTATTTCTAAATTTAAAAATCTATAGAATACTGGTTAAGATGAATTCTCTAATGCTAAGAATTAAATTACTTTTACGTAAATCAGAAAAGAAGTGTTGCTTCAGAACGGATACAAAAAATGTGTTTGTAACTGGTACAACCTTTTCGCCCAAATAAAACGTGAATCTGATCTGATTTTCAACGATCAAAATTTAGTAGGATAATCTTTTGACATGACTAAATTGTAAATTCTGCCATTTCCAGGTGTGATCAAATTTTTTAGAATTGTAAATTAAATATAATCTTACAATTGTAAAAAATTATATTACTCTTAGTTCTGCCTTTTCAGATGTAATCAAACTTTTTAGAATTCTACATCCATTAAATTTTAGACTCGAAACAAAAAAACTGACAGAAAATACCTTCAAGGTCAGATTGAATTGAATTGTGATATTTGCCACTCCCAGATGTGACCAATATTATTACCAAACTAACCTATACCTATATTTTTCTCGAAAACTATGAGGTTATTCTTAATTATTTGCTCTATTTTGAATTATTTATATTTACTTGTTATATAAATTTCATTTAGCTACTATAGTTTATTAGCAATAAGCAAAAAAAATCAAAAATGTTTCAATAAAACTTTTTCAGTTTTTCATTCTCTTTAACTTTTGCTTGAAAAGTTATCTCATACTTTTCAAAATTTCTTAAATTTCAAAATTTGTTTGAATAGATCTATTAAATTTTGCAATAATATTATGTTTATTTACGTTTTACAATTTTTAATTAAAACCCTCGCTTATGTTTTACTGATTGGAGGGTGGGTTAGAGGCCGCCCACCCACCCTACATATACATATTAACTTTAATTACTGATCGCCTCGCGGTTTACAATAACTTTAATTACAAAATTTGAATAAAAGAAAATTGACAAAGTAAAATTTTTGACAAAGAGAATGGTTGCGACCGTTACTACGTGGTAAACTATACTTACTACAATTCTACAATAGTTTGTGGTTAAAACATATTGAAGTTTTCAATTCAGTGAAAGAAATTGTTTAAATTTTTGAAAAAGTCTATATTTCTAAACAATTTTTTTTTTAAACTTTAGAGCTTCCTGTAAAATCTTCACAACTTAGAAAGCGGGTCGAATTAAAAAATCTTGAAACCTAGAGAAGAAATCAGTAGAAATTTCTTGAATTCTTGAAAGAGTGAGTCTAGCTTTTAGAAAAAAAAAATCCTAAAAATTTAGGTCCTCAAAAAAGAGAAATTACTCAAAATTTCCTGAACCCTCAAGAAAAGTATAAATTTCTACAAACAAGTGTTCTAAACAGATCTAGAGCCTCCAAAAGAATATTTATAATTTAGAAGATATGAAGATATCTGGAGTTGAAGAAATTTCTGGAAATTTCCTGAACCCTTGGAAAAAAAAGTCTAGATTTCTAACTGAAAATTTTCTAAAAATTCTACAGCCTCCTAGAAATTGAGAAGACCAGTTGAAAAAATATCTTGAAATCGGGAAGAGAAATTACTGCAAATTCTTTTAAATTTTCTCAAAAATAAGAAAATATTTCTAGGGGAAAATTGTCTAAAAAAATCTAGACCCTCCATGAAAAATTCCGCAATTTAAAACTTTCTAAACAAGTTTATAGCCTCTAGTTGAAACAAAATGTTGAATTTTAGAGAAGCAATTGCTGAAATTTACCTGAATTCTCGAAAAGAAGACGAACTAAAAATCATTTAGAGTCTGAAAAGAATCTTCGCAATTTATAAGAAAAGTTGAAAAAAAAATAATTTTGGGAAGAAGTTATTGCCCATTTTCTAGACTTTAAGAAAAAAATTCTAGAAAATCCTAATGCCTCATAGAAAATATAAAAGACGACTTCAAAAAAACTCTTGAACTCTAGAGAATAAATTGCTAGAAATTTCCTGAACCCCCGAGAAAATAATCTAGATTTCTAGAAGAAAATTCTAAAAATTCTAGAGCCTCAAAGAAAATCTTTGCGATTTAGAAGACAAGTTGAAAAAGTCTTGAAATTTGGAGAAGAAATTATTAGAAATTACCCGAACTCTCGAAAATAAGTCTAGATTTTTAAAAACAACTTTTATACAAAAGCCTTCATTTAAATCTTCGCAATTTACTGGAAATTTTCTCAATTCTACAAAAAATCTATATTTCTAGAATTTTTCGAAATCTAAAATCTTCGCAATTTAAAAGACAGCTCGAAAAAAATTAATCTTAATATCTGGAGAAATTACTGAAAAGAGGTCTAGATTTCTAGGAGAGGATTTTCTATGAAAAATCTATGGCCCCCGAATCTGAATAAAAGTTACTGGAAATTTCTGAACTATCGAAAAAATTCTAAAATTCTAGAAACGATTTTTTTAGCCCTGAAGGAAATCCTTGCAGTTTATAAGACAATATTAAAATCTGGAAGAGAAATTACTGGAAACAGCCTCAAAGAAAATTCTATAAATATTTAAACGAAGTTTCTAAAAAAACTCCCGAATAAGACCTTTGCTAAAAATTCTGGAAATATGTAGAAGAAATTACTGTAAACTTTTAGAATCCTCCAAAAAAGTTCTAGAAATCTACAAAGAAAACTTGTGAAAATTTCTAGAATCCTCGATCAAAATCCTTTGGAAAGGAAGATGCAAAAAACTGTAAATATGGAGAAGAAATTCCTGAAACTTTCAGAAGCCTCTAAGTAAGTTCTAGAAATTTAGAAAAAAAAAATTCTAATAAATTGTAAAGTTAAACAAAATCTTGAAAGAACTTTTTGAAAAATCTAGAACTCTCGAATAAAATCTTTGCTAAAAATTCTGGAAATATCTATTTATTTATTAGATAAGAAAAAGAAATTACTGTACACCTTTAGAATCCTCAAAAAAAGTTTTATAAATCTAAAATGAAATCTTGTGAAAAATTCTAGAATTGAGGCAATGTAAAAAAAAACTAATAGTATGGATCACCTGAGAAAATTATAGAAAAAGTTGAACAAAATATTCTACAAAAACCACGAAGAAATTTCTATAAATAGATATAAAGTTATTTGTTGTGGATGTAAATGTTTTCGAATTTTTAAATTATCAATTGAAAATTGTTAAAAAAATCAATTGAATTTGTCAAAAGTGCTGAAACAATTAAATGCCACATTATTAGATATTTATAAAAATAATTTACAGTATTAAATCATTATATAAAATGCTAAGAAGCAAAATAAACTTTTCCTTACTTGTCTCTCCCATCTTCTTCGACCATTAGCTCTCAATTCTTCAAATTTCGTTAGAAATCCTCCTTTTATAAAAGCCTTTTCTACTTCATTCAGTAAGAAGCATGACTGCAAAAAATATTTTTATAAACAAGTTACTTACTCTTCTCACTACAAGGTTTCTGTGAATATCATTTTAGGAAGCAATTGAAAAGGAAAATTGTTTAAAAAAACAGTTGAATCTGTCAAAAGTGCTAAAACAATTAAATGCCACATTATTGAAAATTTGTTAAAAAAACAATTGACAATATTAAATCATTATATAAAATGTTAACAAGCAAAATAAACCTTTCCTACTTTTCTCTCTCATCTTCTCCGACTATTAGCTCTCAGTTCTTTTCTTAGAAATCCTCATTCTATAAAAGCATTTTCTACTTGCAATAAATAATTCTATAAAGACTTTACTTACTTCTAACTACAAGGTTTATACGTAAAACGTTTTATTCTTAAACAGTAGTCTCATGGTAAATAAAGTAATTGAGGAGTGTTGTGATTTAAAAAATGTAAAATTATTTTTTAAATCACAACACATGTGGAGGTTAGTAGAAAAAAGGGGAAATTTCATGAAAATACGAAGAAATTAGAGTTCTAAATAAATATCTGTGTAGACAAGTTAAGTGGAAGGTATAAAGAAAATTTTATATTACCAATAAATAATAATAACTTAATTTTTGACTAATTAAAATAAAATGCATCGAATTCCCAGACAATTCGCGGCATCGATAATAACACTGACATAAGGGCTTACAGCCGAACTTCCTGTTTAGATTGGATTGTAAAGTTGTAAGCCGAGCTTTATTGATTCGGACCATCCACGGCAATCAGTTGCTAATACATTTACTAATCCATTTCGCAATTAAACTATTCGCAATAATTTAAACGCGATCGCCCGGCGTTTACGAGTGGAAAAAAAATCACCATATATTATAATTAATGGGAAATTGGAAAACTGCGCGCGAATTAATGACGTGCGTGCGTGCGGAATATAAAAATTCAATGAAATGCTATGCTAATCGGTGCATAAATTATAAAATTCATTAATTAAAATGTGAAACTCATATTTAAATTAATGAATTAATGATATGGAAAATGTAAAATTATTTTTGCGATTATTCAAACTGTCACTAGATATAATATACTTTAAAAGCGTTTCATTTCATATATTGGAGTGAATTAATATTAATAATTAACAATTTAATTGAATATTCTTATCCATTAAAAAAAAAAACTAAATGATTATGAATTTTAGTAAAATATAGCAAATCAAATAATATTGGGCAGAAAGGCCGATGATCGATAGTCTAAATAAAGATGTGATTCTCTCTCTCAAATAATAAAGTGACGAAAAATTTATCATTTCTTAGAAAATAAAGCGTCCTAAAAGAAAGTTCATATTTCTTAAACTTCCTGAGTAAACACAACAAATCTGAGGACCGTGGGTTATGTCAATTGGTGGTCTGGCTTTTGGAAAATTAATCGCTCTAAAGCGTTTCTTGGAAGCTGACCGCGGGTTGTGCGTGCGAGAGTTTTACAAAAATTGTGATTCGGCGATTGTTTTCGCCACTTAAATGCGGGACGAAACATATCTCTCATTCAAAAATGGGGGCAGAAGTTTGAAGAGACTGGTACAACTTTGGAAAACCCAAAAACGGATCGACGAAGATCATCAAGAACGGTAGAACGTGTATGGTGTTAAGCAGTCTGTTCATGACGGTCCAATCTTTTCAATTCGGAAGCGCGTAAAGGTTGTGTCTTCAGAGATTTAATTTCTACATAATTCCATCATTACTTGATAACTCTTGTTCATTAATGTCAGTAAAAAAAGTATTGAGATACGTAACCACAACTTCTTTTAGTTCTTCATCTCTTTCAAAATTGTTTCTTCATAACAAATGCTAATCTGAACGAGTTAACGTCGGGATTATAAGGTATATGGTTGAAAAGTTATCCTAACTCTATTTGAAAGTTTATTCCGACACTCAACCGTCAAAATCATAACAACCAAGCGTTATTAGGTGCAAATAACCACGATTACACCGAACCTGACCAAACTGAGATGTTCACGGTCGCTATTAATTATCAATTTACCCTCAACCCCAACGATTAGTTCGATTTTAACTACGAAGTAACAGAAACCGTTCAAATTACCTAGTAAATTCCAAAAAACTGTCAACCTGTCACTTCCGAAGAGCTAAACGAGCCCATAAAGAAGTTCAAAATTCGAAAAACTTCGAGTATCGACGCAATAATCTTAAACCTCGCCCGCAAGGGTAGATGCGCGCTTCTGAACATCGCGAACGGAGAAAGCTAGTCGTCGTGATCAGTGACCTCAAGGGAGGTAAATAATCCCTCCATTGAGCTATCGTCCCATTAGCTTGGTCAACATGTTGGGCATACTGGTCGAAAAAATTCTACTAAATCGTATTTCGGTTTTCCATGAAGACTACAAAATCATTTCCGAATCGCAAGCCGATGTCCAGGGTGACCGAATTTATCTCTGAGGGTTTCTCGATAAAACGCGATACAGTTTTCCTCGACATCTCGAAAGCGTTCGACAGGGTCTGATACGATGGACTCATTTATAAGTTAATGATCTACCTTAATTTTCCTGACTATCTAATCAGATTCATGCATGACTTTCTTCGTAACAGAAGTTTTCCTTGGAAAATAAACGCGTTAGATCTGTGCAGGCGTTCCACAGGGCTCTGCTCTGTCCCCAACACTCAACAACATTTGCATATTTGTTTTTAGTACTAACCTTTTTATAACTTATAAGCATATTTGAGAAATATTTCACAAATCACATTATTACTGTTATTTTGGCAATTTTACATTAATTATTAATAAATTATGAACATATCACAATGTAGAATCCTCTACAATTACTTGTTTAAATTAATTAGTTTCATGTTTTTGTTATAATAACAGTAATTTTTATATTTTATTCTAATCTCAAGTGTTTATACTTTTTTTAATATTTCATCAATATTTTTCTAAAATATTTACTAGCGTACCCTTAGCGTATGCTAATACATAGTTTACGAATGTAGGTTAAGGATAGGCTAGGACAATAAATAGTGTGTTGGGATAGGTCAAGAGTACGTTACCCCAACGACGGTTTAATGCGAGTGAGGTCAAGAATACGCCAATAAGCGATTTATTGTGTTCGATCAGATCAATGCGCATTTTATCGAGACTTATCCTGAATTGATACACTGTTGTAATAGATAAGTAATTTAAAAAAATAGTTATATATGTTACCAGCATTCATTTCAACCCTATTATTTAATGCAAAAAGATAATATTCTCTTCGGTGCAATTTTTCCATTTTAAACCCTGGTTAAAAAATAAGTATTTGAGGGTGGGGTGATAGTGGCTACCCACCCACTGTACATATACATTTAAAAACAAACTAGAACACCGTTTTTGAAATTATTAACAATGCCGCCAGTGTTAATATTAAGTGAATAGTAAACCTTTAAAAACATAATTATTTACTAAATAATAAATGAGAAACAAATACATGATATTTGATTTATTTCTTAGTAGGTGGCTCAAAGTAATATTTTTAGAGAATTATTAATATTAGGCTATTATAATAGATTCACAGAAACTATTTTTTTTTCAATTAAAAGATGTATGTAGTCTGCAATCATATTGTTAATGCCATATGTAAAATATTTAACTCTTATAATTCAATCTAGAGATTTAAACTATAGTTAAGAATTCTAAATAAAGGTAATTGACAGAGTATAAATGAATATTAAAATTAATTTTAATACAATATTTAGAAGCAAATTCATACAATTAAAAGAAAACTTATTTGTTGGTAATTGGTTTAAAATGGAAAATCACAGTATGCAACCTAATATACAAAGAAAAATAATCTGTATTTTAAGTAATCGTATTACTTTATTATTAATAAAATAGAGAAACCTGAAAGCGTTGTTTTTAAAAAGAACATACATTGGAAAGATATGAATGGATTTTAATATTAAGTTACAACATTCATAAATGAATTTATTAAATTAAAAGTTTAAATTATCTACTAGTTTTAAAAATTACTGTATGCAACCTAATATACCAAGAAAAATTATCTCTCTCTTTCACGTTATCATATTTTCTAATAATTAGAATAGAGCAACCTGCACGTGTTGTTATTAAAAAAAATAACTTATCTACATATGAATGGATATAAATATTTAGTTGAAACATTAATAAATAATAAAATTAAATGCTTAAATTATCTAGTAATTTATAATAGAATATTGCCATCTGCAACCTAATATACCAAGAAAAATATATATCTCTCTTTTAAGTAATCATATTATTTTATAATTATTGGAATAGAGCGATCTGAAGCAAAAATAGGAAGATATGAATGAATATAAATATTTAGTTACAACATTAATAAATCAATTCATAAAATTAATAGTTTAAATACTCTAGTAGTTTAAAATAGAAAATTGCCGTATGCAACCTAATATACGAAGAACAATACATCTCTCTCTCTTTTAGTTAATTATTTTATTTTTAATTATTACAAATAACACAAATTAGAATGATGTAAAACGGTATAGACATTTAGTTACAACATTAATAAAAGTTTAAATTATCTAATAGTTTAAAATAGAAAATTGCCTTATGCAACTTAATACACTAAGAGAAATTTCTCTCTCTTTTTTAAGTAATACTATTATTTTGTAATTATTAGAATAAACCTAACCGCCGATTATTACCAAAGTGCAGTATTGTTGGTCCTGATCTGCAATGGTATGGGTGACTGATACCTTTTGCTATAGGATTATACTTAAAGGCATTTTTAAGTGACGAGAACGATTCTTTAAATAAGTTCACTTACACTCATTTAAATATCAAAATAATAAGGCCGAAAGATCACTTGGTCCATAGTTAATTATTTAAATACCACCATTAAATAGAACAAAAACTGTTTACGATAAGTTTATTTTGTTCTTAAATATGTAAATAATTATTATACAAAGTGATTTTTATAGATGTTCTCTATGAGGATATCTGAAACTATAAGTGATAGAAAAACGGTTAAATGAAGAAATAAGTGTAGTTTTAAGTGACGTATAAAACTGTACTTTGAGGGTTTTCAAAAATGTCAAGGTTAACTACATATTTAAAAAAAGTAGTGTCAATTTTTTAAATCAATATATCTCTGTTATTATTACGGATAAAGAAAAAACTGCAAAGAAGAAAATTGTAGATAATTTTACACAGAATAATAAAATATATTCAGAAATTTTTTATCGCATTATTTTTCGTGATAAACTAACATTTTTAAATGGAAACGATAGTTCGCTATGGCCACATTCGATAGATTGTTTCTCTTTAATCCGATTTCATATGTAACATAATTATTTCTAAAAATAATTGAGTTACAATTTTTTAAATAAAAAAAAAGTTCGCCCTGAAAAAGAACGAAACAATAAAATTATTATTATTATTTTTATTAAGCTTCTGTTTATAAATGCCGCTTCTCACCATCACGCCCAACTTCATTCTGTGGCAAAAACTCTTTTAACTAGATCCCTTCGGTCAACAGACAAATTCAACCTGATTGACGAATTTGCTACCCTCAAGATAGCGCCGGTTCAAAGCGGTGATTCGTTCCAGGTACAGCAGCATAATTACCTAAACAAAAATCTAACGCTAAAAACACTGATACGTCCCAAACATAACATTTCTTCCGTATATGTATACGAGGTACAACTGACAGAATCTCTAAAATACTAAAAATACATAATATCGAAACAATTATTAGCACTTCGCGTAAAATCGGACCATTCCTCAAATCCCCAAAACTCATTACATCCCTTGAAAATCAAGGAGTATACAAAATTCCTTGTGGCAACTGTAACAAAGTTTATGTCGGACAAACGAACAGAGCTAAAAAAATAAAAAGTTCTACCTTCCTTATCCCTGGCCTTATATTCAAAATCCACGGGGCACAAGATAAACTTCGGCAACACGACTACCATCACTTTAATTAACCATTTTTCCAAGATTATTATCCGCGAGGCAATCGAAATAAAAAAGTATGCAGGTAATCTCAATAAACGCGACGACGCCCAACGACTAACCCCCCCACTTAAATATCCACTTATGCAACAAGCGTATTTCATTATCCGCACTATTCATTTTAATCCTCACAGGTAACGAAATCCCTGTTAATTGGTCCGGCCCAAATACAAGAAGCCGCACACTCGTCATTGAATGTCAACAGCAGGTATAAATAGTACATTCCAACTAAGCGCGATCTCCGTCCGAAGAAGACCAATGCGACTAGTCGAAACGTTGCAAATCGGTTCTTCGCAGAAGAAACTTCAAATTCGAAGATTTAAGCCGAATTGTTACAACGATATGTGTGACTGTTTTTTTAAATGTTGTCTCCAACTAGTTTCAACACGTTTATCATTCTGAAGGTGGAATACAAAAAATGTCTAAGTTAGTCTGACAAATTATTAAAACAAAATTTTTGACCATGGGTTAAGTCAGAAATTAATTCATCATTTATAACTAATATAATTAATATAGGTTTATTGGCCACAATTTTAGCCAATTTCTTTAAGAACTTTTCACGTATCATCTGAATTTATTGTTTTATACATTTCACTCCAATCTATATGTCTTACCTGTATTAGAAACTTACAGATGTGTATTAATTGTGTTCCAATTTATCTAATTTGTACGACTATTAAGAAACCAACCTTATTATTAAAATCTCCTGGTTAGCAATTCATTAACACATATTTTTGTAAATTATATTAATTAACAAATAAATGTATAATATTTATTCAATAATAATGACCTCGTACATGTAACTTTCTTAACATAATGAAATGTCTATATCACAGACTCAATTATTGGAGTCGTCGCTGTATGATATGTGGTGAGGTACATTATAAAAGGCATTTTGAAAGGTGTTAATATAATCAACACCGATAAAACGAAGCCAATCGTACGATTTTCTTATTATAATTTTTCTAATTTATAAATTATTATTAGAATTTTTCTTAAAAGCTAATAAAATAATTTAAACTTCAAATATCAACACTTTTGGTAGATTATATTTGGTTGAAGATGACTCAATAGAGTCTTGTACCGAGTTACATTACATCTATTCAACTTTTTTACTATCCGCAAAAAAGTTGAAGTTTCCGTCCTCCCGCACCACACATCATACGTTTCTTTTGAAAGAAAACAAAATCGTTCAAACCTACAACTATGTATACCTAACATGTAGCAAACTGTAATCAATGCAGTTTTATAATTGATAGGTTATCATCAAATACACTCTTTAGTTATATACAAATTAAAAACTAAATAACAGATGGGATCAATGCATTCGCATGGTGTCTGTGCATGCGTGGTTGATCCTGTAGTTGACATAGACTATACCGGAGCAATGCCAGTAGTAGAGAGCTATGACGATGATGATGTGCCACCATTGATGAGAGTGGCCGATGAAGTCGAATTTTCCGGCTGAGAATCTTTCGGGGATTTTCGTTAGGTATATGAAGAAGGCTGTGCCGCTGATGAGGTACATTCCTAAAACCCTTGGTAGCAAAAGCTGAAATAAATAAATATGTTATTTTAAATAATCTATGGAAGGATTCTTAGTAAGAATACAAAATAAAACACTTGTTGAAAAAAATACTTCGCTAACTGAAACTTACTCAAATATTGAATTATATGAAAGCAATTTGCTTGTTATAAATTGTACAAATACCAAAATAAAATTAATGTTTTTATTTCTTTTAAATTAACCTAATAAAAAATCATTTATTTTGAAAAAAATTGAACACATTTAGAGTAAAAAAATGTTTAGTTTAAAATCATTAGCAGACGCGCGTTTCAATCTTTAGAGCTCATCAAGACAGCTTTAATATAAATCATTTTTTGTAGTCTTGTTAAGACCAATTAATGTAGATATATACTTACTTCGACGACGGGATGCGCCAACCCTCCCATTTCTATGGTCCAGTGAAGTGTAGGAAGAACCCCATAAGCTGCCCACCCGACGAACACGCACATTTTTACATGGGAATCAATTTTCAAAACAGGTATTTGCAGGATCATCGCGGCTATGAAGATTAGCGTCACTGTTATTATGTAGAATCTTTGCCAGTGCTGAAATGAATTCTTAATTATTATAAGATAATTGTGGAAATAAAATCAATACAAAAACACCACTTGCTATTCCGAAACCCACCCATCTTTTGATAAAATTTTGGATGATATACTAACATTGTTGCTCTCTCACGCCAATGATACAAATAAATTTATCCTTTAATTGTGACTTGCTTTTATAAACCTGGTTTTTCACATTTTACTCAAAGGGAAATCCAATTAATCAAGCAAATGATTATTATGGTCATTATTACTTGACTATAATAATCATAATCATCATTTCTTGCAACAAATTTTTCAGAATATTTTTGCCTCAAAAAACAATTGTTTCTCGCAGATTTTCTTCCCACCAAATATCGGGGTTTTCAACAAGAACTTTGTTCTTTCAATAGAGTCGCTGAATTAATTGAAGAACAACCCACTGATTTTTTCAAAAGAAATATATTTTTAGTCGAAGCCTATTTTCATTTGCCTGGATGCGTCAACAAGCAAAATTTACGCATTTGATCTTTTGATAATCCAAGAGCGATTACTAAGAAGCCTTTGCTTACTCAGCCTGTCACTGTATAATGCGCTATTGTTTTTTTTTTTCGAAAATTCTGCTGGAAGTACAGTTACGGTCAGTGGATTACGGTACCGAGATATGTTAACAAATCAATTTTGGCCTATTATTGATGATATGGATATCACCGACGTGTGGTTTCAACAGGATGGTGCCACAAGTCACGCAGCCACTGAAACAATAAATTTATTGCAAAGGAATTTCCCGATCGCAAAATTTTTGCTGCTAAGTGATTAATCATGCGATTAAACACCACTGGATTATTTTTTCTGTTGCTTTATTTCAATGAGTCAAAGTGGTTACAAACATCTACTAATGAACATTTCAATATCTCCAGCAACACTTTCACTAACCAAATCAGATTATTCTTGTGAACAACTACGACTACATTTTTTACTCGTTTATCTTCCACTGAACCAGTTTGTTGAAACTTTTCAGCAATGCGATTACTTGTGTTTAAAAACTATTTTACAATATAGCAAGACCTAGGCAAATTCACAAACCATCTGTGTTTTAGAGGAATATTTTAAGAAAACACCCAATTTGAAGATTCTTGCATTTAAACGTATCTTCCAATTAATATAACATACGTGAGAGTTTTGATGAAAACTAATTAATATAATAAAAATCTTTTTTTTCTAAAATATTTTTTCTTGAAAGACCCTTGCTAATGTCATAGTGATTTTAATTTGGGACAGTGGTAACCATCTCACTTACCCTACACCAGATTTAATCTGTAATGTTTCTTATAATTCCTAACACTCAAATCATATATGACACTATATTTGCATTGATAGTAAACTCTTGATTATGTAAACCTTAGATTCTCAGCGTGGGTGATAACGCCACTTTGCGGTCGTTTTTTGAAATTATATGCTGATGCTAATAAAGCCTGTAAATTGCAATTGCTGTAAGTAGGCATTCGCAAGATTGGTACTTTCTAAGATATGGAGAACTGCAATAGTATGTCCAATCCTTAATAGAGGTCATACTAATGACATTCAAACTTGTAGGCCAATATCAACAATTTTATATTTCAAAATATTTGAACCAATAATTTATTAATGGTCAAGAATATGACTTATCATTAACATATATTATCTTTAGGTCAATCAATTACAATTAATTTAACAGTTATGCTCCTATTGGCAAATCCTCCGATAATTGTGATGAAGCTGATGATTTATAAACGGACAAAACCTTTGATACTATTATTGATAATGAAGTACTTCTAGTTAAACTAAGTACACGATCAATATAATGGCTTTAAATTCCATAGCTATATATTTTCTAGTGTACCGCAAGGTTCCAACCTGGGCCCTCTTTTATTAAACATATTTATAAATGACTTAATAGCATGTTCTGTATCATCAGGTTATATCTTACTACAAGTATTCTTAATACATTTTTTTAATGTTGTACAGACTCTTGAATATTAGTAAATGCATTATCGTTTTGTACAAACGAAAATATAATGTTAGCGTACACAAAATTTATTACGACGTGATATTACAATCAAATATCTTAGGGCTTTGATTAAAGTACAGGCTTTTGGCCAACCGGATGGTAAATAGTTTTTTATATATAAACCAATTAAAAAAAAACTTAATAAAAAGTCAAGTTAATATTAATCAGCATGATGAGTTGAAGACGCCCTTATGACACTCAAACAGTAGTCGATTTTTTAGAGAAGTAGCCACAGATACTCTCAGAACATCATTTTAAAATTCTGGTTAGAAGCGTGTCTCAAACCGTCTAAACCTTAAGTCATGAACAATTTTAAATTTAGATATAGAGCAAAAAGCTCTTAACCAACAATCAATCAAATAATTTTAGAAATATTTAATTTGCTCTTGTAATTATTATGCCGATGAAGATAAAGGATCAATATGAAATGGTTCACAGCTGTTAATTTATATGATTTTTAGTATCCACATTCAACATTATTTATTTCTTCAGCTTCAGGTACAACGAGGCCAGGTTGAAAGCTGGCATCCAAAAACAGGTGCCCAAGTTCACAGATTACCTGTTAAAACTGAGCCAGCAAGTAGGCAAGCGAACGCTTGGGTTCATAGTCTTTCTTGGCCGAATTGTATGCGCAGCACAACGTCTACTCCAGCAGGGTGATGACGAAAATGTTAAGACGTTAAAGTTAAGTGATAGATTGTTGGATATTCAAAGCAAGGAACAAATGGATTTATAAATAAATTGGACGCCGAAATACTCTGTGATGAATAACACAGTTAATTCAATTGAATCAAATAAACCCTCCTAAATTATTATGAAAGCACACTTTGCTAAATCCTTTATTACTTGTCTAACACATTGGGAACCCTACAATTTGCATTGGACTTTACTTATAATTTTTTGAGTTGGTAAATAAGTAAAGCTTGATGGATAAATTTGATCAATCTATTAGTTTAAAAAGAAAAAATGCATTCTGATCATATCAGGTATAATCTAATATGTATTTAAATAAAACTACATGGTTTGGTTTCAATTGTATTGTTGATTACTGCAACATGTTATACCACATAGTGGCTTCATCAGGCAGATGTGTGGTGAAAACATGTTGCAGTGATGTTGAGTTGCTTTATTCCAATGCATTATGGAGTTTCTAAATGTACGTGCATCATCAATTCAATATTTTATCTACGATTTAATTATCTTCTAAACCCCTCGATTTTTTAATAGTAAACTGAGCGTAAAAGTGTCTGTTATAAGATTTCATTAAATAATATTTTCAGATTACAATTTAGTGGAGCTTCATAGACTTCTTTTGAACAGTCTTTGTCGGAAGTTTGTTTTGGCTTATTTAACAAACATCTCGATGAACTGACTACTTTAAAACTTACAGAAAATGTAACAAACTTCTCTATTTATTTATAAGTATTATAATAATCACTTCAAAACTGTCACATGATACTAAGTGCTCAAGATATCGATTAAAAGTTTCTTTCAAACTAGGAGCCTTGAGGTAGATAGAAGATATGGAAAACGTATCAAAAAAACAAAAAGTTCTAGAGTGGTATTTACAATTAAATACCGACAATAAAATTAAGTAAAACAATAAAAAAAAACTTACGAAACTTTATTTACACAATTTACCAGAATTTATTTCTAGATATTCTGCTCTGTTTCCTTTCTAGTATCTAATATATATTTGACTAAAAGCATTTTTTTAACTTGTTTAACACTCTGGGAACCTTACAACTTGCATTTGACCTTACTTCTAATTTTTTGAGTTGGCAAATAATTAGAGCTTGGTAGACAAATTTGATCAATCTATTAGTAGAAAAACTACATTCTGAATATATTCTATACCAAATTATGTGAAATATAATATTTATTCTTTAAGATTTAAATGTTGAAAACAGTTGAAAAGGTTTCACTTTTATTGTTGCTCATTGCACAGGTTTTATCATAGAGCGGCTTCATCAGGCAGTTGTGTGGTGAAAATAATAAAAGTGAAGCCTTCCCAACCGTGTATTTATTCTATGATCTAATATCCTTCTGAACCTCTAAATGATAAACTGATCGTAAATGTGTCTGAAATAAGATTTTATTACATTCGAATCATGATAAAGATGTGATTGTTGGCTCAGATAAAATTATTTATCAAACAAACTTTTTTAAGAGTTATTCCTAGACATCACTTTTCTAGCTTTTAATCCAATAAAACCTCCTTATTTCTTATAATAATACACATTGTCAAGTAGATTTCTTGCTTATTATTTATAAAAACTGACTACTTACATTTGCTTTTGGACAATATTTTAAGATTACAAATCAGTAGAGCTCCATAGATGTCTTCTAGGGAGTCATTCATTATGATTTCATTTATTCATTCAATTAATTCAATTAATCATTAATTAATACAATAGTTTTCGAATTAATTAATTAATTTGTCAATTCTTTTAATCATTCACTCATTCATTTATGTATTAACTAGATTATCCATTTAATCATTTATGTATTCATTATCTGACTTATTTATTCATTATTACATTCAATTATTCATTATTTTATACATAAAATGTATATTTTCGATTACAAGAAAATATATTTACCAAATGACACCAGAACGCAAAATATATTCCCGAGATGTAGATGGCCAGCAAACTGATGGCGATTCCGAACAAATCGAAATTGAGGTAACAGTGGAAGTCCCTTTCTGATCGGCAGGAGAACGTGTGGTACATCGACGATAATATCATGCAAACCTACAAAAAGAAAGCACAAATTAATAAAATAAATGCTATCTACAAAGAAATTCCAGTTAATTATGGGTCCTCCTCGTATTTTTCTACAAATTTAATTTTATAGCGTAATATAGCAGAATCCATTCTTACATATTTGTTTACTTATTTAGCATAATAAATTTTCATGTGTATTTTAATATGTACTAACACGTAATAATTGCAGTAATTATCTTAATATTTAGAATGTGACGAAAATATTCGAATAATTTATTATTTCAGATATACGTGAGCTTATTCTTGACATACATGTGAATGCTTATTACATATATGTAATGCTTTTGACAATGCTTGTATTACATAAAAGAGATAGACGGATAGGTGTTAACGGTAATTATTTACAGCGATTATATATGTTGCTTCATTTTACCTGTGTGCAATAAAATAAGAAAGTTCTCTAAGCATACTGTTCTATGATTATCGCACCAGAGGTAAGAATTTTACAAGTCATTAGAAACATTACATTCCTATGTAATTAATATTAGGATACATTATTTAATCTATTTTTAGATATAGTTATAAATTAGACAATTTAAAGAAGTTTAGATTAAAATTAGTAGTTAAAACATAGTTTATTTTTCGATTTTAAAAATCAGTTGTTGCCTTTACATTTACAATTTAAAATTATAATTAACATCGATTGTATTCAAATAAATACAGTAAATAAATTATAAGTTAATAAATAATATTGACAGCAACCAAAATTTACAACAATGGCTTGATTTTGACCCATTCAAGGAAAACTGAGAAACAAAATAATCTTTAATAATCGCATTAATTACAAAATAATTCCCATTTATTTACCCATTATTTAACTGCGTTACTCTTCTATATGAGAGGATCCAGGTTGCTCACATAAATAATACAAATACAAAACTTGCGTTGAATGTCTAGAGTTGTACTGTTTTGAACGTAAATCAAAAATCCCACCTAAATATGAATTCCAGGATTGACCTTTTATTTCAAAGTATCTTTACTCTTAAAAAATCTTAAAAAATTGAGATATAAATATCTAATGTTATTTATAAAGATATGCTAAAAGTCTTTAAATTAAATAAACTTTTAAATTAAAAACATTAATATTTGATAAATTCTATATAGTTTCTAATAACTATATTTAATATTATTTCAATTTCATATTAGCACATTTCTTCTTTTATGTAAGTTCCTAAAGAAATTTTCATTTATATTTTGCATCTTTATGATAAATACTTTACTTACATAAACAATTATTGATTACTACTAATAATTATAAAATATTGTTCTTCATCTTCTTAACAAGTCTTTTTTTTATCATGCATTAGCAAATTTAACCAATTGCACAAATTTTATTAGTACGTGCGATAATACAGATTTGTTGTATAGAAGTTTTAATTAAAATGATTTTGCCTAGAAATTCACTCTCAATCACAGCGATGCAAATATGAAAGCAAGTGAAACTCCAATTAAAAATGGCGTGATGGTTATAATTGAGATTAAACAATTCGATATGAAATCAAGGTAAATCGACTAGAAACGAGGAAAACGTGAATGCCTATTATGCGCTTAGAAACAATAAGCATTAAACTGAATATTTAGAAGGCAATTATATTCTTTTGTAATCAACGAGCAGAAAAGTTTATGAATTGTATTTATAACACTTCTCTTGTTATAACCCTTCTCTAATTTATGTTTCCTCTCATATTAATGATAAAAATATAATATAAATTTTTGTAACATTTAATGTATATATCTTAATGTTGTTTACCTTATTTTGACAGGATATTGTAAAGTAAAAATGAATAAATTTTTTATACATAATTATCCTAATAAATAATTAGCTGCAATCAAAATTATTGATAATATGTATGTATGTAAATTTAGACACAAAATAATCTTAGATAACGTAATACAATGATAATAGTAAACTATTTGTGATTTTCAACGTTTTATTTTACTCACTACAATTGTTTCGCTACACTGTAGCTTTTTCAGGTGAATTCACCTGGATTTTCAAAATATAAGTGCCTCAACAATCAACGAAATCTTAGATAAACCATTAAGTTCAATAACAACATTTGATATATTTTCTAAGACAATTAATTATTGAAAAAAGGAGTATTGCAACCATTAAAATACTTGATATTCAGGTTTTAAAACATATTGTAATCTAATAGTTTCTTAAAGAAGTTTTTAAAAGAAAATGTATATTTTAATTATTAAATTAATATCTTTTCTTATTTCAACAGTATTATTAAATAAATGTATAAATATAATATAATACATACCATAAAACAGATCAGAACTTTCGTCACGATGACTATATCTGTGGCATTGGCGTGTATATCTATTGAGCAGATGTCGTGTATCATTAAACCAGCAAACAGCATAAAACCAAAAATGTGCGACCATATGTTTATCGTTTCGTTCGTCCACCAAAATATACTGTAATACAAAACAATAACAAAATTAATAAATAAAAATTAAAACATGAATCGTTCAAAAACAGAAATATTAACTATCTCAAGCAATTTTCAAAAGAATTTAAATGACTTGTACCAACTCATTTGCATATCTTGGGCAAGATGTATAATAACTCTAAAAAATCTGATTCCCAATTCTCGACTTTTTGGGCATTTCACAAGGTTCAATATTAGCTCTTCCATTATTAATTTATTTTTTCAATGCGAATGATATCTATTGTTTTTATGATAATCAATCAGATTTGACTTAGTTGAATAGGAATTATAATTAATATTTTTCCGCCTAGAAATTTAAATTAAATAAAATGCAAGAGACATGAATATTTTGCTTTCCACAAAGTAAACGCCTCCACAATTAAACATTAAATAAAAACAAATTGAAAAATTAAACCAAGTTCCCCAAGGATCCTCCTTATCTCCACTCCTTTATAACTTCAATAAT
The DNA here is from genome assembly GCA_963969525.1 of Ontholestes murinus. Classification (NCBI taxonomy): domain Eukaryota; kingdom Metazoa; phylum Arthropoda; class Insecta; order Coleoptera; family Staphylinidae; genus Ontholestes; species Ontholestes murinus. The sequence continues at coordinate 44,257,701 of OZ018397.1, read as the reverse complement.
CCGAACCCCTCTTAACTTTACCCATCTACCTTTCCTTAACTATATGTAGACGACACAACGTTAATAAACTTTCCCTTAACAAAATCCTAAAATATTGCAAGGGATTCATTATATCATGTGTGGATTTCAAAATGGAGCCTATATCGTTTTTCATCAATCTTACAATATAAAATAACCACTAATAAACACTCACTGTTTTCTTAATTATCTTGCAAATATCTTTAAATTAAAAAACATTTAATTATGAATTAACATAATCTAAAGTGAATAAAAATATGAACTTTCAACAACTAGCAGCCTCAACTAATCATTTAATCTATTTGTATTTAATTTACTTGACCAAGCCTGTCCTACAAAGGAAAGAGTTGACAAAAACATTAAATTTAAAAACAAAAAAGTATTTCATTTTGGGAAAACCTAACAAATAAACTACGAGTGTTTAAAATATTCTACTATCTTAATCCAAAGCAACCTTAAATATTACAGTATTATAAAACAGTTTACATCTAAATGACGCTACGTTTAGGAATCATCTTGATAATCATCATCTTAATTCAATGGTTCTTCTTTTATATTGGAAATACATTCAGGGTTACACAATAGTTACATTGTTTTTTTTCCATGGAATTGTCGATATTGTTAATGGCTACTTCTTTTTAATTTTGTGGCAGTTTGACAGTACGATTTGAAGACATTTTGCTTTTCACATAGGTATCATCATTATCGTTGTCATCGTTGAATTTTTCTATAGATCTTCTACCTGGTGTAAGTTTTCGTCGTTTTACTTGCTTCTTCTTTTCTTCGGTACGTTTCTACTTTTTGCCTCCTTTCGCCGTAACTTTTTTAATTGATGGCATTTTGGCTTTACTCAACGGCGGATCACTTTGTATTTTATATTTCAATGTTTTAAAGGTATACAAACACGGACATAATTCGGTTTTCTATATAACTTAGTTACAACGAGACCATCTAATTTAAACAAGAAATGAGCTAGAAAGATGTAAAGAAAAAGGAAAAACTGGACTCATAATTAAATATTGTAGGCGTTCGTCAATAGTACATCAAATTTCGAAGAAAGAAAAACTAAATAGGTAGCTTCAGAATGTTAGCGGTTTTAAAGTTCCCAGTAAATATAATTCACTAAACGCTGCTTTGATTTTTCTGAGCCATAAGTGCTGATTGTAAGTAGAGTGTAGTACAAAATCTTTATTAGAGATTTTCCTCTATTACAATACTTGACCTAAAACTATAATCTGCTACTTTTGCCTTCTTCATCCCTTCTTCTCCTTCTTTCTTGCTTCAATCTCGTATTTACTTTAACCCCGTCTTCTCTCATCCACTTTCTCACACTTCTATGATGGGTCCTCCAAATCCTATTCTACTCCTTTGCATTCCACTGCCAGATGACTTCACGTATTATTCCCGTCATCACACAGCACACATTCTCTGTCTTCCTTGCTCATCCATTTCTTTCTCCTCCGTCACGCATCTCTTCCTTGCCAAGGTCACCCTCACTTCTCTTCTAAAACGCTAATCCTCCAGGTACCTTGGCCTCCTCCCATGTACCTGTCACTACTATGTAAGTAATGACAGTTATTATTCTGACGTTATGGGTAATGTTTCACAGTTTGAATTCAGTTGCATGAGGTTAATCATATTCCGAATCCGAAAAGCTTATTTTTGGATCTTGTGTTTATGTGTACGTATTCTTGAGTTATGTAAAGATTGTATTAATAATAAAATCGCGGTTAAATTCCTGTTTTTATTTTAGTACCAGATGTACATTTGGGACACTAGGGCACTAAGTGTACATTATCAATAGTTGACAACTATGTAGTGCTTAAATAAAAACAGTGAAGAAAGGAATATAACCTTGTTTTTATTATTGTGTTTATGTGGTTCAAGTACTCGCCATATTTTTGTACTGCCTATATTTACCAACGTCGAATTTAAAATTCACGTGTGACAATACTCATAGTTTTATGACTTTAAATTAGCGCCTTACAATGTGATTTAGTTTAGAAATTATCGATTGGAATTGGGTCTTTGTTAATGACGATGTTAATGGCTGAACTAATGTTCGATATTCTTTTTTATCTATTAAGAACAATTGGCAGGATTATGAGGTTCGCATTCTCCAAAATTAATAACGATTGGAGTAGAAGTGAAGGGCCACATCTTATTTGGCAAAAGTCTAATCCTTGTTAACGACTATGTTAGTGGCTGTATGAATTTTCTGTATTTTTTTGTTACCTGTTAAGGACAATGGACGGAATTATAGGGCTCACACTCTCAAAAATTAAGACTCCATTGAAGTGGAAGTGAAGGGACTAATCTTAGTTTTCAAAATTTGTAATAATGGCAGTAGCTCTTAAAAAAACGATTGTTAATACTTGTGTTTCAAAAATAATGTAATGATAGTGCAGGAAATAGAAGATGTGTAATTACCATAAAAATAACAATCATTAATTCGTGAAAGGAAGAAACGCCGTAGAACAAAAATCCTGCCATCAAAAGTTGATAATTATCTGATTGCAAAATTTATTAAAACAAAAACTATTATCTAAAATTGAAATGAGGTTTAAATTACGAGAAAAATTGTGAAACAAACCAAGTGTAATTTAATTTGAATCTTCATTAGTGATAGTTCAAAATGTTTCATCAAGTGATAAGTGAAAAAGTCATTGAATAAATACTAAAATGAGTTACTAAATTTGAAGAAATCTAATACTACAATAGTTATAGAATGATAAACAACGAAAGGCGAGAACTGCAATGAAAATATAGATGATAAATATGAAAACATTTCATGAGTTTTTAAAAATTAAATTAAACGAAACCACGGAATCAGTAAAACAGGACACAAAAAAAAAAACCTTTATTGGCATAAAAACTTCAACATATAAAAACAACATTCTGCTATATTTGACATATACTAACACTCAACTCTACTTCTCTCTTTACCTCCTTTTTCTATCCTAGTCTCGCAAAAACCTTTACACCAGCTCCATCCTCTCTCATCCATTATGTTACCCTCATGTTTCCCCAACTACTCCTCATACACCCCTTGACACTCTTTTTCCAAATGACTCCATGTATCCATCCCATTCGTGCACAGCACACACCTACCATACCTTTCCCCTTCCAAACCTTCCTTCTTCCTCTCTCTCCCGAACTGCATCTAATTCATGCCAGGGTAATCTTGTCTTCATTTGAGAAGCCACTATTAGTCAAGTACCCTAACACCCTCCCATCCACCTGCCATATTTCCTACCTCGGATTATATATGCTTCTTCCGATACATTATTGCCTCTCCTGCACCTCAACCTCCTTCCACTTCTATTTTATTAATGCCTGCATATTAACCCCATTACCCTAATTATCTTCGGACACTCCTGCCCTTTCATACAACTTTTTGCGTTCCATCCTCCACTCACTCGGCCTTGTGCCCATGTACGTCCTCCACACCTCTTTTATCAATCTCCCATTATCCAATCCACACAACTTCATCTCATACTTCACCACTTTCTCCATTGCCTAACCATGCACACACATTCTAACTTATTTGTTTCCTGAAGCATAATGTTCTTAGGCGTTAATCTTTCAATCCTCAGAATCAGCTTCAGAAATAAGCACTGCTCTCTCTTAATGCAATCATTCTTCCTCAATCATACTTTAAAATTACCTAATAGTATAATTTGATGTTATCAAAATGTAATTAAGAAAATGGATCAAACCGTTACTACAGATCAAAATATAGATTCGAACAACGATGGGATAAATAATAACGAAGACCCTTTCTAAGAAATAAATCAGTAACTTGAAGAGAAGTTTGACTTACAAGAATTATATAGAATACTAAAAGAGCAAGGGATCGCATTATCCAAAATAACTAATCGATAAGGTAGTAAAAGCATAAAAAGAAATACATCGAAGGTAACATAATTCAATAGTAATAGTGGCTTAAATCGTTGATTGAAATATTCAAATAATATCAAACTTCGAAAATTAGTGTAATAACCCGAAACACGTGTCAATAAACTGCCAATAAAAAATATGGAACACAGCAAGTGTGATAATTTTAATAAACCTGTGAAATACCGATTCCAACAAGAGTGTAGCCTAGGAAGTATTAATTTCAAACTTAAATATATTCAGAATTGATAAGGAATTAAGCCTCTTGAAAAATAAAAATCACTGGATTATCGTGTGAAATTCCCGAATTCATTTTAAGAAAGGAGAAACGTCTGCTAACAAAAATCATTTCATCAAATGTCTACTTTTGATGACAAATGGGGCATATTACTGAAGAAAAATTTTCTGATCTAAAGAAATCTGTTCCAAAATATATTAAGAAAATAAAAGGAAAATTTAGAAGAAATAAAACCCTATAAAAGTTTTAGAACATATCACCGATTAACATTAGAATTAACATGACAATGCGAAATTTTGCGATGAAAAAAAGTATAAAAGGTAAACACGAAGACATTTAATAACCATATAAATGCAATATAAAGAAAAACGTGAACAGGTTCACATTCAAACATTCCATCACAATTGGAAAAAATAGCTAAAAATTCAATACCAATAAAAATATTGAGTTTAAGAAAGCTAATATTAATGGCGATAATGAAAATAAATAACCAATTAAACAACTAAATAGCTAAAATTTTAATAATTAAGACTTTCTCGTAAGATTAAACCCATAATAACAGATATTATCATGTTAATTAATTCATTCTGTAGTTTTCTTGTCATCATAGATCAGAGCATCTATCATACAACCTTAATTAACTAAATTACTTAAGGCTACAATTAATCTTCAACAAGAGTATCTTCTGAACAGAATAAGCATTCGAAGAACGATGGAATACATTAAATAAACTAGGACTATTTCTCTCTATTTCTTCTTCTCTTTCCCCCTATTTCCCTCTCTCTCTCCCTCTCTCTTTGAAACAAATCAAGAATTTAGAAACAATTTTGACTTAAAATAATCAATTAGAATATCGTAAGAATAAAAAAGAAGAAAATACATATTTAAAGACTCTACTGAAAGAGCAAATAAAACCAATGACATTATCTTATATTTATTATAAAATAAACAAAAACAGAAAGATACGAAAATCAAAGCCATTACAAAAAGTCCAGAGGCTGCCAAAAAAACTCTACAATAGAAAACCTAATTATATATAAATAAAGAAAATTAAGTATTTCTAACACTTCTATAATAAAGGAAAAGGATATTATATCCAAAATCCCGGAACATTGATGAAGACAAATATTAAAGAATCTGCATTTACTGAAAACATACATCTTCTGTAGTGATGGAAAATTATATGTAGGATGCCAGCTTGCCCAAAATGTTTGATCGGATGCAATGGCATATTTTGCAGCAAAATGGGTGTGAATCCTGTATACTGAAGATTTGTGTTTTTTTTTTCTTATCAGGCCCAGGATCAGAGACTAATTCCCTTATACTCACTACTAATTTCCCTTATGAACATTATCTTATTTTCGACGGAGAGAAATTAATCTTGGCAAAATCCTCAAAAATTCTTGGACAATTGTTAACCAGATGTGAATATTGACTTGGTTATCGATTTGGGTTTTGTGTCGATAGTGAACACACACCTCATTACACACCTCTTTTATCATGAACTGTAATTGTTGTAAATATGTAGATTTTAAGTTAGAATTAATTCAAAGTTTATACAGAAAGTTCAAATAAACCCATCAAATAATAATAATAGTCTTTATTTCCCACATCTTACATTCAAAAATATATCTTTACAAACAGAAAAAAAAGATATTAGGAAACCCTAGGGTGGAGTTCAGAGTAATGCTTCGATGAAGCATTTCTGCTTTTAGCTCAACCCAAATACAAAAAAGCATATATATCTAATAACATATTATACACAAACGATGTTAACAAATTCAGTAAAAACATATATGTGTAACGTTTAATTTCAGTGTCATAAAATTATGTATTATCGTATCCTATCAGAATTTATTAATAATTTTATAGATCTTTTAAATGCATGCAATGATTGAATTTTATACACTGTCGGAATATAATTGTACACCTGTGCAATGCTATACAACAATTCTGAATTACATGAATGAAAAAACTTCTAAGTTTCCCAGTTTCTAGGTAATGAAGTTAGTAATACTGTAGCTTATAGTGTAGATTTACTGCTAGTTTACAAACAATCCAAGAGTATATTTCCTAAATAGTAGTCTAACAGATCAGTAGATTTTCGTAACCTCAACGTTACGCTTAGATTTGTATTTAACTCTATGTTATCATTATCTTAATCTTGTAATGAGGTCCCTGTTGGTATATTTTCTAATTGGATGCTTTTGTTCGTAAAGTAAATCAATCTGTTAGAGGAATAGCTTTATTGCTTCAATAAGTTAAATTGGGTGCAGAGCTAATATTACTAATTGCATAGGTGTAGCAATTCAATGTGTCATACCAAAATTATTGAATTTCTTGACTTCTGAACAGTCTTAAATTTACTTCTCTAAAGCTTGTACAGAAATAAGCCCATCAAATCGACTTACTTTATAACCTCGCCAGCACCTTTAACCTGGCCACGTCTTCCCTCATCCAATCTCTCACCCTTCTACATCCATCCACCCAATCATCATCTACTCCCTTGCATTCCTCTGCCAGATGACTCCACATATCCTTCTTGTCCTTAAATAGCACTTATTTTGCGTGTCCCTCGATCATCAATTTCTTTCTCCTTGTCCTTGCCAAGGTCACCCTCTCCTCTCTTCTTAAACTGTTTCCCTTCAGGTACCTTAGCCTCCTCTCGTATATCTGCCACTCCCTACAGACCTCATTAAACCCACTCTTCTCTATACATCCTCAAGGTGAGACACCTCTACACCTTCTTCTCCTCCTCATGCCCCCATCCCGCCGCATTCACCCCGTGTTCCAACCACTCTTTCACGATCCCCACTCACAAATCTACCCTCTCATATATTTTCCTCCTCTCCGCCCTTTATCTACCCACTCATGTATCTATACCTCCCTTGCATACCTACACCAATCTTCCTTCGTCCAATCCCCACAGATTCATCTCATACCGAGATGTCGCCTTTTAATATACCTTTGACCTGTCACCACTACTGTGATTCCTTTAGGTTAAGAAAAAGCCCTCTTCACTGAGATAGCCAATTCATAGCCTCGAGCACGGTCGCGCATATTTCGAGATGTCTTCTTAAAATACTCTGCCACTCAACACACTCTCCCTATTCGTTTCCTAAATCAATATGTATCCAGGCCTCGATCTCTCCACCCCCAACACCTGCTTCAAGAACCACCATTGTTATCTCTCTAGCCTTTCGTATTTTCTGATCCCCTATACCTCTCCCCCTTACATCAATATCAGTCTCATACACGCATCTCTTACATCACACGTCACTCTCAGACTGTGATCCATCCACCTTCCCCATTTGTCTCTCACCACTCGGTATTTTCTCACCATACATATTTTGTAATACTTTAGAAATTCTCAGTCTGATTTTTAACTATATTATTTACGATATTCTCCACAAGTTTTCTTCCTTTTAAGTTTGTATGCTTTAATCTACACAATAAATTAATTTTACTAATATATGTATTCAAAAAGCTATATACCTTTCTATGCATAGTTTTGTACTTAATATCCCTCTATACCCCGTCCTGATATACTTATTGTGGGCCAAGTACGCTGGCGCCTCTTCAAAAGTGAGCAACCTTCTGTACTTGGAGTAGTCTTCTGGAATCTCTCCGTTATTATTGTTGATAGAATTGTTTCGCGTCCTGTGCTTCCTACGCAGACCATTTCCACTGAGTTCTTCCACAGTAGCGCCATGTCTTGTTCCAGTTGGTTCCTGAAACAATTGCAAAATACAACAACTTAATAATTTAATTATAATAAGAAAAAAAAACTTTACATTTTGATAAAGTACTTAAACACTTATCATCATGGTGACTTGTTAATAAGCCAGGCTTTTAAAATAAGTCAACGACCGTCATTGATAAATTTTAAATTATGCCGACTCGAAATGATTATTTATAATTTAGTTATTGTGAATGACATAAAATTAATCCATAAATTCATAAAGTGTCTGTACGAGGGTTTTTTTATATTTCTGGAATGGACGATTCAGGTGCTGCCATCTGACAGTCGACGCTAACGTAAAATTCTCATATTTTTTTGTGCCTTAATGAAAAAAGTAGGCAAATTTTGAATGTATCAAAATTCTTTGATGTTACGAGGCCAAACTTTCATATTTTGGAAATAGAGAACAAAAGAATGAAATTAATAATCGTACCAATCAAAGGCAAGGCTTTTTAACAAGTCCACATGATGATGTTCACGACTTAATCTCATAGTCGTATAGACATTAAAACTTTCTGAGTAACTCCACTCTATTTCCAAAATATAAAACTCGTAACATTTAAGAATTTTGATAAATTCTAAATTTGCCTACTTTTTTCATTAAGGCACATAAAAAATATACTCTTTAACATCTATCTACACAAACATGGGAAATTTAATAAAATAATTTAATCAAATTATTCTATACAATAAATAACGATTCCATCGTAATTTTAATATCCAGCAAAAGGTCTGTTATAACGTTTCAACATTAATATTAACTAGGTCAACAAATTTCTGCAGATACTGCAACTTCTGTTCTACCTGCGGCAATTCGTTCACCTAAAAAGGTGGCGGAAAGTTTAAGGCGCAATTCCTTGGGTACATCGTTCAGACGAAATTGGCGTATCAATTAAATAAATTGAAGCGTGTAATGATTTCGGCCTCCGCGTGCAATATAAAAATTTGAATTTGAATAGATACGAATTGAACTACGCTTTGTCGGGCGGCAAACGTTCCATTAAACCAATCTCGCGTCCGCCGCTACGACGAGGAGAAATTCTGCACTTTGCGCAAAAAAAAAATATGCAGTCGCTGCACTTTCACGAGCATAATTTTAATTGCCGTTGCCCACTTCGTGCACAGCGAATTGTTTTTATTAAATTATTGGTATAAAATGTACGATGCTGCGTATCAACCGGATGCGATTAATATAAATGTGTGTTGAATTTTGTTGTAGGTGACAAGAGTAATAAATGATTTAGAAATGAATATGTTGTATCAATAATAAAGTAGGAATAGAGAAATATATATATATATAATTTATAAAAAAAATTGCTCACAAGATTTGCAAGCGGAGTTCACTACGTGTTCTTCCACACAGATCCTTTTTCTGTTTCATGTAATCGAATTTCCTTGGCAAAATCTATAGTCATCCAAAAATGATTTATAAGGAACAAATCAATCAATTTTCGCAAGAATAATATCAATTGATCAACCACAAAATCCAAATCTGATTGTGATAAAATAAAATCCCAATTAATTGACTTGAAATGAATATTTAATAATTCATAATTTTCAAGCTTAAATATCGTTCTCCTACTCTAGCAATATTATTTATACGTCTAATGGGAATTTTAATTATAATGCATAGTGGTGTGTACTACTTAGAAGGAAAGAGAAATAGCCACATCTGATGCTATAGAGAAACATAAATCCAAGTACAATCCGTGTGAATTTGGTATATTGTTAATTCAGGCTGCATTCAAAAAATGAAAACTTTTATGAATGAATAGTTGATTTCGTACGTGCTATATTATCTGGTTTAAATTGAGGGAGGTGATAATCTCCACAAATTATCATATTATTACATTTGGCGAGGTCAACAATTACCTCAATACTATTGCAATGGCTTTCATAATTTTTCAATACCAGAGCCGGGTTTTATGTAAACTGCACCAATTATATTAGGTAATTTCTTTATTTTCAATGTTTGATTGTTTGAAGTTTACATGGCCAGGGTTAGTCCTTCCGGACAAGGGGCTCAAGTACCGATCTATCCTCGAGCGCTCGTCACTCCATTGAAGACACTCAAAAATTGTGTGCCGAGCGTCGTCCCGCTTTTCTGCGCTTGGGGCCTAGCGTGTCTCTTCGGGGCTCCAACACGTACAGCCACGTATATCTGCTATCTCGCCAAGACGTCAAGATCTGCAGGTGGTCACATCTACGCTGTATTCAAGTTGGGGCGGCATACAGAAGTTTGGCGCGGACAACTCCCATCAGCAGACGACGCATGACCTTAGATGGTCGTCCAATATTGGCCAGCAGTCGAGAAATGTCCCTTGAAGAATTTGTCACGCCTTTTACTGCATCCATAACCTGTGAGCTGCAGATGGGGTTAACTTCTATGCGCGTGCCCAAGTACTGCCTAATTAGGTAGCGATCTCCACCTTTTGCCCCAATAGAGGGATCCTCCATCCTTTGTCCCACCAAACGCGCCGCCTAGGGAGCCAAGCAGTCTTCGTTTTCGGGGCAGCCACCTCCAGGCCATTAGAATGAAGCCACTTTGCGACCTTACTGGTGGTCTTCTGCACCAGCATGCTTACCATGGACACTTTCCCAGCCCTAACAACGACCAACATATAGTCGGCAAACCCGACCAGATCTGGTAGTAGCAGATCCAGCACCCCGTCGTATAGGATATTCCACAGGGTTGGGCCCAATACTGAGCCCTGTGAGACTATACAAAAGATCGTCCACTAATCCGTCCTGCTTCCATCCCCCTCGTACTGAACCTCGCGGTCGGCTAGATAGTCGACCACCATGGCCAGGATTTAGGGAGGGACATTTCTAGCAGCCAGAGGGTCTTTCTTGCCTTGCTTGCCACACTCTCGAGTGCCTCCAGGTCGGAGCTCTAAGACTGCCTGCATCGGGTGAGATCCCACCGCTATTTCCTCCGACCATCAGTAATTGTACCGTTAATTAAAGCGCCTACTCCTAGGGGTGCTGGCCTCGCAGGCGGCCAACAGCCTAAAAGAGCGTTACGCAGCCTCCTCGCTAGGGTCGTCCCGCATTGTGAGGAGTCGCCCACCCAGTCAGCATTCTCCAGTTTCCAGTGGGGTCTACGTCGAGGTTTAGTGGGACAAGGCCTCAGCCTCCTTAGTGGTGGCATAGCTTATCAGCCAATGGTCGACATCCTCCTCCACCCTCCAGTTCACGGTCCTATCGAATAGGCTAGGGGAGACCCATGTAAGATCGATAATAGACGAGGCTAAACTCCAACAGAAGGTAGGCGTGTCTCCCACGTTGGCCAGGTCTAGGTCGAGAACCGCCATCACATCAAGCAGTACCTCTCCGCGCCGATTCTACCTAACCACCCCCCGCAGGTGGCCCTTAGCGTTGAAGTAACCACCAACCACCAGCGGGGCTCCTGCCCCCTGGCCACCGCCCAGAGACAGTTAAACCATTCTTTCCACTCATCGATGGGGGCATTAGGCGAGCCATAGTAAGTCAAGATAGATATCCTCGACATCCTGCCCCAACCTAGGTGGCCAGACGCCCTAGCGAGGTGACTAACTCTTGACCCGATCTTAATGGCGACATCCCCATCCTGCGCGTCCCTAATCCGTTCTTAATCCTAATGTTGATGATATGTGGACCTCTTTCCCTAATAATTTGTTCCGGCATGTCGTGGGCCGCATGGCATTGGTTCAGATTGATCTGCAGTACAAAGATCTGATCCGGCCCTATACTGGTCGGGGTTGTAGTCGGGTGTGCCACTTCACTGCTACACTCCGCCTCCAATGTCATCTGCCTGGTAACCTCGTAACTCCGGTTCCTACACCTGCCGACCTCCTGAATATATGCCGCACAGGTCGAACTTCCGCAGCGGGGTTCCACCATATAGTCTTGTTCCATGTGACCTGCCTTATTGCACCTCCTACAGCAGGTCATCAACGATCAGTGCCCGTACAATTGGCCGCAGCGTGACCGAATTCCTTACATTCCCTACAGGATTCCGACTTAACGGGTCTAGACACCACCCTGAGGCCCTATCGGTCTAGAAGCCTCTTAATGAGGTTCTTTGGTCTCTCTATTAAAGCGATCCTTAGCTCGCTGCCATAGTTTCTGATCCATTTAACCTCAAACTTGTTATGGACCTCGAGGCACTTGTCCAGCACCTGCAGAATTCCTTCTTCCGTGGTGTCTTCCTCGAGGAATTTAACCTCGACAACCGCCCTTCTGTCCCTTGTTATGTTGACCATGCCCTCGCCTACTATACCATTAATTTTCCCAATTAATGTGTCGCAGCAAACTCCGCTTCTAACTTTTTACACGTTGCCCGCCATGCTCCGTCTAGCCGACGCGATTGCATCGGGGTTTGGTCCAGCTTTAATTCCTCTCTTTAATTTGCCCAAAATCTCAGCGTAGAGCCTGTCCGCAGCCTCGACCATAATACACCATATTCTTGATCTACCTGAATCGATGTTGATTGGACAAGAGTGTTTGATCTATCCCAATAGATAATCGAATAACCTAAATAAGCCATTAACCGATTTAGCGTAATCCCGACCTACCTCAGCATATTTTATCTTCTCCTGGAGCATTCTTGACCAACCTCGACTATTAATACATTGGCCAAGAGAATGTTAAGTAAATATATTATTACCTACTTAACTCTTTGACCTACAGTCGCGAAGAAATGGCACCGTTCTAAATGCTTCTAAATGCTTCTAAATGTTTATTGTAATTTGCCTAAATTTTTAGACACGAGTCACCCTCGTGATTATAAGTGTAAGGGTCTAAAAGGAGTTCGATAATTTGATAGGGGTTCATAGACATGGGGGAGTTCTTATTCGGGAATAAAAAACGTTTAGAATGAGTTTAATTTTTAGGGATCTGTTTGAGCATAAATGATTAATAATGAATATAATATGAGGTCAGATATTTAGAAGGTGTCACCTGTATAGTAAGCCTTGATGGCAGACAGAGTCATAAGCTTTCTGGACATCCAAAAATAAAGCTGCAGAAGCTCTATCTTCTAGGTGAGAAGTCTGCATATTTGAAGTTAGAATGGTATGTGGAAGAAAATTTGATCGTGGAGAAAGAAAACCAAACTAATACTTGAAAATGTGGTTAGAAATCAGAGAAGGATTTTGATTTTGAGAAAGGAATCGTAGATTTTTTCAATAATAGGTAAGAGTGTGATGGGACTAATGAGATCGAGAGATCGAAACACGTGTCTGCGGATGTTAAATAAATACTTTTGCTAGTTTATTATCGTATAATTAAATAAATTTATTACATTTTTATATTCTATTAAACCATATTCATTTTGTTTTCGTCAAATTTTATTTGATTTATCAACCGTTTGAATAATCGTATTATTTGTACAAAATTTTCACAATCTTAGAGCAATGTTGTAAAATTCAAAATTTTAAAGCAATACTACTGCCACTAGTAAAAATTTACTACGAAAACAAGTTTTAAACTAAAAATAAAAAAGTTTTTTTTATTATGTATTTAATTTTAGAATTTCTACCAATGAAATTTAAAAATGATAAGAAAAACATTTTCTTTTATGTTTAAGATTCAAAAATTTGCCAAGAAAAACAATTTTAAGTTATTTATCAAATATTTACTTTGTAAACATTAAAATTTTCAAACAAAAATGTTAACTGTCAATGATAAGACTATTACTAATTATTGTGTAATATTTAAAAACCGTAAATTTTTTTTTAAATAAATTAGTTTTTTTAACAGTTGAAATTTTTCTATGAAACAACTAGGAATTTACCACAAAATAACGTCACAAACTAAAAATAGAGCTGTTCCTTTTTTACAAATATATTATACAAAGAAATAATTTGGCCATAAAGATTAAAAGTTAAAAATTGGTTAAGACAAAAGGTGATCAAATATTTACGGACTAAGAAACAGAAATTTAGTGTTTACTGAATAAATATGTTAAAATAATTGAATATAACAAATATTTAATTTATTGATCTCTTTGAATTTTTTTTTGCAACTAACTATAATAATATAATAAGTGTATAAAATATTCACCTTGAACCTCTTGAATCTTATCAGCTCGTTTAATTGTATCTTTTACGACATTTCCCAGTTACTAACGTTTTATGTTCACTATAACCCATCTCACTCTATCCAATTATATGCTTATAGTAGATAGAGTTTGATAAACTTGATTTTTTATATAACTATGTATAAAGAAATTTAGAGAAGTCACATCTAATACTTAGAGGCCACCTAATCGATGCCAATCTACCTGTCTCTAAAATTATTGTTAAGTTAATCAACTTGTCAGGTATTTTGTGGACGGCCACCATCTTGTTGGAAATACATCTGACTTAACAATGCAAGTGACAAATTTTTCAAACAGCCTTAAATTTCATTATCTGAAAATTCTATGTACCTAATTTAACTGTTCATTGAAAATAATTGATCATTAAATGCAAAGCAATTTTGAAAATTGTCAAAATTGGAAAGATTTCTTTTTAGCCAAATACCTAGTATTGATGCTATCAAATATACCGTTATTTGTTAATCTTGATTCATATGATACTTTATTCATAACAATTCATTTGTCGTGCATGATATAATTGCTAGAATATTCTTCTTCCTATATAAATTCTCAGGTTATATTTGAAAACATGATTGTATTTTTCTTGTTTAAATATAGTAGTGACTTATTCCAACTATTTCGGCAGTTTCTCTCATCGAGTGAGCAATTTGGATAGGCATTAACAAAGGCTATTAAGTCAACTTCAATGCCTTTGTCAATAATAAAATATTCTGCATCTTCGTTGCTATATCTTCATTGCAAAATTTCCTATCCAAATTTACAATGTATAATATGAAACTAAATTTTCTGAATGACCAATAAGCTTCAAATTACTAATAGCATGACCCCAAAAACTTTTAAATAATAAAAACCCAGTTTATTACACCCGGTATATATCCACATAAATTTCCACTCTCTTTTCAGAAAGTCATCCATCTGCCCATTTCCAGACGAGATGTGATCAACAACCCGAAATAAAATTCCAATCACCTCATCTGTGACCGACCATACCACTCGCCCATTTCACCATCGCACCAAACCACTTGCGACACATCTCGCTCCACTGGAAGAAATATTCTTTAACGAGTTAATTACAAAATTTCGTGTTTATACACGGATTGCGACACGCTACGTGGAGAGGCATGACATAGAACGCGACACACAGACTTTTCTAATGGCAGGTCGATTATATAACCGGTGTTGTGGTGGCGGTGTGAGAAAGTAGTTGGCAACCTTGGCAATGAAATTGAAATTGGTACGTTTACTAACGAGGTGGTCCAATGCATACTTGATTTGCCAATCAGTTGATGTACATGTGTTTGTGTGTGTGTGTGTGCAATATGTCGTAAATTTCGTCA
Organism: Ontholestes murinus; assembly: GCA_963969525.1. NCBI lineage: Eukaryota > Metazoa > Arthropoda > Insecta > Coleoptera > Staphylinidae > Ontholestes > Ontholestes murinus. Next base: position 44,242,387 of record OZ018397.1, on the reverse strand, counting down.
GGAATTATAAGTAAACCGAGGTCATTGCAACAACTCGTGTCTGCATTTGCAAATGTGGACGTGAATATTAATAATTTAATCTAATAATTATGGATTATTATGTTGGGAAGGATGTATTGATTGTTACTGGAAAAATGAATTTATTATTAACGTAGATGACTTGTACATTTCTAGAATTTCATCAAAACTTTGCTAATAAGTCTAAAAATATTTCAAAATTATTGCAAAGTATTACATTTATAGGTGAAAAATTTATAAATGTTATGCTCTGTTTAAACTAAATAAAATATTTGATTTATAATAAAAATTGGTAACCGTTTTCAATTTTAACTTGTTTCTGATAATTTGCTAATTTTTTTATGTTCACTTCTTCAATTGCCTTTTGATAAGGCAAATGGCTTTCTGTTTCTTCATGTTTTTGGTCTTCAATTGTTCATAAGATTTTAATATATACCTTAAACAAAATCACTGATTTAAAGTTAAAATATTAATAAGGATTTTAAATTGCTTCCGTTTATATTTTTAGAAATTTTCAACTACATTCGGCCGATTTTTAACTGTAAATATTGAACTGTTTGAAATATATTTTGGCAAGTTTCTTCACTTCTAATAATTCATCATATTGTTTTGTTATTATCCCTTAAAGAAATAAATAAACACTTTAAAACAAAGTTTTGTATTGTTGATGCATTTTTAATAAAGTTTATATTATTCTAGCGTACTCTTGACCTTACCCAATAAATTGTATATTAACCCAGATACACATTAATAAGCAATCATTGGTCCAGCGTACTCCCGACCTACCGTAATTCAAAGTACATTGACCTAACGTTATCCTGACCTATCTTAATAAACTATATGTTTAGGTAGGTCAAGAGTACGCAAGATTAATGAAAAAAATTGTGAAAATTTATTCAAAATTGAGTGTATATTGTAATCCTATTAAAAGAAATAAGAAAATAGTTAAAAATGAATAATTTAATTATTCTACAGATTTTATTATTAAAAATAATAAAATCTGTAGAAAATTAAAAAATCAAAAATAGGTTTTCATGTGGCACAAAAGGTTCAAAAATGGATGCGAGGGCGTTGAAGATAATAACTGAGCTAGGAGACTCTCAACAAGACGTACTATGGAAAATTTATTTAAACTGTGCTTGAACTGTTATAAATATACCGTCATCTTAGTGTTATAATTATTGTTGATTGGGTCTGACTTCGGTGTATAAATTTTTGGCAGAATTCGCACTTATTCCCAAAATTCTGATGGATGAATAGAAAGCACGAGGCCTGATTATTTGCAAAGAAATGTTTCAACGTTTCAACGACGATCCAAATTTTTTGATTAAAGTGATTACTGGTGATGATACCTTGTTCTACGAGTAAGCTCCTGAAATGAAATGTAAAGAGTTCAGAGTAGTATACCCTTCATCTCAAAAGTCCAAGAAAGTTCGCGTGAAAAGCATGCTTATATATTTTTTTTTAATGCTAAAGAACTGATTCGCAAAAAGTTCGTTTTACGCTGAAGTGCTCCGCCATTTGAAGAATCAAATCCACTGCGTCCAACCAGATTAAAGACTATTGCGTTGTTTACTACGACAAAAGGGTTTATTGTCATGTCGAATGAGAACCAAAATAGATCCAAACTAATCCATGGTTATTACTGTTGTGGAATCAATATTTTGGGTTTCTTAGAACAAATATGGAATCACCAGTAATCACTAGTTTAATGTCTGTTTATTAGGATTATTTATTTTTATTGGATATTGTCTAATGAACTTATTTATGCAAAATGCCAAATGGTGCACCATTGTACAAGTTTTGATATGGGATTGTTGTGGAGTAAACTATATTTTATTTGGACGTTTCATATATTTAATTATTCCTAGGTCCACGTAAAACTTGTATGTGCCCAACATTATCATTTTGAACTTTTTATGAAAATCTTTCCGATATTATTATTCGGTCTTCAACTACTAAGTGTATTTATAAGTATAAGTATTTATATTTATAAGTACTTTATCAAACTTGCTTTACAATTCATAAAAGATTAACTTGTAATCATTTTCTCCACAGTTTGAAATGATTACAAGTTATTTTACAATGCAGCATCTTCACGTGACTCATCAATCAACATTACTAAGTGTGATTATTATAAGATTATTAAGATGTAATATTGTATATATCAGATTATAGTTATTTTGACACTATTTTCATTTTGTTTGTAAATGACACTTTGAAATAAAGATATATTCTATTCTATTCTTGTTGATAATATAGTATCTCCACTTATTAATTTCCAACTGCATTATCATAAAGATCGATACCCCCCATGAATTTATTGGAATCATCACTTTCGGTTATGAAGTTATCGCTTTTCGTCGCATCTTTTTACTTAATGTAAAAATACAACTTAATCCTTATTATTAGATGTTATCATTCCACCATGTGAAGATATCTTCCCCGATTCCTTTTGCTATTATTTTCGTGGACTTTACTGTGCAGATTTCAAGGCTTTTTTCTAAAATTCTTTACAATAGTTCACTCAATTATTTATAGGGAGTGAAGAAATTAACAAATAAATGATTTTTAAAATTGTAGAATTCTGAAGAAACAACAAATTTTAACATAAGCACATAAAGTAAGGTCTTCAAAAATTGAAACTAAATATACCAGAAATGGTCAAAATATTACCCTAGTGGCTAAAATACATTATCTCCAGCTAACAAGAGTAATGGAAGAGTGGAAGAACCAATGAAACCGTGAGCTCCGCCTTCAAGATCTATGCATCAAATTTTGAAGAGATTTAATTTTTATATATGTATGTTTCTGTTTATTTTTTAATAGATCTTGTAAAGATAATTCATTTAGAAAATAAAATAAAAAGAAATTTGTAGAAGACATTAGATTTCTTCTCTCAAGTTAGAATAGAAATTCATGAGATACATTGTAGAAGCCTTGAAGATAATTCTTAGTGTTTGAAAAATATGACTGAATAATTCTAGATTGGAAAATTCTTGAATTCTTAAAGAAATAGCAAAATTTGGAAAAATTAATCATAAAAAGTTGCAGATATCAGGAAGAGAAATTATTGGCAAATATTGGAAATTTAAGTGAAATTACTAAAAAAATTGTCTAAAAATTTGAAAGAAAATTCTTTAAATTTAGCCCAAATACCATAATTTGCTAAAATTGTAATAAAATGCTGGAAAATCTAGAAACCCCGAAAGAATTTGGAAGAGTAAAACAGAAAAATATGTTATTTTGAAAGTAGAATAAGTGTAAAATTTTGATAAATTACTGATAATTTAGAAATCTTTGAGAAAAAAATAATTCTAGCAATTTGGAAGAGATATTTCTAAAAAAATCTAAAGAAAAAAATTAAAACCATCTGAAATTTCTGGAATATTATAGAACCCCTGAAGAAAATTCTTGCTTTTTGGCAGCAATATTCTAGAAATCTCAAAACAAATTGTTTGAAAATTGAAGGAAAATATCTTGTGGAAATCCAAAAAGTCCAAAAATCCTTTCAACTTTCACATATTATCCTTATATTGTATTCCTAGAAATCCTAGTGTAAACCCCAAATTTAAAAATCCTAATTCAACCATATTTGATTTCAACTCATCGTTTCATCCATCTACGCATTAACGACTGACGCCATATGACCGGACAAAACAAGGCAGAAAGACCTCTGGTCGATAGCCTTTTGACGAACTAACTCACTAACACATCATCCATTATTCATTATTTAAATGTAAATATGTATAGTTTGTCAATAAAAATGTGTATTATTATTATCTTGTGGAAATTTCTAAATACCTAGAAAAAAGAAATTACCTTGAAAATTACAGAACTCTCTATTTCGAATAGAAATTTATAGGCAAATGTAAAAATCTAGAAAAATAATTGTTTCAGATAATTTTATAATTGTAAACTGAAAGCTACTGGAACATTTTAGAACTCTTAAGAAAATGTTATTAATTTAAAATGGAAATTCAGGGGAAATTTTGAAGATCTTGAAGAATAATTAATAGAATATTCTCGAACTCTCAAAAAACATTAATGTTACTTTCAAGTGGATTGCAGAAAAATTATAAAATGTTTTAAAAAATTGCTTTGAATTGTACACTCGAGGAAATATCGTAATTGGAAAGAGAAATTTATACAAATTGTTGAAATATGAAAATTATATTACTTTAAAATTGTAGAACATGCTTCTAAAATTTTTAGAATACTATAGAACCCTTCTGGAAAATTCTAGCAATTTGGCAGATATATTTTAGAAATCAGGAAAACAAATTATTGCAAAATTCAACAAAAATATTGCAATTCGAAAGAAAATTTTACTGGGAATTTCTAAATACCTGATAGAAAAATTGCTTGAAAATTATAGAACCCACAAAGAAAAAAAAATTTAGTAACCCAATCATCTTTGTCGCTCATCGCTATCGCATGCAAACCCCCTTGCTACTATCGACTGTTTTTGTTCCCCCTGATAAAGATCTGGAAGAATAGCGATCTAGGCTTAAAATTAATAATATCTTAGATAATGTCTTCTCAAATTTACAAGCAGAATCTGTAGAAACTTCACCCATAATACTAAGCTCTGATCACAGTGGGATTAGGATTAATTTCCAAGTCATCCAAAAATCGTGTAATATAAAACCAACATATAAAATAGTAAGGCCTATCACACATTTCGGTAAATTTAACACGTTTCAACTATTAACACACCAGAATTGGAGTTTCTTTGATAATTACACCAATTGCAATGATTTATTTAATATATTTCATGAAACTCTTTTACACATTTTTGAAAAATCATTCCCAATTAAAGAGTATAAATATAAATAACAAACATAAAAAACTTGTATATTAGTTTAATGATGAACTTCGGCAGATTCGAGAACATTTACACTTTATGCATTAAGTATATAAACATACAAAAACTGAGCACCATAAATTGATGTACTTGTCTTTAAAAAAAAAACTATAACTCAGCTATTCGTCAAGCTAAAATGCAAGCAAATGATAATTTTATTAACAGGTCTAGCAACCAGCAAAAGGCTAGGTGGCAAATAATAAATAAAATGTAACATAAACTGTGTGATATATCGCCTGAAACTTTTAACATTAATTTCATAAATTTAGTAAACAACTGCTTCTATTCCATCTTACGATTTAGATTCTAGTCAGTACATCAACTGTGAAACTAGTTTTAGTTTTAGAGAAGTGTCAAGCAGTGAAGTTAGAGATGTAGTTAATAACATCAAAAACGGGAATTGTAATTATATATACGGGATTTCTATGGGTATTGTCAAAAGCTGCAAAGAAGCTATTATTCCTCAAATTACTGCAATAATAAATAAATGTCTTAGGACTTCCACTGTTCCGAATGCAATGAAGATGGCTGCTGTAACGCTTGTTTTCAAAAAAGGTGACAGATCAAGTGTGAATGACTATCGACCAATATCCAGCCTTCCAATATTTTGAAAAATCTTAGAAAAGATACTCTATAATCAAATTGTACACTATATGGAGCAAAATTCTCTTCTCTGCTGTAACCAGTTTGGATTTCGTGCGGGTGTTAGTACATCCGATGCAGTTCTATATCTCGTTAATACCATTTTGGATTCATTTGAGTACAATAGCTTTTCCATGGTTTCCTTTCTTGACTTGAGAAAGGCGTTTGATTGTGTATCTCATGAAATTCTTTTGAAAAAACTTAAGCAATATAATTTTGATACACAAAGTGTTCATCTGATCAAAGTGTTCATCATTCAAATTACAAGGGTGAATGGTAAAACTTCAACACCTATTCAGGTTAAAATGGGGGTACCTCAAGGCTCAATTCTGGGCCCTTTACTATTTCTTATTTACATAAATAAACTCCCATAATATATCCCTGAGGCCTGTTTCATACAATATGCTGATGATACGAACTTGATAAGTGTGAATAAAGACCTGCAAGCGGTGTTAAATACGAGTGAAAACGCTATTGCGTTGGCCTGGAAATAGTACGCGGGCAACCACCTTCATTTGAATCCAAGCAAAAGTGTAGATGTATTATTGACCTTGAAAGCTGTAAACGATATTGGTTCGCCACATGCCAATTTTTTGGGACTGTGAGTTAACTTGGAATTATAATACTGAACAGCTTGCGAAGAAATTGTGCTGAAATATTTACTTATTAAGAAATTTGTCATATTCGGTATCATTGAAAATCTTAAAGATTTCATACTTTGCAAATTTCCATCTGATGAGCTATTGCTTGATAATGTGGGGTCACTCAACTGGACTGCAGCATATTTTTAAACTCCAACGAATATATACTTGCGCATGTTGGATATAGACTAGAAACAAACGCATTATTTAAAAATATATAAATTTTAACTCTCCCATCTTTATATATTTATTAATGTTTAATTTATATAAAGAAAAATGAAGATGAATATGATTTAGTTAATGTTTGTTTACATTTTAGAAGTTTTAACTATCTTTTACTGATTGGAGGATGGGATAGAGGCCACCCACCCACCCTACATATACATGATAACTTTAATTGCTAATCACTGATGATTTTGCTGCAAAAACAATCAAACCCTTTATGTAATAAAAAATAAAACAAAATCAAAATTTTAAAAGTTTAAATATAAATGACTTTTCATAGCTAATCTTATCTAATTTAGATTTAAAGTCTACCCACCCATAATACATCAAATTTTTGCTAATGTACTCACTCAAAAAATTTACCTTTTTAATTTCTTCTTTATTCAAAAAAAATTGTAATTTGCGAGACGATAAAGAATTAAAGTTTAATTGTATATGAGGGGTGGGTGGGTGGTTTCTATCCCACCCTCCAATTAGTAAAACATCATCAAAAATTATTTGAAAAATTTGTTTAAATAAATCTACTAAAATTTGCAATATTGTTATGTTCATTTAGGTTTTACAACTTTTAATTAAAACCCTCGCTTACGTTTTACTGATTGGAGGGTAGGCTATAGGCCACCCATTCACTCTACATATACATTAACTTTTTTAATTTTTGATGGATTCTAATAAAATAAAAAAACTTGTCCAATTTCTCATTCCCTTTAACTTTTGTTTGAAAAGTTAGGTAATATGTTTCAAATTTAGAAAAATTTTGGGAAAAACAAAAAAAAAACTTCATCTACGTCTGTCTGTTTGTGCTGTATCTCAAAAACGAATGATCCTTTGAAGATGAAACTTTAAACTTCGTCAAAAACTGGGACTGAAAAGCTTTCGTTGAACATTCCTAAACCTTAAATTTATATAACAAGTAATTGTAAAGTATCCAAAATTGAGTAAATTGTTAAAAATTGCCTTTTTGCATAAACCTCATAGTTTTCGAGAAAAATATAGGGTCACATCACCATTTTTACAACTTGATTTTTCAATGCCACATTTGAAAATTCTAAAACACCTATTTTATCGATTAGTAGTTTATTGTTTAGTTTTAACTGATTTACCAATTCCTTAATATGTTGTAAAGCTCTTGTGATAAAAACAATATCCTTTACTTTCTTTGCTGGTGTAGGTGTTGTTGCCTTTGGATCCAGAGATTTCAGGTCGTACCTGCAACAGCTTTTAGTCTTTTCTATACAACACAATTCTATTAGATTCACTTACTGAAAAACTGAAAATTTAGACATTTTTTGCCAATTGCTAATTAATTGTTGGAGTTACATGAAATTTATATAACAAATAATTGTAGAGAATTAAAAAATGAATAAATTATTAAGAATAGTCCTTTTGCGTAAATCTCATAGTTTTCGAGAAATATATAGGGAAAATACTATGATGGCCACATCACCAATTTTTGTCTTAAATTTATGCCTATGGCATGGAAAATTCTTTTATGAAAGAATTTTTTAAATGTTCGCAACGGTTCAATAGTTATTAAGAGAACATGAAAAACAATTGAAATTCAAATTTTATTTTTACATCTCACCTTAATGTATTTTATTAGGAGAATACTTTCGTGGAAGAATTTTTTAAATTCACGCAACAGTTTGGGAATTATCTTAGAGAACATGAAAAACAATTGAAGGACGAATTTAATTTTTTTGTCCTAAATTTATGCTTATGATATAAAAAATATTTGTGTGAAAGAATTTTTGAAATATACGCAACTATTCAATAGTTATAGAGAGAACATGAAAAACCATTGAAATCAAAATTTTATTTTTAGATCTCACCTTTATATATTTGATTAGGGGAATATTTTTCTGGAAGAATTTGCAAAATTCATTCAACAGTTTAGGAATTATTTTAGAGAACATGCAAAACAATTGAATTACAAATATTATGTTTTCCTCTTAAATGTATGCGTATGATATGTGAGATACTTTTATGAAAGAATTTTTGAAATTTACGCATTTGTTCAATAGTTATTGAGAGAACATGAAAAAACAATTGAAATACAAATTTTATTTTTATACCTCATCTTTATGCCTTTGATTAGGGGAATATTTTACTGGAAGAATTTTTTAAATTTAACCAACAGTTTATGAATTATCTTAGAGAACATGAAAAACAATTAAAGCACGAATTTAATTTTTGTGTCTTAAATTAATGCCTATGGTACGGGAAATACTTTTGTGAAAGAATTTTTGAAATTTACGCAATTGTTCAATAGTTATTGAGAGAACATGAAAAACAATTGAAATCCAAATTTTATTTCTACATCTCACCTTTATGCCTTTGATTAGGGGAATACTTTTCTGGAAGAATTTTTTAAATTTAACCAACAGTTTGAGAATTATCTCAGAGAACATGAAAAACAATTGAAGGACGAATTTTATTTTTGTGTCTTAAATCAATGCCTATGGTATGGGAAATACTTTTGTGAAAGAATTTTTGAAATCAACGCAATTGTTCAATAGTTATTAAGAGAACATGAAAAAGAATTGAAATCCAAATTTTATTTTTACATCTCACTTTTATGTCTTTGAAAAGGAGAATACTTTTGTGGAAAAAAAAATTAACTTCACGCAACAGTTTGAGAATTATCTTAAAGAACATGAAAAACAATTGAAGGATGAATTTAGTTTTATTGTCTTATTTTTATGCCTATGATTTCTGAAAATTTTTTGAAATCATTAGAGAGTTAATGCAGAAAACATTAGAAACAATCGGAAGTATTTATATGTCAAAGTGATATGAAATTTATACAATTAATGTTCCATCAATACTTAATCATGAATTCGCGTTAATAAAAAACTGATAACAAATACAGGGTCGATTAATGTTCCTGTATAGAGAATTAATGTTCCTCAGATATTGATAAGAATTTAGTGGATTTTAAAGGTAGTTGTAAACGCAATTAAGAGTATTATTTAAAATAAGGATTTAATAATTCAAACAAGGATTTATTAATGTTTCTTATATTAATTTTCATGCATGCAATTTTTATTAATGTTCTCACTCAAAAATTTAACCTTTAATTTTTCATTTCCTTTTCATCCAAAAAGTTTTGTAATTAATTTTATTTCAAACCGCGAGACAATTACTAATTGTAATTTATATGTATATGTAGGGTGGGTGGGTGGCCTTTATCCCACCTTTCAATCAGTAAAACATCATCAAAAATTATTTGAAATACTTGTATGAATACATCAATTCAAAAATGCAATTATTTTGTGTTTGTTTACATTTTGCAACTTTTAACTAAAACCCTTGCTTATGTTTTACTGATTGGAGGGTGGGATAGAGGCCACCCACCCACCCTACATAAACATGATAACTTTAATTGCTCATTGTTGTTGATTTTGCTGATAAGAACAATTAAACCCTTTATGTAATAAAAATAAAACAAAATCAAAACTTAAAAATTTAAATATAAATGACTTTCCATAGCTAATCTTATATAATTTAAATTTAAAGTCTACCAACCCATCATACATCAAATTTTTACTAATGTAGTCACTTAAAAATTGTACATTCTTAATTTCTTTTTTATACAAAAAGTTTTGTAATTAATTTTATTGGAAACCGCGAATCGATAAGGAATTAAAGTTTAAATGTATATTAGGGATGGGTGAGTGGCCTCTATCCCACCCTCCAATCAGTAAAACATTATCAAAAATTATCTGAAAAATTTGTTTTAATAAATGTATTAAAATTTGCAATAATGTTATGTTTATTTACGTTTTGCAACTTTTAATTAAAACCCTCGCTTATGTTTTACTGATTGGAGGGTGGATTATAGGCCACCCACCCACCCTACACATCCTTTACTTTCTTTGCTGGGGTAGGCGTTATTGCCGTTGGATCCAGAGATTCCAGATCGTACCTATAACAGCTTTTAGTCTTTCGGTGGGCGCTGTATCTCAAAAACGAATGATCCGATTGAGGTGAAACTTTAAACTTAAGGTTTTATCGTTAAAAACTGGAGCTGAAGAGCTTTTGGTACAGATTGATAAACCGAAAGTGGATGTTTACTCGAGGCGTTTTTTTTGTTTTTTACCGATATTTTTCTAAATATAATAAATATTACAAAACATTTCAAACAAAAGTTAAAGGGAATGAAAAACTTAACAACTTTTATTAAAACATGTTTTTCATAAAATTCTTAACTTTCGAGAAAAAATTAAAAATTGAAAATTTTGACATTTTTTGCCAATTGCTAATAAACTATTGGAGTTACATAAAATTTATATAACAAATAATTGTAGAGAATTCAAAAGTTCATATATTATTAGGAATAACATTTTTGCGTAAACCTCATAGTTTTCGATAAAACTATAGGGAAAGTACTATGATAGTCACATCACCATTTGAGCCGTTTATTTTGAAAGTGACCCAAGTCCATTTTTATCTTTTTTCAAGTTAACTGTGATGGCTTTTATAATTTATGCTAAACTGTCAAAAAAATAAATCGGCATTGAAATATATTGATATACTTTTGAAAATTTTGTAACGCGTACATTTTCATAATAATATAAATACTGAAAATCATAATTTAGAAAGTGACCTAAGTCCACTTTTGATTGATAATGTCAAAAAGTGCGGTCCAAAATCTTGAAAGCAATGATGAAGGTAAATTAAATTACATTATAATATTGAAATAAATTTTAAAGAATAATATTTAATTAAAGAAATTATTAAACCCACGGGAAATGATAAAATCACAAGATTCTGAAAGTTTAATTCTTCTTCACTTGCATACAAGAAATATAGAAAAAGAAAGAGAATTTTAGAACTTCATTCTTCAACAGAGGAAGAGGAACTAATTGAGAATGAGAATTTACAAAACAACAGCTTCAGAGAAGGATTCAGAGAAAACAGAAGTGATACTTATATTCTGAAACTTCGTAAAATTAAACGAAATTCGGGGAAAAGATACGATACACAAACGAAAAAAATTATACCTGCCAAAGTTTTTCAAAATAAAGATTGCCAATGTCGAAAATACTGCTTAAAAAATTTCAATGAAACAGAAAAAAAACGTATTTTTGAAATGCTTTGGAACTTAGGAGACTTTAATAAGCAAAATATATTGCTTATTAACGCTGTTCTTTAAAAAAAGACGACGGAGAAACAGAAAAGGTTGTTCAAGACCATATTAACAGTTTCCCGATTTAAATCCCATTATACGAGGGATCATAATCCCAATAGAAAATATCTACATCATGAACTGACTATAAAAAAAGTTTGATTTGTATGAGCTTCACTGTAAAGAAAATAATTTAAAAGCAGTTAATGACTTAAACTTATGGAAGAACATGATATTCATTTAAAACTAGCAGAATCGACTAGAAATGCGTTAAAACAAGATCAAGAACGAGTATCAAGTAATCCATCTCATTATGTTGGCTTTTCTTTCGATTTGCAGAAAGAGTTACCATTCCCAAAGCTAACTACTTCAGTAGCTTATTATAAATGCAACTTATATATTTTAAATTTAGGCATACACAATTTTCATAACAATAATGTACGCTTGAGATAAAAGAAAAGATTCTAGAGGTTCCCAAGAAGTGGCTTCATGCCTCTTTAGACACCTTAAAACTCTAAAAAGTGAAAAACATATCATTGCAAATAGTGGCATGTGTGGAGGATAAAAGAGAAACATCAAAATATCTTTAATGTGGTTAATTGTTCAATCGATGGAAAGTTATGTGGAAATCATAGACCACAAATGTTTAATAATATCAGGTCATTCATTTTTACCTAATGACAGAGATTTTGGCGTTATAGAAATGTCGTTAAAAAGAAAACATTTACTTTATGTGCCATAGATTATTATAATATAATAAAAAAATTTAGAAAAGGTAATACTTTCATATTAAATGAAATTAGACAAGAGGATTTTATACCAACAAGACTCTTAGAAGGATCAGTTTACAAAAGATCCAAAAATACCAACGGGGAAAAAATAAATGTTGATGATGGCCATCATAGTACTTTCCCTATATTTTTCTCGCATTTTTTCCCAATTGCTAATAAACTATTGGAGTTATATAAAATTTATATAACAAATAATTGTAGAGAATTAAAAACTAAACAAATTATTAGGAATAAGCTTTTGGCGTAAACCTCATAGGTTTCGAGTAAAATATAGGGAAAGTACTATGATGGCCTCATCACCATTTGATTCACTTATTTTTAGTAAATTGTCGGGCTCGTTATAAGTCGGAGCCATTTTTATTTATATGTACTATTTGGATTGTCTATTGCACTTTAAAACCCATTAAGATACAGCCAATAGACGGCAGTTCTAAACTAACAGTTCATTACTTCAGCTTCAAACACTGATTATATTATTATTATTATTTAATATTCACAAATACTTTCAGCATTATTTAAAATTTTGTCGTTTCCTTCATGCAATATTAGAATTCCACTTCAAACAGAAATGTACACGAAAATATCAATTCAGCAGTACGAACAACTTATGCGGCATGTGGATTTCATGGGTATTTCATAAATTATATCATACACGGCACAGATCGTAAAGTTTCCAGATTCGAGCTGAGATGCTAGAAGGCGCACATCAAGAGATTGTATATTATGGGAAAAGACGAATAACTTTAGAGTAGACCTTGCTCAGAAGAAAATGGATTGATTGGATGGACACTTCGTATGGGAATGCCTCGCCTTTTCTGTCAATAAGCCAGTGTTTGGCTTCAACAAGGAACTTGCAATAATATTTAGTATCGACTGTTCTTTATCCCAAAAAACAGTTGCAACAACTTTTCCCGCAGAGAGACGAGTTTTGGCCTTTCGAGGTGGAGCTTCTCCAGGTTGTCTCCATTCCATGCTTGCTTGTTTATATTTTGGAGTGTAATGTTGCACCCACATCTCATCACAAGTGACAATTTGAATTAAAAATCATCATCCTCTGCTTGGTATCACGCCGAAAGCCTTCCAAAGACAGCAGGACAGTTCGCTTTGTAATTTTCCGTCAGTAGGCGAGGAACTCACCTTGCCGACAATTTTAGGTAACCTAACTCATTAAAAATTATTTCTGCAGTAATTTGGTATAATGCAAGTCACCAGTTAGTTTCAATCAGCTCATAGATAGCAGTAATGCTTATTCGCTGTTGGCTCACGTTTTCTACCGTAGTGCGGCCACTTAAAATTTTTTATGCCATTCATAGACTTAAGTTTTCGAAAGCATATTATCGGCGAACTGTGCAGTCAGACCACAAAAAAATTCGGAATGCTTTACGCCGCGCAAAAATTTAATGATGATGCATAGCTCAACAGACATATGTACCTCGTGCTTAGACATGGTGCTACTGGCGGCAATAAGCATTAGTTAACCAAATCAGCGTCCCCCAACACATTCAGAGGAACCGCGCATAAAACTTCACTTAGCATAAAAAATCTAGTTTATATTTGATCCACCCTCGTATGGCTTAACGAGAAAACTGATTTAATGTACATGCTGCTTTTCGAAAATCTACAATTTGTCAGTGATGAGTTGAGAAATAACAAATAAATTGACATCATTAAGTTTATTCAGTATCCTTAATTGAGTCAAGACTATCAACAACTATTTATCTGAAGTAATAGTAATACTAATTTTGTTCGAATTTTGCATCCTAGAATTGTTTTCGCCATTAACTTTTATCCTCAACTCAATAAAAGTATCTCGTATGAAACTAATAACCTCATAGATATTCAAATCAACAGTTTTATATCGTTTCTCAATTACACGAAATAAAACACTAAAAGTACGAAATCCGTGTCTAAAATTAGTAGATGTATTTTTAGCAAAGTACAGTTTAGTATATATTATATAATTGAATATAACGAGGAATTCAACAATTAGACCGAGAACATATAGTTATTATAAGAATTAGTTTATCCACCAACAGAGGAAATAATTATTCTATTTCACTTTTATCGTTGCAATAGTAAGATGCACGATGTATAATCATCAATGTGATTAATAATTCATAGAATGTCAGCCTCTTCTCGTTCGCAGTCGGAGAAACTGTGCGGTATTACACGTTTCTCTGTACAAAGTGGAACCAGTGAATGGTGGATATATTGAAAAATAATCGTAATTACGGCTAGAAATTTTCGCAATTACGAACGACACTTTCGTGCGAAAGATGAGAGAGGGGGGGGAAGGCGGAAAGGAAAAGGAAACTGCGTGAAAGCTGAACTCACCTTGTCTTCGGTACAGCAGGTTTCGTTATCGTCCTCGCTCTCGCTCTTCGGCATCTCACCGTGCAGCGAAACCGTCATCTTGGCTGGAATTAAAAATACATATTAATAAGTAAATAATTTAAAAAAAATTAAATAACAATATGTTTTTTAACTTAACTCATCAAAATCATTTCGTAATAATATAAAAATATTGTTTTGATTATTTGAATATAGTTATTATTATTATTACGACTGAAAGTAATCATGTTAAATTTCATTTACATGTTGTTTAAATTAAAAATTTCTCCATAATTACTTTCTTGAATAAATTATAAAGTTAAACATGTTTTTGTATGATTGCACTGTAATTTATTTACATTTTTTAACATTTGTAAATAATCTATCTAATTATTTTGAATATCGATGTTTCATCTAAAACTTCAAAGATTTTTCCGACATTAAATATTTCCATGATTGAAATAACTAAACCTCAAACTTGTATGATAATCTACCTCATTGTTTTTATTTAAAAATATTTAAAAGCGTTCCATTTTACAGCGAATGTATAATTTTTAACAATTAACCTTTGATTTCCCTTTCAATTCGCAAACAGTGCAATCGAGTTCATATGAATTAATTTAAATGAAAACAATTCGATTATTCGAAATACATTTTTTGACGTCAACACGACTAAATTACTTTTGTATAATTCAATATCTGAAATGAATTTAACCAGAAAAGTAATTATTTCAATAAATGTCTTAATTAATCTTTTTGTTGTAGATTTACAAAATGTCTTTCTATTTTAATTCATTTAAAATATTTACCAATCTAATGTAGTTTTTTTTATTGAAGACGTGTAATTTTGTATGCATTTTTTATATAAATCACAACACTTGTAGGTCAATTATACCGCTTATTAATTCTCCGAGTAGTTCAACAATTCGACTTATTAACATTATAAAGAAATACGAAATTACGAACTTAATTACTGCACTGATGTAACGTTATGCTCTAATTGTATCATTGTATGATTTGGTAACAGTCAGCAGCCGCATAATTCTCTATTTTCAAATAATGTTATGTGATCACAACCGGCAAGATTTAAAGACACGTAAACTTGATTCTGATAATAATAATAGTAGCTAATTAAATTATTTTTCTTATATATCAATCAACAATAAGTGTATGCTGAAATTAACACTATTTTAATTGATTCTAAAAATTATTTTTAGGGGATAAACTTTGCAGTGGTCTTCTTTTCAGCTTTGCTAAAGGTGTGTGAGTATATCCATACCAATTCCCCTGGGAGGTAAATTTCAGAAGGTTTCAACCTTTTGTTAGTATAGAACTTTTTCCGGTCCTAAGTCTTTCTAGAAATTATTTTTTAGATATGAAGTGGTCTTCTTTTCTACTTTGCTAAGGATGTGTGAGTTCATCCATACCAATTCTCCAAGCAAGTAAGTTTCAGGAGATTTTATCAATTCAGACCTATTTTTGGTCATAAGCCTTCTCGTGTCGCTCCTTGGCCAGATGGAATGGGTCTATCAGCTTGGTAGACCTAGTTGTGATGTCTGGCAGGTGTAAATCTGTTTTCATGATCTCACGTAAGTCGTGCTCGACATTCATGGGGGTTTGTAGTTCTCGTCCGAACGACAGGTAAGCTGGCGATATTCCAGTAGATGTGAAATACGTTGAGTTTATTGCAAACCTAATTGCTGATAGTTTTCTTGGCCATTCGTTTTGTACCAACTTGAATGGCTAGCTGTGCGCTTAGGTCTCGATTTTTCCTTTCGACTGAGTTAGCTGCTGTTAATACACTGTTATGAAGTGGTGGTAAATCTCGAACAAGTGTGTAATCTGCTGCATAATGACGCTTATGAATTAGATGGCATTATCGCTCATTAATCATCTCGGAAGTCCAAAACGCAGGAACACCTTCTGTGGTGGTTTCCAACGGGAATAATTCTACCCATCTTGAGGCTGTGTCCTCGATTACGAAGATCCACTTCTCCTTGCCTAAACCTTCCGGAAATGGACCATAAAGGTCGACGGCTAATACCTCGAACCTTTTGTTCATGGCCGAACTTTGCAGAATCCCTGATGGCTTAGTTTTGGATGTCTTATATTTTTGACCTACCTAGCAGTTGCAGGCGTATTTGACGACGTCGTAATGTATGGCCAGTAATTTTTCTGCAGCATCTTCCTCAGAGTGCAGACACTATAGACTGCAACATGATCCTCTGAAATCTTCTGTTTTCTTTTTCGGCTCCCTTAAATGATCCTAAAGCCCATTTGATGATTGATACTTTTAGTTTTTTTTTTTTAATTTTAAACAAATAAATACAATTCCAAATATTAAAAATGTATTTCTGGATTTATTTTCCACGAATTCAGCAAATGTCAGTGTTTCTCTTTCAAGCAATTTATCATAATTTGGCTTACGGCATCTCAATATCCCTCTTCTATATCAAGTAAAAGGATATATTTATACCACCAAGCTAATTTCGATGATTTGAATAACTTTTATTTTAATTCTTTTAACACTATTGAATGGAAAGCCAAACTAATGCAGATATCAATGTCTTGGTTGAATATTT
This sequence comes from Ontholestes murinus, assembly GCA_963969525.1. Taxonomy (NCBI): domain Eukaryota; kingdom Metazoa; phylum Arthropoda; class Insecta; order Coleoptera; family Staphylinidae; genus Ontholestes; species Ontholestes murinus. Next base: position 44,225,159 of record OZ018397.1, on the reverse strand, counting down.
TTCATTTTACACCAGGGTATTTAAATCTTAATATCACATGAAATCATTAAACACAGAGTTAATTTTTAATTATGAATGGATGGCGCAGGAATTCAAACTTCTTCTAGGGCGAAAAAATCTGCTTATTGTCGGTTTAAATAATTTGGTCAATACCAAGATTACATAATATTTAAATCTCTATGTGAACAGTGTAAGGATTTATATAGTACACTGTATAATAATTATTTGGAGAACGTGGAAGCAAAATTTAATCTTGATTACTTTTGGAAATACATAAGAAATTTAAAAAATGGGAATGTGATACCTAATTTAATGGAATACCCAACAACTATAGGTGACGAAATTATTAATATGTTTGCAGATTTTCCACAGTATATAGTAGTAATCAGGTACCAGATTCAAACAATAGTTATGCAAACACTACTGTTAACGATTTTAAACTTGTTGTGTCGAAGGAAGAGATCTCTAACAAGATCAGTCGTCTTAAAGTAAGTAAAATATTTGGTACAGGTGGCATACGTACTCTACTCATAATGCATTTATTCACTATGTGGGCCCATATATGACATTTTCTCTTTGACATTAACCAATGGTTATTTTCCTACAGTTTCAATCATCTGCAATAAGGCACTATAGATATCGAGTTTTTGTATGGAGGATATGGAAGGATATGAGTCATATTTGCCTACAGCGTCTGTTCTGCACTCTTCTACGCTCGAATCATGAACTGTTGTTTGGTCACCTTATCAAACAACCCAAATAAATCGATTAGAAGCAGCACAAAAGAAGTTTCTACGAACAATAGAATATAAACTGGGTAAATGTCATATTCAAGATTGCTACTCTGATATAATGTTGCAGCTAGATATAAAGAGTTTAGAGGATCGTCGCTTTATGAATGATCTGTGCATCCTTCACAAACTTATTAATTGGTAGATGGATATGTGAAGATTTGTTAATCCATTTAGACTTTAATCCAACTACAACAAACGTTCAGCTCAAATTATTGCCAAAACAACCCTATTTCGAGGATGATGGGATCAGCGAATGATTTAAATAGTGAACCTTGGTTGTTTAACTTATTTGATTCATCATATCGGAATTTTAAGTTAATTTTAAAGAACAATATTTAGTCTTTATATTCAATTTGTTTTAATTTATGTTTAGTCTACCTATAATTATATTATTATTGAATATTATTTAATCACAAATTATTGCTAGTATTATTGTTAATATTATTTTTTATAATTTATGTATAGAATTTGTTTCCCGTATATATTAATAAATGAATAATAAATTATGTATCCCCTCGTAGGCCATCTTCTGTTTTTTTTAGGTCGGCCAGCTTCAAATGTGTCGATGATTTTCTTGATCATCTCTGTTTTTGGCTCTACTGCGGTCTTTTCAAACAGATCGATGCTGACGAAGTTCATCAGGATATAATCGACTGGAGGTCTTGATAGAAAATCTGCAATAACAATTGCTTTTCCTGGTGTGATTTGTAGCATGTACGGTTGAAGCTGTAGGGCCTATCTGGCGAGGCGTTCACTTGTTAATTTGAGCATCATCAGCCAGTATAGAGATTGATGATCGGTGAGGGCAATTGTCGGGCTGTCTTCAATTTAAACTCGAAAATTTCGACGGCCCAGACAACAGTAAGCGCTTCACGTTCCGTTGTTCTACCCTAGTGAAGAGTCTGCTGTCATATTCTATAGGGCGTTCCTCCATTCCTTCCCCCTGCATCAGTGCTGCTCCCAGAGCTTACGCGCTGGAATCTGTACGCAGGGTATATGGTTTGTTGTTTTTGTCTGCTGAAGGATTGTTGCGGTACTGAGGGCTTCCTTGAAGGACTAGTACTCTTCTTGATGTGCGGTACCCAGATCCAGAGAACGTCTTAACTTCTGGAAAACCTTCTCTAGGTCGTGAATGTTATTAATAGATCAAAAACTTATTACTTTTAATACCACTGATGCTCTTTTTTGATGACTAGTATAACTATAGTGACAACGCTGTGCAAGATCTAAACAATAAAGGTAGTACGACGAGGTACGTTGAATGTGCACCAAGTCAGTGATCGGCACTATTCTCACTTACCTTTACAAAATCCTATCAGGTTCTGGGCCAACGGCAATCGTAAAATACGTATCGTGAGTTTGTGATTGGGGAATTTCCTTAAATCGCGAAATATGCTAAAAAATGTCGTGCTCACGTGTTAAAAATGGCGGTTAACTACGTCAACATTGTACCCAGACTGCTCGGTCGTGAAAATTATTTGGAGTGGTTTTTCGTTATTGAAAACATCTTCGTTTTAGAAGGACTGACTGAACGTTTAAATGGTACAGCAACATATGCAGTAACACTAGCCAAAGTAAAAGCTTAAGTTAATTTTAACGTTAGATACATCAATTGTTGTGAATATCAGAAACAAACAATCGTGCAAAGATGTGTGGGATACTTTGAAGAGAGTGGATTTACAAGAAAAATTGCTCTTCTGTGAAATCTAATCTCTATGCGCCATGAGAACTGTAGTTCAATGGAAACATACGTGACGCAAGCAATCGAAACTTACAGAAAATTGGACAGAACAGCATTCAAGATTAGTGAAGAATGGATCGGCTCACGCCTTTTGGCGGGCTTGCCAGATGATAATGGCCATTGAAAACTCGGAGATTGTACTTGACTTGGAAACAGATGGCAGCGCAAATAGTGCAGTTGGTGCCTTTGCAAGCAAAATAAGATAACCAAAAGATAGCAGAACAGGTACAAACAAGAATAAACAGAGAAATAACATCATCTGTTACAAATTTAAACAAAAAGAACATTTCCAAAACAGGTGTCCTAATAACGTTGAACAAACCAAGAATAAGGAAAATAAAACTAACACTGTTTGTGTGTTTTTTCTCAATGGTGATTTTGACAACGATGATTGGTATATTGTTTCGGCTACGAATAACCATGTAACATCGAAAGAGTGTTGGATGACAAATAAAAGTGAATCGAATGTCAAAGAAATAACAGTTGCAAACAATGAAAACCTAGTGGTTAAGTACTCGGGACAAGTCATACTATTTACTTGGTTAGGTTAATCAACATTACTGTAAAGGACATTCTATGTGCACCCGAACTCACAACCAACTTATTATCAGTTGGACAGTTAGTTAATAATGGAAATCATTTAATTTTTTTAATTTTTAATGAAAATGGTTGTCGAATTTTGAATAGTGCAAATTAATCTAGTAGCCACAGCTAATTTAAAAAATAACATGTATAAATTAAATCTAAACAAACCAGAGGAACATTTTGTGGCAGCTGCAGTGGACTCACAAATTACAAATACCTCTAACTTACAAAAATATAGTTTTTAGCATGGATTATAAAGATAACTTTACTAATAAGCAAAATTTTAATGTGTGTTCGGAAGAAAAACAATGCAGAATACCTTTAAATCACCAAGAGTCACGTTCCACATAGTTTTTAGAAGTTATTCATGCTGATCAATGGAGACCAACTCGCTAGGTGGTTCAAAATATTATTTAGTACTGGTGAATGATTTTAGTAGAATGGCATTTGTTTATTTTCTCAAACATAAGAATCAAACACTTATCTATTTAAAAAAATTAAAATAATGGCAGAAAACCAAACAAATTTTAAAATCAAAGCTCTTAGAACTGATAATGGAGGCTAATTTTGCAGTTTTTAATTGATAATGGAATTATTCATAAAAACACCTGAACAGAACGGTATGTGTAAAAGAATGTAAAAGAATGCAAGAATCGATAAAGCCTTCTGGGCTGAAGCTGTAAATACAGCTGCATACCTCAGAAATAATGCGATTGTGTCAGGCCTAAAGAAAACACCTTATGAATTATGGTGGCAAAAACCACAATGAAAGTAATCTTAAATTTTTTGAAACCGAGGTTATGATGTTTAATACCTAGTGAAAAAGGGCAGAAATTTGACAAAAATTCAAATAGAATGATATGAATCGGTTTTTATAAAAATGTAAAGGGTTTCAGGTTATTTGATCCAATAACAAAGTCAATTATCACAAGCCGTGATATCATAGCAAATGAAAGGCCATCAGAAAGAGCAGACTCTTGTAATTTAACCTTGGAAATTGACAGTTGTGAAGAAATATCACCTTTAGTGGGGGACATGAATGAAAACAGCAGCATCACGGAGAAAAATAAAGTGTTTTCAGGCAGCTCCAGTGAATGTGATCCACAAGAAGACTTAAATGTCATGGACAGTTCAGCTTCGCAGGAAGTATTTAATGGAACTACTGATGTAACGGAAGCAACAAGAAAATCCAACAGATAAAGAAAACAAACAAATAACGTATGCATGCCAAACAGATATTAGCATGGTGAATGTTCTGTTGAGCATATCTGATGCATTATCAAAACCGGACAGTGACAAATGGAAAGAAGCAATTGTCGTCGAACTAGCATCCTATGTAGAAAATGACGCCTGGGTGGTGTGTTGGAAAGACCGAAAGTGTTACGCCTGTAAAGTGGAAATAGATATTCAAGAAAAAGTTTGATTGTGAAAATAATACGGAGCTCGGTTAGTGGCCAAAGGTTATACACAAAAGCCAGGAGTGGACTACGAAGAAACTTTTTCACCTGTAGTAAGACACTCAACGTTCAGGTTTCTATTAGCACTAGCAGTGCATCTAGATTTAAAAATATCCCATCCTGATGTAACAACAGCTTTTCAGATTTAGTATCAAATGAAACAATGTTTGGGAATGAGAATTCACATTGATCCTAGAATATGTTAATAACTCAAGAACAATACATAGATGAACTGTTATCACGTTTTAATATGACAGAATGTAAACCCGTAAGCACACCTATGGAAAATAACTTGAAATTGATCAAAAGTGAGGTACAAACCGATATTGAACTTCCATATCAACAATTAATAGGTGAATTGATGTACTTGGCTGTGCTAACGAGACCAAAAATTTATTTTTGTGTTAATTATTTAAGTCATTAATGATTGTTACGATGAGTCGTTGCCACCTTTCGGATTTTCACTTGGTGGTGACCGGACTGCAAGTCGAGGAAAGATATCTTTTATCTTTATATTTAGCTTTTTTTAAACTTTATTAAACATGGTTTAAATATATCAAAAAAATAATGACATTCACAATATTGAAGGAAGAAAAAAACATTTACATAATTTAAACACCATGCTGAGGGACGGAGTTCACACTTGCAGATGATCTTCTACTCAAACTCATATCCTCTCCTTCACTGTTAATAATCAATGGTAGCACGTAGCAAATCGTCAATCCTTGGCAGAGGGAGTTATCTGATTTTGTGATTGTGTTTAATTTACAATTAGCGATGCATAACTTTCCCGTCGGATTTCGGTACACGCGCTCTCGAATTCCTGTATGGTTCCTTCTTTGAGAAGTTTCTAGGGTTCTTCTAACGTACTCTACTGCCTCCATTGGAATAGCTCTGGGTGTCTTTCTAGAAGACGATCTATCTTCTTTCTTTCACAGTAACTGAGCTGGACGGCATCTTCTTCTGGTTCACCTCTTCATTCCCAAGGAGGAGGCCTTCGACTTCATGTTTTATAATACGACCACACAAATAAACACCTCGCTTCCCTCGATTTAGAGAAAACTCTACATTGAGGGAGACTAGGTGTTTATTTGTGTGATCGCATCACGTTACATGAAGTCTAAAGCCTCCTCCTTGGGGAATGAAGAAAGGTTGTGGACGGGTTGTACGCCAAGGAGACCTTTATAATATTGTGATCATGGGGCTTATGCTTGGTGAGCTCCTCTATGTAGTCGTTTACCATGGAGACGTCAGTTTTTCTACTGTATCTGGTGCGGTGTTTCTTCCTTTCTTCCTCTCTTCTTCGACGGATTTTCCTCCTTTTAAGTAAATGGATGCATCTTGTTCTCGTTCCAGAATGGCCAAGCTCTATTTCTTAGGTGTAGAATTAATTCAGCGTCTTCTATGAAATCGATTCCCAATAAAGTCTTCGCGTTTGGGGTATTCGTTATGTAGACAAATGACGTCGGTATAATTTTTACTGGAACGTGAGTGTTTTTTCCTCGAAGTAGTTTACCTGCTTTCGTAGTTATTTGTATAGTTCTTCACCAGTATCTATGTAAGCTATGCTATGTTCCCAACGCTGATATTGAGGGCTGGTCTACCTCGAACTCGTAGCCGTAGGTCAGCTGAACAAAAGCCTACTATCGGCGGTGATGCTGGTGAACAATTTGAGCAATTTCTTTTTATGAAGCCAAGCATCTGGCAACCATAATATCTTAGCTCCTTTTTCTCCACAGGGAGCAACTGTTTGTTGGCTTTTCCCCTCTTTCCGCATTCCTCGATGATGTTTTCGTAATCTTTGCAGAATGTACACTTCAGGCCGGCTTTCTAGAAATCTTGGCTGAGTTGGTGCATTTCCCTTAGGTGGGATTCCAGTGGTCCTGCTTTATCCTGGAATAAAAAATAAAATCTCTCGTATCCAGCTCTGGATTCTGTGCTGTAGCGAATTTATTAATAATGTTTCACCTATTCCCAGGTTTCTACTAAATATCTTGTATCTGTTTCTCATTTATCACTTGGTGAAACAATATGTTAATAATGTGAATTTTTAATAAACTACCTACTTCTACTGAATCTTTCACCTCTGTCAACCAGATATTGGCTGATCCCTCTAGAAGCATCCTTATTCCTTGGATGGCGTTAAAAGCTAAGCTATCCAGGATATCCTGTACTACTTCAGGTTTTCGCGTTCCCTGGAATCGTGGCGTACAGTGGGTAAAGTTTTTTCTTGTTGTAGTCGGATGGCATGTAGTTCCTGCGATCTGTCTCCTTGTTATAGACATTTCCTCGTTATCTTCCTAAACTGTTTTACTCTGTCCCGCTCATTGATCATCAGTTTGTGTGGTAGTCGCGTCAGCTAGTCAGAGTCATACGGGTGGTCGTAATGGAGTACAATGAGAATTTTGTATTGAAAATTTTGAGCACAATTCATCTTAGAATATTTCACAAATTTTTAAAGTCTACAATAAAATTTCAGAAAACATTTTCCATATTTAGAAGTAAAATATGCAAATCTATTAATGTAATATTTAATGTCATTAAAAATTTGAAAACAGCATTAAATACAAACCTGCATGATTGTAAATATACACAATAATAAAATAAACAAATCTGACGCCATTGCCTACCTTGTTTCAAGGTGTTAATCCAGAACTGTCGTTGTATCATACAGTCGAAAAACTTCTAAAATGAAGAGAAAAATTTATAAATGAAAGAGAAGTCGTAAACCAACCTCTATTTACTTTATTGACAACTAACAGTTGATTTTCAGTAACATATGTACGTGATGTGACCATATGATATAATATTACGTGTAAATTTTCATCTAACTGATTTATTGACTTTGACCCATGTAATTATTTTTAACTGGTTATTATCAATTTTAATTACTATAATATCAACACGTGGATGTATTAACTACTTAGTAATTATGATTGCAATAAAAAATTTACATGTACTACATTTATAATCTATACGAAACATGAACTATATAAAAACTGTACATCGAAATTAAGTATGATTATATACACGCACTTTATTATCATCATGATAAGAGCATGTTGATGTTCATGTAATTGTTTAAAAAAATGCCTAATGAATTAAATTATGCCTTATAAAAACATATATGTTAAAATAATCAAAAAGGATGTTTTAAAATTAATATTGATAAAGTTTAATTATAATTTACAAGAATTGTATTGATTATACTCTCTTACTTAATCCCCAAATCTACAGCAATGAGACATACTTAAGACTACAAAATAAATCACATATTGAAACAACTATTAGTTATTTCTGATTAAATACTTGAGTGCTTGAAGATTATTATTATTATTAGTGGTTTAAAGTATATCCTTTCTTTAACTAAAACTGTTGAAGAAAGATGTACTTTTAACCACTAATAATAACTATTAGTTAATTTTCTACAACGTAAAGAACTGTAATATGTTATATTATTTTATTCTTACGTATTAGTTGTATTATAAAATCAATTTGGTTTCTAGTGATGTGTCCTGCGGTAACTTCCATATATTGTATATAGTAACCTACATATAAACAATACAGAAAACTCACTATTATCAGAAATTATTAGTTTTTTAAGTCACAGTTTACATTTTTACATCGTTTTTACAATAAATAATAAAACGACCTCATTTAAGGTACACAATAGTTCATTAAATTGTGTAATGCATTGCTTTCAATAACTTCCAAGTGCTTATTAACTGATAATATGTTCAATATTGAAGTGAACAGTGCAACAATGAAATGATGCAATGAAACAACCGAACGAAAATAGGAAAAATGTGATGAAAGAGAACAATAGGAATGAGAAATACAGAAAAATATAATATATAGAAATAGAAATAAGATAATATAAACAAACAAAAATTAATTAATGGAATACTCAAAGAATTTACTAATGAGATATCATAAAAAAAATAATAATAATAAGGATGTCGTGAAAAGAACGAAATTGTTTTGAATTTTAAATGGATAATAAACATGCATGAAACGTATGCTATACCCTAAAGCTATTTATTTATTCATTTACGTAATAAACGTACTAAAAACAAATGTATAAATCAATTCATTAAAGACTGTAAAACTTATTCCAAATACGGTACATTTTCAAATCAAAATGTTTTTAATATGATAGATACTTCGTTCACTGCATTCTTGACGCTGTCAACATGTTTGTATGAAAGTAAATATGTAGTATTAAGTTTGTACTCTTTTGAAAATGAGTGTAATAACTCGAAACATGTGTCGGGAAACTGCCAATAGAATCATGGAACACAACAAGTGTCATAATTTCAATAACTCTGTGAAATGCCAGTTCCATTTCACAGAAAATAAAGTTTCACATTTCGAAATGGAATTCAACGCAAAAAGCGTGCGTTTTTTCTATAATCCTTGATCATACACTAACCTCGATTAAAAAAGTCGTAAGTATGTAAAATTTCACATTTATAAAAACTCTTCATGGTCATTTCGTATTAACATTATATTAATTAATTAGGATTTACAGGTAATTAGGTACGAATATTTGTAGATACCAGATTGGCATAACTTGAATTTATAATTGTAATAAAGATAAAAATGTATGAGTGGCAATTCATAATATAAACACTATATACTAATAATTTAGTATAATAAGTTAGATAATAATTTAGTGTTAATATGGGTTAACACATTTTGCCTTTATTCAAAAACTGCACTAAATATAATTTCTTCATATGAAAATATCTACTTCTGTATCGTAGTAAAACTAAATTAAACCTTTTTATATATTCGATGTTTCGCTGAAATTTCAAAAACTTTTAGAAGAGTAATCAAAACATTTAGGAAAGTTCTGACAATTAAGGCCGATTAAAAGTGCTTTACAAATTTTAGTCACTGTTTAATAAAAGAAAAGACAAAATTATGCAAGAAATTTTATCATTTTTCTTAAAATAGATTCTCATGTTACTCGCGGAGAAACATTTGTAATAATCAACAAATTCTAGTAGAAATTATTTTAAAATTGGTACTAAAAATATAAGTTTTTGCAAATCGTCATTTAAAATTGGATTGAAGCTCAAAAAATAAAGTTATTTTTTGCTAGACTTAAAAAATTAAAAAAAGTGAGTTTATCAATCTTCTGAAAATTTCTAGAAAATATTGAATTGAATTGATACAATTAAATTTTCGATCCAAATTTTTTAATCAAGTATGACCATTTACAAAAGTTGCTACGATAGAAAAGTAGAAATTTGTATAGAAATATTTAGCCGAATAAAACAATTTTACGTTTACGCCAATATCAAGCAGACAGAAGTCGTACATACCACCAGCACAACTATTGTACATTTTGCCAAAATACTAACAAAACCTGAAGCATAACTAGATAGAACACTTAAAGATTGTAGAAAAAAATAAACTTAACCAAAACTTCTTGTACTAAAAAAAGTTTACTGTAACTAGCTAGAAAAGATTTAGAATTCTAATAAAATATGATAGAAAGTATAGAAATAAAGTTCAAATAAAACTTGCAGTAGAAGCAAACGAATAACAAAAAATATCATGGAAAATGTGAAAAAAGGAAATCAAAACACGGAATCTTAATTAAGGTACAAGTTTTAGTTACATCTAATAAAACTGAAATTTGCAACATAAGCTTAAATTTAAACTTTTTGAAACCAAAAAGGAAAACAAAATATATTCCTGGAAATCCAAAACTTTCTCACAGGACAAAATACTAAATGCACCCAATAAAAACTAATTAATAATGAATATATCACTCAAAACTAAATTAATGAAAATATAGTTATTATTTCAGACTTCTGTTATAGTTAGAATTGCTGGAGTGTGGCATCATGATGAACTTTTGAAGGTTGAAACCGAACCAAAACTTCTTTCTTTCTTAATATTAAGGCAAAAATTAGAACACAGAAACTATAAGATAAATTTACAAACAAAATATTTTTTCGCAGTTTCTAATCATAAAGTTCTTATAATTAAGTATGTAAATTAACTGTAAATTTGTTTATTTAGCTTCAGAGTAGTTGATAAGTATGTTTCTTTTTTTATATGTGTATTCTACTAGACTAAAAAATAAAAAATAGAAAAATTTATATAGAATAAGTTTTAGTAAATCTTTAATCACAATTCCTAAAATTTTTCAACAAAAAATACTAATTCAGAATTTCTGAAACTCTTTTTGGAGATTGTAGCAAAAGTTTTCAGTTAAGGCACTAAACAAGTTTACAAAGGGCTTAAACCAAAATTTCTAGTAGAACTTCCTAGTAGTTTAGTTTAGTTAAGTTTAGAATATTAGATGAAATGCAGGTTTTTGTAGAACGGTTATCGGTTTAATCAAAAACATTAGACAAGGCTTAAACCTAGCAGTATTCCAATAATTTATATTAACAACTCAGTTTATTCAAATTTGATTTTATTCGCAGTGAGAAGAAAGTAAAATCTAATTTGTATTATTAATGTTTAACTTGTTAATGGTTTAATATTTTAGTAGAAAGGCAAATTTAAACAGTTTGTTAGTGAATATAATTAAAAAAAATAGACGTCTTAAATTAAATATTAACAAAAAATCTATAATAAAACTTTCAGTAGTCAAATTTCTTAAAATGTTCTATTAGACTTTGAAAGTCAGAAAATACTCAAGGTGAAAAATAAAGAAAGATTACGATAAAGAGTTTACTGAAAGTATCTGTAGGAGCTTTAGAAAACATTCAATCAAAACCAAAGTATTCAGACAGAATTTCAAAAAAACTAGCGAATGTTCAATTAAAATTGCTGATCATTTTTTTTTAAGATTAATACATCAAAACAAAAGCTAAAAAATGGGACCAACATAGTAGTTTCCCGATATTTTTCTCGAAAACTATGGGATTTTGCGCAAATAATAGTGTGTTGTGCTACTCTTCAAAAATTGAAGAAACAACTAGAAACAACTCCAGCGTGTTCGTAAGCACACAAAAAAACCAAACGAACTTCTCTTTCTCCATGACAACGCTAGACCTCACGCAAGCCCCTTTGCACCCTAGAGGAGCTCACAAAACTTCAGTGGGCTGTTTAAGAGTAGTCCTGTGTCTTTATGTCTTTTCTACGGTTTATTTCTATAAATTCAAAGATGTTATGTTTCCCCTTTCTTTTTGTGTGACGGATTCGTTCTTGTCCAAATTAATGTTTTACTTCTACAAAGATTTTCCTCTCGTATGTTGGAAATCGTTCTGATGTTCTGCTGACCTCTTCAATTAATCTAAATATATTTTCCGACATTCGTTGCGAAAATAAAAGCAAACAAAATTCTTTGAAAGTCTCCCGTTATATATATATATTAAATGAACTTTCGACAATTAACAACCAATATAATCGAAAAATGAATTAGATAAGATTTAAAATCAATTACTATCAGACAGTCAAAAACTCTACAATTAAATCTTTAATAGAAGTTTTCAAAATAATCTAGTAGATTGAGGAAAGTTTACTGAATATTAATGAAAAAGTTTTAGACGTTCAATTAAAATTCCAGATAGTTTTCTTAGATATTCAATCAAAATCTTAAAAACTATAAAAATATATAATAATTATCGGAACATTTAATAAAGGTCTTTAAAATTCGTAAAGATCAAAACTCCTAATAAAACTTTTAAGAAATATTCTATCAAAATTTCAAAATCTTCAAAAAAAATATTAAAACTGCTTGATACATGAAGAAAAACGCCAAATCAGTGGACCATTTTAATTAACTATTGGTAGAAATATTTAATCAAAATTTCAGAATCATCATCATCACTCTTGAAAATGCTGTAAAAAGCGAAACTAGCCGAGTCAATATAAAATTTAGTGAAACAAACCAAGTGCTTTTAATTAATTACCTATTACTTCAAAAAAATTTAAAACTTCTTGATACATGAAGAAAAAAGCTAAACTAGGTGACCATTTTAATTACCTATTGGTAAAAATACAAGGAAGAATATAATTTAATTCCCTAATCAACATTTAATAAGAAATTCTGCTACAAACTTCAGGTAAAGATTTTGCAGATGCTAAAACAAAAATTGCCAAGAAAAAAATACGCAAAAGTTTTGTAGAGAGTAACATGAAAAATTCTAGCAGATTAATCACTAATATAAAAATGGTCAAAATTTTAAATTAATTTTAAGCAAAAGTGGTAAAAAAATCTTCAATAAAACCTTTGGTAACCGTTTTTTTTAGATATTCTATTAAACTTATGAAAAACTAAAGTACTTTACTTTTCCAATGCGTGTATTATCAACGTTATATACCGAATTTAATGATATATACATAGAGGAACTTCACAATCAAAAGTTTAATTCTTATTTTAATAAAAGTCTCCTTCAATAAAAATGTTTCGAATTTCAGAAACTTAAGAAACCGTTCAAAGTTTGGGGTAGTTTCAATTAAAACTGCTATTTTAGTACATCCGCAATCAAAACAAAAGCTGAATCAGGTCTTTATTTTAACTAGTTATTGGCTAAAGTACAAAAAAGATTTAAAAATATCTTCAAATACAAGTTTCAAGTTTTTGCAAACGTTCAAACCAAATTTAATAATAAAGAAATAAGAAAACATTTTACGTAAAACACCAGAGGAAAAACATTAAATAGAGTACCAAGAGAGTACAATAAACACTAAAAACGAAAATTTCCAGTAGAAAAGTTTTGGTAGGTGAATAATCTAATATTTACTTGTTCTGCCATTCTCTTGATGGAACCAAATTTTCAAATTGGGAGAAGTAAAACTCTTGTTATGTTTCATTTCTTTATTTTCTTGTCAAAATATTTAAAAAACTATATGCAAAAATATTTTTCTACAATGTTCTCAATAGACTAAAAGAGTACACAGAATCTTCACCATTTTTTGTTCAAAAGTTCTATAAAAAGAGTTTAATCTTTAAACAAAGTTTTGAGAAATGTTTGATCAGAATTTCAGAATCTTAAAAAAAAGAACAATGATTCAATTAAAACTGATGATGAAGATTACAATCAATATTTCAAATAGAATTTCCTGTAGATATTAAATCAATAATTTTAATAATTAAGAGTATTCAATAATTTTATTTTAAAAATTCTGTAAAAATGAATTTCATTTTAGCAAAAAATGGCAACACTTAAAATGAATTGCAAGCAGAAATTCAATATAATCTACAATGAAAGCTTCAATAGAAGTCCTCTGGAGAGTTATATTGGAACTTAAAATAACACAATTCACTTCCAAAGTCTTCAGTTCGAATTTCTAAAAGAATTTGGGCTGATATCAAACATTCAGAAAGTAAATGTAGAAAAATCAGTATCAGAATCATTGCATCTCTGTGCATTTTCTGTAGAAATGAATTTAGTTTTAGCAAAAAATACTTTTATTCAATTGCAAGCAGAAATTCAACATAATCTACAAGAAAAATTTCAATAGTAGTTTTTGGGAGTGTAATATTAGATCTTTAAATATCACAATCTAACGTTTAAAGTCTTCAGATAGAATTTCTAAAGAATTTGGGTTTGTATTAAACATTCAAAAAGTTAATGTAGAAAAATCAGTATCAGTATCATGTCGCTGCTGGTCAGTTTCTGAAGAAATGAATTTAGTTTTAGCAAAAAATACTTAAAATCAGTTGCAAGCAGAAATTCAACATTATCTACAAAAAATTGATAGAAGTTCTCTGGAGTGTTATATTAGATCTTAAAACTTCACAATTTCTGGTCAGTTTCTTCTAAAGTCTTAAGATATGATTTCTAAAAGAATGTGCGCCAGTATCAACTATTCAAAAAGTAAATACCGAAAAATCAGTAGCAGAATCATTGTCTTTCTGGGTATTTTCCCTAGAAATGAATTTAGTTATAGCAGAAAACACTTAAAATCAATTTCAAGCAGAAATTCAACATAATCTACAATAAAATCTTCCATAGAAATTCTTTTTGGAGTGTTATAGAGTGAAATCAGAAATTCAACATAATCTACAGTAAAAAAATAATTAGAAGTTTTTTTAGAGTGTAATACTAGATCTTTAAAACTCACAATTCAAGCCTAATGTCTGCAGATGAAATTTCTATAAAAACTGGGGTAGTACCAAACATTCAAAATATAAATGCATAAATATTAGTATCAGAATCATTGCTTTTCTGGCATTTTCTCTAGAAATTAATGAATTTAGTTTTAGCAAAAAATACTTAAAATCAATTGCAGGCAGAACTTCAACATAATCTACAATAAAAACTTCAATGGAAGTTCTCTAGAGTGTTAGATTAAATTTTAAAACTTCACACTTTATTTCTATAAGTCTTCAAATGGAATTTCTAAAAGAATTTGGGCTTGTTTCAAAGATATATCTATTCAATAAAATTATAACAAATGTTAAATACAAAAGATCCAATAAAATTTGGTAATTAAGGAATACCTATGAAATAAGCACAATAATATATCATTTAATACTTATTTACTTCTTGAAGATTTTTGCAAATTGTACAAAAAAAAACTATTCAATAAATTGCACCTTACTTATCTGTACTGCATACAGTTATCAAATGTAATTCAGCAACAATGCAAACCACTTAAATGATAAGAGAACCGTGAAGCATCTCGTTGATAAATATTAATGAACAAAAAAAACAGACGTAATTTCAAAATACAAGGAACCGGCTAGTGCAGAGCGTAACAAACAAATTCGGCGGTCATTACGTAAACGGCCCAAATTCTTACCCAAGGCGTATTATTGTGCTCACCTAAAAACCCGGCGAGATTTACGTAACACCGTGGAGATGACGATCCGAGCACTACATTCACTGTTTCACAAAATCACACGTGCGAAATGTGCGCAACTTTCTCGTAGTACCGTGCAGTACTGCTGGTAACAATGACCTGACCGTACGCGCTCCGCGACCCACCTTGGAAGACTGAAGACTGCCAAGAGAGCGCGCACCGCGTACGAACCGAGTGGTGAACCGGTGTAAGATCGATGGTAGTGGAAAGGTGGGCAAAAATCACACACACACACACACACACTCACAAGTAAAATTACGATTACGAATTGAAAAGTGCAGAGGTTATGGAAATAAACGAATATTTAAGACGTTTATCTACAATTTGATTGATTGAATTAAAAGTGAGGACCTGATTTGATTATATTTACTGGTACTGACCCTAACAATTGGTTTTTAAATATTTATATTTTGAAACCATGAAATAGACTTGTTTGTATTATAACCTGCGTCATATTGGATATGCATTATTTAATGTTGCAGCACGTATTTTTTTGTTGTTTTGTTGCTCTTCAATAATAATAATAAAGCAAACTGTTCCTTCAAAACATTATATTGATAATGATTAATATATTTTATCGCCAACAAGCACCTAAACGTTTTAAGGAGGAATCAAAACTATAAAATGAGCAAAAATAAGCCAGTAATGGCCAAAATATTGTCTACAAAAGCTAAAATGTACTGTTGATGGGGATACCATCTCCAGTAATATGAGTGAGTAGAAGAACACTACGTGAACTCCGCCAAAACAAATCAAAACAGCTTTACTTCGACGAGTGAAAATTTACTCCCTAATTATTTGAGACGTGCAAAATTGAAGTAAACACTCATTAATTAACACTACAAATAGAAAAGGAATCTATAGAGATGTCTTTAAAAACGCAACTCAACTGAAAAAATGCAATCGCCAGCATAACTAATGATGAAATTCTAATTGTAACGTTGGAGGCTTCTACTTCGTTATACATCATTATTCACAAATTTTTAACTTTGTTTATATAACTATAACTTTATTAAACAAAGTTGGAAAGTGTTTCATTTGTGAATATGACATTCAAAAACATTTAAAAAATAATTTATGTTGGATGCTTGAAGACATAACTTTTTGATATATCTTAAATCAGGAACTTTATCAATATATTTCATTTGACTATATTACAATTTGCAGAACAGTAATCTCTTTCTTTAATGTGGTCGTATTATTCTATAGTGAAGAAAATTAACTGCCATTATGTTAATTATAAAAAAAAGAAGAAACGGTATTCCTAAAATATCCAAAACTCTTAGACATACTTAAGTTTTTATTAGTTACATCAGATGAAAGCTATTTAATGATGAAGGAAGGTAATTTTTATTTCAAAACTGATTTGTACTGATTTTAATAATTAGTTTAGATTTCTATTGATTAAAACTTCTGTCGACCTACTGAATTGAAGAATGAATAAAATAGATTGAAAGGAACATATTTGAAATGACCTGGATTATTTTATCATTCTAGAGTTATATAAAATACATAAAATTTTTGACTAATATTTAGCTTAGTGTCGAAAACGAGAACCTCATGAACGATTCGTTCAATATCTGCTATATTCAGTCAGTTGTAATCCTCATTTGAAATAATACCAATCAAAATTGCCAAATATATTTTAAGCTACTTTTTCTATTTGTATATTTTTTTGTTATAGTAGAGTTATAATTTATCCTGTGAAATTATAATTATTTGAAAGCTTCCAACTTTTTTCTTTATGAATTTTTACTGTTTTAAAAAAGATAAATGTTTAAGTGTTTTGTTATTAGAAATTCCAAATATTTTTTAACTATATTAAACTATATTATTATTTTTTGGTGAAATTAAAACTATTTTTAAACATTTTTTTATTTCAACTTCCTTCACTTACTGAAGTTCAATTGCTTTTGCTTGCTGAAAGTCGAATTATATAATACATATATATATTTTTTTTTTTCGAGTTGGCAACATTATACATTTTTCGTTTTTTCCAATTCCATTTTTACTAACTTTCAATTATTTCTTGGTAAAATTCGAAATGCATAAATGCCACAAAAACAGAACACACAAGAAATTATTAAAGAAGATGGAACAACAACTAAACGATATGAAGAAATAGCAAACGAAATAAATACATACTTCGCTTAAGTAGGCCAAAACCTAGCAGAAAAACAAATAGAAGAATTTCCCAAATTAACAAATGAAACAACGATCACAAATACAGACGAAACAATAGAAAACATTACAGCATTTTATCCAACAACTGAAAATGAAATCAAAACAATTATAAGAAATCTCAAAAATAACACCACTCCCGGATTTGACAAAGTCACAAACAAAATATTAAAAGAAAATAGTACCAAATTAACACCCATATTAACAAACATTATAAATCAAATATTGAAAATTGGAACATACCCAAATTACATAAAAACTTCATAAAACCAATATATAAAAACGGAGATAGCACCAAACCAGAAAACTATAGACCCATAACGCTTTTATCAACCCTAAATAAAATCTTAGAGAAAGTAATATACAACAGAATAATAGATCACCTAAACAAATACATCATCAATAAACAGCAATATGCATTTCAAAAATTAACAGGCACAACATCAGCTACTCACGAATTTACTTATGACATCAAGGAGAAATTAGACAAAAAAGAACAGACTATAGCCATTTTTGTCGATATGAAAAAAGCATTTGATACCATCTCGAAAGAAAAGCTAATAAAAAAATTGAAGCAATAGGGATAAAAGACAAAGTACTAAACTTACTGAAAACCTACATACTAGAAAGAGCACACATTACACGAATTAACAACACAAACAGTAAGACCATAGAAGCAGAATACGGAATCCCCCAGGGAGGTATCCTACCACCGATTTTGTACATACTGTACACAAACGAATGAAAAAAACAACTCCAACCTAGAAATAAGCATAAAAAACACGAAAATAAACGAAACTAAAGCAATTACATATCTAGAATTGAATATACAAAACAACTTAAAATGGGACACTCCTATTCAAAAAATTGTAAAACAATAGCTGCAATAAATAAAATCAACGCATATTTAACA
Organism: Ontholestes murinus; assembly: GCA_963969525.1. Taxonomy (NCBI): domain Eukaryota; kingdom Metazoa; phylum Arthropoda; class Insecta; order Coleoptera; family Staphylinidae; genus Ontholestes; species Ontholestes murinus. The sequence continues at coordinate 44,206,709 of OZ018397.1, read as the reverse complement.
AATTGAACAAGAAAACAACTCTACAATAGCCTATTTGTTGCGAAAAACACGTACCTAATATCAATTTTGGGAAATACAACCCAGAAAAACCTACAACGTCTGCAAATACAACAAAACAAAGTACTAAAAATACTATACAAACTAAATAAAAGAACACCAACTGAAGAAGTGTACACGCAAACAAATGAATTAAATATAAAAAACCTAATCACACTAAATAACATCATCTGCATATAATAACACAAGCGCAAATAGATTCTCCGCAATATCATTGAGAAAAATATAAAACAAGAGAGGGCCGAGGTTAGAACCTTGCGGAACTTCGCTGGTTGCAACATATTTATGCGTAAAGTAGTTCATGTACTTTTCCATATCTCCGGAAAAGTTGCGGTTTTTATAATTAGATTATAAATATATTCCAGGAGAGCCAGAAATATTTCCAAGCAATCTTTTATCAGAAATGCGGGAATACCGTCAGATCCAGCTCTGCTGTTTGGACTTAAATGTTTAGCAGCAGATTTGATACAGGCCTGCAGTGTTATAAAGTTTTATTATAGACACTCTCGAAATGAGTGGCAATGTCAATCTACAATGTTTTTGGGATCTGACAATTCTAGTGCTTCATTCATTTTTACACGAATAGGAACCAATTTGTTTGGGATCGTCAAGAATATTGGTTTCTACACACTCTAGATAATGGTCATGATCAGCTTTGATGAATTTTTATATCGGTAAATTATTAAATCTATGACCTTTATATAATCGTCGAGTTCAGTTCTTGCATTATATTAGATCTATTGCCTCTTTACTAAACCACGAGGGGTATATTTTTTTTTTATTATGAGTATTAACTTTGCGTTTTTGTGCCCACCTTTCTAGTACGTTATTTATCGTTTTGTATAAAGCATCACACGCATCATTAACATTACTCGACTCCAGAACACTATCGCGTTTGCAAAGTGCAAGTTCAGAATATAATATTCGCAAATCAGCCTTACGGAAGTTACAAGTTACATTATTATTGGGAGCAAAACTTGGAATAGCTGGCTTGACTACACCGAGAGAGAAGTTTAAAACAGGGTGATGGGAGTCTGGGTGGATTAAAATTTCAGGATTGTTATGCATTTTTAAGGTTATATCAAGTGACGCCATAATTAAATCGAGGAGCCTCCCATTTATGTTTAAAGAGTTATTGTGCTGAATCAAATTATTGAAGCCTATAAAGTTTATTTTATTTAGATTCTCTTGATTCCAGATATGTTCATTGTGGCGATTAAAAATACCATAATTATTGAATCGCGCTTCATCTGTCCATAATATTTTTGTAGGGAACGTATTATCCTCTTGACAAATACGTTTGTACCACATACAGAAGGCCATTTGATCGTTACAGAATTATTATATCTTATGCTGTGTTTTCATTTATGTTAATCTTTCTAAAACTAATAATTACAATATTGCTATTATTATAATCAACTGCAATTGTTTTACTTTAATATTTTTCATGGATACCTATTTTTTTATTTATAATAAAACTTGAAGCTATAACTCACTTATTTTTAGCAATAACTATGAGACCATAGCCAACTAAGAAAATGTAAGTTTGCGTCATATCTCGGAAAATAATGACGACAAAAAGTCATAAAACAATCTACAACTTTGTCTTTTACAGTTTTTTTCTATCTGTCATAATAACCGAGATATATTAATTTGAAAAAATTGACACTTTTTACTTTTTTCCAAATATCTAGTTACCCTTTGTCTTTTTTGAAAACCTTGAAAGTGCAATTTTATTCGTCTCTTAAAACTACACATCTCTTCCCATTAAACCGTTTTTCTATCTATTATAGTTTCCGAGATTTAAAGAACATATAAAAAAACTCACCCTGTATAAAATACATACCATTGCTTGACAAATATTTAGCTAGTGTCCAAAACGAGTACATCATGAACGATTTCTTCAATATCTGCAATATTCAGTCAGTTGTAATCTATACATTTGAAATTATACCAATAAAAATTGCCAAATATATTTTAAGTTACTACTTTTATTTCTATATTTTTTGTTATAGTAAAATTGTATTAAAACGCTAACAATTTCTTCACAAATTGATTTTTATTTACTAGATGTACATTTTGAGTACATACTCATTATCAATAGTCAAAAAATGTATTTTTTTATTTTATTTTTTTATTAACTATTGATGATGAGTACATTGTACCCGAAATGTACATCTAGTAGATAAAAATCAAATTGAGAAGAAATTGTTAGTGTTCCAATACAATTTTACTATAATAATCTTCGCGTAACTCAAGAAATATATTTTTTTCTTAGGCAGAAAGACCTCTGGTCGATAGCCTTTTGACAAATTAATACATTAACACCTCATTCATTATTCATTATTTAAATGTAAACATGTATAAAGTTTGTCAATAAAAATGTGTATTATTATTATTATTATTTTTTTTTCTTATTATATTTGAATTATTTATTTAATAAAAATATTTTTAATTAATTGTAAAATTAATATATTTCAATATTTAAAATTTTTTAAATGTTTTCAACTTTTTTTCAACAAAAAAAATTTTAAAATTATTTTATAAAAACAAAATTTTAATTAATAATTTAAAAATACGAAAACATTTCGTACATATTAATTACTAAATGTTTTTAGAAATATCAGCTATTATTAACTATGTTAAACATGTTTTAACAGTAATTTAATGTTAAACTATTTTTTTGGTGAAATTCCAAGTATTTTTAATTCTTTATTTTACCGATGTTCAATTGCTTTTGTTTGGCGAAAGTCGAATTGTAGAATACATTTTTTTCGAGTTAGCAACAGTTTTTATACATTTTTCGTTTTTTCCAATTCCTTTTTTACTAAATTTCAATTATTTCTTGGTAAAATTCGAAATGCATAAATGCACATTTTAAACTGTGGAAATTTTTAGCTACTTTTAAACACATTTGTATCTGTTTTTTTTTAAATACAAATTTTTAACTTTTGTTGATTCTTTCATATATTAAAATGTCCATTTTTGGAACGTTTAAACTATTTTAAGAAAACTTTTAAATTTGTTTTTTATCTATAATCCTAATGGCCCTTAGGCATTATCTCTAATTTTAATATTATAAGAAAATTTGCTTTTTGGTAAAATTAAAAATTTTCTGAGCAACCTTATAAAAATTTTACACCATTCTTAACTATTTTTTAATAGATTTTTTAATGCTTCTGAGTAAAATTTCAACTAGTTGAAACAAAATTAGTTTTTTGAACACTTTTAAAGTTTTTTTTACAGTTTTCACTTCTTTAAAAAATGTAGCAACTTTCCAAGTAACTTGTAAACTGTTTCTTGTGTTCATGTATTTTTTTAATTAATTTATTTTATATAAGGCAAGTTTAAATTATATATTTAGTAAAATTTTAATCGTTTAAAAATTGTTTTTAGAAAGTTTATAATTATTTTTCTTGTAATATTCTAACTAATAATTTAAAGTTTTAAGCAGTTTTTGTTAGCAAATTTTAACTGTTTTCAATTAATTATATGTTTCTAAAGTAGTAACTGTTTTTCGTGTCAATTTTTTTTTTAATTCCAACTATTTAAAAGAAAATTGAAATATATTTTACTAGAAAAGTTTTCAACTGTTTTTTTTTAACTTTTTAATGCCTTGAAACTGTTTTCTTAATTTTAATTGTTTTACGTGTTTTTTCTAAACATTTTTTCAAAATTCTAAATATCTTCAATAGATTTAAAATAATTTTAATTATTAAATCGACTTTAGCATTTTAGAAAAAGAAAAATTTCGGTAAAATTTCTTGTTTTAAAAAACATATATATATTATATTTCAACTGATACTTCTTTGAGATTTTTGTCAATTGTTTTTAAATGATTTGTTAACTTTTTTGCAAATTATTTCTGTTTGAAATATACAGGGTGAGTTTTTTAGATGTTCTCTATGGGGATCTCGGAAACTATAAGAGATAGAGAAACAGTTAAATGGGGAAAGAAATGTAGATTCACGAGACGAATAAAATACCACTTTCAATGTTTTCAAAAAAGTCAAGGGTAACTAGATATTTCGAAAAAAGTAAAAAGTGTCAATTTTTTCAAATCAATATATCTCGGTTATTAAAACAGATAGAAAAAAAACTGTAAAAGACAAAGTTTTAGATAATTTTATGCAGATTACTAAAAAATAATCAGAAAATTTTTAGCGCCATTATTTTCCGAGATATGACGCAAACTTACATTTTTTTAATGGAAACCATAGTTGGCTATGGCCTCATTTAAAAGATATTTTTTCTCTCTTTAATCCAATATAACATATGGCATAGTTATTTCTAAAAATAAGTAAATTATAGTAATTATAGTAATTTTAGGTTTTATTATAAATAAAAAATGGGTAGCCATGAAAATGATGAAAGTAAAACAATTGCAGTTGTTTATAATAATAGCAATATTATTATGCTTTTGGTAAATTTTTAAGAGAATTAAAAACATTTAGTAATTTGTAACCTTTAAAAGATAATAATTTATTAACTGTATTTTAAAAAGTAATGAATTGTTTTTTACAAATATGTATATATTTAAAATCAATTGTTTATCCTCCTTAAATTTTAGCTTCTTTTCAAACTTATTTTTATTTTGCAAAAAAAAATAATTAAATGGAGTAAATTTTAAAATGTTTTAAACAAATTTTCTAGTAAATTTTTAATTGTTTTGCTAAATAAATTCTAATTATTTTCTAGTAAAATTTTAAGCAAATTTTAACAGGATCTTCTCTATTACCTCGGCTGCCTTATTTTACAACAATTATATTGGTTTTTACTAAAATGTTTAAAGCTAGTTTTTAAAAGTTATGAACTTGTTTTTGTAAAATTAAACTATTTCCCACTATTTAGTTAGTAAATTGTTATTTGATTAAATTCTTAAAGGCCTAGGAAATATTCTTAGTGTAAAGTAAGAGAATTATAACCAGTGTTTTATAATTAATTAAAAAATACGAAAACATTTCCCAAATCTACTACAATGTCTTATTAAGACTACTTCTCTGGCTAATACCTCCTGTGTTTTATTTTTTTTTTAGTTAGTTTTACAAACTACTTTGAGAATGTTTGCAATTGTTTTTAAATTAAGTGTATTTAGCATTGAAATTGTTTTTAAATAAACTGTTTTAGCATATGTTCAAACAGTTTGTTTAAATTAATAAACAGGGTTTTCGAAATAAAAATACATCGCTTTTTTCTTCTAATTTTTCATTACTTTTGACAACATTTTTAGGCAAATTTTAAATAATTATTTTGTACTTAAAGTTTTTAACTATTTTATTAACAAATTGTATCTAAAATGTTTACTGTTTTTAAATTGGAAAATGCATTTTTAAGTTTTTCTTTGTCTAATTTAAATTTTTTTGAAAATTTTCTACAGTTTTTAAACGAATTTTTCCGTTTTTAAATGTTTTTACACTTACATGTTCTATACAGTTTTAACGATGTTTAAGCAATTTCAAACTGTTTTATTTTAAGTGTCAATTTAAATTGTTTAAAATATTTTTGTTTTAATATAACCTTTTATTGTTTTAATTTGGCTGACCATTTCTTGAACTGATTTTTTTTAAAACAAATTTTAGAGATTTTTATGGTTTCGACTATTTTTAATTTGTTTTTGTGCATTTAAAACTAATTTTAAGCATATTTCAAAATTTTTCCAATTTTTAATATATTATATAAAAGTTTGTAGTAGTATTTTAAATAATTTTAAACTACTTTATTTTATAAAATTTTAAAAGTTATAAGCATTTCCAATCACTTGACACAATTGTTTCTAAGGACATTTTCAATTGTTTATTGGTAAAAAATTGAATGATTAAAATCACATCTTTTTTAGTGTATATCTTAACTATTTCCAATTGTTTTTGTTTTGTTCTCAACAAATTTTCAGTTATTAGTTAAAATTCTTAAGTTTCTTTACTTTATCTTGAAGTTTTCTAGTGTTTACATGCATATTTTTAAATGATTTAACTATTTTTAAAAAGTGGTTAATTTTATTAAAATGAAAATTATATCTATAAAATGTTTAAATTTTAGACCAATGCTCTATAAACTATGTAATCAAAGAAATAACGAAATGAAAAATTCGTCTTAATTGAAATGTCCGGAGAGAATTATGATTTAAATATCAACAATATTTAAACCACTGATATATTTTGAATAATTTTAGAAATTTTTAGGTTATTTTTTAATAATTATTTAAAGAATGTAAATTTAAAAAAGGAATTATGATTAACTACTTTTACTATATTATATATTTAACCCTCTAACTACGGATTACTTCAATAGACGGCGAAACGATAATTTGCACACCAGAAAACATTTTTGAGAATGAAATAAAAAAAAATTTTAAAAAATTCTAAATCACAATTGGGTCTTAGTATTTCATGTTGTTTCAATTTTTTATGTGACTGCCTTAGAAGGTGTTTTTGATTATACTTAACTGAAAACGCCTTGTTTTTGCGATTATGCAGCCGGTTTTGTAAATATATTTCCGTACTTAAAGGATCAAAAATTAATGTAAATGAAGGTCATAAACATCTTTATTGAAGGTAGTCTTACAATAGTACGACATAACAATTATTATACTACTTATCTTCTTCTTCATTGGTCACTGATCGATGGTCTTTCAGTCCGTCATCGTTCGTCAGTGAATGTCGTCGTCAGTCGTATGATTCAAAATGAAAGGAATTGATAAATAAATTTTGGTGCTGGGATGTTTAGTTTTAAGTGGTATATTAGGAATACGAGGAATACAGTAGCAAATTTGGTGGGTAGGTGTATAAGTCGTTGTTTTATTAGGATTACCTGTGTTTTTTTTTTGTAAAATAAGGTGTTAAAGAGATTTTAGAGGGTGAAGGTCATATTTTTTTTGTATGCTTTAAATTATCATTAAAATGCTTTAGTTTCGTATAACACTATTTTTTTATTATAAAATTGTTGAGATTATAGTCAACCTATTATAAGTATTTAAGTATACTATATTTATATATTGTGTATTAATTAAGTGAATTAAATTTTATTTCTTTTTTAAGTACATAAATATACGAACGTTTGTGCCATTAAATTTTATTACAATGCAGTTACAACAAGAAAACACCCATTTCCATTTAAAATACTTTTATTGCACCGAATGCTGTTATTCAACATGTATGCACTTTCTCTTAATCTTGAACGTTTTTACAGCCGTAGAATGTCCATCCGGAGTATTATTTACGTTGCCGAGTTTCTATTAAAAGATCAATAGGTATTGGCACTGGCTTTACGTATATAGCACAAGAGAAATTTTACAGCATCCTTCCGTTACCTGTAATCAGATGTATGCTATAGGTACTTACTTTCCTTCCGTATTATTATTTAGCGTTCACTCGCAACAAAAAAAAGCCAATCTTTAGTAACGGTGACTTTTTCTTAATATTAAAAACAAAAATTTGCGTTTAAAAAGGAACCACGAGTTTGAAAAATTGCATTAAGAAGCGTGACTTGGGTAAATGTTATAGAAAGTGAAGCGTAATTTTACACGCTGTTTGGAGAATGCACTTTATTAAAGTAAAATCATTACATGTTTAAGATATCGCTTAATTACGTATAAAAATAAAAGTCAATTTTACTGAAAGGAGAAAGAAAATGGAAGAATGTGATTGATGCTCTAAGCCATTACTTTATGAAAAATTTTGAATTAGGAAGATTGATAAAATACATTTTAATTAATATACCTTTATGGTAGAAACCAAATAGAAACAAAACATGATGAAGAATAGGAGAGAAAAGAAATCGAGGACCAAACCATGAATCATTGGTTATAGATAATTAATAACCATCAATATCTCGAAATGAGCACTACCATCAAAATGTCAATATCCAACATATTCAAAGAAGAGATTTGGCAACTTAATATCAAAATTACTAATAAGTAGGAACATGATGCCGAAGATTATTAGTAATGTTTCGGCTAATATTTTTAAAGAAATGGTTGGTAACCCTTATATATTTACCATGTTGTGGCACTAAATATGGCTTGAATGATTAGAGGAAACTTCAAGGTTTTGTTATTGATTGATTACTATATATCCAAAATTTCAGAAATTTTTTGTAGATTACGGTTTAGGGAATGTGATGCGGAAGGAATGATGAACGCGTTGGTTCCTCTACATGTAAAACTACAGCGGAGCATCAAACTCTCAAGGAAGCCAGCTTAAATCCATTTACACTGACTACATTTGTAAATTCGGTCTCAAGCACTACTTCCAAATTTTACCTCCCCATCGTCACGACACGAAAGCCGTAAAGAACGCCATCCCGACGCCACCTTCTGAAAACTTTGCGTGTGCCTCTTTTAGGATCAATTGTAAGAACACAAGAAGTCAAGATTTGATGTTTCAAATTGTATGGAAAAAGCCATATTTGGCAAATAAGTTGATAAATCATCATTAAAAGAGTCTTCATGGAGCAACTGGCACCAGAAGAATCGAGAGTGAAATTGGAAGAAAACATATTTTGTGAATTCAAGCTTTTCAAACGCAATCAAAATTTTTCTAGCAAATTATCATTGATGATTATCAAAGGAATAGGTTGGTCGGAGAGCTAGTTCTTCAAACATTGGAGGTTTAAATTGGGCCCAACTAGGGGCCTATAGTACGCAGGCCCCTCATCCCTCATTATCACCCTCCTTTTTATATCCTTATCATGTATAATATTGGAATCTTTTTGTTAGCATGTTGGATAAAATAAATTATACCTAATGCCTAACAAGGATAAATATTTCCAAATATGGTATCATATCAGAAAATACATATTGTGGCTCCCAACACGAGACAGTTAATAAAAAGGCAGCTGCCATAATAGCTCGTATTTGTGATAAATTATCTGGAAAAGATTTCTCGCAGGAAGAAATCATAACTATTGATAAATAGGTTAACTTGCTAATATTATAAGCAATTTTATTATAATACTAATTTATAATAAAGTAAAAATCTATATCGCGAATGAGGCAGGATTTCTTAAGTTATGTTTAATAAGAGGTTTTTTAAAGGTATTTATAAAAAATTATCGATATAAAAGAATTTCTTCATATCGTCTAATGTGTTAAAATATTTTTACTTTCCCTATATAGTAACATATATATAGGGGAAGTATTGTTTTCGTGCGTGAAAATGTCTGTGGGCGCTGTATCTCAAAAACGAATAAACCGATTGAGATGAAACTTTAAACTTAAGGTTTTGTCGTTAAAAACTGGAACTGAAAAGCTTTTGGTGAACATTCAAAAACCGGAAGTGGATGTTTACTCGAGGCACTTTTTTGTTTTTTTCCGATATTCTTCTAAATATGAAAAATATTACTAAACTTTTTAAACAAAAGTTAGAAGGAATAAGAAAGTGAACAAGTTTTATTAAAACATTTTATTCAAAAAATTCTTAACTTTCGAGAAAAAAATGAAAAATTGAAAATTTTGACATTTTTTGTCCATTGCTAATAAACTATTATAGTTACATGAAACTTGTATTACAAATAATTGTAGAGAATTTAAAACTGAATAAATTAATAAGAATAGCTTTTTTGCGTAAACCTCATAGTTTTCGAGTAAAGTATAGGGAAAGTACTATGATGGCCACATCACCATTTTATTAACTAACAATCCGATAAAAAATATTAAATAATAGAACGTTGAACAATAGAAACTAATTGGTTCGTATGTTTCTGTTACTTGGGTTGCATTAAAAGACAGTATATATTAATTGTTTTTATTTGATAAACGAGCATGGTTGAGCAGAAAGTTTTTTCGCATAATTTAATTATTAAATGAAAGGTAATTAATGTAATGATAAAAATTAAAATCGTGATACATTATTTTTCATTGTGGAAAAAAATTGTTTTACACAAATTGTGATTCGAAATTTGTATCTAAATTCATGTTGAGAGATGTCAAATCTTTCACGCATGTTTAAAAGACGATGTATTCTAATATTTTACTATAGTAAATATGTGATTTTGTACTTTTTGCAATCCTTATTATTACTATAGTTAACCCAATTTACACTTATGTATATTTTGATTTATATCTATCTTAAGACTGTACAACCAATCAAGTTGTTTCCGTGGTGTAGTGGTTATCACATCCGCCTAACACGCGGAAGGTCCCCGGTTCGATCCCGGGCGGAAACAAGTTTTTGTTTTTTATTATTATAGACACAGTTATTTATATTAATAGTAAATGATAAATCGCTTTATTATTATTAAATTGGGTAATCTAACTAAAAACAAGTTAACCTAAATCAAAATTTAAACACTACTTTGGTCGATTAAACCATCCGCATGCCTTTAATCATCATCAACAACAAACAACAAGTCAGGTTTTTAACAAAAATTGAATATTTTCTATAAATAAAATAAACCTAGATAAATCTTAACATACCTCGGAGTGCATTTTTCTTTTCTAATGATATTTTTTATATTGTCCATATTACTACAATAATCATATTGGTTGCATTTGTTTTGCATATTGTTTTTATAAACAAAATAAACAAACGAATACATTCCAGGAATGCAAACAATTTCGTTGTCCACGCGATCACGACTAAAATTCGATTCCTTAAACCAGGATAACAGGAATTCGAGGAGATATATGTAATTTTATACATAAGCTTACGGACATCATATGGCCTCGTATGCACGACATACAGCGTGATTTTGGTATCCGGAGTGCAGGATTTATTGAAGGTAAGGAATGCAAACGTGAATTATCGAGAAATCCAATAAACAAATGATATACTGGATCTAATTTTATCTACAGGCACATAAAAATATTGAATATTAATTGATAGCTAATAAACTCTCCATTGCTATTCTTAATAGTTGAATTATTTCATAATATAAAATTAAATGTCTTGACATTGAAGAGAATGGCTGCGTTCGTTACCATGAGTAATCCATACTTACACTGAATTGAAAAATTCACTTTGTGAAATATAAATAATTGTTGTGAAATATCTTGATAAGAGAAAATAAAGGAAAATAACTGTCGCCAACAAAGCCTTTAAGATTTTTTGAAAACCTACAAGACGTCACTGAATTGAAACATTCACTATGTTTTAACCACAAATAATTAATTACAAATAAATAATTATTTGTGGTTAAAGCATAGTGAATTTTTCAATTCAGTGTAAGTATGGGTTACCACGTAGTAACGGTCGCAACCATGCTCTTTACTACAGGACGTCTATAATTCATATACTTATTAAAGTAACACTCGTTTAAATGTATTTATTTTTGTCAAATTAATTAAATATATATTTCAATTAAGTGTAATTATGTTTTACTAACTGGAGAGTGGGTTTGAGGACACCATACATATATATTTCAACTTCTATTAATTAGCCGTCATTCCATTTTTTAAATCACAATTACCGATGTTGCTTTCATTTTCATCTGAAATAAAACAATATTTATAGCTTAAATAAAAGTGCGTATGTAGGATGGGCAGATGGTCAATATTCCACCCTCCAAGCAGTAAAACGTTCGTAACAAATTGTAAATAAATTTTGTTGCATAATCAATGTTCCATTTTACCCTTAATTCAAGATATTTCTCCTAAGAAATATTCTTTAAAAAAGTGATGTGGCCATCATAGTACTTACACTGGCTTAAACCAACAATTTTCTTTTTCCAAATCTTAATATAACAGTGGAATTTATAGTTCCAGGTTTGATTAACATCATAGCCCTGCAATACTTTCTAACTTGTAATAATTTTTAAAATTTAATAATAAATCAAATTAATATTATTTCTATGTGGTTGTATTAAATTACTAATAATTTAAAAATGCACATTATTATAATTTGCTACTTACTAATAATTGTGTATGAATTAAATACAAGCCAAGGGTATTCTTGACCTACCTCAATTAATCTTACATTAATATTGAACTAACCTACAGAATCCTATATTAATCTTGACCATATACAGTATAATGACATAGCGTTATCCTGACCTATCTTAATAAAACGTACATTAACGTAGGTCAGTTATACGGCAGTCTAATATACAGTTTATTGTGGTAGGTCAAGTATACGCTAGGTTAATGTATATGATATTTTATTATTATAAAAAAAGAACTGTTGATATTGAAAAAAAACAAAAACAAAACAGTTGATAATTAAGAAATAAAATAGTAGCAATTAGGAAAGTAAAACAAACAAAAAAAAAACAGCTGAATCACATCATGAAATAATATATTGATGAAGAATAAAATAATATAATTAAAATTGAAGAAATAAACATACAATAATAGCTGAACATTATCAAGAAAAAAAAATATCGATGTTTATGAAATACAAACAAAAACCAGTTTGATATTACCAAAATAAGTTGAGAAATTTGCTGAGAAAACAAAAACAACCATATAACAGTTGTAGTATACAACAAAATTAAGTTGAAATTGAGGAAACAAAAACAAATAGAACCGTCGATATTGATATCTACATTTAAAAAAAAAACATGTCAACAATATCAAAAAAAAAAAACATTAAGCTCTGAGGATACGAATTTTACAAAATAGTTAAATGTTACCATGAAAGGTTTATATTGAAGACATAAAAACAAAACAAACAACAATTGAACTATACTAAAAAGCAGCTATTATTAAAGAAACAAAAACACAAGTACTTCTTTTAGTGCACTTTCAATTGTTTTTTAAATAAATATTTAACTGTTTTTTTTTCTAAATTCTAATCATTAAAAAAATGCTAAATTCAAACGATATTAAAACATTTTTTCAGTTTTCAACCATACTTACTAAAAATTCAATGGCTGCTATAAATTAAAATAAATGAAACAAAGAGAATGGTTGCGACCGTTACTACGTGGTAATCCATACTTACACTGAATTAAAAATTTCATTACGTTTTTACCATTTTAGACAATGTCTAAAGTCTTTAAAATCTCTAAAATGTTCCACCAATTATTTGTGGTTAAACCATAGTGAATCAATTCAGTATAAAATAAATGTTTTCAGCACATTTTAAATATTTCTTTGCTTAGTTTTCAACTGTTTTGAAACATATTTTTAATTGTAAAATGTAAAAGAACGGCTTCATTTTCAATAAATTTTCCACTGTACATTTTCAATTGTTTTCTTTTTAATATAATCCCACTTTTTAAATCACATTTTTAGATAGTTTTTAATAAATTATATTCTTTGTAATATAATTCATATGTATATTTAATAATTAATATAATTTTTTGAGCAAATTTTAAACTTTTCTAGAAAGTATATTTCTTTTATTCCCTTCTGCTCATTTCTGTTTTTTTTTTCTTCTATACTTTACTGCTCGTAGAACGACAAGGTTGTACAGGTCCTTGAGAGGGTTTTTGATCTCTTTTGTTCCTTTCTGCTCTCTACTGTTCTCTATTGTTTTGTCCTATTCTCTCTTGTTCTCTTCTGCTATCTTCTGTTTTTTTCTGCTCTCTTCTGTTAGAAAGCACAGCGTTCAAAGTTTTCTGTTGAATGTTGCCTAATGCGTGTTCTGTGTTTGCTTTTTCTTTCTATTTCTTATTTTCTATTAATATTTTTGGTTTTAAGTCCACTATTTTTTCACTTTTGTTTTTTCTGTTCTCTCATCCCTGAGCACTCTTTTCAGTTCTCTATTCCTTTCTGCTCTCATTTGTTCATTTCTGTTTCCTTCTCTTCATTACGTGTTATGTCACGCTGTCACACCCCCTGGTTAACCTTCGGGCGCCATCTATCGCTCTCGGATACGTCCGCATCACCACTATCTTTTATTGTAAATAGAAAATAGTCTAAAGCTAGCACCAATAGAACAAACACCCTTAGAATATAATTGCAGAATTATTATGACGAAACCTGTGCCAGCTTATTTTGGAGGAATAAGCTGGCACACCACATCCAGCCCATACAAAACAGCTCTCTTACATTTTTCTCTGTTATCTTCAGTTTTTCTGCTCTCTTTTGTTTTCTTCTGTTCTTTTCTGCTCAAAATCAGAGGTTAGAATAAATAATAGTAGTAATAAAGAAAAGAATACAGCGTTCAAAGTTTTCTGTTGTATGTTGTCTAATGTATGTTCTCCGTTCTTAATTTTCTATTATCTGTTGTTTAAGTTCTTATTTATTTTATTTATAATTCACTTTACAATATCCTGTTATTGTATACTGTATATATTATGATCTAAAAGTTATAAATTATACATTAATAATTACTAAAATTTTGGTAACGGGACTTGCGGGCGGAGTTCACAATGTTCCACTCTGACCCCTTCTTCTGCTTCAGATGACGGAATTCTCTTTCACCGAAGTATTTTTGCCATACAAGCAATATTTTGGCCATTGCATTCCATTTTATATCTACTTATTTGTGTTCTCTATTCTCTGAGCACTGTTTTCTGTTCTCTATTCCATGTTTCCTACATCTCTTTTGTTCTCTTCATTTTACCTCTGTTATCTACTGTTCACTTCAGTTTAATTTTGTTCTTTTCTGCTCTCGTCAGCTCTCTCCTGTTTTCATTCTGTTCTCTTTTTCACTCTTCTGTTATCTTAAGTTCTCTTTTGTTTAATGTTTATTGTATTGTGTGTTATCTCTCTATCTCTTCTGTTCACTGTGCTCCATTTGTCTTTTAACTGTACTTTATAAACACCATACAGAGAAGTTATAATAAAAAATAGATTACGGGGAACAAATTTCAACTAAGCTATTTTTCCCTTCAACTCTCTTTTGCTCTTTTCTGTTCTCTTCTATTCTCTCATGTTCTCTTCTGTTTCCTCTCTTCTCTTCTCCTCTGTTCCATTATGGGTTATTTATTTTATACACTTTACAAGCTCTATTAAAAAAATATACCTGTATCGAAGTACAAACATAAATTCACTAACTTAAAATTTTGAAGCATAGAACTTGAAGGTGGAGTTCACGACTTCTCATGTTCTTTCACTCGACCGATTATAGTTGCTAACTGGTTATGATATTCACCAAGCAATTCTGATTACAAAAGCAATACTCTAGCCATTTCTGGCGTATTTAGGTCCAATTTTTGTAGACCTTATTTAATGTGTTATGTTATTATATATGTTTCCCAGTTTTTTCTTATTATTATAGATATAAGGTCACCTAGCAAATAAGTCGTGACTGAATGGCGAAAGCCTAAGTTAAAAAAAAAATATACACCGTTAAAAATCAATTCCTGTTTCAAAATATTTTCCACTGTACAATTTCAATTGTTTTGTTTTTAATATAATTCTACTTTTTATATCACATTGGATTTTCTAGAAAGTTTTTAATGAATTATATTTTTGTATAAAAATTCCAACTGTTTTAAACTTTTCTAAAAAGTCCCTTTTGTTCCTTTCTGCTTATTTTATTTTGTACTGCTCACTTTTGTTCCCTTCTGCTCCTGTTATCTTCTGTTCTCTTTTACTTTCTCCCGTTCTCTCTTGTTTTCTCCTATCCACTCTTGTTCTCTTCTGTTTTTTTCTGCTCCATATCAGAGTTTAGAGAAAATGATAAATAAAATAATAAAGAAGAGAGTATGTACAGCGTTCAAAGTTTTTTTATAGTATGTTGTCTAGTGTATGTTCTCTGTTTTTTCTATTGTTTGTTTTCAGCCCTCTATTTTTCTATTTTTCACTGTTCTCTAAACACTCTTTTTAATTCTCTATTATCTCTTCCCTTCTGTTCGTTTCTGCTCTCATTTGTTTCTTTTTTCTGTTTCCTTCTCTTCATTACGTGTTTTGTTTTTTCTCCTCTTGTTGGAGCGCTGTCACACCCCCCGGTTAACCATCAGGCGTCATCGATCGCTCTCGGGTACGTCCGCAGCACCACTATCTTTTATTGTAAATAGCAAAGAGTCTAAAACAAGCACCAATAGAATAAACACCCGTAGAAACAATTGCAGTATTATTACGACGCTCTCTTCTGTTTTTTCTGTTATCTTCAGTATATTCTGGTCTCTTCTGTTTTCTTTTGCTCTCTTCTGCTCAAAATCAGAGTTTAGAATAAATAATAGTAATAATGAAGAAGAGAGTACAGAGTTAAAAGTTTTCTGTTGTATGTTCTCTGTTCTTTCTTTTCTATTATCTGTTTTAAATTCTCTATTCTATGTTTTTTATTTATCTTTTGTGTTCTCTATTCTCTGAGAGGTGTTTTCTGTTCTCTATTCCATGTTCTCTTCTGTTCTTTCATGCCTCTCTTTTGTTCTCTTCTTTTTCCTCCATTATCTCCTGTTCACTTCAGTTCAGTTTTGTTCTTTTCTGCTCTCGTCAGCTCTCTCCTGTTCTCTTTAGCTTTCATTCTGTTCTCTCTCCCCCCTCGTGTTCTCCTCTGCTCTCTCTCTTCTTTTCTGTTATCTTCAGTTTTTCTGCTTTGTTCTACTCTCTTTTTTGTTCGATTCTGTTCTTTTCTGCTCTCCTCTTCTGAAAATCAGAGGTTAGAGTAAATATTTGTCACATTTGACAATAAAATGTACGAAAAGATTCCCACCTAAATTGGGAATAAATGAGCCAAAAATGGCTAGAATATTGCCTAAATGGCAAAAGATGCACATTGGATGAAATGTCGTCATCTAATGTTAAGAGGAACCTACACAAGAGGAAAGTTATGAGGTCTGAGTGGAAGAACACATAGCTGTGAAATGTGAACTCCGCATGCAAGTCCTGTGAGCAAAATTGTTGTGTTTTTTTTATATAGTTTATAGTTTTATATGTATAGTACCAACAGGATATTGTCGATATTCAATAAATAAATAAATAAATAAATAGTGGTAATAATGAAGAAGATAGTACGCGGTTCAAAGGTTTTCTGTTGTATGCTCAGTGTTTTCTATTTTCTCTTTTGTTTTCTCTATTCTCAGATCTCTGAGCACTGTTCTCTTCTGTTATCTGTTCTCTTTTGTTTCCCTCTGTTATCTCCTCTTCTATGTTGTTCTTTTCTGTTCTCACCAGCTCTCTCCTGTTCTAATCTGTTCTCTTTTTCTCTGCTGTTATTTTACGTTCTCTTTTGCTCTATTATTTGTTTTACATTGTGTATTATCTATCTCTGTCATATGTTCACTGTGCCCCATTTTTGTATTACCTCTACTTTACAAATAACGAACAGAAAAGATATAATAAAAAAACTCTTCTGCTCAAAATCAGATGTTAGAGTAAATAAAAGTAATATTGAAGAATTGAATACAGTGTTCAAATGTTTCTGTTGTATGTTGTTTAATGTATGTTCTCTTATCTGATGTTTGGTTGAAGTCCTCTATTATAATTACAAAGATGTAATAAATAAATAAATAAATATGTATTATATTTACTCTTTGGTGTCCTCTATTCTCTGAGCACTGTTTTATGTTCTCTATTTGATGTTATCTTCTGCTCACTTTTATTCTCTTCTGTTTCCCTCTGTTATCTCTTGTTCAGTTCTGTTTTATTCTTTTCTGCTCTCGTCAACTCACTCCTGTTCTTTTTTGCTCTCTTTTTCTCTGTTGGTATCTTGTGTTCTGTTATGTGTTCTCAATTTGGTGTTTATCCTTGTCATATGTTTACTGTGTTCCATTTTTATATTATATCTACTTTAAAAACAGCACACAGGGAAGATATAATAAAAAACAGATTACAAGGCACAAATATAAACTACGCTACTCTTCTCTTTTGCTCCTATTCTGTTCTTTTCTACTCTCTCCTGTTTTCTCTGTTTGTTCTTGTTCTCTTTTGTTCTACTATGGGTTATATTTTCTTCTGCCCTATTCTGTTCTTTTCGACTCTCTCTTGTTTTCTCCTGTTCTTTGCTGCTCTCTTCCTTTTTTCTTTTATCTCCTACTCTCATTTGTTCGCTTCTGTTCAAACTCAGAAGTTAAAGTAAATAATGAAGATTAATTACCAACTGTTTCTTACCACAATTTCAATTATTTTTGGTCAAATAAAATAAGAGATTCATGTCAATTTGATATGATTTAGTAGGATCTTTACTTTCAGCAAGAACTACCGACCGGTCCAAATGACCAGTTGCATAAATTGTTCACGAGACTTTAAATGTGGTGAAACTTATTAGAATGTTTTTGAAGCAATAAATATTCAAAATTAGTTTCCAAGGAAGTAAATTAAATTTTTAGGTTTTTTTTTCTAATCCACTTTTAATCCTATTAAAAAAAAATTGAAATGAAGAAAGAAACCTAAATAACCATCACGAAGTTTATTAACAACTGACAATTTGAGAGTACACGCGCTTGTATAAAAATTATGAACTTCATATTACTTTTGCAGCGCTTATCTCGGAAAACTTGCACAATTACTTTCAATAGGATATTTTGGAGGCTTTGACGTCGTGATACAATTTTGAATAATTGCAATAAAATGAATGATACCCACAAGACAATCATTTTATTGCAATTATCCAATTTTTACAAGCCAAAAAAATAAATGGTGAAATTACAGGTTAAACATTTGGTGTTGTTTAACAATTTTTATATTTCTACGAAACAAAATTGTGAAACAACACAAAGTGTTTAATTAATCTCTAATTAGTATAAAAATGTTTCACCATGAGAATTTAATTCATCGTAAATAGTGAAAGCACTGGAATATAGATTGTAATTAATAGCAACATTAGCTGTGGTTATTTACATTTAGTAAAACCCCATTAGTACTATTAAGTCAGCCATCATTAAATTTAGCATAAATATTATTTTTTAATTTAACATTTGACTTCGTATTTTTTGAAATTAGAACGGTTTTTAATTTATTCTGAAGTAAACACTAATACATGTAGTTATTACAAAATGTTGTTAAGCGTGGTTAAGGGCACTAATATTTATAAAAGCTACAAAATTAATGCGGGGTAAATCTAGTTGCAAGAAAATAATTTAAAAAAAGGCCGAAATGAATAAAAAATAAATGAAATCGGTAATCTTTCATCTTTTATTTATATTACATATTTAATGGACTCAAATAATATCAGGAAAAAAAAATAATAAATTACATCTTTAATAGACTTTCCTAATTCTTGAAAAAATACGATGCCAGCCAGGATCCGACGATCCTCGTTTTTCCATTATCATAAAAATTCACAATACAAAGAGAGGTTGACGCCCGGTACAAAAAGAAAAGAATTGATGTGTGTGTGTGTGGAAACTAAATAGAGTACGCATATTTTGAAACGAGACTCGACCCTCCGATACGCGTCGTCGGGCCCCGGATTAACCGTTTTCATAGAGGGTACGTAAAAGGACAGCCTTAGTTACTACTTCTCATAATTTTTTACACATTATATTTATGTATAAAAAAGTTTTACATGTTAAATAGTACAGTCATCTCTGCAAAACAAAAAAAAACATAAGTGTTCAAAAAAGTGAAATAAATTATGCAAATTCCTAGGACTATTCAAGACATTTTGAATGGTCATTTCTAAGCAAGGAAGTTACTCTGCGGCACACCAGAAGCGCATTGGAAAAATTTGTTTCTTTCATAGGAAAATAGGCACGTGTTAAAAATTTGCAAAACTTAATTCGATTTTAAAATTTTAAAGCGAGTGGTGTTCTCTTGGTGGGGGGCGAGAGTAGCTTCCGCGCTTCAATTAATTGCCGCTCCGTGGACTACACACTTGAGATCGGAATCTTGAAACATGTACAAATCAAAAAGGTAAACACGAGTGGTGGAGTTTGAATCATTTATTATAATACACCTAGTTGAACCACAAGACCTACATATTAATTTATCTAACAATTACATATGAGTGTGTTTTACACACGTGAAAGTCCGGGACCCGGCCGGTGGCAAAAAAAAAAACTGAATGGAGCATAGAGGGCGCTTACAGCACACTCACAGCGGCATCTGGGCTCCATTTTTTTCTTTACGGGTTAAAAATTACAGACGGGGGAAGTTGAACCGAAAGAACCAAACACTATCCTTACAACCACAATATCGTTAATTATAATAAATAAAAGACCAATTATCCTAAAGTACAATGTATAGAAATTGAAAAAACGTTTAAAAAACCACCAAGCGTATTGTGGCATAAGGTGGACTTGAATAATGTATTATATATAGTATGTATATAAGCAATGTACATTGTTGACACTAAGAAACGCTGGCGTCGGCTCCGTCGGCCCCCCCATCAATGTGTTCAATTAAATATAAGTTGGTTTTCTAACGTGAGAAGTATCGTGGGTCGGGGGCCGGGACATCACATAGCATACTTGCGAGTCCACTCGCGTGCCAGCTCGTTGTATTTTTCCCGATCGGTTTTGTATATCCTAGCAATCTCAGGTACCAGTGGATCGTCTGGATTTGGGTCACATAAAAGTGAGCAGATTGATAGAAGTACTAAAAAATAAAAAAATAAACATATTAGTTTCACATAAACTGATTAATTCTATACATTAAAATCATAACCATTTTCCTACACAAGTAACAAAACGTATCAACAGAAAAAAAAACATTCCATAAACGTATTTTTTTGTTTTCAGTCTTATTTCAAAGAAACATTTTAATCCATAAAAATATATTAATTAAAAATGCCCTAAATGGGGTTTTGTTCAGTTTTTAGTCTTATTTCTAAGAAAAATTTAATCCACAATTTTATTTGCTCAATATAACATAATTTACAATAAACTAACAACTTGTTGAATTGTTTATGTGAATGAAATTAATCTAATAGCAGCCTCCTTAAACACAAACAATAAAGTTATGCATAATTATGAAATGAACATGCTGACACGAATCAATGAATCAATATATAGATTGCCGGGCAAACTCAAGGTACGATCTTGCGTGAATTTTTAACAGGTGCGCACACCGTCCCACAAAAATAAAGCCTGCTATTTATATTTATTCGTAATTGCATACGTGACATGACGTCGAAACATGTCATTTAAATTTACGAGGAATTATGATTCTAACTCAATAAATTATTTTAACAGTATTAACGGACAAGTTTTTCTCAACACATAGCAAATTAATAAATCATCATATTTTATGGATTAAATAAAATGAATTAATTCATTATTATAGGTAAACATAGATATTAACATATAAAACAAACCAAGTGATTTTTAATTAAATAAAGATGGGTTTTATGTGAGCAATTAAAAAAATTCATTTCAGTTCATTTCACATAATTACATTCAATACAAGCAATTGTAATGATTAATTAGATTACTTATTTTAATGTTAAAGTAAATAACATTAAAATCAACTGATTTTACTTGTTTCACAATTTTTAAAATGTATAAACATAAATTGTGAAACAAGCTAAAGCAGGATATTCTAATGATAATTTATCTTATCTTTACGTCATGTTTTACCAAGTGATACAAAAAAGCAAAAAGTTACTAATTTATTTATTTTATTTAGATGTAATATAATTGACTGAAATTCAAAACAAATTAGTAAATACTATTATCATCCATATTTAGAAATTAATCAATTTTACAATCACTAAAAGCAAAATTACTATATTAATTTCTATGTGAAAATGTGTATTTTCAATAATTTCAAGATTAGTCTATATGTTTTACAATGTCATTCTGCCTTTTCTACCCCATGACTTGTGTAAACAAATGTATAGACACCAATAAACAACATCAATTAAAAGATGAATGAATGAAATAATGAAATTAACTTTTTAATTAAATTACTTAATTAACTTTTTTCCAAACATATTTATAGTAGTAATAAAAAAATAATAAAAATATTTATTTATTACAATGCAAATCCTCATAACAAATTGTACAATATTATTCCCACGAAATGAAATTCACTTCATCCAACTTTGTGTGAATAATTAATTGCAGCGTATTGATTTCACGAGTCCTTGACTCTTATTGATACAACAAAAAAAAAAATGTTGAATTATTTTTTTAATACAGCTGGGAATAGGGTAACGGCCGCCCAGGTTATTATACGATTCCAATAAATTTGCTAACAATGCTCATGAAAAAAAAAAACGGCGCCTTCCTGATACACCGGGTAAAAATAGAAGACGTGGATAATTTCCAAAGGCTATTTCTGTCTTTTATAGTTACACTTGAAATTTGTTGTAATTAATCACAGGAAGTCAATGCTACAGTTATAAAATTGTGATTATTTTTAGACACATTTTATGTAATTTTAAAATCAATTAAATAATTATAATTAATATAATAAATAACCAATATTTAAAAGAAAAAATAATTAAGGCATTTAGATTATGATAAGTAATTCTTTTATTTATGAGATATAAAAATTATACATACCTTTTGAAATTGTCAGTGCAGGCGACCACTGTGAACGTAATATGTCGAGGCAAATACTACCATTACTGTTTATGTTCGGGTGATAGATTCTAGTAGTAAACGCAACCTTAGGTGGTTTAAATGGATAGTCTGTAGGAAAATGGATCGTTAAGAAGAATACTCCCCCTTGGTATGGACTGTCTGGCTGCAAGGAAAAAAATAACATTAGCAGAGTGAAAATAATTTTTACTTAATGGTATAATTAAAAATACAAAATATAAAATTTTTGTAGTATTAATTATACCATTTAAACCGAATCCATTTTTTTTGTTACACATAATTTATGTAAGATACAATTAAGGGTTTATTGGTAATAAAATATTATGGCTATATAAGTTAATTACCAACGTGGGATAGTGCATTGCACACTCGATTGCATGTGGAGGCGGCTTCGTACCTGGAGGCGTTCACACCTCACCATCTTACCTTTTCACTTCCATTCAGTTGGTCAATTGCCCGATGGCCAAACAGGTTTGCACTTTGTGCAGCGGACCCACGTGGGCTGAGTTCGCTATAATCGGTATTAAAGATATAAATAAATCTATTCTACCATCACTATAAGTAGTGATTACTCTGAAATATTTATACCCAAAATATATGAAATGTTAAAGAATAATTGATTAAATTAACAAATTTAATATTAAAATTATACTTCAGAGATAATTGATAATAAATCATACGTTTGGTGTTACAGACACACATAAAGTAATTAATATGGTTTGTTTCTTAAGTGGCATGGAGCGTCCCAATATCAATTAAAATTAACCTCAAAAAATTAACATGACGATTGCACAACAATAGAGTACTACAGCTCTACCTGCTTTCATGAACCAATTGTTGTGCAATCGTCATGTTAATTTTTTGAGGTTAATTTTATGTCAAGTTGGTAATTTTTTGATAGTAAAAACATAAATAGTGTTTATGGTGAATCAATACATAGTAACGAGTGCAACCATTCTCATGTTCAAGAAATTATGACAAATTTCTTCAATAAATGAATATTTCTTGTATTAACCACTGGTTAATTGAGAATTTATCTCAATAAATGTAAATCGTCTCCGCTCTCTACAAACATTAAAAATGAGTGCAATCATGTCAAAAAAGATAAATCGTGAAAAGTTGGTATGTCTGAATTTTGATGTAAATAATGGCGGAATTTTACGAAATTTTAGGTTAATAAAGTGCTAAATTATAAGTTATTGTGTTTGAATAACTTCTCCTGCTGTTCCCATTATTATATCATTGGTAGTACTATGAAGACGCACTTGAGCACACCTTTTAGAGGTTATGATGAAATTAGTCTTTACTATTGTTGTTTTGAGTTTACGTGAAGTGTAAATGAAAATAACACACAGTTTATTCTTTACTTCACTTGTTTATTAACTTTAATTTGTTATTGATAATGTTCACCTTGTGATAGAAATGTACATTTAACGCTTAAGTAAAGAATAAACTGTTTGTTATTTTCATTCAAAATTAATCTTGATAACTTTGAAGAGAATGTTAGTGACTGTTACTACGTTTTAATCCATATTTACACTGAATCGAAGAATTCACCGTTTTAACTACAAATAATTATTGTAAAAATTATAAATAACTGTGCCTGAGAGTTATACAATTTTATCTTTTTATCTTCATTATTATTTCATGCACATAATTTTCAATTCAGTGTTGATAATTTTATTTTACCACATTATTTGTAGAATGAAGTATGTATGTATATCGTATAGGATATTGTGTAGAAAAAATAAATATTTAATGTTGAAAGAACGTAATGACACGATCAGACTGAAGCACAACATTAATAGGTTATATGAAATTAATCTCAATAACTTTGTTGTATAACCGTGTTTGTAAAACTACAAATGACTACAAATAAAAATAAAGATATTGAGCTTAATTAAATCATATTCAACATGTACCACAAACTACATTCCCCCACAATTAAATATTTGGAGGTTATGTTGATTGTTTACTTACGATTTCAAAAATTTTCAAGGTCAATTAGGCATAATAATGTACGAAATAGATCAGGTATATCCTAGAAAATCACAAATGAAACACCTTAACTTACATAGGATAAACCGGAAGATCATTTAATGACAGAATAAACGAACACAAGAAAAACTTTTATTTAAACTTTGTATAACTGAAACTATACAGGGTATTGATACTAAGTCGTTACACCCAAAAATGGCAGTTAGAATTCGTTAAAACAAATAACTTTTCTTAGTTCCAATATGTGATTTGGTGCTCCGGTTTGGCGTTATTGAAGTTCTTTTGTTTTTCTAAAAATTGCTATAACTTCCTTATTTGAAGGACTATTTAAAAAAAAAAAAAACTTTCAAAAGTAGCTTTCAGCATTCTAAAACATTTATATTTATAATTATTTTTTACTATTTCAAATAACAGCATGGCGACCAATCAAAAATTTCAAAACAAAATATTTTGATAACCACTCCATCGATTTTTGAAAGTAAAACATTTATAAAATACAAATGTTTTACTTAAAAATCGATGGAGTGGTTATTAAAATATTTTGATTTGATCAGACACTATCAACAAAAAAAAAAATTGTAAATACAAATGTTTTAGAGAGCCAAAAGCTACTTTTGAAACTTTTAAATAGTCCTTGAAATAAAGGAGTTATGGCGATTTTTAGAAAAACAAAAGAACTCCAATAACTCCGAACCGGAGCACCAAATCACAAATTGGTAGTAAGAAAAGTTGTTTGTTTTAAGTAGTTCTAAATGCTATTTTCGGCTGTAACAACTCAGTATTAACACCCTGTACAGTTACTATAGTTTCGACTTGTCATTTTCAAACTAGAAGTAACAGTTAACAGTTTGATCAATTATAGAAAATTAAACAAAATTCGTATTTATTCATATTTTATGTATTGATCAATATATTTCTTCATTTGTAGTAAAGGAGTTTCCATGAGGAAACTAATTAAATACAATCATAGAAATATTGTATCATGGTTTGAATTAAAAAGAATAATAATATCTTTAGTCTTTAGTGTTCAGTATTTTCGGTATAAGAATTAATTGCGTTATTTTAATACAAAGTATTATGTCACATTGACATACACATAATAAAATAACTCCAAGAAAATTGGATAAAAATAGCCACTAGTAATGGCTAAAATATTGCCTCAATGGTAAAAATGACCTCCTGATCGTCATCGAAAACAGGAAACAATGGTTTGAGTGGAAGAACACTGCCCTGTGAACTCCGCCTTCAAGTCCTGCGATCTAAATTCAAGTTATTGTAAATGTATCTTATTATCTTATTTTGTATATTTTTTTTGTAGGACTTGTAAAGTAAATAAACTAAACTAAACTAAACTATGTCAAATCAAATAAAACAATACAACAATGAAAACCATTATAATAAACAAACACAATAGTTTTATAACTATCATTGTTTCATGGCTATTGTTACTAAACGCGGATTAAAACATAAAATCCTGTTTTTTTTTAGATGAGAAAATTGATAATACTATTTTATTATCACTTTTAAATGGTGGCACATCCCTGATTCAGAAAAGTAATAATAAGGTTGGCAAGGCTGGTTTGAGGTTATGTAATTTATATTGTTCAAGTTCATGGTTGTAATACTACTGCATATTTTTAAAAATATTTTCATTGGATTAAAAAACAGGTAAATTTGAAAACGTTCAAGTAAAAAACACTTTTATAATTGTAAGCAATAAATGTTTTGTTTGAGAATTATAAAAATGGTAAGAAAATGAGGATGAATTTTGAAGAAATAATTTATTAAGGAAAGCTACAGAAAAAGGTCAAAAAAAGTAAACAGAAGAAAACATACATGTGGGTTAATTAATTCTACAACTATTCACAGGTTTTTACAATTATTATATCGTCTTTCTAAACCATTTTTAAGAAAGATAACACAAACAAAATAATAACAACTGAGTAGTAGTGTTTATTAGAAGAATATAGTAATAAGAATACATAGTTTTTGTAATAATATGTATTTTGTAAATAAGTTTGGTAAAGAAAAGAATAAGGAATATATTAATAAATATAAAGCATTTTGGGATATGTTAAAAAAATGGATTTGTACTCTGTAGAAATTCCTCACGAGTTGGTAAAAAGTGTTCTGCACATTCAAAGGATAATGTAATTAAAATTAACTCTTAAAAGTTTCATGTGAGAAACCTGAAATATAAATGTAATAATATCCCATCAGGCAACTCTAATTTATTCATTAATTGCAGTTGATAGAGTATTCGGCAAATCTAGTCAAAATCAACATTTTAAGATTATTTGAATTAGAAAACTATTTTTCTATTCAGCTTCTAATAAGGAAACCTTATATTCTTCAAAACCTATTTAATAATGTCCACCTATTTCCAATTTAAAATATTCTAAATATGTGAGAATGTTGTGTGTAAAGTACTTAAGCAACACAACATAAAATAAAGTTTCTTACGAGAGAAATCTGAAATATAAATGTAATCACTTCCATCCATCCAGGCAATAAAACTGTGCCTCAACTGTAATTTATTCAGTAATTGTACTGTGCACAGCGGATAATAAATTCATTAATTTAAAGGCAGTTGCTTAATTCAACTTGGAATCAATTTCACCTCATGAACTTGAACTAATTTATTGAATACAATAAAACAGTCACACAGCGCAATATATAATTTTATCGCTGACAAAGAATAAATAATAATAATAAAAACATTTCTTAATGTTATTAATGCTGGAACCACTTTTTGTATTATAAGTAAAAATATAATTACTTCATAATAAGTGTACTGTGCAGAACAACAAACTTTTTTAATTAATATAAGGCGTAATGTATTACACAACATAAGCTTTATAGACTTTATACGGAAAGGCAATCAAAATTAACTATTTAATCACAATGAAATTTTACATGAACATGTTGACTGCCCACTACGAAATAACTCGTATGTTGTTTACCTGCTCAGGACGCCAACTACAAGTTATCTCACAGCTTTACAGATAGATTTTGTACAGTTACGACAAAGGTCAACAGTGAAATATGAATATTTGTCCTCTGAAAAGAGAAGAAAATATCAGGGTTGGCCTAAATGAAAAGAAAATTTATTGAGACATGAACAAAACCTAGAATTGCACAATGTTGCATTCAAAAAACGAATTTGGCTTTTGGGATCTACAAGTGCCATGGCATTAACACACTGACTGTCAATTAATCTTAATTTATATATTTATATAAATTTCTTTAAGTGGACATGTAAAGCAAAATAAATAAATAATTAATCAATTAATTCCTATTTATAGTTAATTGAATTGATAAGTGAAATTTGATTGGAAATGATAACTAATTTTAATTAAGAAGTTAAGATCTATTTAAGTTTATAAAGTAATGCTAGATTTGTTTACAATTATAAATAAAATCGGCTAACAGAAGAGCTCAATTGTTTTCTAAATCCATCCTAAACATTTGAAGGTTAGAATCATAAGAACGATTGCAATTGTTAGTAGGTTATTATTTCAAGGTTATGTTTCATGTCGCAATAAGTTTTTAATAATAAATAAACCGATTTAGATGTCCCATTTATGATTCATTAAGTTTACTTCAACCTTCAATTAAAGAAAACATACAATTACAAATAATTGACACTGGAGGTGTTTACTTCATGATACAATTTTAAATAAAATATACTAAATATAAATTAAATAAAAACACTATTTTACTTTGTTTGTTTGTTTGTTTTTTATTAACCATTTAACTGTGTTTGATGTATATATCCGTCATCGTGCGATTTTCATGACTCACAAAAATTTGCAAATGCGAATTTCGCATGCAGAAACACAGAAATTCACACTTTCAAAACGGAGTGACACAGTTAACTGGTTAATATAATACATTTTTTGAGTTGGTTAGTTTTTGTCCAATTAACTGTGTCGCTCCGTTTTAAAAGTGTGAATTTCTGTGTTTCTGCATGCGAAGTTCGCATTTCAAAACGGAGCGACACAGTTAACTGGTTAATATCACAAATTTATTTTTAGTCATTAAATAATAAATTAATTAATAAAAAAAAGTATGTTTATTCTATTTACAATTACAAATATTTATCAATAAAAAAGTGTGCTTTATTTAGTGAAATAAATTAAACTGGGAATCATAAAATACGAGTCACTAGCATAATTACAGCTGTCATGCAACGATGATAAAAATATCAATACTCATCCAACAATAATCTCTCAAATACTGATATGAATAATTTAAAACAATATAGATTTATTCAAAAATAAGACAATGTATTCATGTAAATTACAATTTTACAACACACTACAAAGCCAATAAAAAAAGGTCAATAGCCTTAGGACTTAAAGTCGATCCTAAAATTCAATCAGTGCTCACAACACAACACACCAACAGGTTCACATAAATGACTCATGAAAGTGATTCATATAATAAAATATGCCGAGGAGTAGAGAAATATGGAAACATCTCCAACAATTTATTTAAAAAATGTATAAAATAAAATGTATGTATAAAAACAGTGAAGAAAAGGATTTAACTGCATTTTTATTAAAAATATTATTTATTTGTAGCATAAAAATTGTGCAAATTCCTCATTCTTAAGACCAGTTACGTGGGCATTACAAATAGCCGAGTTCAGTGACCTTTTGGAATATTTCCAAGGACATTATAAAAAAGGCCCGTGAATTCCAAAATGTCACCTAAATAAACCGGGAATCTATTTAGGTGTGCGCAGTTACTAAGCGATTGTGATTATCAAAAGCTGTTTACTATTAATGTGAAATTGATTTCTGAGAATGACAGGTCGGGTTGTGAAACTGAGATGGAATTATTCATTACTGTAAATCCCAGAATGTGTCATAAGATGTAGTTTATTTATTTCATTATAAATAGGTGTTTTATTCATTGGGAAGTTAATAAAAAATAATGAAAAAGTGAAGTATTTCTCAGGTCGTTGTTGAAATAAATAACATTTTCATACTTTTTAAATTATTATGATGAAAAAATGAGTGAAAACAAATACCACAATTAATTATATTTTTATTAATATAAATATATATTATCAAAAATGCCATTTACCTTTCGGTGTATAATATAAATAATTTTATTTATTGAAGCCAGAAGATATTATTAAAATAAATGTGTTTACATAAATAGTTCTATTGTTAATCATTTATTTCACGCAAAAAAATGCAAAAATTAAATTGTGAATAATACATAGTTCATTATAATGAAATAAATTATTCCATATTTATTATAATAAATGTTTTGTCATTTATTTCTACTATTCTGCATTATTTGTATAATTTATATAAATTGTTAAGTAGTTTGTAAATTTATATAAATTGTTAGAATATTTTACGTAATGTAAAGCAAAATCAATATGTGTTCATGCAAATATAGAGCTAGTAAAAAAGATACACTTGAAAGAACAAACTCTGTGGTTAATTTTATTTAGTGAAACTGGAATATATTATTAAAATAAATATATATATATATATATATATATATATATATATATATATATATATATATATATATATATACGTTTTATTAGGGGAAGTCAATTATTTATTGAAAAAGATAAAACAAAATTGTTTATTGTAGTTTATTTATGATAAATTTATAAAGTAAACTATTCTGCTTCCATAATAAATGTTTAGGTCATTTGTGACTTGATTTCGGCTGCGTTATTTGTACAATTTATGTAAATTGTTAGAATATTTATGTAATGTAAAGCAAAATCAATATGTGAGCATGTAAATGACTTAATTTTTTTATTTTAAATGATGGTAACTTTGATTGGCTACCAATTATAGATGATTATTAAAACCAACATTGCTATAGTCTAGAATCAGCAGATTTTTAATTTATTTCTATTTTTGTGTTTAAACAGTTCACATTAAAAATGTTTGAAATAATATACAGGGTGAGTTTTTTTCGATGTTTTCTATGGGGATCTCGGAAACTATAAGAGATAGAGAAACGGTTAAATGGGGAAAGAAGTGTAGATTTACGAGACGAATAAAATTCCACTTTCAAAGTTTTCAAAAAAGTCAAGGGTAACTAGATATTTTGAAAAAAGTAAATCAAAATCAATATATCTCGGTTATTATAACAGATAGAAAAAAACTGTAAAGGACAAAGTTTTAGATAATTTTATGCAGATTAATAAAAATTAATCATAAAATTTTTATCGCCATTATTTTCCGAGATATGACGCAAACTTACATTTTTTTAAATGGAAACCATAGTTGGCTGTGACCTCATTCAATCATAATTTTTTTCTCTTTAATCCAATATGACAAATGACATAGTTATTTCTAAAAATAAGTGAGTTATAATCATTTTAAATTTTATTATAAATAAAAAAATGGGTAGCCATGAAAAAGATGAAAGTAAAACAATTGCAGTTGTTTATAATAATAGCAATATTGTAATTATTAGTTCTATAAAGTTAAATAAAAATGAAAAACCAGCATAAGAATAATAATTTTGTAATTATCAAATGGCCTTCTGTATGTGGTATAAACCCATTTGTCAAGAGGATAATACGTTTCTTACAGAAATATTATGAACAGATGAATCGCGATTCACTAATTGTGGTATTTTTAATCGCCACAATGAACATGGATGAATTCAAGAGAATCCACGAGAAGTTTCACAGAAAAAACTACAAATTAAATTTGAGTTTAATCCATGGTGTGTTTGGATTAATAATTCTCGGTCCATATATTTTTAAAAGCCCACTAAGTGAAACTGATTACTTTCATTTTCTTCAGAAAACATTTGAAGATACGCTCGATTGTTTAAATTTATCATTACAAGCAAGATTAAAATGGTTCCAATATGAGGGTGTTCCACCTCATAACATGTTGGCTTTACAAATTATTTAAATGATGCTTTTCCTAACTCATAAGTGGGAAGAAATAAACCAATCCCAGGGCCACCTAGATCTCCCGATCTGCGCGTTTTAGAATTGTTTCTGTAGAGTTATGTAAAAAACAAAATATATGAAAAATCATATCAATCTGTGGAGGATCATAAACTAGTTGTTATTGAAACATTTAATTCAATTTACATGAGAATAGTCAAAAAGCCATAAATTCAATTTTAAAAAGATATAATTTATGTCATAATAGTATTAATAGTGGACTCTTTGACCATATTTTTTTAATATTAAAATTTCTCTCCCATTGGTATATTGATAATTACAGAATTACTTTATGCTGTTGTTTCATTTTGGTTTATTTCTGTAAAACTAATAATTACAATATTGCTAATATTATAAACAACTGCAATTGTTTTACTTTCACCTTTTTCATGGCTACCCATTTTTTATTTATAATAAAATTTAAAATGACTATAACTCACTCATTTTTAGAAATAACTATGTCGTACACCATATTGGATTAAAGAGAAAAAAATTATCTTTTGAATGAGGTCACAGCCAACTATGGTTTCCATTTAAAAAAATATAAGTTTGCGTCATATCTCGGAAAATAATGGCGATAAAAATTTTATGATTGTTTTATTAATAATCTCCATAAAATTATCTAAAACTTTGTCCTTTACAGTTTTTTTCTATCTGTTATAATAACCGAGATATATTAATTTGAAAAAATTGACACTTTTTACTTTTTTCAAAATATCTAGTTACCCTTGACTTTTTTTAAAACTTTGAAAGTGGAATTTTATTCGTCTCGTAAATCTACACTTCTTTCCCCATTTAACCGTTTCTCTAGCTCTTATAGTTTCCAAGATCCCCATAGAGAACATCGAAAAAAACTCACCCTGTATGTAAGAATGATAATGAATATAACACAATGGGGTTTTGCTTTTATGTGTTGAAATCGAATAATACATTTAAAGCCTAAACGTCATCATGAATATAACAAATCTATTTAAATAATTTAATTAATTAATATTGAAATTAATCATTCTTTAAATATGCAAGGTGAAGGAATAAGTTAATGGATACTCTTTATTTAATGTTAACGTATGTTAAAAATATCGAATTTGCTACGCAGATGGATTACTTAGACAAAAAAAATATAATGTTGTTATTTGTATCCATGTTACTGGGTTAATATTGAAACAAAATAGAAATAAGTACTTCCCATTATATTAAAATATACTGGGAAGTACTTATTTCTATTTTGTTTAAAAAAATATATAGTCCATCCATATACATATTGCACTGGTTGCTATGTAGTATGAAGTATTGTGATAATAAAATAGAAAATACATTACTAGAAAATAAATACTGACTTTACATAAATTTAAAAAGAACAATAACCACATCACCCATATTTAGGTAGGGACTGATTGTGTTTCCTTATAAAATGAATTAACTTTGCTGTAAAAACAAAGGATGCCAATTATTTTCCACAGTATCAAGTATAAATTTTATTTTAATGCCAAATCAAGCCCATCAATAGCATGAGAACTGTTAAAGGTACGGGAAAAGTTAGCACAATACACCACCCCTTTCAATAAAGAGGAAAATAACTATAATTTACAATTATATACTGGGTGTTTCTAAATGAATATCAGAGTTGTAGAGCATCAAGATAAGAAGTGCCAGTTACAGTTGCTTCTCCAAGCAAAAAAGGCCCATAGACTTTCCGACGAGATATGGCACAAAAAACATAGAATTTTGAGGAGTCTTGTTGCAATTGTACCATCTAGGGGGGATCTGAACCCCAGGTGTGCACATTATGAGTGTTAACATGTCTGTTTTCTGTAATATAGTCACCTTTTTTGCTTCCAGCGCGTAATGAATTGTTTGAGTTGCTCTTTCTTTTCATATATTAATTATGATTTTGTTTTACGTAATAAGTACTACAAACCGTTAAAACCCCGATATTCATTTAGAAACACCTGGTATTATATTACTACAAATTGTTGTAGAACATTTTAGTCCTGTTATCTATGATATGATGTTTGTAGATAATTTCATTTTTAATAAGATGCTGAAAGCTGGATGGCGTTAAAAAAAAAAAATAAACTAGATAAATAAGTAATAATTAGAATTGAATGATACAAAAGTAATTTGCATGTTCTGTGAAATAAATAAGTTCAAACTAGTGTTACTTTGATAGTCTTGCTACTTCTAACACGAAAATTACTTTTGTAATTTATTAGATAAGTTTTGTCTAAATTTTCCCATCAAAATTGATATACAAAGTCTATCCAAAGAATGGTTCAAATTTTAAATGTTTGTGTAAAACTGGAGTCAACATCATGATAGAGAAAACTATCAAGCCATATTAACATATATTCATTGCAGGCTATTTATTGTTAAGAATTCCTAAAGAACAATACTTTTTATAGGATCAAAAGTTATAAAAAAATATCATTCTGTTTCCTAGCCAAGTAGAATTATGAATCTTGGAGGCGTTCACTTTGCGGTACATATTAAAATTTGTAGATAAAGACACGTACTTGCCTTAGTTTGAGAATGATTACCATGTTATCAAAACTAGTCACAAAGAAGTAAAATATAAGTGGTATAAAAAATTAAGTGTTTTCATTACTTTCTGTTGGAATATTTGAGTACGTGAAGAGTATTCAAATAGAAATAACAACAAGGCTTCCATTTTCTTTACTTCGTTGAGAATTTGTCATGTTGCCAAATAGTAGGCTTAAGTATATGTTGAAGATGAATCTCATTAACTAGTTAAAAGAAAGTAGGAGTAAGGCAAAATGTCGAATACATCATCAAATACTATAATTGGCAATCGGTTATGTGCAATATTATTGATACTGAAAAGTAACATCATTTTTGAAGATGTTAATATTCATTTGTCATGATTGGCTCATTAACCCTTTGGGGAAGTTACGGTTGACGAGTCTGACTCGTCATCTGAATTTAAAAGGCAGGTGGTGATCGCAAACAATTGCCTTGCGTTTGTATATGACACCTTAAGTTGCAAATAAGGTAAAATTCAATTATCTTTATTATTACCCCTGTTTTTGTGGTTTTCATCCCTATGAAATGAAAGAATATGTTGCATTATGTATTATTATGTTTCAAATATAGAAATCTATATTTTGTTCATATTGGTCACAAAGAAGTATTATAAACCAATTTTTGCAGCTACTATGTCACGGGATAGACTTTATGATATCTCAAGATTCCTTCGCTATACAGACAACGACAAGTTTGATAAAAATGATAGAATTAGGAGGATTAGAAATCTAGTTGATTATCTGAATAATACATTCAAAAATCTATACTATATTCAGTTAATTCCATTAAAACGAGCGCGATTTGGAATAAAAAACTATAGACTTTGCGAGTCTTCATCAGGTTCTTGCATATGTTTTAAAATCTAGGTTGGAGCAGATAAAATACCGGGAATTGTTATACGGGCGTCTGAGAGTGTTGTCCTAGAAGAAGAAGAGAAGGCTACCTTCCAATATGTGTAATTATATTTAAAATTATTAGACCAAGATACAAATGTATTTGGAACTGTTCGAAAGAACAGAAAACACATGTCAAAAGAGCTTGTTTCTCTCAAACTAAAAAAATGGAGGCCAAAATGTTATCATCCCGCCGTTTTTTAGCACTAAGACGGAAATATTAGAAAGAAGATAATAATAAAATGTATTACTTTTCAAATATGTAAAAGTAATACATTAATTGATTAATAAATCTGTAAAGCAACAAATTAAATCCGTTATATATACATAAAAATCTACAAATAATTCAGTACTCAAGGGGTTAAGACATTTTTTTTTTGGCGTCGAAAGCAAGGTCATCTGCCACCATCGATTTTTTAATAGTTTATTCAAGTCCATCACCTATTTCATATCAATATTCGGTTGATTATTCACAAAACAAATATTATTGAAGTACCATCTAATTATTTTAATATTTTATGCTTCACCGAAACCTGGCTTGACGAAACTCAGATTGATGTTTTTTAAGATTACCGGCTACGAAATCATAGCTCACTTTTCGAAAGAAGCAAATAAACACGGTGCAACTGCAATATTTATAAAACATAATAACTTGATTAGAAATTAAAAACATTTAGTTTGTTTCACAGAAAATTTATTATTTCTTCTCCGACTAGCTTTAACAATATGTTATTATCATTTCTCCTTGATAATGACACATTGTCAAAACTATTCAGAGAAGAAATAATAAATTTTCTGTGAAGCAAACCAAGTGTTTTAAATTTCTAATCAAGATATTTCAAAAATGTTTCACCATGGGTTAAGTGAGCAATTAATTAAAGAAATAAAACATAATATTTTACAACAAATTGAATCATTAAAAATTATAAGAAGTTAGCTATCGAAAATGTCATTAAGTGCTGTGGAATTTCAGCAGGCATAAAAACTCCTATTCTTTCAATTTACAGGCCACCTAATAATGCTAGTGATATAAGCGAACTATTTTTTAATCGTCTATTAGATTGAAAACACAGTTATATTCCTTTCTTCACTTTTTATTTTTTCACAGTTATCTAGTTAGCTATTGATAATGGGTACATAGTGCCCGAAATGTACATTTAGCTGTGAAAAAATAAAAAGTGAAGAAAGGAATATAACTATGTTTTCAATTAACCTTCACGTACTCAAGTAACTACATCACATCTATTAGATATTGAAAATCAATAATTTGAGAAACCTATTATAAAATAGCACCTTACAAATCAGGAATCGATTTATATAATAAACTGCCGCACTCAATGACAACGCTAACAATCAATCACTTTAAAACGAAAATAAAAACACATCTACACCGACAGGCTTTTTATAGTGTAGCCGAGTTCATAAATAGCATAGGTAACTTTGAAGCATCAAGCTAAACCTTTTCGGCTAATTTGTAAATATGTATTAGTTAATTGTATTGTTTTATTTATTATCATTAACCATATATTTTAATTGGTATTGTATTTTGACTTATATTGCTATTACAATGAAAAAGGCCAATAAATTTCTTATTCTTCTCATACCAAAGACATTTTAAGGTTAGAGTGACTTGTATATTCATATATAATTAAAACGGGAAAAGTAATATACTTGTTGCGTTCAGTGTTTAATCTGATGTAATAAACATGAAAAACAATAAGTATATTACTTCTCCCTATTTAAACATTTTGTTCCATCAAGAGAGTAGGTCAGCAAGTATTCAATATAAGAATTAAATCTTATTTCTTCCATTTGCCCTAACATTCAGACTATAGAAGTAACCTTAATGGTATCTCTATCCTAATGAAAATGTCGGGTGGTCATTAAATCTTTTACTTGCATTCTTCTATTTCTTTGTTTATTTTTAAATATTTTGCTTAAAAACCTTTCTTTTCTATTTTGCAGTTTTTCTCTCCTAATTTCTGTGGCCTCAAGATTCATGTTTAGGGAAGGGAAGGAAAACCGGATGAGAAAGTCGTCTTTGGATAGATGGCTTTCAGTGACCTTTTATGACGAGCAAACGCAATTGAGAGCTATTTTAATCTTTTATTGGTGAAGAAAAACGCGTGTCAGGACACTGAAAATAAAAGTAACAATATGGAACACTATTGATGGTTTGAGTTTACGTGAAGTGTTTTGAAAATGAAAATAACACTACAGTTTAAGGAATAAACTGTAGTGTTATTTTCATTTTCATTATTTCACTAGTTTATTAATTGTTAGATGTACATTTCAATAACAGTTTGTTATTGATACTGTTCACCTTGTGAACGAAATGTACATCTAACAATTAATAAACAAGTGAAGTAAAGTGTTATTTTCAATATGGAACATAAAAAGTATTTTTCTTCAACAAAATTAGATATCTGGCACTTAATATTTCTAGAATGATTTTCTCATTTAACTCTTGGTGAAACATTGTAGAATTCAATTCAATTCAGTGAAACAAACCAAGTGTTTTTAATTTAATTACCTATTAGATATCTGATTCCATCAAGAGGGTAGCTCAACAAGTATAAAAACTATATTCTAATCTCACTACCCCAGGAAATTTTACAACTCTCACCAGTAGAATTATGTTTCTTTCTCTATCTAATATTTTTTGCAATTTAGACAAACCTTAATTCTCAGACAATAAAGGTCTTCAACCAAACAATTGCTTGGAACTTTCGTTTATAGAACTGTAAGAAAAAATCGACCACCACTAAGCTAAACATATTCAAGAGGAATGTTAAACATGTAGAAGAAGCAAACTTATACAAAAACCCAACCCTCCAGACGGAATGGACCTAGAAGCGGCTCATCTGGAATACTCTAAGAACGTGGAAAAAAAAACTGGAAAATTTTAGAAATCTCAAAGGCAAATTATAGAAAAGAAATATCTAAAAATCTGGTTGATGCTGAAAAACTCTTAAAACGAGTAATAAAAGTTTGGATAATTGCAGATTTCTGTAAAGGAAATTGTTTTCCTGTTAAACTACAAATATTTTTCATCAAGAAATCTGCAAGGTAAGAAATGCTGGAAAACCCTTAAAACAGGTTGCAGGGCTTCATCACCACCAGCATCAAGGGCACTTGTAAGAAAAGACACTATCTATTATGATGAAATCAGTCTATAGCTAATAACAAATAATTACATTTCTTTATATAATTTTCTTTTTGCACAATTAAGCCTACAATTTTAAGGAGTCATTCCAGTGATATTTTTTTTTTTAACACAAAACTAATTCATTACATGGTTTTATAAATTAAAAATCCAAGAGTGCAGCATCATTGGTCAGGGCCTACAATACTGCGTCCCTCTGTTTTGAAAGTGTGAATTTCGCACACTAAAACACAGAAATTAACACTTTAAAAACGAAGCGACAAAGTTAACTGGACAATAACTAACACCCCACAACTATACACACTTAAAAAATATTATATTAACCAGTTAACTGTCTCGGTCCGTTTTTAAATTTCTGTGTCATGAAAATCGATTGATGAAGAGTATACTCGTCAAACTCAGTTAACTGGTTCATGGCACTTTAGAACCATCTTTTAAAGTAACAAGCTCACTTACATCCTGGTAGCCTAGTTGAATTGCTTGAGATGTGGTAACAAACCCATGTGGGAGATAGATCAGGGCTAAAGAAAAATGGACCTTCGATGAGGGGGTTAAGCGTGTTGCTAATGTCACCTCAGAAAAAACACTTAAGAAAGCCTGAGGAAACAAGACAGAAATAACACTGACGACCCCCAGCAAACAGAATAAGGAACTAAGGTTTTATACAGCTCAGGTGGGCTTGGACATGTACAATGCATGCCAAAGGCATGGGCTGCAAAAAACTACTCCTAAAGTAACCAGGAGGAAAACAACAAGATGTTAGGCCAAGAGCAGGATGGGCAGATAACATATCCAAAGACACCCAAGAATTGCTCAAAATAAGGAACTAAAAAAGGTCAGCTGATGACTTCATTGGAGGCAAAGCATCCAGGAAGCCAGGGCCTGATTTGGACTGTAGAGCGATTGAAGAAGTGTATGTAATTTGACGAATAAAGCACTAATAACCTTTCTTCACACTTTTATTTAATTACCAAATGTATATTTCGAACACAAAGTGACCATTATCAATGGATTAGCACTAGATTTGGTAATTCAAATAAAAACGTGAAGGAAGGTTATTACTACTTTACTCGTCAATTTAATTTGATCTTGACGTAACTCAATCAATCAACTTAAGTGTATGTTAATAATAGATCATTCAAATATGGATTAATCGAATAATCAATTACTTGCATAAGCTCATTTTAAGTTATTAGACTGTTTTTCCTTAACAGAATTGATGTTTAAAAAAGACTTTATGTAATAATCCCACTAAATACATTATTAGAATG
Source organism: Ontholestes murinus (assembly GCA_963969525.1). NCBI lineage: Eukaryota > Metazoa > Arthropoda > Insecta > Coleoptera > Staphylinidae > Ontholestes > Ontholestes murinus. Next base: position 44,167,580 of record OZ018397.1, on the reverse strand, counting down.
ATATAATATTAGTTTCATTCAATACGGCGACAAAGGTCATCTTCCTACATGTGCAAAGTGTTTGTTGGCTCTGCGCCAGTTCTTATTAAGTTTTTCAAATTATGTACACATAATACGGTCTATATTTAACCACCCCTAATCAAGATATGTACTGAAAGAATCACACAAAATAAAAAAGGCATCATTTTGTATTGTATATATACAGGGTGTTTCTGTGACTTGGGAATAAAATTAATTAATTAAAAGAGTTAAAATTAAAAAGTGATGATAATTCGTAAAAAAAATATATTATAAAAGTCTTCAAATGATGAAGATACAAGCCATCAAAGATAAGTAATTTTAACACATTTTTCTAAATATGTTCAATATCGCTCGTGGTAGAGTGCTGCAATTTGGTACAGCCTAAACTAACATCAAGTAAATTCGTAAGAACCTTGCCATCAACAGAAACAGCATGAGTGTGCGACAAAGAAACAAAAACAGATTTATAGATTTACTCAGGATCGACAGATTCTGTTCAGTTCATTTATTTAATTTGTTCGATATTTTTCTTGCATAAAAATAAGTTTAGAATCAACAACTGTAAGAAAGTAGTTACTTAATTCATGAACTTTCACTTTTTACTGTAACTATATTAAGACATTATCAAATGTGTACAATTATAATTTATAGGTATAATATTAGCAGCTAGCTTTTAATTAATTTATTTATATTTTCATTGTACAAAACAAGTAAAAATTGTGTTAAATTTATGATTAATAATGTATAACGAATGTATCCATCGTAAATGTTAATTAATTTATAAGTTAACATTTGTGACAAATAATGACGTAAACGATTATTCAAATTAGCTTATTCTTTTAACATCTTATTTTGCTATTACGATCGTATCAAAAAATACTATCAGTTCCATACGCGATGACGAAAAATGGATTTAATTCTATCCAACTTAACTTAGATCAAAAACAATCAAATTATAATTCACAAAAGGAAGTGAATTTCGTGTGATCAATTTCAATTGTACAGCAGAAATGTGTAATGAATGAATTGTTTGAGTATACTGAAAAATTTTCTTGAAGAGCCAGCAACAATTTACATTATTACATCTTTTATAGTTTAGCATATCCCGGTAGTGTTTTTTTTTTACTAAAAAAAGGAGGCAATTCTTAATATAGTTGAGCCACCGAAAGCTGACTAACTCATCAATCTACATTGTAGGGATCAGACACACGTTTCGTCTTTCATCTTATTCTGCCCTGACCATAGGATGATGATAGAACAAGATAGACTTTAATTGCTATACAGTTCTTAGTACACAAATGCATGAGCCACACTCAGCTCCGGGCGGCTCGACTATATACAATATAAATAACACTGTTGTATCCTTTCTTCACACTTTATTTTCAAGTTCTTACAACGGATACAACAGTGTTATTTATATTGATTAAACTCTTCATGAAACTCAAAAACAAACATCAAACTGAATATATGGCAATGAAGCCACTGTGTGGCGAAACATGTTGCAGTGTTATGGAGTTCCATCATGTATCCACCTCGTCAAATCAAATTCATAAATGATAAATGTGAAAACACCAAAAATTTAATGAATAAATAGATATATAAATCGCACTTAATAATAAACTATTAATTTATTTTGGTCAAAAAAAACAAAATTTTTCTTTTCATAATTTGTGGTGGGTTATGTCACTCGCAAAGGAAGTGGTTTCCATAGGCAAAACCACCAGTAATAGTTTGTGTTTTTATTTATATGTTATTAATTTTAAAGGTAATATTATTTTCCATGATGGCAATTTATTTCTCCAGAATTGTTTTACCCTACCTCAACATCAAATCCATATTTTTAATTAAAAACAACGTGAACGATAAATATTGGTACTTAAAATTAGTATACAAGTGTTAATATTGTATAAAAACATAATAATTAAAAAAAATACCATTCTCACTTATTTTCCTCATAAATCGAGAGACTGCATGACTTTAAACAAAAGCATTAATCTTGAATGTTAATAAATGCCATGTTTTAAGCTTCGCTTCTATTTTAGAACTTTAATAATCTTAAAAACATGATTTTGGAGGCTTTAACATCATGATACATAAAACACTACTTTGGCACTTTTAACTAGAGTAACTCTCTTAGTATCACATTTTTTGTTTTACTTGTTACAAATTTAAGCTTGTCATTGTAACAGTAAGTATTATCGATGAATTTATTTCACCACAAGTTTTGTAATTAGATTGCTGATTAAAGCACTCAGTATTGTATAAGTGAAACAATACAAACGTTTTAATCAACGATCTAATTAATGTAAATATTATTTATAGTTTGATAATGACGAGCTAAATTTATCTAAACTGCATTCACAAGTAAAAATAAAAGTGCAATACCAACAAAGCAACTTGTATTATTTGTTTTGATAATCTTAAAAATCTAATTTCAACAGTGTATGTAATATTTTAGCTATAATTATATGGATCTTTTTTATTCGTTGGTATTATTATTGTTTTTTTAAATGATCACACTTTACCAATTTCGTGCTACCTTATTTTTTTTACGTAAACTGATTCATAACAATGTGTTATCCACTTTTGAAAACAACACGATAAATAATTACCATCATACACAAACAAATGAGTAATGAAAATTGACCAAACTTTATGAGATGATAAGACAACACATTCCATAGGATTTAGTCAAAGAATTACTCAATAGTTTTGTCATTTTTCGTAAACAATAAGAATAGTATGAATATACGCACACAATTTAATATAACTAGTACAGGAACAATATTATTTACTTGGCTCCTCTAGCAATGCAGACATGGTTAATATGGTAATAAATAGGTACAGGAATGTTTTATATATATATATATACATATTTAAACATTATTTTCTTTTTATAAAATTAGTTTTAATTTTTTAACTATTACAAAACAAAGTGTGGGAGTAATTACTCATCTGGCTGATGAAGCCACAATGTGGTGAAATAATTCAGCAGTGTCGCTACATAATAAAGTGAAACTCTTAAATATCTGTGTTTTATTAATTCAAATGCATAATGCAATTTCACCAAGTAAAAGCCACATCAATCGAATATATATAAAAAAAAAACTATTAATGTAATGAAAATAACTCTTGTTGAAGAAATTCAATGTAATTCAACATCAATTAGAAAACGTTTATACTGCATGAGTTTTCTATTAATAAATAACTTTTGTTATTTATAAATTTATCTTAATGGAATAACAAAAAAAAAAAGAGAATACTTACTGGTCCCATTATTGTTGCTTGCCAATGAAATACTGAAACGAACAAACAATTAATGAACGGTTCCGGCGGTTAACTGAAGATACAGGCGGATCTTCGAGCGATTCAACTTACAGTCATCTCCAACAGGTCCGGCTGAACATTGTGCGGGTGGGTCTCTGCCGAGGTCTTGTAATTCCTGGAAAAACAACCATAAGTTAACATCTGCTCGGGAGTCGTTTGAAAAATGCACGATAAGCACGAGGTATTTTTTAATCACTCATCACAAGCACAATTGAGAGGTCGGTGAACCCGGCAAACTCGTTCATACAAGAAAACCAGACGTGAATTCATGCACAACGCGCCGTGGTGAAATTCGGAGTGAATTTCTTGTACTCAATGATGGAATGGCGTGTGGGAGGAAAACATGTGTCTGAATAAAGGACATGTGTTTTTAACCTAAAAGTTTAGAACGGGTTAACTTCTGGTGCGGTGATGCTTCTATAATTAGTCAGATACGCATCGCTGTCTGATTCGTGCGAATTAGAAAGTTGTCGAAAACAAATGAAGGTGATGAAAACAAGGGATTGGATTGTATGAATGGATTGTTCTACGAGGGACTTATATGGGCACCAGCTGTTTTTCTGCAGATTCACGTTTCACACGCGGTATTGGAAAACTGAGTTTTCGCAGGGAATACGGGATTAAAAGTACTGTTAAGCTGTACATTAACCGGATCCATTTGACATTACGTTACATCCGGCATTTTTTTCCCAGAGACTGAATAAGGCGAAGAGGAAGGCGCCGGACGTTATAATGAAAAATGATCACCCGTTTTTCCCCGGCTTTTCCCGCAGCAATCGCGCCGCCTTAACGTTCGCCTGGCACGCGGGATTCGACCCCGATTCCCCTCGGTTCATCAAGAAATCGCTAAGGGCGTTAGGAACGGCACAAAACCCAGTTTTCACGGCACCTCTTGACACATTCATACTCAACCACCGCTACTAAAAACTCCAACGTACCTTATTAATTCGTTTTAAAGCCATTTGATGATGTGTATTTTATATAAATATTGTTTTATTCACCAGACAATGAATTCGTAAACCAAGGACCTTTGATAGGAGATTACAAAGATGGCCTCCTTCAAAACTTGAACCACGACGTAACTCAAATCAGGTCCCGATAAATGTCGTCGGATACTCGGAGCACTTATCTGGTCGCGCCGTTGCCCCGTGCGGCCGGATTTTTTACAATTAACGGCCGAGATTTTTAACTGGATGCGTCCTGCACGCCACGAATTTTATTATTTATAATGTGGGAATTTGGATATTCTAGAAAAAGATGACTGATCACTTCCGTGACTAAGCAAGGATTTAAGGAACCGACATTGCCATTCGAGTTGACAGGCTTCTACTTCTACTTTGAAATAACAGATGTCGCTTTTGGTATTAGTTCAAGCAAGCGTGTGTACAATTTATACGTACATAGGCAACACTTAATACGTTTTATTTTAATGCTTAAAATGTATTTGTTTAATTATTCACGAAACTATTTTTAATGTTTAGGCGATAAGTTATTTATGCACGGTGATAAATTAAATGAGATTTACGGTTAATTATAATTTATTGATGATAATGTAATCTGGTTATTTACATCAATGATAACTAATCTATGATTATTATTTTTACATTAAAACATGGAAATCTCGTTTTAAGTGCTATAACACTACAACTAATGACATATAAAGATATAATCAAAGCCTAATAATAAAAATATTTTTCCAATAAGGGATAAAATACATAGTTTCATATTTTATTTTACCAATACAACTTAAAATAAAAGTTGAAATGTATTACTTTTGATATTAATATAAATGCATTATCTTATTTAATTATATTGAGCTTTGTTTAAGCCTGAAAAAAATATCTGACCGTATCATACAAATTATAATTTATCAATAATCGTTCTATGGTTATTAATATTGTATTTCTATTTTATTAATGCAGATCAAATTACAAATGTGTCCAAGAATAGATACGGGTTTATAAAATTTTTTCTTGTGGATAAAATAGACAGTGAGCAAGGTTTTATTTACGTAATATTACATATTCGTATTTTTTATAAATATATTCTATGGTTCAAAAATTCTCTTTATTGAATTAATTATAAATTAATGTAAGAATAACTATAATACTACTACATAACAAAGGTACTGGCCATAAAGGGATTATTTAAATGTGCATCCACGTAACTTGTTGTATATTAATTATTGAACATATGAAATAAATAATTTACACCTAGATAAATTTGAATATTATTTATAATGCTATGAAATAATGATTATGAGCAAGCTACACTGGTTGTGGAATCTGTACGAATGATAATATTAATTATTATGAAAATAATATAACAGTGAGACTTAAAAAGTTTTTTATTAAACGTATAGAATCTTAGATTTAACGTTTTAAACACTAATCCTAACATTTTGAAAATCTTAGTTATTTGCAACTTTAATATACAAATTATAATTATATATTGTAAGACTATCTAGAATACAGATTTTTTTTTTATTTCTAGTAAGAATAACAGTATTATGTGATGAGTAAATATCTTCAAATACTTTATATACTTGCACATTAGATTAAATTTACAACGGGAAAGTATGTACACTACTAATCAATCGGAATTGTTATGGTGCACCATAATCGTTTCTTCGTATGTCCATGCTGGCGCGGGTACAATTTCTGATACCGAAAAATTACATAAAACCACAGAGAAAGTTAATTTACAGTTCAGTTCGGCCTTTTTCGCATATATAGTAGTGGTACACACACTGACGGCTGGTAATGTTGCGCATTTGGATAAACTGGTACAACCATTAGGATGTAAACAATGGAAACTTATTTCGTGTCAATTGTTTATTATCAACTAATACAATTGGGTTTGCACAAGATAATTGTTGTAATATAATTAGTTTACAGATGGTTTCACATCATTTAGTTTACTTTAAAATTTTCCGGGTTTAAAAAGTACTGATGCTTTTTGAAACAGGAAAACAAATATTCTCAAACAAATTTCAAAGGGTAAACAATAGGTAAATAAACAATTGAAAATATATTTGAAAAGAGAACACAGTTAAAATTTTGGCAAAATACTTACTCTCGTATATTACATTGAGATTTTATAGAAAAAGACAACAATAAATAATTTTCTGAAATAATATTTGTATACTTACAAAAACAGTTTTCTTAAAAAAGTAGAATTTTACAAAAACAATTGAAGATTTTTCACAAAAACAAAAATTACACAATTGAAAATTTATTTTAAAATCAATTGAAATTAAAAAATTTCTAATAAACCAATCCAAAATTTTCCCAAGAAAATAAAAAATAATAGTTATTAACAAACAATTGAAAATTTGATGAAAACTATTGAAATTTTTCAAAAAGAAAGAAGCTTATTTTAGAAACAATTAAAATTAATCATAAAAGAATAGTTAAAAAATAATTGAAAATTTGATGAAAACTGTTGATATTAAAAAAAGAAAATTAATTAATTAATAATTAATTAAGTAATTAATATTTTCAAACAAAAATGAGTATTTTATAAATTGATAAACAATTATTAAACAATTTATAATTTGTTTAAAAGTACCAACAAAAACAGCTTTCATAAAATAATTGTGAAAAAAAACCAATTGAAATTGACATATTGCAAAATCATTTATTCTAAAAACTTTTTAAAAAATCCCCAGAAAATATCAAACAAGAAACAATTAATACTTTTAAAACAGTTAAAAAACCAATTAAAATTTGATAAAAAGAAACATATCAAATCTGTAGAAATGTCAATTATTCATCATCATTCAAAAATATACTTGTAAACTTACAAAAACGAAATTGGGATTAAAAAAAACAATTGAAAATTGTCAGAGCTGAAAATTTATTCTAAAAACTTGAAAAAATAAACTAAAAAATTTATTCATAAATAAATTAATAAAAGAAAAACATAATTAAAAATTTGCAAAAGAGAGTGAGTTGAAACTTTACAAAAAATGAGATATTGCTTAAATAATTACTCTTCCTTAACAATTGAAATTGTAGAGAAAAACGAATGATAATTTACTAAAAATGACTTTAAACTAAAAAAAACAGCTTTCATATAATTAGAATTGAAATTTTGAAACAAAAGAATTTCTAAAAAATCCAATTGAAATATGCTGAAAAAAAGTAAGTATAGTAAGAAACTATACATAAAAGAACAATTTGAAATTTGGCAACAAGAGTTGCTATTTTAAATTACACGTGACTAAATTGGAAAAACAAAGTAATCGTGTCTCCTTCCTTATTATATTCAAGATGTTAAATATTAAAATTGACATATTGCTTATAGAGTTCGATAAAAACACTTAGAACATTTCTTCAATATTTTATTTTGATCCAGATGTACATTTCAGACACAAAGTGTTCATTAGGTTCTAAATGTTTTTATCAAAGTGATTATTATCTTCAAGTGACTCAATCAACCCAATTAAGTTTATAGAGTTATTTATGTTCATAGCAGTTTTCAGAAAAACAATTGATATTTTGTTAAAGATACTTGTAAACTTATTGAAAGAGTTTTCATAAAGTGAAAGAAATTGAATTTTTGGAATTTAAAAAATTTAAAAAGTTGTAAATAAATTCTAAAAACTTGCAAAAATAGAATTTCGAAAAAAGTCTAATTCAAAATTATACCTCCCGCCAAAACAAAACAAAAATCACAAAAGAAACTTTTGATACTCTAGAGATGAAAAGAAAATAGAATTGGAAATTTACTAGAAAGAGTTGACATTATACAAAGTAAGGAATTTGCTAATATTTATTCTAGCTTATTACAGTTATGATTTTATGATAGTAAAAAACAAATGATAATTTCGTAAAGAAATACTTGTTAACTAATGTTCATAAAATAAGCGAAATTTTACAAAAACAAAAATAAAACAATTAAAATTGAAATTTTTATAAAAATTGACAAATTTATTCTACCAAGTAGACAATTCCTGAAAAAAAAATTAAATATGAATAAGTACGTTTACTTTGAAATGTTGGAGATAAATAAAGAATTCATTCCTCCTCCTTGAAGAACTTACTACAGAATTTACTACACTCGTTCCAATATAACCTTCCTTACCATTTGTCAACTGTTTTTACTTTTCCTATCGTATATAAAATATATAGGGTACGAGTGGAAGATTACCTAGGATGAACTATGCCCAATTCTTGTGCAGACTAAATTATTATGAATATTGTTTATATTATTTTTGTATGTATTAGGTTTTTTTAGCACTGAATTAATAAATAAATAAATTGTTTTCATGAAATTTTTTTAACGGAAATGTCTGTTTTGAGGTCCCCTGAGTCCATTCCACTAATTTCTGGAATTTTTTTGGGTCTGTGTATATGTGTGTCTGTCTGTCTCTCGGTGTCTTTTGGTGAACATTCCAAAACCGGAAGTGGATGTTTACTCAAGGCCGCTTTTTGTTTTTTCCCAATATTTATTTAATTTAATTTTTGGACATTTTTATCTGCTTTTAGCATTATACAATTGTATATTTCACTCATACGCATGAACAATGAATAATTTATGGATGAAGGTCGGGAATATTCTAGGCCGATGAATAATTTATTAACCTTGGTCAAGGGTACGCTAGGGCACTGCATAAATAATTGAGATAGGTCAAGGGTAGGCTAAGCCAAAGTATAATTTCTTGGTCAAGGTCAAGAGTACGCTAAGGCAATGCATAATTTATTTACCTAGGTCAAGAGCACGAGAGGACAATTAATAATTAATTGGCATAGGTCAAAAGTATGCTAAGCAAACGAATAATTTATTAATGTATAAAATAGAAAAAATGGTGATGTGGCCATCATAGTACTTTCCCTATATTTTAGTCAAAAACTATGAGGTTTGCGCAAAAAACTATTTTTAATAATTTGTTCAGTTTTAAATTCTCTACAATTATTTGTTATATAAATTTTATGTAACTCCAATAGTTTATTAGCAATTGATAAAAGTGTCAAAAATTTCAATTTTTATATTTTTTCTCGAAAGTTAAGAGTTTTATGATAAATATATTTTAACACAATTTGTTCAGTTTTTCATTCCCTTTAACTTTTGTTTGAAAAGTTTTGTAATATTTTGAATATTAAAAAAATATCGGAAAAAAACCAAAAAAAGCCTCGAGTAAACATTCCACTTCCGGTTTATGAATGTTTACCAAAAGTTTTTCAGATCGAGTTTTTAACGATAAAACCTTAAGTTTAAATTTTTTGAGATACAGCGCCCACCGACAGACAGACACACACACATACACAGACACAGAATTTTGTTTCCAGAAATCAGAGCAATGGACTCAGGGGACTTCAAAACCTATATTTCCGCAAAAAAAAAATTCAAAAAAAAATCACGAAAACAATACACCCCCTATATACTATATAGGGAAAGTAATAAAGCAAATATATAAAATAAAATATGAAAAGAGTTGAAATGGAGAATAAATAACAGTTTTAAATAAAAATATGTTAGGTTAAGGGTACGCTAGGCCAACGAGTCATTTCTTGGTCAAGGTCAATAGTACGCTAGGGCAATCAATAATATTATTAGGTCAAGAGTGCGTTAGTGCGATAAATAATTTATTAGGTTAGGTCGTGAGTACGCTAAGGCTATGCGTAACTGTATAACTAATTGAGATTGGTCAAGAGTACGCTAGCCCATTGAATAACGTTTTAGTTAACCTAGATCAAGAGTATGAATAATTTATTGGGAAAGGTTAAGAGTTCGCTAGGGAGATGAATAATTAATCAATATAATTAAATAAAATATATATATAGAGTTGAAATTTAAAAAAAGCAAAACAGTGTTAAAGATGGCGCACAGTGGCAGTAACCGTGAATTATTAATTAATGAGCTTAGCAAATTTCGCAAGCTACATCTAATAGAAATTATGTCGTATGTAAGACAGTTATGCCAAAACATTAATAAATTACATTACATTACATTATTTCGAGAAGTTCAACACATCAATGATAATACTTCACCCAATACAAGTACGTCCAATCTGATGGAAATCTACTACCTAAAAAGAGAGATACCAATAACCAACACGTCCGTGGAACAGTTTAATGTACGGATTACAGATCAAACGGTTATTATTGATCTACTGCAGGAAAGTAAACATAATTCTCAGGTTAGAAAATCAAAACAGTAAAATGTACAAATAAATGTAAACAATCGTGATATTTGTAATTGTGGCGTAATCTACTAACCAAAATGGTAAGTCAATAGATACAGAAATCAACAATGTTTAAGATTTCTGCAAAGAATTAGATACTACAGAAATCTGTAATAATTTTCAAACCATTAATTGTATTCTCTCGATACCTGGTGTACGTTCAACTGATTACTTATCCAAACGGTCAAAGGAGAACCGATCTAAGGCATCAGGAATTAGGCAACCGAATGGTCATAATCAAAGCACCAAGCTAGTTATTGGCTCAAGCACGGATGTTAACAACGTGACAGCCATCCATAAACGTGGTTTTCTTCATGGTTTTCGTATCCACCCTACCACAACTTGCGAAAGTTTACTGGGATTCTTGAAGTTAATAGACTTCCAGTGCGAGGAGCCTAGGATATTTCTTCTTAATAGGAGACGTAAACAAGGTCTACAACTCCAACATCTGGCCCAGAGATGTTGCAATTCGAATCTTTTTCAATATTTATATAACGATATATGTCTGATTTTCAAATTTGCTTTATTTTAAACACTACATACTTTTCGCTACACTGCGGCTTCTTCGGGTGAAGAAAATATACAGATAAAATACGCATTACTTCTTACATACTACGTTGTGGTTAGTGGGGAAGTGAACATTTTTAAGAGCGAGGAATTTAAATGTTCTATTTGGTCGGTGTGGAAACAATTAACACTGTATCATTGCCACTTTGTACGCTCTACAACGTGGCGATATAATAAAAATTCGACGTTTCAAACATCTACATCTTTTTGTTTTCTTATGGGCGCCATCTTGGATTTTTGCATTTTCAAATAGAGATTTTTTTTCTGATTAGGGTGGTGTGTCATGTGCTGCGGTTTGGTGTAGCAGTTTGATCGAAATCCCAAAAATCCTGCTTTTGCAAAGAGTGCCTTCGAAATATCAGCTACACTTTTGTTTAAGAAAGCAATTTTTCACACAGAATTTGGCTTATCTTCACCTACAGTTCTAAAACGGGTATACATTTGTAACAAAATGCCGTTTTTAATTGAAGAAAAACGCGATATGCTAGAACTTTATTACGCACCGCATCGAAATGTGCAAGTTACTTCGGAAACATACCTTCAGCGGTATCCAGAACGACAACAACTTGCTGAAAATTATTTTCTAATTCTTCATAGAAATTTAGCTGAGTTTAGTGCATTTTCAAAGCCTAGAATACGTCTTCACAGGCCCAACTGTAATGAAATGGAAATTTTACAAGCTGTGAGTAAAATGTTAAAACCTTCAGAAAAATAATAACCCACTATACATTTAATTCTTCAAAAATAAATTAAACTCATTTGCAATTTAAATTAGAAATAAAGGAACATTTTTATGACACGTTTTGTTAACTCTAACAACACAAATAGACTTTGTTCATATAATACACTATATTGATATTAATATGATAAAATGTATGTTATAAACAAAGCTATTTATTATTTCTCATTATCATGCAAAACAATTAGACACAATATTTTCTAATAATCACCTAGTTTCCTAAACGTGGGTGGCAAGTCAACCCTTTTAATTATACACTTTAGAAAAATGTATTATATTTAATACAAATACATAAAACCTTACTTTTATTTACAAGCCCATGCTGATTGTACACAAACATATCTTTGACATTGACATTCACATGTTAACCGTTCTAACTAATAGTTGCACTTTTTTATAAACGCAATTTTATTAGCATAAATTAATTTACATAAATAACACTTACTTCAAATGTATATTAACGATTCATAAGTCGAGATAAGAGAAAAAGAATGCGGAAATTAAAACTATTGATTAAATGTTTTGCACGAATTCTATAATTACGTTTGCAGGATATTTTAATGACGGGGTGCAGGATATTTTTCTTTTCTTAGTACTCAAGCCCGCCCAGGTAGATATCCTGTAATTTATAGTCTTATGCTTTACCTGTCCACGTATTAGAGGATAATTGGTTATTTAGTCACACAGATATGTCGACACGGAAACTGAAAGTGATTAATTTGTTATGTTGCAAACAGACGGTTTATACATGCACAGTAAGTAAGATATTTGAAATAATAACAGTTAAAGTTTTTGAATGATTTAATTTCTTAGGTGGTTTGAAATATCAAATAGGCAATAAATAAATAATTTGTTTGTATACTTTAAACCAGATAATTAAAGAAAAATACTATTTTATTCTTATGTTTATAGTTAGTTTACTAAATGTAAACAAATGGAGTGTGTTGGCAAATGAACAATTATTTATAATAAATAATTTCTTTGAATCAATTACAACGGGTATATAATATTAAAATTATTGAATAATTATGATTAATTTTGAGACTTCTAGTAAAATTATGTAATCACACTGTCTAGAACAAATTTTTTGAGTGGATAATAACAGGAACTTAGTAATAAGACTTAACTAGAATTAATTATATTTTTTACAACTCATCTAATAATAAATATCTTTATTTACAGAAAAAAATACAACAATTTACATGTAACTAACAATATGATAATAATATGTGACAATAGTTTTTCTGTCTAACGGCTATCGACCCGCGGTCTTTCATCCTTTATCGAGTTATCTATTTGTTAAGAAAAATTAAAATTGTTTTATAGGCACTGAATAAAACACTTACAAAGTATATATTATGGATTGCCACGTGGCAACCATCATCATGATTAAAATTGCTTTATGTTACCGAAAAAAAAAATTATTGAGGTTGATTGTTTTGAATTTAAATTATTAAGAATTCTAGGCAAAATTTGTGCGAATTAAATACACTCAAAAACTAATATTCCGTCATGTGACATAAGACATGGACTAATGAGGAGAAGAAGAACCGGGGGACAAACAAGAACTGAGATTCAAGACCGTCATCCATCTTCGACTTATAGTAACAAGAGATTGATTCTTTAGTACCAGATCAATTTTCGATCTATGATTAGCTAACGAAGGCCTTTCTAACGGTTTACCGCAGAAACGTAGAACTTTCGGCTTGCAATCCTATCACCCACATCTTGTGTTACCATTGACGACTCAACATCGATAGCAACGTTTGAAGTATTGTAGTTTGCGACTCTATTGGAACCTAGAGTGGTGTTTGGTGATGAATTTTAGTTTTTTTTGGGGATACATGATGACCGTATGTGTGTCAGACGAAGACATGGGGAACATCGCAGCATGGAATTTTCCGTTTAAAGGTCTGTAAGGATTTTAGCATGGGGTAATATAACTTATGGATATAGGTCTCATTTGATATTCATCCGAGAGATATTTAGATGGGTTGATAGAATCCCAAAGTCTTCCATTTCTTTAATAGTTGGAAGACCCACTTTTCCTCCAAGATAATGCCTATCTCTAACATTAATATGAGAAAAATCTCTGGCCATGGCCACCCTGATTTCCCAATCTTTCGTCCATTGAGCATGTATAGTACATTATGGGGAGGAGAGTAAAGAACAATATCCTTCACAGACGCTTCAATCTCATCAGCACGTATTACAGGTTGCTTGGATACAATTCCTCAAGCGATTACTGACTGCCCTATAGTATAGGAGAATTTGTAACTAAACCATTATTAATAATATGCTTGTTTCTTTTCTTTCAAATTTTAATCAATTGATATTTTCTATCAAATATTATTGTCAAATTTGGTCCAAAACTTCCTACCCCTTATCTCGGTGTTGCGATTTCCACGACACTGTGTATACATTCAATTTCTTTTCAGAATGAATTGTCAAATAATGTTATTTACCTTCGCACGAACTAATTGTTTGAATAATCAATTAAAACCCAACAAAGAAGCAAGTCATCAGATTACCAATATTCACGCGCACTCCTCCAGGATTACCTTGACCATTCTCTTTAGTTCTACCTTCCTGATCGTGTGGCGGATCTGGAAATTTTCAAGCGGACAATGTCAATGTTACATTTCCCAATCCGAAACCCTTTCACTATTGTAATCGTACATCACGACTGAAGCGCTATTGTCCCGTTTGCGTTGAACTACAGTCCGTAATTACACTTTTCGGTATAATTAGTAAACCGTTAGTGCGACTTTAATTAATAATTTTAGGGGTAATTTAGAAACTTAAAGGCGGAGACCGTTGCCATACAGGTCATTATACAATTAGCTAAACAAGGCCGAAAAATGTTTTAATCGTGCAAAAATAAACAATACCATTGTTGTTCATAAGATGATTTAAGTGAGATAATATTGTAAATAATGATGTTATTATTATAGAAGAGCTCGGCGTGTCCTAGACTTTTTTTTAAAATAAAATTCTATACGTTTTTCCAAACGCAATTTGGATTTAGTTCCAATTAAAAGTGAAAGTAAATTGATATTTGTTATAGCTGTAATAATCGTAAACGAAAATTAAATTTAATCATATATTACGAGTGCGAGTAATTAAGTACTTTATTGCTACTCTAAATATCTGCTGAAATATTTGTGCTTAGGAAAAGTCGGAAAGATCATGATTTAATGGCAGTTTGATGTTACTCAATCATAAAATTTATCAAATCTAAATACATTTGCATATTTATTACATAACAAGAGAGCATTTTAGATAATTTATGATTGAACATGGTAGTTTTGGTTTGATACAAAGTGATTCAGTTTTATATTAATTTGATGATACGAGTGTAGCCTTTTATATTTTGGGAATAAAGAACAAAAAGAGAAAGTAATAATCTTACATATGTTTATTGTCATTCAAAATATTCTCCATGAAGATCAATATATTTTTTGCATGCGCTTGAACCAATTTTTGAAGCACTGTTGGATGACTTTTCAAAATATTTTACCAAAGAATATGCAATTTATTTAGTATTTAAACAATAGAATTAAACATAATCATTTGGTATAGTTTTTGTATATTGATTTACATATATTAAATACCTTGAGGCACTACTCTAATAGCGGCATTTTATTATATATAAGTGTATGTGATCCTATTTTGGAATATTAGGATTGGCCGGAGACACGATTTTGACCTAGCTGATCAATAGACACTGATATCATATCTCTTTGTGTTTACATAGTAACTTAAAATAATAAATAAAGAACAAATAATTTAATAAAGAGAATGGTTGCGACCGTTACTACGTGGTAATCCATACTTAATTTTTCTATTCAGTGTAACAATTAATTTCTTTATCTATCTTTATTATTTGATTATTTATTTATTTGTACAATCCCAACAGAAAAACGTTCCAATTACAGGGAAGGTTTATACAATACGGAGCAATCCAAAAGCTATAGAGCTTTAGCACAATAATAGAATGACTAATCTTATCGAAAGCTTTCGAAAAGTCAGTTTAGAATAGATCTATTTGTTCTTGTTCGAGAAATGTATTGAGACAAAACTGCAAGGTTTGTCACAGTTGACCTTTTTTTCAATGAAACCATATTATTGAGGAGAAATATATTTTTTATAGATGGAAAAATATAATTGAATAAGCAAATTTCAAAAATCTTGACAAAATGGCAATAGGCCTGTAATTATCAATACTTGATTTATATTAACTTTTAAAAATGGAACATACTCTTTGCTGGTTTTAACAGTCAGGGAATTTACCTGATTTAAATGAAATATTAAATATATGATGGAGGAGAATATAGAATATGTTAGCGCAATCTCGAATTAAAAAGCTGGGTATTGAATTTCGTAATTTTCATATGGCAGTAAGGATATCAATACTTTAAGGATCTGACCGTACAAGAAACAGAAGAGAATGATAAACATGAAACAGGAGAAGAGACAAATATGGCAACGATAGAGAAGATAAAAAATGAAAAGTAAAGGAAGCAATTAAAAATTTAAAAAAAACGGAAAGGCGCCAGGAGTAAATGAAATAACAGCAGAATTGATGAAATACATGGGTGATGGAGGAATAGCAGAAAAACCGGAATTGAACACTGCAGATACCTAGGAACAATAATTGAGAACAATGGGAAATTAGATAAAGAAATAGAGGATGAAATAGGCAAAACAGCAAAACTATTTAACATGCTGAAAAATACGTTCTTCGACAGAAAAGAAATTACCAAAAGCCCGAAAACAGAATAATATATTACTATTATTTATTAAAATTTTAATGTAAATCGTTTCTTAAAATATTATTGTTATTATTAAAATTGCACTAAGTTTGTATTGTGGCCGATGTACCAACAGTTATGAATGAATGAATTTTTAAAATTATATATGTATCACAATGAGGGAAATTTGAATTGCTAATTCATATTAATAACGTGTGTGCTCTGTGCTCGAATTTAGAACATCATTAAAATAAATAGGTACACAAATTGAAGTTTTTATTATTGCTAATGCATAGGAAGCAATACAATATATTATTCTCTCCCAAACTTGCTTATAAATCAATTGAATTTCAATTAAAGCAAATAAAATTATTATGAGTTTTATATTATTAGTATTAAAATGCCTTTATTTATCTCAAAATATCTGAGCTATTATGAAAGTATAATTGTGTGTATAGATAAAATAATAAATAGTAACCTAAATATATCTCTAGTAGGTCTGTTGTATAGGCATTTTTCAATTGAGAAAAATCCTTCCATCAGAAAATACTTTTTAATATACGTCCGAACTAGCCTTAACCTTTTTACATTGTTTGATAGACTTTATATAAGTTTTGGATAATCGTGATTTTTACCATTTCAAGATCTAGAGAGCCTTTGAACGTCTAGTCTGATAAGGTCACATTGTGACGATTATCTTGATACTATTGTTTATAGGCATTGATGTTAGAAACTTCAAAGCATACAAATGTGTATGTCAATGATAGAGTGCTTGCATTCTGTACTATAGTCATTAACTAAAAGTATACAAATTCGTCTACATTTGAGTGACAATTGATGAGATTCTATTAACAAGATGAGAAACAGAAAATGTATAATAAGCAAATTTAAAGGCATATATTGACAGATAATTTTTTAGGGATCTTAGTAAATATATTTACAAACTGGAAGCCTTAAGTTTGTGTCTGTTACACGTTAATTTTGAGACACACGTGTAAATTTGTCATCATTTGTGTAACAATATCTGTTCAGTACAATTTTACATTAGTTGATTTATTTGAATTCATTAATACTTTATTAGCAGTAAGTTAATTAAATACGTCTTTAGAAGCACGGGTATTTTTAATAATAGCGTTACATATTAGGCTAAGAAGTGTCGTAACGTAAGCTATTAGGTTAGTAGAATTATTACAACTCTGATGTGGTAAATCGATGTCGAAGGCAAAATTGGCTCTTAAGGTACTCATTTACTGATAAAAGGAATTTAGGATTTTTTTAACAAACTCAAACGTAATTGAATTAAATCACGACGCTACTAACAATTTTAACAAACAACTAAAATCATCAGTTAACAAGTCCAATTATATATTTTCCAATACTAAACATAACCTCTTCCCAAGAATGATTATTCAACTGATGTAATTGTCCTAAATCTGAGGTTAACTTATTAAATACAAATTAATTAAAATTATCTTCATCACTGCCTTCGCCCATTATCAAACGGCTGAATTATTGAACTAACTCTGAAATCTTAAGTATCCAGAATTATCGTATTTACTCGGAATATTTTGAAGTTGTACATGTAATCACAAGCAGCCGGAAATAATTGTCTAATGGACTTATATAAAATATACAACATATAAACATTAGGAAAAAAATAAAAGATTAAAACAATATGCCTTACTGAACATTTTTATTACTACATTAATAATAAGTAATAATTTAATATAACATCATCATAGTTACAATACCCCAGCATACTTTTCTAATCAATCAATTATATAACATTTAATCAATAACTCCACTACATTTTCCATTTTATATAATGGTGACAAAACAAATATATTTCAAACCCGCATCGCGTTGAGTCATAAATATGCAGCAGATAAATTTCGCACGAAATAAAATATGTATCGTTTATGAATAACATTAACAATTCTTCTGTAATAAGTGCATTTCAGTGCCTCGATGATCTAAACTGTTGATGGGATAATCACGGCAATTATCACAGGTGTAACACCTTATCGCGCGAATTGGTGTCGATTACAGCTTAGCATTTGAAATTTTAAGAATTATGACTGACCTTAGTGTCGCATTTTGGGCGAATTATTAATTGATTCCTCGGGCAGTATTCAGTTCACCTTTAGCGAGTGATTTATTTCGTGTCAAGTTGATGTAGATGAAGATATCTAAATGATCGTAATAGAAAGTTGTTAGACATTAAGAGGTTTTTACCTATTTTACATACTTTGAAATTAAGACTAAATTTAATCCTCGATTACTCATTTAAAAATTAAATATTAAAAGCTAAAATAATCCTAAATTTTATATTTATTTAATTATTATTACTTAAATAAAGATTCAAATAATCATTATCACTGTGAAAATAATCAATTGATTAAGTAACGCAATATGCTATAGGCAATTAATATTGGGCAATACCTGCTAACCGTTTTCCAAGTCAAAGGTTTCCCTCTCATGTGCATAATGCAATATAATCCAAACTAGAAATCAACGTAGGAACAATTGGTCTGTAATTACCATTGTGTGCTTCCGTTGTTCACTTTAAAAACATAGTTCAGACAGCGTAGTTAGCGTTTTAGTGCCGGTGTAATTTGAACTGAAATTATAAGGGAAATTAAATAAACTAGGTCTTAAGAGGAAAATTGCCACTGTTTATGTAAATGTGAAGGAATTAACGATTTTGCGCCGGTAAATAGACTTTTAAATAAATATGCAAATTAAATTAACGACATGTCAACTTGTCTCTGACGTGTTTTTTCTCAAATCCAGGTAATGTTATTAATTTAAAACTTAGAAATTAAGGGTTTCTTAAAATGCAATTAAAACCTAAAAGTTCATAAATATTGAGATATTATTTCTTTGTATCCACAGCCATATATTGGCTTAGATCTAAAGACAGTTCCCTATAATTATCGTTCATGCATCCGCTAAAGAAATTTAGTGCAACGCTTTAGACAATAGATGTCATCTTACGACGATCAAGTGTGGACTTTTCATCCAGCCATTCTTAACGAGTTCGATATGTTGCAAATCTTCAGGACAGTAGTATTTCCACTTGATTGATTAAAAACTTTCATTACGAAGAAAGATCCGATTTTGAATGCTGTTGTGTATTTAGGCTCTTTTTTGATTTTATTTGGATAATTATGTATATATTTATAATTTAAAAAATTACAAATCTTGGGTTAGGGTACTCTTATATGTTCCAAAGTCATTTGTTGTTATAGTTATGACTTAATGAGGATTACTCTTGACTCTAAATTGGTACATAAATATATACAATTAAGACGTGCTTCGTCGCCTAGCATGTGTAATTGTCATGCAGAAGGACGAAACTAGTTTCCTTTTCCTATTAAGCCCTAGTTATTCTTTTGCATTAGATTCCCTTTTTATCGTAAAAGTGAAGAGGCTAAACAGCTCATGCTTGATAATGGAATATTGGAGATGCCTAGGTTCAGTTTTTCCAGCTCCTCATCTTCTTGGTTACTCCATAACTTCTGTGTTGAATACAAGAACTTATTCCATTCATCATGGTGTGCAAAATACTCAGCGACATCATACACTCATAGCTTCCCCGTATTATTTCCAACAGTAAGGTGCAGACCAGATTGTGTAGATGAGATCCTATTCAATGCTGGATTTCCTTCCACTGTAACTTCAGCAGCTGGTACTTCCGTGTCTTGGTTGAGATTCCATAGATCTAATCTGCCACCTCCATCAACAGCAGCAAATAATGCTGGTTGCATTGGTGACCATACTACATCTAACACATAATCTCTATTGTCTTCAGTTGAATACAATAGCTTGGTATCTTTTAAACTTCATAATTCTATAGTCCAATCAATAGATGTGGAAGTTAACTGCTGTATTCAGCATCCTCAATATTCAAAAATCTTGATTTTTCCTTAAAAATACTTCTAATTAGTTTGCTCAGAGTGTTATAACACTGCTTGACCATTAGACGTTTCTTATGAAAGACTAAAATATTGAATTGACGAGGCTGATACTTGGTGAAATTCTATTATATATAAGGTAAATAAAAAACTCGGTTTGTATCAGAGAAAGGCTAAAATATCATTTCGGACTCACAGCTTAGTTCCATACTTCCGACTCTCTATCAGCTGCTGAGACTGATAGATTACATCGCTGTAGACTATTATCATCAAAAGAGACTCTGCTTGGCGTCTTTAAGACGTTTGACAGAGTCAGACACAACTGTGATATCTGTAAATGGATATAGTTTGATCATCCATAATATTTCCTTAGAACTTCGTGCGATTACCTTCATAAGAGGAAATTCTGTACTTAAATTAACAGGACGTTCTCCAGAGAGTGTAATATCTTAGCAGGCGTTTTTCAGAGTTTTACACTGTCTACAACCTTGTATATTATCAGAAATATTAATAAAATAAACTTTGTTGTTATAATCGTGTGTGATAACAATAAAGTGTATTTTATTAATCGATAGCAATAACTAGTATTTCATTAATTTTCCTAGTTTAAAAAGTATCACGAATTAATAATCTTAAACATCACTTGCGACATACCGAATTTAGTTTCGGTTATGATTGTATAGGAGAGAAACAATCATTTATCTAAAAAAAAATTCAATTGAAAAGTGGCGCTTGGTAATTAATGCTGATTAAATTGCTTTTACGCACTTTAAATGTAAGTGTTCTATAAGTCTAGAATTTTCATTTTTGAAGAGCCACCAATCCCTATGAAGTGATGAAAGTCGAAAACTTTCGCTTAATCTTTGACGAGTATCTAAACTGATCAAAAATATCCAAGTATAAAAAGTTTCTTTGTTATCAATTAGACTGTATTTAATTAATTAGACTGTGTTTATAAAATCTAAATACATTATCAGGGATGAAATTAAATACCTCGGCCTAATCTTTGACTTTTATCTAAACTGGTCAAAAATAATTACGTAGGCATTTAACACGTTGACGCCGGCGTTTTTGTACCCTATAATTATTCATTTAAAATGACAAAATTTGGCTCGCACGCCTATGGTTGTTATGGTTGCCATGGAAGTGACTGAAGTCCTAGATGCGCGATAAAATTATTTATTGTCAACATGGAAGTAATCAGTGGCGTACCAAAAACGTAAAAACTCGTGTACCACCGGTGGTACCCGCCGTCGTTAACGTGTTAATAAAGCCAACTCTTCCATGTAGAGATTTTTGAAATACTTTGCTCACTATACTTTTGAATAGAATATTATCTAATTTTGAAATAAGACACTTTTGGTTTCATATTGGTATATTCAGTTTCCTGACACGTGTTTCGGTTAATGACGACCATTCTCAAAGGAATTATTTTATAATCAGATAATATGGCTTTCAATCAATCAAATATCCAAGATATCTCAATTCAAGTATATAATAAAACGTTTTTTTATCTTCAATTATACTCTGTAGAAATTAAATACATTGTAAATGGTTCAGAGCTATTTATCGACAGGGAAAAGAAATTATTAAATCCAAAATGTTTGATCCAGTGAATATGATGTCGTATAGATAGTATGCAACCGTAAAAATGGTTCTAAAGGGTGTCCCAAAATTATCGCAAGATTTGAATTTGCCGCCATTTGCGCAGTAGATTGTTGGCAGCCCTGAAATAAAAACAATTTGACAGCCAAGAGTCAAGGGTTTCTAAAAGTGGAGCCTTACCCGATATAACAACGTGTTTTCATTATTGAACGATATTTTAAAAGTAATGAAAGTTCGAAAATTTCATACAAAATATTGTTGGAATAGTGTTTTAAATTCGTCAAACATGAAGATATTAATTAAAAAATTTAGGGAGGCTGGCTGAGCTGGAGACGCTAAACATATTGTTCGTCCAAAAACAAGCCGTTTAATTGACAACGTCTTAGCAGTGCGTAAGAGTGTTGTGAGGTCATTGGTCATTGGTTTGCATCGTCGAATTTTGTGTTTAATATTTTACGAATTAACCTACCGATTGAAATGAGATGCATCGTCTACAAAAAAGATTTTGTCAAGAAAGCCGTAATCAAAATTTTGGAGAAGCCGTTAAAGTTCAGAACATCTTTTGAATTTCGTTCGATTGTTAAAGATAGTATCAAAATATCTGACCAAATGCAATGTTTTGGGGATGCAAAAGTCTTTTAATATCACTGGCAAGTAGTTTCAACAGGAACACAGGCATCTAAAAAATGAATTTATTGCAAACCAAAATTCCCGATCGCGAGTTAACATCACTGGATTATTTATGTCTATACGGGGGGAACAGAACCGATTGCAGCTTTAAGACTCAAAATTTGTTACGTGATTAGAAAATTGAATAAAATTTTTGATGAAGAAATCGTCATCTATAAGCGATTTAATTTTTCATTTATATTTAATTGACAAACCTTATTTTTTCTAATTTATTAAAAATTTGAATCATTTTCTTCTAAATTCATTGTTTTATTTTGTTTTAGAAAACAGAGTGCTTGTTAGAAACCCCTTTATTATACGAATGAATGTACCAATTTAAATGATATTATGCATAGTCTGTGAAACATGTTTTGGCAAGAAGGTCGTCATTAAAATTTTAGAGAAACCATTATGGTCCACAATGTCATCTCTATTCCGTTCGAATGTTAAAGATAGTTTTAAAATCATCCGACCAAATGCAATGTGTTGGAGATGCAGATTTGTGTCGTCTCTGAAGAAGTTTTTTTCAAGGAGGATGTCGTTAATATTTTGGAGTAACTATTGGCGTGTTACACTTTCTAGGATAGTCAATTGTATGAAAATATTCTAACAAGAGTAAAATGTTATAATAATTATACGAGTACAAATCATATGTAATTTAAGAACTTTACGTTGTAGAAAATTCACTAATAATTTTACGAAATGTTTTCGTGTTTATCTAATTACAAGTACAAATTAACAGTTTTTTGATATGTTATAACCATTTGATATTTCATATAATTGTAAAAGCATTTAATTATAGTTTTCCTAACAACAACAGACCTGTGTTTGATATATTTTGGATGTCATCAGCGTAATACAGTTGAACACTGAGAAACGGAGTTTTAGAATCTCCTCAATAGTTCAATTGTGAAAACACTTCAGGTGAAGTTTTAGATACGTTATCTATTATTTGTTGCACATTATAATTTTTTGAGTACGTTTTGTTTCCAAACCAGTGGCTTCCTTTCTACCATAAAGTTTTAAACATGTGGGTATGTTAACTGTCTCCAGTACACCTCGGGTTTGTCCGGGGTTCTTTTCTTTTAATTTACCGATAAACTCCAATACTTAATCAAACAATTAATATAAATATATATTTATACCATCTATAAAAGTGTTTTAATATATGGTATTCCATCAATTGTTTCAAGAACAATAGAGCTAGTATTGCTAGTTATTTCATGCACTGTACCGTCTGTTAGAAGTTGAAAAACAGAGTCTAAACGAAGACTTTCAATGAAATCTTGGAGAGCTTTTGCACCTGTTGAATGTAGTATTTTCAGGATAGATTCAAACTTCAATCGTACATTCGGATCGCATTCTTCCACTGTCCTTTCAAAGTTTGGCTTCAGAACAAGCAGCTGTTTTAGTATTGGGACGGTGCCGAAATCGTGTCTTCCGATGCATTTCTTTGCCCGAGCGGCAATATTCTCACTTTCCTGTACAATTGCTTCCATTGCATCGTGTACCATCAACTCAAACACTCGCTGCTGATGCTCGGGAACTGGATATTGTATTTCATTAAGCTCTGCTCGATTTGCATAAGCTTGTGCAGATATATAACGCGATTAAATAACTCTCAATTTCTTTACTCTGCTCTGCATGTAATGAAGACCTTCTTCTACCTAATGTAAGTTAAGTGTTCTAGTGTTTGTGATGCTTTGAGCAACATTTTATTGGCCTTTTTCTCAAAAACTTGGTGGAGACGTCTAGTCTTCTCGTGGCTTTATGTCTATTTTGCTTCTAAACATAGGTAAACACCTCCTTGCATACTACCAGCACTGGCCGACTGCTGATGATTTCTTAGCATCTGCATCAAGTTCTGTAAAACCTGCCTACGGACAACACCATAAATGGTCGAGAATTCGACGCGGCCGTTAACCAGCAGCAAAACAGATATCTTTATTAGATCCAATCTGTGCTGTTCGAGAAATTTTGGATTTTACTCACTCGTCATGTCTTCGTCATTGTTAATTAGATTCAAAAGGGGAGTACCCAACAATAGTCGGCTATGCTTTTCCAAAATACTCTTAAACTCTGTGTTGAGCTTATCACTGTTGATTGTTGATAATGTTGTAACATTATCCAAAAATCACAAATATGTTGTTTACAGGAAATGCAAGCGGAGTTCACATTTCACAGCTCAAATCCATTAACTTTCTTCTTCTGTAGGTACCTGATCATTTCTTCGCCTAAAGAAGACACAGTGTGTCGGAACAATTGTCGCGAACAGCAAAATAAATATTTGAAAGTGTTACCGTATTTCATTTACGAAAATGTAGCAAAGTGATTAAGAATATGCACTTTCAACAACTAAGAGCCTCAACTATTCAGTTATTAGTTTAATTCGACAGAAATAAATAAATTTAAACTAGTGTTGATTTAATAGCTGTGTTGTATAACGCAAATTACTTTTGTATAGTACAGCAGGATCTTCCCTGTTGTTGCTAGAACTGAACAAAGGCATAGGACGTGACTTTACTTCTTTTTTTACACTATCTGCAAGTGAGATATGGAGAGACTCCTAATATGTTCAAGTGATTATTTTGTTGGTAATGTTTAGTCAGGAATCCAGATTTATCATAGAAAGATTAATACACTATTGTACGGCTTTGATACCTATTTGCTGGATGAGCACAAGTAGAGATATTTCTCCATTTTGCCATCTTCAGTGCGGCAGAGGGAGCTGAAGGTAAGTCACGGTAGTCTTAGAGAGTCCGAAGTGGTTCAGGTAAAACCTCCTTCACTGAGATAGCCAATCCGTAGCCTCAAGCACGGTCGCGCATAACCCGAGATGCGTCTTGAAATATAGAATGGTTCGTCATTGCATTTTGCAGTAGGTCACGGTAGTCTTGAAGGATTGTTGGATTGCATTGGGCTAGTGCGTTTTCTCCTAAACAAATTTCTTATAAGGGTTTTCTTAGAGCTTTGTCTTGTTATATTTTTGAGACTGAGGCACACATTTCTTTTTAGTGTCTATTAAACCTCATTTCTGTCACTTATGTTGATGTATGGCTTGAGATTTAGAGCCAAGATACTTTTGTTAACTAGTCTTGATAATTACACAGAAAATAATGGTAACACTTTCTTTCACAAAATATTTTTTATTCGTTAAATGTGTACATTTCGAGTGCAAAGCACTCATTATCCATAACTTACTATAAAAAAAATATTTTGTGTTGTGTTGTATCTGTGTAATTATCAAATCTATCTTCATGATGATGTTGTGGTTTTTAATTTTCTTTGCACTAACCATTACTTCTGTAAGTTTATCTTGGATAATCCTTGAGAGATTGTCTAGTAGTATTTTTATTGTGAGGTTAAAATAGTACTGTAGATGCATATTCTTGTCCGTGTTTTGATTTTTGGCCTGTATACTTGCTTTGAGAGTTGGGATATTGCTGTTTTGATTTAGGAGAATATAAATAAGTCATTGATGCCAAACCAGGGATGACTTATTTAATGGACTTGTTAAGTTCTTTTAAAGTCTCTTTTTTGAGCAGATGTGTGAGAGCTCGTATTGTCCTCGTGGAAAATGGGTCTTCGGAGGTTAGTTTCCCTTATTTTCCAACAACTTATGACAAACACATGGTTGAGTACAATTCAAAATTGATGGTCCGATATTGCAATAATGGTATCTGTTGCCACATGTCTGTTTTTTCCAAAAAAAAAGGTAACCATTTTTAGGTTTGGCTCATCCTGAAACACCTATTCAATCGACCGCTTTTTAATATCGAGCATATACGCATATTTTTATGATTCATCACCTGTTACAATATCATATAATCATTATAAATAATTGTTAAATTACGTGGGATCTAACGCAAACAAAATTTTTGACAGCAACGTGGAATGTACGCTGGTTACAGTAATGCACAAGGATGCCTCAACCTTCCGATAAGTCATATGATGACCTTGTAATATCAGTTCATTTACAGCATCAATGTTTTCTGGAAAAAAACAAGCGATTTTGGACGACCTTTATGAAATTCTTGACTAAGCAAACTACTGCCATGATAGATTAGTGCTGTATTTCGTTTATTTTTGAATAAATAAAGTATCAAATGGATTCATTTGTAAAAGACTTCAATATAAACTTAACTGGTATTTCTTCTTGCATCTAGTTTTTGGACAATCAAACTTAACTGGTATTTCTTCTTGCATCTAGTTTTTGGACAATCAACTTTTCTTTTCAAATTGCACCGTATATATATTTGTATTCATCCGCAAGGAGATTTTTTATCCATACATCAAACAAAAGTCGAGAAATTGAGGAATTTATGAAAACAAAAAATTAAAAGTACCTATAGTGAACAAAATACATAGCATAAATGTGAAAATTGACAATGTCATTAATTGATACAATACTGCAATGATTTTTAATAACTTCACCATTAAAATGAAGTCTTTTTTACTATTTCTTATAGAGAATTTTCTTTCGAATACATAAACATAAAGAACAACGAAAAAGGTATTTAATAGGAATTGAACATAATTGACATTTGGAATAGGCTATGTATATTGTTTACTATGGGTACTTTTGTTTGATGTGTGGATAAAGTTGTTTAAAATTTTATATTCAGAAAAAATCACCTTACCCATGAATATGGAATATTTATTATGTCTCTTGTCAAAAACTAGATACGAGAAAAACTATTAGTTCAGTTCATATTAAAGTCTTTTACAAAAGGCTTTCGTCAGTCACCTTGTATATTTTTATCAATTTGCAAAATTTGATTGGTAGTATTAATTAATGTATTTTTTGGATGAATACGTTTATTTACAATTTTACAATAATTTGAATATTAAATGTATTAAAAAAAATTAATGTATTAATGTCACTTAATTAAAACACAGTTATACAGGGTGACTGACGAAAAACCTTTGGTGCTGTATCTCGCTTATTTTTTATCCGAATTTAATAAATAAAACATCAGATTAAATCATTTTTAAAAGACTTTTATATGAACTGAACTGATATTTTTTCTTGCATCGGATTTTTGACAAAAGACGATCAACTTTTTACTTTCCCTATATAGTATATATAGAGGAAGTATTGTTTTCGTGCATGAAAATGTCTGTGGGTGCTGTATCTCAAAAACGAACGATCCGATTGAGATAAAACTTTAAAGCAATGGTTTTATCGTTAAAAACTGGAACTGAAAAGCTTTTGGTGAACGTTCATAAACCGGAAGTGGGTGCTTACTCGAGGCCGTTTTTTGTTTGTTTTCCGATATTTTTTTAATATGGGTAATATTACAAAACTTTTCAAACAAAAGTTAAAGGGAATGAGAAATTGAACAAGTTTTATTAAAACATATTTTTTTAATAAAATTCTAACCTTTTGATCAAAAAAATAAAAATTAAAAATTTTGGTATTATATAATAAACTAATAAATAGGTGAAACTTATATAATTGTAGAGAATTTAAAAGCGAAGAAATTATAAAGAATAGCTTTTTGGCGTAAACCTCATAGTTTTCGAGTAAAAGTCACCTCACAATTTTTTATGTTTCATTACATTTTACAACTTTTAAATTAAAACACTCGCTAATGTTTTAATGATTGGAAGATGGGATAGAGGACACCCACCCACCCTACAAATACATATAAACTTTAATTCCTTATCGTCTTGCGGTTTCCAATAAAATGAATTACAAAACTTGTTACGTTTTACTCCAAATGACGAGAATTTTTCATGGGGTAACCTTTAAGTTGATTGATTAAGAAGATAATTCAGATTTGAAGAATATTTTTAACAATTTTTAATTGTTTTTAATTTTTTAGAAAATATTGTTTTGCACTCACAATTATAAATTTTTGAGGAATAT
The DNA here is from genome assembly GCA_963969525.1 of Ontholestes murinus. Lineage (NCBI taxonomy): Eukaryota > Metazoa > Arthropoda > Insecta > Coleoptera > Staphylinidae > Ontholestes > Ontholestes murinus. The sequence goes on along the minus strand of OZ018397.1, from coordinate 44,138,920 downwards.
TTCGACAATTTTCTTCAAGGGTTCTAGAATTTTGCGGTTTATAAAAGTTTTCTTTCACCAAATGTTTTTCTCTTTTTAATTTCTACATATTTTACTCTAAATGGTGAAAATGGTTCTCGAGATTTTTTAACAATTTTTCAGCAGAAGTGTTGTAGAATCTCATCATTTTCTCATTAGTTTTCTAAAATGTTTCTTCTTAATTCGACAATCCTCTAGCATTTATCTTCTAGATGATTGATGATGATCGAAATTGAGAAAATATTTTTACACTGTTTTCATTAAATTCCCTAGCTTTTTTCTAAGTTTAAAAAAAATTGAAGCTTCCCAAATGTTACTTTTTATTTTACTTTTGAATTTGCAAGTATATTCTTCTACAAATGATGAGAATTATCCTAAAAAATTATACAATATTTAAAAAACTTTTTTGTTAGAATTGTTCTTTAATTTCTGCCAGCATTTTTTATTTTAGATTTTACGAATTTGCGTTTCCAAATTTCCTAAAATCTTTCCTTTAGTTTTCTCCATTTTTTCAACATTTCTTTTCAAAATGCAAAATATTTTCCTTAAGTATTTACAATTTTCAGAAGAATTTTAATTTCTCTAGACTTCCTTCGCCAGATTTCTATAAATTTACAACATCTCTTCTAAATTCGAGAAATTTCTTCCATATTCCTACAATTTTCCAACAGTTTTTCTAACTTGAGTTAAATTTATACAATTTTCCTTTAATTTCTCTTCTTAACTCTGTGAAATATCCTTAAGGAGTTTATAATCTTCCCGCACTTTTTCTTTAAAATTTTAAAATTTTTCTTGAGGTTTTCAAGTTGAGAAATATATAATTTGCTTCACTAAATGCTGAAAATTTTTCTTAAGGTTTTATTTATAGTTTAGAATTTTTCTAATTGTACATAAACAATTATACATTTTCCTATATATTATTTTTCAGGTTTCAAGAATTCTTTTCCAGATTATGAGAAGTTTCTATGAGGGTTTTCAAATTTAATAATAATTTGTGTTTTTAGAATTTTCTTGGTAGTTTTCAAATTTTCTAAAATCATTCGAAATGGCAAGAATTTCCCTCAAGGTTTTTACAATTTTCAATTTCTTCTCCATGATTTATCGAACCGTTTTCCTCCAGATGGCTAGAATTTTGCATTAATTCCTCTACTAAATTTCGAAAATATTTTTTAAAGGTTTAGGAATTCTTTTAAGAATTAAACTTAAAATGGTTGATTGAGTTACGTGAAGATCAAATTAATTTGACGAATAAAGCACTAATAACCTTTCTTCACACTTTTATTTGAAATTACACTTATTATTATTATTATTATTATTAATATGATTAAAAAATAATATTTATGATGTTCGAAACATGAAAATTTTAGACAATCCAGCCCAAAAATCATCCAATACACCAATCACAATAGGCAAAAAGATAAAAATGTAAAACAATGGCCCAATAATGAATTTCCGATAATTTACCGCAATTGCGGCACCGGATGATATTCGGTCGAGTATAAATAAGTTTGGAACGCAGAGTGGTGGCAGTTCAGTTCTTTCATAACATCACCTGGCGTAGACACGTTCGACGTTCAGTTCTCCACTACACGTGCACCACTTTTGAAAAAATACGCAACCATGCATTTCACGGTGAGTCCAATGCGTACGAAACGTAACCAATTGCACCACAATCACGGGAAGGCGGCACGTGTGAAAATTGTTAGATTCTCATCTGAAATTAACGTGTGTTCAGTGTGTTGAAATTGTGAGTTCTTTAAAATAATACAAAAAAAAAATAATGAATTTTGCGGTACGGTACTTTAGTGTTTACTCATGGTGAGTTTATTAAACAATTACGGTAAATAAAAAAAATAATTAACTGATAATAAAATTGAAGGTTATGTAGACAGTTACTTAAAATTAATAATTAAAGGTAAATTTTTTATTGCAATCAAATTATTTTAGTAAAAAACTTTATTGGTTTAATTTATTTTTTCACTTTTAAAATAGTAATAAGTTATTGGATAATTGAAATTATAAGAAAATATTGTTATTAATTAATCCGATTTTTGGCTTACGTTTTATTGTATATGTAGGGTTGGTGGGTGGCCACTCTTTGATTAATTAATCCCACCCTCCAGTTATCAAAACTTTAACGTCAATTTTTAAAAAAGAAATTATACAATTATAAAAATTTCTTTAGTAAACTGAAACAATATTACTATGCAATTATAAAAAGAAACTTCTATATTTGTAGGGTGAAATATTGGGAACCCACTTACGTTACATATATACATATTTTTATATCTCCAGCTAGTATAATCAAACGATTATTTGAAAATTATAGAAGATTTACTGTTATTAATTAATTGTATCGTTATTTTAATATGATGTTAATGAGAAACTATACGGTTACTTATTAATCTTCTTTACTAGAATGGTTGCGACCGTTGTTATGTGGTAATCCATACTTACACTGAATTGAAAAAATCACTACGTTTTAACCACAAATTATTAGTGAATTTTTCAATTCAGTGTAAGTATTAAACTAGTAATTTCTTTCTTTATCAAATCTTTTTATCACCATAATTGTGGCGACTCATTCTACGTGGAAAATCATACTTTCACACAGAAGTGTTTTATTCTATTAAATTAATTTGTTATTTATTATTTTCGATCATTCATGTTTACCCGAGGAAAAAAGGCAATGTAATAAGGAAATTATTAACAACGTCAATTTTATTGTTTCGAATTCTGAAGGTTCAACATATACACATGCTATAATCAAGTGTTTTACGAAACTAGAACAATTGGAACATCGACAATTAATCTGTAATAACTTATGAAATTCCGTTCTTTTGTTTGCAAATTATCCGGGCTGACCGTTACTAGGAAAAATATGATTGTATAATAAATAACCTATGCAGGAAATATATATCAATTTGAAATTTATTTAGTGCTGACCAAGTTTGGTAACGTGTTCCAACGCACGTGTGTATAAATTCATTAATTATGTAACGTTTTCAGTTATTTTAAATAGTAAATATTTTTAAATTTGGTTCTTTTCATATGAATTAATATTGTGAAATGTGTCAGACAAACATAAAAATAAGGTATATTTCATGTTGATGGTTACGACCGTTATAACGTTGTAATCCATAATATATGTGTCGAATAAAAAACACTTTTTTCGTAATTGTTTAACTCTTCTGGTTCGAAAAATTCAATCGTTTAGAAAAAACTACATAAGATATTAATTTTTTAATCATCTCTAAACATATTCCTCTATGTTACATTTATAAGAAAGTTTTAACTAATTCAAAATATGCATGAGTTATCGAATAATCTCATTCCTCTCTCAAAATAGATACATTGACCTATCGTATTCAAAACATTTATAATATCTTAGCGTTTTCTTGACTTAACTTAATAAATTATGCATTGCCTAACGTACTCTTGACCTACCTCAAGAAATAAAGTATTAGTTTAGTCTTAAAAATCTACGTGTAGACCAAGCTTGACCGACCTCAATAAATTTTGTATTACCCTAGCTAACTCTAGACCTACCCCAAATCCATTATTTTTGTGACAGGTCAGGAGTACGCTACGGTATTGCAAGTTTATTTAATGTGGGTCGAGTGTAATGAAGTTATAGACGTATGTAGGTATTGTTAGTTAGTTCGTTTATTTGCTTTATGAGATCTATTTAAAAAAATACATAAAATACATACATAAATACACGAAATCACTTTACAATTTTGAGCACCTTGACGGCGGAGTTCACGAGTTTTCATGTTCTTCCCCTCGACCCATTATATTTGGCTATTTGTGGTAATTCTCATTAAATTGGCAGCTAAGGCATTTCAGTAATGGCTCATATATAACCTTGTTTTACTAAATGATCTGCGTTAGTGGTGTATTTTGCTCAATATCATTCAATATCAATTGATTAATGGTTGAGGCGTTAACTTCGTGATTCATCTTGGAAAATTAAACAAAAACGTTTACTTTGTTGATATCACACTTTATTTTTAAGTGACTCGAGTTTCGATCATTTACTGATCATTATCAAACTTAAAGTTTGATAATTTAATCATTCAATATCAGTCACATTGACGGTTCTTTACAAGTAGGTGATACGTGATTATTTTGCTGTTGTTAGTTGTGAGGCATTTTTAAGATGGAGGGAAGAAACCGAAATTTTCGTCTTATTTTACATTTTCATTTCCGTAAAGGAAAAAAAGCTACTCTAGCTCACAAACGGATATGTGAAGTTTATGATGATGATTACTTAACGGAGCGTACCCGCCAGAATTGCTTTTAATGATTCCGTTCTAGAGATTTTCTTCTTAAAGACGGACAACGTTCTGGTCGGCCCACCGAACTTGATGACGCCCAAATCAAAATCATAATCTATCAGAATCGTTACATTACTGTTCGTGAAATAGCTGATAGGTTTAGTCTATCCCATGATTTGAAAGAGGTTTACTTAATACAGCAATATATGCACCTTAAACAGATCTATTTCTGAAAGAAGCCATCACTGGTGACGAAAAATGGGTAATGAGATAAATTATCCGAAAACTATCACAATGTAAGAAAAACGAACCAGCTCAAAGCGAAAGGTGAATTGCATCAGAAAAAAATCATGTCAATCTGGTGGGATCACAAAGGTAGTTTATATTTTAAGCTGCTTCCAAGGAACCAAACGATCAGATCAAATGTGTACTGCCAAGAACACACAAATAGATGGCGAAGGGTAATTAAAGAAAATGGAAAATATTTGGTTGATTAATCATTATTTTTGTGTGTTAAAAAATGAATTTTATTTCATACGCCAAAACCTTACTTAGTTGCCAAGCCAATATTTAAATTAGGTCACGAGAACCCTTGAGGTACGCCAAGAAAACGCTAGTATTTGTAATTATAACTTTCATTTGTTTTTTTAATATTGGAATTCTAGAAGTTATTTTGAAGACTACAAAACACTCAGTAAAACTAGTAGGGACATGTAAGGAGCAAGAGAAAAAACTGTAATCGAACAATGGTAACCACAAAAATATAAATAATCTCGAGGAAAACTTAGAAATAAATGTATTTATAATTACTTACACATTTTCCGATGTTTTGCCTTTGCTATCACAGTTTTTACCAAAGTGAATAAGAATATGAACTTTCAACAACTAACAGCCTCAACTATTCAGTTATTATCACATTTTGTCTCCTATAGTTTTTTATACTTCAGATTCTTCTTTTAAACATTAGGTATCTAAATGTTAGATGGTTTCAAGCATACATTTTCATTTGACTTTAATAAAACTTAGTTTATGTTTATCTGCTACAGATCTATTAATAATAAGCACTTAATGCTTGAAATGTACGTCTACCAGATAAAAATAAATTATGAAGAAAGGAAAGTTAATTCTAACTAGTGTCTTATTCAAGTAAAATATCTCTTTATATACCGCAAAAACTAAAACCAAAATAGAAATACATTTTCCTATTTTGTAATATATTTTTTTGTGTTAGAAATGCAGTTTTAGTTGAACAGACCTGCTATATTAACTTCACTATTATAATCTTCACCTTTTTAATTTTAATTTTTAAACATAGGATCTTCTATGCTAAGATTGTCAACTATTTCGAAGTTGGCAAAACCCTTACTAATGCAAGCACACGCAAAAGTATATAGTTTCTTTAGAGTTTACTAATATGGATACTGATTAAATAAAAAAAAATTCTTCAGCAGCAATTGCTGCAGTTAGACTGTAATAATAACAAAAAATAAATAAGAGACCTAGAAACATAGACATTTCCGTTTGTTTTAGTTTTGCAGTTATATTTTTTCCTATGCAGTATTTCATGCTTAACATTATTATCAGAGCCTTTATCTTAGTTTGAAAAATACTTCAAACGCTAAAAAACCAACTAGAAATCTTCAAAATACAACATTTATGTTAGAAATTTTACCTTACATGGTGACTTTAATCGTACATTTTGTCGTCATTGCGATGACCATAACCCTCATTGGATGCGAGAAACTCATACTAAGTTTTCCCAAAAAGTCAATATATGGGCTGGAATAATAGGTGATCAGATTGTAGGACCAGTATTCGTCGATGGTAATCTTGAAGGAGCAACATATCTTACATTTCTTCAAGACGACCTCATGGTAACGTTACCAACTTCATTTTCAAAGATCCGGATTTACCTGATGAACGAATATGGTATCAAAAGGACGAAGCACCACCCCGTTAGGTGGATTGGAAGAAGAGGTCACATTGAATGGTCGGCGAATCTCCGGATCTTAGTCCCTTTGACTTTTTTTCGTGTGGATATCTCAAGAGTAACAAAACCGAATGACATTGAGGACCTTAAGCAACGTATTAGGCATGGAATACGGCAAGTCACATCAGAAATGTTAAAAAACATGTTAACATCGATTTGAACTTTGCCAAGAAAGAAATGGTGCCCATTTTGAACATTTATTGCATTGAATAGAATTCAAGTTATAAAATGTACTATGTTTTATTTAGTGCCTTTAAACATTTGAATTCTAAAAACCTTTCCCTTAAAATATACTCTGTTTTATACTCTGAATAAATAGTAAAGACATGTTAGGAGGAAGAGAAAAATAACTTCATTTTGAATAAGTGTAATTAAACAATGGTAACCACAAAAAAACATAAATAATCTTGAGGAAAACTTCAAAATATATGTATTTATACTTACTTACGCATTTTCTATGTTTGCCTTCGCTATCACACTATGGTCTCCTAAAGTTTCGTATGCTTCACCCTTGTTAGAAATCCTCTTTTAAACATATTTTTTTTTCTTTTTTGTTAATTTGTTTAATAGCTTCAAACATATATTTTTAATTGACTTGGATATAATAATTCGTGTTTTCTACTAGATAGATATTTTTAAGAAGCCCTTAATTTTTGAAGTGTATGTCTAGCAGATAAAAAGAAATTGTAAAGAAAATTCTAACGAGTGTATTATTAAAGTAAAATATCTCTTCGTGTAACTCAAAAACGAAAATCATAATAGAAAAATACATTTCCATACTTGGCTTCACTATCATAATTTACACTTAATTTTAATATCTAAAGATGGGATCTTCGTCGCTAAGATTATTAATTATTTCTAAGCCAACATTGGTTGTTTAGATTCATATATATATATAGATTTATATAACTTTATCTACTACACGTTGTATAATATTTGTACAATAATTATTTGTGGTTAAAACATAGTGAATATTATTAATTCAGTGATTTTTAGACTTACTAGATATGAATATTGATTAAACCAAAAAAAATTTCTTCAGCAGCATTTGCTACTGTGATAACTGGACTGCGATAACAACAAAAAAAATAAATAAGAAGCCTAGAAACGTAGACATTTTCGATGTGTTAGCTATATAGTTATATTTTTACCTCCTGTTGTTTCTCGTGCATTTCTTTAAACATGTTAATCAGAGCTTTTTCTCTTAGTTTGAAAAATACTCAAATGCTAAAAAACCAACCAAAAATCTTCGTAGATACGCCAAGAATAAGGAAGAAATCCTACTCTTTTCTAACATAAGTTTTGATTATACCAAAAAATTGAACTTCGTCCGTAATTACTACATTTAAGGAAGCTTCAAGGGATAAACATTTAGAGAAAGATCTGCTACTTTACTATATATTTTATTTAAGTACCTAAACCAGTTTATATTCCTTGTACGTGTTTTTACGTCAATATGAGCCTTTTCTTATTTTCCACTTTTCAAAAGTCTACAAACATACAACAATGTTTTTTACAAACACCAAAATTAATAAAGAAAAGATCTTACTTTTAATTTTAGAAAATCAAATAAGAGCTTAGAGAAACTGTAAATTAGTACACACTTATATAATACATGATATTTTATTGACAGCAACGTCCAAAATTCACTTAGTAATCGGTGCTTTAAATAAATTTAAACAGTTTCTTGGAAAGTGTATACTGATGAAAAAAACAGAGGAATAAAGCAACTTTTAATAAATATTGCTGGTTGAATCGAAATTCTTTTGCCTAGAAAGTAATCACCTCATTTTCATTCCATTTGAAACTCCTGAAATCGCAAAAGAATATTGTTTCGCCACCATTCTTCGCCTGAAGAAGCCACAGTGTGACGAAACAATTGTTACGAAAAATAAAAGCATACTCTTTGAAAGTTTGTGTTTTAGTTACAACACCTAACAGTTTATTTTTTTAGCACAAAATCCAACATTTATCGCGATTTTTATATATCAAATGGATCTTTGCCGATTCTTTAGAAGCCCTTACAATCCTCTTGGTGAGGTAGATAAATCCTCATTAAATAGTCTATAGAATCTTTCATTTTCTTCATTATTTATCTCCATCCTTTCTATCTCCTGCTTTCGACTTCCACTTTGTAATTCCCAGTTCTCTTATATCGTCTTCTACATCGTCTTGCCATCTACTTCTTGGCCTTCCTCGTTCTCTCTTTTTACATGGTTGCCACTCCATTATGTTCCTTATCGTACTTGTCTCTCCTGACCTTCAAACATGTCCTATCAATTCTAACCTTATTTTCACAATATCGGATCCTCTAAGTTGGTCTACAATTTCTGTGTTTGTTCGTCTTCTTATTTCGCTTTCTCCTCATTTAATTGGTACTAGAATTTCTCTCATTACCTTTCTCTCTATAAATTTGTAATTTATTTTGGTCTTGGTGTCTTAATGAAATTGTTTCTGCTGCATATGTTAACACTGGTCTTATAATTGTTTTATATATTTGTATCTTTGATTTAATGTTGATGGTTTTATTACTTTTTGGTTGGCATAGTATGCTTTGTTTGCTGTTTGTATTTTCTCTTCTATTTCTGTATCGTTTTTGCCATTAAGGCCATTTTTCTTCCTTCCTCTTTTATTTCTTGAATGTTTTCCATTAAAGATCGTTGCTCCGTTGCTATTACGAGATCATTCCGCTTATTCAATTATTTGACTACCTTCTGTTCTTAGTGTGCTTTGTTGATTTCTCTGAGGATGTACTCTAGTACAATATTGAAAAATGTGGTGGACAGTGAATCACCTTGCCTAACTTCCTTATTTATATCAAATAAATTTGTGTTTCCCCTCATTTGACCGTAAAAAAATCACATCGATGATTCAAACAACACTAAGGTATACAGATGCAATACCTTAATGTTGTTTGAATCATCGCTATGATTTTTTTGGAATACGGAACTGTTTTATTGCAGTGATTCATTGATTTCTATTTACTGAATCGAATGCTTGCTTGAAATCTATGAATAACATTTCGATGCTGATGTTATGCTTTAGTGTTTTCTTTGTTATTTGCTTAATAACATGAATTGTGTCTACCGTTGATTTCCCTGTGACAAAACCACATTGGTAATCTCCTATAATATTCTGCATGTATGTGTTCAGCCCTTTTTGTATGATGGCTGATCATATTTTATAGCTGTTATTTAGTAACGTAATTCCTCTGTAGTTGTTGCAGTCAGATTGGTCACCTTTTTTTTATGTATTGTAATAATCACTCCAGTTTTCCATTTCCTGGGCATCGTTTCAAAAAGAAATCCATTACTTTTCCATGAAATTGAAGGCTTTATTTACCATAGTTAGATTGATCCGATTTAGATCAAACATGCGCGGTTTTGTTTGATAATTTGTTGCCAAGGTAAATTTCATTATGCCTCTCTAATACAACCCCTCGTTCCTATTGGCCAAAAATTGTGAGATAGCGATTTTCATAAGCCTCGCTTGAAGCAAATTTTTCACCAGCAAAATTGTTTGCCATGGACAGGAACAGATGATAATCACTTGGTTCCAGGTCCGGAGACTCTAAGGTGGATGCATAAGAACCTCCCAAGCAAGCTCCCAAAGCTTCTAGCGAGTCACTATTTGGGCGATTGCTTTCTTCAAATTGTCCGATTCTTTACAGTACTGTTCCCAGTTAAGATTGTTGCCCTAGTAGAGCACCTTATAGTAAATAATTCCCTTTCAACCCCAACAAACGCACAGCATAACCTTCCTAGCCGTCAATCCTGGCTTGACCACCGTTTCCTCCGGCTTACCGCGATTCAACCTCGATCGTTTTCGCTTGACGTTGTCGTAAGTTATCCATTGTTTTAACATTAGTCATCAACCGATTTAGAAATAGGTTGATTTTGTTGCAATGGCAATCCATTCGCAGATGGATGCAAGTTTTGAACTCGTCTGGAACCCATACATCGAGCTTTATTTTGTAACCAGCCTTATTTTAATGGTTCTGAACGGATTTTGTGTAATTTTTAGCTCTTGGACAATCGGAACAGTGCTTACATGACGGTCGGACACGACAATGTCCATGATTTTATCAATATTTTCTTAGAAATCGACGAAAGCAAAAATCCGTCTGATTGGCTGTTACAGTATCAGGGCCATAAACACTATCCACATTTTTAGCCGAAGAAAAACTGTAAAATATAGGGGTATTTTTTTTGCTAGTGTCCATCTTTGACGCGCGCTCAATCAAAACTAAGTCAACTAATGACAAAACTGTCACTAAAATTCTTTTAGCACGAAATCTCATCTTTCTAACGCCGTCTAGTGGAACCTGATAGGACTTATACAATGCGAGATATCGATTTTTTTTTACTTCTCCTTATATATCATATCTTGATACTGGATATGCTGATACACATTTTAAGCACAAACTTTAACTCAAGGAATAATTTAAAAAATACGCAAACATTTCGTAAATCTACAAAAATGAGTCTTACTAAGACTACAAAACAAATCACTTTTTGTATGTAACTAAAGGTTTCTTTTTTCGTTGGAAGATCGGAAAAGCGTCTGGACCGTATGTAACTTGTGGCCATGTTTGGCTAGGTTCACCTGCAAAATGTTTTTAAATATAAATATGAGGAATATACTAGGACTAAGTACTGATCCTTGTAAATTAACATATTCAATAAGGAGAAAAACAAAAAGATCAAAGAAACATGATAAGTCAACAGTTGATTTAACTAGTAGTGAAGAAATAAAAAATCCTAGACGTGGATCAAAAATAAAGCAAGAAAAAGAAAAAGTGTCCGATGAAAATAATAAGGTTACTTGTGAAGATTCATATGATATGATATGGAAGTGAATCTGCAAATTAAACAATACTATTATGATATTGTTGTCAATCAGAGGTTGAACCGAGGATATTAAAAAGCCCTGGAATAAAATCAGTGTCAACTTTTTGAGATCACAGCGATGCTTAGAATAAAATAAATAAAACTGATTAATCATACCTTATTTACAGGAAACAAGTCAACAAGATTTACAACCAACAAGCTAACTTGATGACAAGGAAAGAGGGATTTAGATTGACTATGCATGTAGGAGATAACTCTTGGCTAGTGGCATTGTGGTAATAATTTAAATCCTTTCTTAGGAAGATTCATTTTTCAGGCAATTAATAACTAACATAGAGATTATCTCATGTATGAATGGCAACATATTTGGACATTATATATCCAAATGCCTTTGAGGTATCTGAACTTGATATATGAAGGCCAGCATTTGGGCATTATATAACTTAATTAATGCCTTTCAGGTATTTAAACTTGATACCACTTAGTAAAGATCGACGTGCCCTTGTGTGATCGTAATTACGTTCTGGAGAAATTCACCAGGCTAGCAATAACATAAATTTTCTATAGAATTCTAGGCGACGTTGTTTGTGCAGAGGGGCGAAGTGAAATGCAGGCCCCAAGAGCCTTCATAGAATTCTAGAAATATGACTAAAGTCGATTGCCTGAAGTTCACGGGGACTTTTTGAGCACAATCGGAAAAGTAGTCTTCATTCTGTCTGTCGAATACTTAATTCGTAAACGTATATCACCAACAACGTTATAAATATGGCCGACGTAGCTACTACAGTTCAGGCCGCTTCGCTGATCTCGGTTGCTTCCAAAAAAAAACCCAAGGACAAAACCTCGGAGATGGTCTACAACGTAATCAAGAGCCTGAAAGATCGTGGCGGTTTTTTTCTGCAAGCCTTCAAGAACTACGTAACCGCAAACTGTCCACCTCAAGTGGGCCGTGACCTCAGGCATCCTCCTCCTGACAAAAGGTGGATCATTCAAGATTGCTTTCGGGCTAGGTGACAAAATTAACAAAGATTGCTGTGAAAAGTGATAGTCTAGGTGTAGTCAAGAAGGCCGACGCAGGAGAAAAGAAAACCTCGGCAGGACAGAACAAAAAGCCTCAACTACCATCGCTGGTTTCGAAAAGAAGGCAGCAAAATTGAAGACAAAAAGTTCGGAACTAATTTTAAGATATATTTGGAATAGTACTTTGGGTAATGTGTTTGATAAGATATTTAGTTAGATATATAATAATTGATCTTAAATGTTTGAAATATAACATCCACAGAGGTAGAGATTATTTATTCTCACTCGCAAAAGGAAGCCAATGTTTCTTCAGTCCGAATTTCTAAACTTGCTTGTTTAGTCTATCTTGTAATAGATAATTACCTTCAATAGTAATGTGTATATCAATAAGGATTTAGGTAATTATTTTCAATTTGATTGACTTATTTGGCTTCAACTCCTAATGATGTGGTAGGGCGGATACGAAGGCCTTTGATGAGGATCTGTTAAAAATTATATTCACCTTGATACTCAAACTAACACTTCAATTTTTTTTTAGACGATGACATTGCTAATAACTTAACTAACATACACGTATATCAGACTTGAAAACAACTGCCACGTGCTTATGTAAATTTAAATAATTTTTTTCTTTAACATTCACTTTTGCATTTTAATTGATCGAAATTATCCTTATTCAAATCATTCAAATGGGTGGAATATTACATAACGACGACTTTTATATCATGCAGATTACAATACTGATTATCAATGGCATCATAGAATATTTGCACCTCTTAAAATTCCGATTGCACTTCCTGTTTATCAGACAATCACGCAATGAGTGCGCACTTTCATTCGCATAATTGTTGTTATTGTATGTCGGCATAAATAGAATGGAGACATAATCGAAATTGCAATAGACCTACTTGCATCTGCACAATTGACATTGGTGCAAGATTTAATGGCCAGCTCGTGCAAGAACGTTTATTACGATCGTTACCCAACGGCTGCACCGATTAAGTAGTGCGCGAAATGTATCCATTAAACTAAATAATTATTTTTCGTGTTGCTCATGCATCAGATATTGATAATTATTGGAAATTGAGATTGCCCAGATGCTTTAATGGGTTTTGAATTGAATTGAAGTGAAGTGAAGTGTCGATTCTCATGAGTTTTATAATATTTGTTTGGAGTATTAAAGGTTTAGTAATACAATTTTAATGTTAAAGCAGAGAGTGTTTTAATGGACACACCTTTTCTTCTATTTTTAACATATTTAGACATTCAATGATAAATATAGGGGTCTCTCAAGGAGCAGTAATTGGTCCATTCTATTTAATTATTGTATAAAATGCGTCTCTTCTAAAATAAACAATTGAGATTTGAAAATATCGGTTTTCCCATGATAGCAACTTGTTATAAATTTTATCTATAGAACATTTAACAAAAAATACTTGTCTATATATAGAACCAAGTTAATGGATATAAGAAGTTGATTAGTTGTGTTCGTTTTGAAATATTTTAGGATTCTGAAGGCAAAGAATACCTTACCTTAGGAGGAATATGTTAAGAACATGCTAATAAACAATCGATATCTAGGAAAAACAGCTAAACTCTTCTAAGAAAGAAGAAAAGCTTAAGTTTTCAGTTTAAAATCTTTATCGGTTCTTAAAATATAGCACCCACGGACAGACCCACACGATTTATTATTACGGTATTTAGGGACTTCGTACAGGGAAAGTTTATATAACCGTAATGATATGAAAATCAGCTTAAGAATTAATTCAGAGTAAAAGTTCTCGGCCAGACATGGCGTAGAATTGAAAATCTGCTCACCCACAGAAACCTGTTCTCGCGCCGACAACGACTTTCACGTTCGGATATTATTTAACTCCTAAAAGTACGTGATTAAAATCACAATTAGTCCGTCTGCATAATTTTAGCCGATAGTTAAATAGATGCCGACATTAAAACTGACCTATCCAATTTTGCCGAGTGTTATTATAAATAATTGAGGTAATGAGGAGCACGGAATATTGTTTACGTCCGGATAATGAAAACTTTAACTGTACACAGACAACTTAATTACGTACGGGAATGTTTTAAATTATGGTTATTATTTGTGTACCTATTTTGTTTTAATTAAATTTAAAAAAAAGAACTGTCATGGTGTCCAATTACAATTTCCCCGCGTTATGATTATACGAGGGTTAACTTTTATATTTGGCAGGTGCTGCCATCTAACAACCAATCTTCTTACCGCAAAGTTCAACTTTTTGTCAGTAGAGTTAATCAGAGTGTTTTGATGTACGTGCGTCATTTATTTTGTTTACAGTGACATGAAACTTTTGTCGCTGTAAGGGTGTTTTTTCATGAGAATAATCTTCTCTGTAAGATGATTATGGCGACCATAAAATGGCCGAAGAGCGCTGTACATTGCACCCATTTTGATAAAACAATTTTATTATTTGCACCTGTTGTTAAACGCATTATACATCCATGATGATTTAGCAAAACAAATTGAATAAATGACATCCATTTCGATAGATGTTGCTTCAACAATATGGCCACTATCAACTGTCAAAGGGTGGAAGTTTCTTTATACGTTAATTTTTTTAATTTGATGGATAATTTATTATTTTTTATTTATGTTTCAGATGAAATCAATATTTGCAATTGCAATTTTCGGCTTGGCCACCTGCCAGTACCAATACCCCAACTACAACAAATTCCGCCCATCACCAATCGACAGCACCGCGAACGATCGCTACAATCCGTCCAATGATTACGTCTACAATCTAAAACTCCCCAATTACCAACCAGCACCCTACCCAGATTTCGGCTATTACCCACCACCACGCCCCATCTACAACTCCTATCCTTACCCACCATCCATTTACCCCCAATCACCACAAACACCCCAATTAACACCACCAACACAAAACAAACCTCTATTCACCCCGGCACAAGTAACATTCCCGGCGGAATCCGCCGGACAACTGGAGAACTTCAACAAGTTCCTGCAGCAAGAAGCGGCCGACGCGCAGAAATCCCAATCAGAATCGCAATTCTTCACGAACGGACTCTTCAATCCGGAAGATGTAGGGAAGAGCTACGTGGATGTGAAGTTTGGAGGTCCGCACAATCTCCAATATCATTACAGTCTATAATTCAAGTGTAAATCGTAAGAGATTTTAACGGGACTCTCCCACGTGCTGACGATCAGAAATTTTTGTACAAACTTGTGGGTTATGAACAGTATTACATATTTACCTCATTCTTAAGGGCCTTAAACGTACACGGAACGAAAGTCGTCGTCACTCTCTTTTCGTGTCTGCTCGGAATATATTTATGTTGAAACCTGGTCTGAATGTGAACGCATGGCTAAACGTTTTGTAATTTTGTACTTCTTTGCATATTGATTATACTTAAATTAATCAGAATAAAAATAGTGTTTTATTTTATTCACCTTATATAATATAATTTCAGTTGAAACAAGAAATTTATAATAAATATATTCAGTTTCTCATTCCTACCTGACATATGTATTTTTTTAGGTAAGTCAATAATGCATTGGATTTTGAGTTAGATGGGTAAATTACTTGATAACGATTAGATTAAAGACACGTAGTTTATTGGGGTAGGTCAAGGGTACGCTAGGTCAATGCACTATTAATTGGGATTGGTCGGGAATACGCTACATTAACAATGTATGTGTTGGGGTAGGTTGGGAATAGGCTAAATCAATGCATGTCTCAATTAGGTTAATCTTGTGATTGATGAGGTAGGTCAGAAGTACGTTTCTTTAATATATTATTAATTGAGATAGGTCAAGAGAGCATTGGGTTAATATATAGTTAATTAAAGTTTCCCACTAAATTTTTATTACGATTTTTTTATTAAATATTATCTATTTACCTAAAAATACAACAAAAAATAGTAATAATAATGTTGCAAAAGCTTAATTTTAAATAAGTATTGTAAAATGTTTTCCTCTTTTGTAATTTATTGCCAAGATTTTAATAATAGGTAAAGGATTGATAAGATAAACACTTGGTTTTTCAATTCTTTGCCTATTATTTCATATTTCATCAAGAAATTAGAAAGTTATTCAGATTTTAATATTTCGACTTTTCAAGGGTTAGAAACATTTCTAGAACTTGCAGAACTGCTCAAAATGATTTTATTTTCTGATCTTCAATCATTTTTGTAACAATCGAAAAGACATTTAATAAAGTTGACAAAGAGGACAGTTAAGATAGTATGGTTAAAACCACTAAAAATTTAATAAAAACAAACAAAAATTGAAAAGGTGCTGTCTGTAATTAATTATTTACTTATTTGCTAATAAAAAGTTAGAAAAAAGAAAATTATTCGAATTTTGATTGAATAATATAGAGTTTTATCGACAAAAATTATAATTATATTTTCTTTAAAAACACTTGAATACTCTTAAAAAATAACTTAATTTATTAAAATTGTTCTTAATACTTAATAATAATATGCTAAAAAGCTTTAAATAAATTTATTCCAACTTTTTATTTAGAAAGAGTTTATCAAAAACAATTGGAATATTCATAAGAAAAATAACGTAATTTATTTAAAACAATTTTAAAATAGTTTACAAAGTTTGTAAATTAACTCAAACTTTATTTATAAAAATGCTTTTTTAAACATAAATTTGTTTTAAAATTTTTTTGTTGAATATCCTAAAAGACGATTTCAAATTGACTTATAAATTAATGAAATAATTAACAATGTTCTGAAAAAAACGGAAACAATTCATATATATTTTCAAACAATTAAACATTTTCTTAATAGCATCTGTAAACTTATCGACAACAGTTGAAAAATAACAGTGAAGAAATAACATGAAATTTTTAAAATTTTATCAAACTTAATTGAAAACTTTCTAGAGATTTAAACAACAAAATAAAAATGAAATAAGAAGTAGTTAAGACAATTTATATTTCATACAAAAATGATAATTTACTTGAAAACTTTCCAAAGGAATTGTTTTCTAGAATTCATACTTTTTGGGACAATTGAAAAAAGCTAAAAACAGTTAAAGAAGGAAAACTGTTTGCTTAAAAAAATATTTTTGAGAAACAATCTTAAATTTAATAAAAAGAAAAACATTTACTAGTTGAGAAACTTATATAAAAACAGTTGGAATATTACAAAAAAAACATTTTTCAAAAATGAAGCAGTGGATGATTTAAATTTAATGTTTTAAAAAACAAAATGTTACTAAATGAACACATTATTTAAAATTAACTTAAAAAAGTGCATTAAAAAATTCAATTGTTATTTTAATGAATAAAAATTAAAACAAATAATTTTCTTAAAAATGCAGTAGAACATTTTTTCAAATTAAAACTTTTACATACATTTTTGAGATTAAAAAAAATGTGAATTTAAATACAATTTATTTAATTAAGAAACAATTGGTATTAATTTTATATAGTCGAAAACAAATTTTATTTAGAAAAATGAATCTTCTGATTTTAATATAAATTTAGAAAATATTAGTTCCAATTGTTAAAAAAAAAGAAAAAAGAAGAAATCATTTAGTTATTTTAAACAATTTGATTGTACAAGAAATAAAAGTTTGCTGAAAAAAGAAACGGTGAAATAATTATAATGATATAATATTTATTTTGTCCGACTCCAACCTCAGCTACACTGATGAGATCCAAAATTGATCGAAATAATTTTCTAAATAAAAAAACCGTTTTAAATATTGTAAAAGAGGTTAATATTTATTGACTTGGAATTTTAGAAATTGAATTTTTTTAAACTTAACATTCTAAAAAATGAAGAAACTAAGAATATTAACAGTTGAGGAAAAATAATTAAAATTTGCCCAAAAATTCTTTAAAAATTAGTTGTAGTTAAGAAATCATTGAACATTGTAAATTTAAGTTAAAAATTGCTTAAAACACATTTAAATTGCAACAAGAATTGATTTTTTTTCTATTTTAACGAGAGATTATTTTTTAAATTTACATTAAAATATTGGAAATTAAAAAAATAAATCATTTCTCCTAAAACGAACAATGAATACGTTTTTAAGCAGTTAACAAATAAAAGAAACTACAAAAGAAAACCAAAATTGCTTAACTGAAATTCAATTTAAAATAAACCGTTAAAGAAACAATCTGTTTAAAAGTTGGCTCAAAGTATCAAAAACAATTTAAAATTTACTAATAATATAGAAAAAAATCGCCTTTGGCATTAATTAAAAAAGTTGTAAAAATATTAGGCTAAAATTAGATTACAGTATTTTTGATTAAACAATTTATAAAAAAAACACATGTTTTCAAATAAGAGAAAGCAGCAATTTATAAGAAAAAAGTAAATAGAAGCATTTATAAATTAATCCAGAAGTGCAAGAAGATATAATCTCCTTCGGCATCATGGAAAATTAAGGATTTGAGTGGAAGAACACTTTGTGATTGTGAACTCCGTCCGTGTTTCTTTCGACTAAAATTTGAAATACGTTTTCTTTTAAATTGATTTGTTGTATATATATTTTTTTAAGAAAGGAGCCCAAAGATGTATAAATAAATTAATAAAGAAAAATAAACAAATGATATGATGATATTCAATTGACGAACATACTTCGACATAAATTTAAAAACCTCAAAAAAAGACATTAAAAGACTTTTAACTGAAAAAAAGAATCTGGTCACAAATTAACAAACTCAGAAATTCCAAAATGACATACAGTTTACAGAAGATCTTTGATCCGTTATCTAACGAGACCATCACAGAACCTGGCGTAAATGCACCAAAAATTGCCGAAAAATTTAACACAAGACCCAAACTTTGACCGGTCAAATTTTTAAATAGTAAATTTGGTAAACAATGACATGACCAACGGTTATTTCTACACGCGTAGAATATTTTAATATTTCAAAGAAACGAAAAAAAGTGATTAGAATTAACCATATACACAGACATATCCTAAAAGCCTTTCCATTTCACATACATGAGGTAGACTTGATAATATTAACTTTCTTTATAAACAATACGTTTCTGAAGTGAGGAAAATAGGAATTGTAATTTGTATCCATAAATGAGATCAACCTTCTACTTTGCTATCCAGCTACCAACTCACCACACTCCTACTTCTTATTGGAAACATCTATGAATCCCTTCTCAGAAACAAAATCCTTTCTTTGATTTCCAACCACATATCCAAATATCAATTTGGTTTTCTTCCCTTCCACTCACCATCCTGTTCTCAAATATACAAACTTCTCACGTTGAAGGTAAAGTTTATACAGCTATATTTCTGCATGTCCAGAAACTTTTGTCTATGTCTGGCATCAAGGCGTATTGTTCAAGTTCCACCTCCTAAATATCTAACCTCATATTATATTCACTAATAAGCAATTCCTCTGTAATAGAATTCTAAAAGTTAAAATCCGTAACTCTTCTGCTTTTACTCCCCTAAGGCTCTCCTCTTTAATCTTTATTATTTAACATTTTTCGCGTTCATGTCTATATCTCTGATCCTCTCTACTTTAGTTCTTTAAAATACTCCCCTAATTACACATGTTTTTATATTACAAAAAGCCCTCCAATTCCTTTAAGATCTTATTGACTCCCTTCAACGTTGGTTTGCAAAATGGCGCATTAAACTCAATCCCCAAATTATTATTATTATCGCACCAATAATTCACCTCAGAAAGTGCTAATTTTCCAAACTATCATCCCTCCTTAAATTTCCGTTAAGTACTAAAGCGTAATTATAGATTTAAAAAAAATCAATTAAAAAAAAAACACACAGCCACAATCAAAAGTAAAATAACTCCTAAGGAAAAGTACTTTAGATAACTCCGTTATCCTCGTAATCTTTTAAATAATCTTTCTAACTAGCTTTTCTATATTACTACTTTAGCTAGTTGCATCCAAGTTAGTTGCATCGATAGTTATTTGGAAAAATCTTTAAAAATTCTTCAACTTCCACATATTACCTGTCTTCCTAGAAACCTTAGGATAAGCATATGTCCAAAAAAAAACAACATATTCTACCTTATTTGATAGTGTTTTATCGTTTCATCCCTTTACGCATTAATGACTGACGTCATATGACTAAGCTTATAACTTCGGTTGATAGACTTTTAGCAAATTAACATACTATACCTCATTTATTATCCGTTATCTAAATGTAAATATGTACAAAGTATAATATTTAAAAAAATTCAAAAATAGAAAAAAACTCTTAAACAGTACAATAGTTATTTGTACAAGTGTGGAAATGTTACGCTTTTCCGCACGAGAGTAGGATGTTGGTGTACTCGAGTGCGGAAAAGCGCATTTTCCACGCGTTGTACACACTATTTTTTCACATACTCCATATAACATCAATTATATAGGTGTTTGCGATTTCATTTTTGACACTGACATATAAAAATTAGGTTATAATTACCGATAGTCCGTGTGTTGTATATATTACACCATGTATATAACTGACACTGACATTGATTAATAGTAAATAAAAGTAGTGCGAAAAAGTCTATCCATGCAGAAAAGTGTTGCTATGCGGAAAAGTGTTACGTTTCTCAACGATTTTGGATCCGGAAATGTAAGGTATTTCTATTCAGTATGTAAAAAAAAAACAATTTGCTTAAAACAGGCAAAAATTGTCTAAAGGAATAGATAATTTACAAAAAATCCTTCATGAAGAAGGAGACACGGTGACTTTGTTTTACCACTAAACAAAGTTAACGTCTCCTTCTTCATTATATTCAAGATCTACCACAAAGTAAACGCCTCCACAATTTAACAAAAAATCCCTCAATTCTTCAATTTATCAAACAGCTAAGAAAGCAAATGAAAACAGCTTTAAAAAATTAAAGTTATATCAAAAACAATTGTAATTTTGCTAAAAACAAAAAAATAAAATGATGTCATTAAAAACTTTCTAAACGAAAATAAACATTTGGATTAAAATATTTACCTAAAACAGTTCAAAACTTTCCTAGCAATAAATTCAAAATTTTTATTATCATATTTGAAATTTTAGGAATTTTAGTAAAAAACTATTAATTTAAATTAATTTTCCAATGTATGATAATTAATTATATGTAAAATTATGTCAATGATATTTACATAACGGATAAGTTAAAAAGTAGAATAAATAAATTTTAAACATTTTAATGGCCTCGCAATTATTGCACTAATATCCTCTAAGAATACGCAATCGAATACACATTTGGAATAAATCTATTCCAAGAATTAGATTACTTAATACTAAAATCCGTTCGTGAAAAAATATTATTATTGAATCAAAAAATAGTGTACCAATTACAATAAGTCAATTGCTTTTATTAAATATTTTTAGCTAGGTTAAGCAAAAGTAAACTAAATCGATTGTTTTTGAGTTTCGTGATGAGTATAATAAATATAAATAATGTATCATTTCTTTATAATTTACAAAAGTGTCATTTATATTTAAAAGTAAAATACATTGTTTTAATCTAAATAAATATAATATTTACTGATTAAAATATTTTTTTTCTAAATTAAACTGTACATTCAATTATTGAGATATATTATTTAGCATGTTTAATATAAAGAAGAAAGGCTGAAAGACCGCGGGTCGATAGCCGCTGATTAGAAGAAATCTCAAGTCTGCATACTAAAAATATTTACTTCTAATAGTAAAGATGTTTTCTCTCTATAAAGAAGAAATTATGTTGCTGAATTAAGGCAATGTGATTTCTAAACCGTTTCCAGGAAAGTATGTTAGAATAGCGTTCGAGATAACTGTTATAAATATAAAATCATACGTTTCACGATAATAAGAGATCATTGTGAAATTGCACAAATATATGTGTACGTGTTTTCCTCAAATTGACTTGTTTAACGTGAGATATTAGGTAAACAAATTAAGTAGAGCATGACAAGATGAATTTTTCTCACTTAAGAAAATTATAATATTTGCAAGCGGTGCGTTTATTAAAATTTTTATTATCACTAATTAACTGAAGTCACATTTCAATTTGCGAGAATTTATTGAAGTTTTAATAGGGATTTTATTGTCATTAATTGACTAAATCAACTGAGGTTATATTTAAATTTACGAGATATAAATGTTTCAAATGTATTGATAATAAATTTATTCGTTGATAATTAAATATATCAACTATTATCACACCATATTTATTTAATTTTGATATAAAATATATAAAAAATTAATTTATCTATACAATACTGTAGGAAATTATAAATTGAGAAAAAATAATTTTTTCAAGAATATAGAGGATGTAAGAATTAAAAACTACGATTATATTTTTTAAAATTAATGTATCCTTTCATAATGAATCTTATTGCAGAATTGCAGTAGTGATAAACACCTTCTGAACCATTAAAATCAGGTGTTATTAAGATTTTACATAATCATAGTTGAAAGTTGAACGCGTTTCTGAAGAACGTGTCTGTGATTTCGCAATGGCAAGGCCGTACGTTGGCATAACGTAATTCAGAAAATAAATGCGTTGTACGACAATGATTTATTCACTCAATTACCAAGGTGGCAAATATTTTAGGTAATAAAGCAAGAAATAAAAAAAATAGACAATTGCAAAGTTCTTCCACTATCATTACGAAATTGCATTATTATTTTTATGCACAAAATATTTATAATTTATCATATAAGAATTACTATTTATAAATAATACAAATGATCAATAATTGTCATAATTAATTAAAGGCTTAACTTACAAATTATATACATTTCATTTAATGGATAACTAATGAATACATTTAATAACGTTTTTACTTTCACTGTCTACTAGATTAAACATAGTAGAGATGTCTACTTTCTTTTGTAATCTGTCTGTTATCTATCTATCTATCGTATGCTTTTTGTTGCCTGTTTTTGTTGTTCTGTGCCTATCATATGTTTGTCGTTTGTCTGTCCTATGCGTACTTTTTCGCGCACCTGTTGTCAGCTACTGGTTGTTTGTAGGTAATCTGTTTTTGTATCATCAACGTAGCGCAGTTGGATACAGAGAATCGTTATTTTTTTAGTAAGAGGAGAGGAAATTCTACCTGGACACCCTTATAGTAGGTAGGGTTGGACTCTTACCGACTAAAACCTCTCCTCCGCGATCACTGTTGTTTGACTAGTCCAGGACCAAAAGTCTAGTCTGGTCTCAAGCGAATTAATCGTTAAGACATGGAATCTTTTTTTTTTGGTAAGAGGAGAGGAAATCCTGCATGGACACCCTTATAGTAGGGTAGTGTCGGACTCTTACCGACTAAAACCTCTCCTCCGCGATCACTGTTGTTGGACTAGTCCAGAACCAAAAGGTCTTCTCTAGTCTGGTCTCAAGTGAATTGATCGCAAAGAGTGGGGGGATCCGGTCGTCTTGAGTGTCACTCTCCTCGAAAGAAGCAGGGGAGCTAATTATGTGCCAATTAGGATCTTTCGTGGCCTTCGGTGTTTGCTAGAAGCAGTGACATCGTATTGTGGGATGACTAATGACTATTCCGGATGGGGGATTGTCGTCGGCTTTGCTGTAAAAGTTTACAGCAATCTCTTTGATATGCTCCAGGACACTCGGTGTCATTGTGTCACGATGGATTTGCGTATTCCGCATGTATAGCGGGGCATCTGACCTTTTGTACTAGGTGTGTGATCGTCTTTGACCAGGAAAGTTGCCGGTCGAAAATGATACCGAGATACTGAATCTCGTCTTTAATCGGAATTAATTCCCCACCGAAGGAGTATTTTTGGGGGAATCGATCTTACGGACTTTGAGTTTAGGTCGGCTGAAATGCATAGAAACACTCTTATCAGCGTTAACGTCGAGTCGCCATTTGTCAGCCCACTCCTCGTAGGTATCGAGCGCGGCTTGGAGAGTTCTTTCGAGATGAACTGTGGTGCCTCCACTACAAAGTAGAGCTGTGTCATCAGGGTATGGGCGATCATTACCGGAGCCAGATTCGGAATGTCGCATGTATAGATAATGTACAGGGTTGGGGTCAGAGCAGAGCCCTTTGGTACACCTGCACAGATCTTACGCTCGCTACAAAGCGTTTGGTTGATTTTGCAACGAAACTTTCTGTTCCGAAGAAAGTCGTGCACGACTCGTATCAGGTAGTCGGGGAAACAGGGAATCGAATTTTACTATAAGGTTTTTAATTCTCCGGGTTAACCATCGATTAAAATATTACTATTTATAAAGGTGCCATCTATTGTCTAAACGTTGTACTAGTTCGCTATGAGTCGTCTGTTTTTAGTATATCTTCTGTCTGTCTCTGTTGTTTGTTTACTGCCTGCTTGCAATATTTTTTATCATCTGTCAAATGGCAGACTGTTAACTAATTCATTTAGCAGACAACATGCTTCCTTTATTATATGACCTAGATTTATTTGTAGTTTATAATGCTTAACTGTTATTTGCTTTTCTTTCTGTCTTTTATCTTATAATATACATTATTTTATATTACATTGCTCCCATGTAAGTTTGTCATTTGTCTGTAATCTGTCTTCTATTTACTTTTATTTATCTGTTGTCTGTCTATGGTGTGTACATATGTTAATTTATTTATTTACTTATCTTTGATCTTCTTTCTTAAATAATACACAGTGCATGTCTTTTTACTCTTATCTGTCATTTGTTGGTATATAAAGTCTGCCTGTTATCTGCCATACCTGTCTGTCGTCTATCTGTCATATTTATCGCATGCCTTTTGTCTTTTATTTATCTGTCATCCATCTGTCTATTGTCTGATTATGGACTGTTATCTTGCTTACCAATTAATTGTAGAAAATATGAAAATATAATTTTTTTAATTAGCTAAAAGTCTTTGAATTTAATAGAAAATAATAAAAAAAAACGTTCTTTGTAGTTTGCTGATGTATCTACAACGAGGTTTTAGGTTTTGTTCATAATTTTTCACTTGTTTTGCTTCCACGTTGTCTGCTCTTGGTCTACTTGTTACCTACTTATGCATCTGTCTGTATTCTGTTTGTCATCTACCTATCTTACCTATATTTTATCTGCCTGAAAAACAAACAAACATTCGAGAAATAGATGACAGCAGATGGAATTTAAATAAACAGAAGACAGAAGAGGGACGTTATATAAAAGATATATAGAAAATCAACAGACAATAAACTGACATATATATATCATTTGTCAGTTTGTTGTCTTTCAATTGCTAAACATCTATATTTCGTCTGTTTTCTGTCGATTATTAACTGCCATCTGTCTCTCATCAGTTTGTCTTATCTTTGCAAAAAGTTTTACTTATATTTTACTTATGTTTATCTATCATAGGTACGTTGTTTAGGTAGAGATTTTGAAAAATTATTTTGTAAAAAGAATTAAGAATTAAGATAGATGATAAAATGGTTTTAGATAAAATCTATATCAAAAATCCAATTGATGACAGGAATTGCTAACAAAATTATACATTTTCGGGATAAAATACTAGAAGAGAGAATCTTATAAAAAGTTTGATAAAACTGGATATATACAAGGTGGCGCAAAAGTAATGTCATAGTTTGAATTAGCTGCCAAAAGAGCTCTGTTTTCATCAAAAATTTATTTGAAAGTGTATTATTGGTTACATTAATTGGAAAAATTATATCGCTTAAATGGTCACCTCCCGAGTTGATGCATAATTGCGCTCGTTTTGCGGCATTTTGAATTGTTGCTCGCAAAACATCTGGCTCCAAATTCGAGATTTCTTCTACAATGCTAGCTTTTAAATTTGCAAGGTTCGTGGTTTATTGTGGTAAACGCGATTTTAAAAAGCCCCAAAGGAAGAAGTCTGGTGCTGTTAGATCTGGCGATCTGGACGGCCAGTTCAAATCTCCAAAACAGGAGATCACTCAAAAAAAATAAGGACCAATCACCTTTTCACACCAAACAGTCACTTTGAGAGGATGCAATCTTCTTGCATTAAATGTAGATTCTCTGTGCCCCAGAAATGCAAAAAAAACGAGGACGAAATTCACTTTGCGTTAAAACAACTGACTTAAATTTTATCAAATAAGCAGTAACAATAAATCCACGATCTTGAGGTGTGTATCGCTCCGTGGCTTGTTGACTACGAATTCACTATATATTTACATCATAAATGTCGAAGCACACTGACATTTGGCGCCATCTGCAAAAATGGCGGCCAATTCAAACTTTTGCGCCACCTTGTATAATACAGTATTACCTAGCGTTATCTCGATCTATTTTCTATGTACCATTGTATCGTGATTATAAAATCTGCTGTGATATGGCAATAATAATTTTGACTAAGCCTTAGATAATTCGAGAAGTATATAGGCAATTTTTTGAAAAATTAGTAGATAATTCTCAAAATTTATAATAACATACCAAGAAATTAAAATATCTAGAAACTTATGAAATGATTCAACCACTACACAAACATTTCTAACTAATGAAATCATTGAATAAAACTAAATGTCAGTTAAATGATATATAAAGGGAATGAAGTTAGATCTTTTAATCCTACTATAACCTCTTAAAGTCATTTTTTCATGTAGTACAAAGCTACCGTAATGAAAATTATAAGAAAAACTAACCAAGCGCAGTATAGAGATGAAAAGACCTTCGAAATGCCAACAAAGAAACTATAGCCAAAAAAATCTACCCTCAACAAGAAGATGACTACTAACGAAGACCAAATAAATCTGGTAGCTTTGCTTTGGATACGGAAATAGAGGGTATTATTTGTTAAACCTGTTGCTCCCTGAGGAGCATCTTTTCAGATGATTCTTCAGCTGGTTTGTAGGCAAGGTCGCTAGTCCTATCCCGTCATGCCTCCTGTTAGATTACTTATTTGTTCTAGAGTTCTTTTATATTATGTCTTGTCTTTGGCTTTTGTTTTTGTGTCATTCCAAGTGTGTCCGATTTTGCTATTTTCGAGGCGCATTTTTCTTTTCCATGTTTTTAGCGGTCTTCCTTTCATTCTTGTGACTTTGATATTTATTATTATTTCTCTGCTATCTTTTCTTAGCGTGTACCCTATCCATCTCCGTTTCCTTAGTTTAATTCGTATCTCTACAGATTTTAGCTTGCACTTTTTTTTGCACATTTTTGCTATGCTAGAGATAGCTCTTAGTTTGTTATTCTGTTTGGCCAGTCTATTCCTAGTATCTTTCGAAGGCATTTATTTATAAAGGACTGTAATTTTGTTTTTTCCATTTTTTTTGTAGTAAACGACTCGCTTCCATATAGCAACACACTAATAAAATTGCTGTCAAAAAGTCTTAGTTCTGTTTTTACGATATCTAAGACGATTTCCACACTTTATTTAGTTGGTTGAATGCACTTTCAGCACCGCCTATCTTTTTCTTTATGTCTTTTCTTGATCCTCCATAATTGTCAATTATACTTCCTAGGTAAAAGAATGCCTCTGTTGATGTTATTGTAGCTTCTCCAAATTTTATTTCTGCGTTTATTATCGTTTTTCACTTTTTCACGTGTATTTTTAGGTGCTGCTTTGTGGATGTTTTTATTGTTTCTCCAAGTTTCTCACCATTTATGTGTATTTTTGCAGAGTAGTTTTCGTGGATTGTTTTTATCATTTTTATTAGTTTTCTTGACATACCTTAGCTTTCTAGAATTCCCCAGATCCTTTTCCTGTTTATCTTGTCAAAGGCTTTCTCGAAGTCTATAAAGTTAATTACAATTTCTTTTTGCTATTTTATAGCCTGGTCCACAATTATTCTCAAGGTCGATATATTGTCTATGCATGATCTTTTCAGCCGGAACACTGATTGGTTGCATTTTCTTTATTCTTTCGAGCATGATCCTAGTCATGATCTTGCTTGTGGCGCTCAGTATTTTGATATCCCTTCAATTTTCGCATTTCGTCTTATCGTCCTTCTTTGGTATTCTGACTATAACTCCTTCTTCGAGTTCTCTGGTATATTTTCTTCAGTTCATATATTGTTTAGTAAACTGTGCATCATGCTTATTGCATGTTCTTCCCTTGCTTTCAACATTTCATTTGCGATTCCGTCTATGCCTGGCGTTTTCCCTCTCTTTGGTGTTTTAACAGCTTCTGCTATTTTGTTTTATATTATTTTACAACCGCCCATGTCTATCTCGAAAAAGGATTTGGTTATGCAAGTTTGAAGTTCTTCAATTATTTACCAAAGTCATTTAAAAAGGAAAGAAACCTTAAAAATTTTAAACACAATATATAACCTTCTAAGGAAAATTAAACCTTACACAATCGAGGAATACTTAAATTATATCCTTCGTTAGAGTATATTATATGTTAGACGCTATTTTTTACATAATAATTATGTATTTGTATGAAATAAAGAAGTATTATTATTATTATCTCCTGGTTTACTGTTTCCATTTGCGTCAATTCTTGGTATCGCCTTTTCTTGGTAAGTTTCTTAAAAAAAAATCCATCCATCAATCCCTAATTTCTTCTTTTGAGTTGAGTATCTTTCCTATTTTACTCTGTACTGTTGTTATGTTTACTTTATTATTCCTCTGCCGGTTATGATTTTTACTACGTTGTGCAATGTTCTCATATTGTTTTTACATGCTGCTTCTTCTGCTATATTTAGTTGTTCTTCGAGGCTCTTTCTTTGTCTCGACTTGATACTATTTTTATTGCCTTGTCTAGTATCTTGTATTACTGTTACAGTTTTTTCGTATTTTCTTCGTTGTTACAAGAGAGTATTTTCTGTTTGAGTTTTCTTCTTTCTTCTATTTTCTGTTAGTTATCGCAAACTATCCATGTTTTGTGGTTTTTCTTTTTCATCCATGTATATTTGCTTAATTATATAGTCTAAATAAATAAATAATCTGATCTGATCTAATGGTCAAAATAGTACCAATCAATTAGTATAACACATTTCTTCCATCTGATTGCACTTTCTCGTTTTATTTTATAACCTATCCTAACATTTCTGGAAAACACTAATCCATGTATCACTTCTAATAAGCAGCATGTATCACTGTCCCATTAAATCCATCAAAGGAAATCGGACTTTGTTTACAAGCAACTTCACCCGAATTAAGTGCGTATCACCGAACGGAATGCGAACATTTTTTTTAATGTAATATCGACGTGCCCCAGTTTTGTGTATCCACATAATGCGAGTAAATTCTCAAGAACGTACGCAACACGTTTGGGAGAAACTGAAAGTGGCATCGTCGGCGGCGGCGTTCACTTTCATCGTGCACCACAAAATGTTCGATTGTCCCTGATTTCTGCAAAAAGGACGGCAATTTCGGTCACAGTTAACGGCTTATCTGCTCACGAACCGATTCGGATGATTATGCGATAAAATGTGTTGTCCGGTGCTGACATAATGACGGCTTGAGGGGTAATTGGCGTAATTGCTATGATTTACTATGCTCATGGTTACTTTGTTATATTTTCAATTAAATTTAATATATGCTCCTTAAAATAGGCCAAAGGTTAGTATTTTATAAGCGGTTCTAGTTGCGAAATTGTTGGGAATGATTAATTGTACCATTTCCTTATGTGAACTGGAGGCCAGTTAGTTTTTTTTTTTATATTTACGTTATATAGACATAGCTAAAAAAATTAAAACCTTTTAATGTTTTTGAAGTTTAATATTTTTATTCTAACATTTTTAACCATTTAAAGCAATTTATTCATAACCAGATCAATATTGATGATTATTTCTTATTATGGCAATGTTCAATTCAAAATAAAAGAACAAACTAATAGTCACAAATAATAGAACATGTAAGAATTTTTTACGAAAATGACATGTTAAGCAAAAAAATGCTATAAAATTATAGACTGAACCTACAAAGAAATTTAAATGAAGATAATCGAATAAATATTAACATTGAATATAAATATGTTAAATTAAATAATTATGTTCGCTTAAAGGAAATGTAATGGATGCAAAATATTATAAGATATTAGGAAATTTGCTAAAAAAAATCTAGAATTTTTAGAATTTTAGAAGAAAAGATAATTTGTTTTCTTAGAAATATTAGTTTCTAAGAAATGATTCTATAACTTAAACTGAAAGACCTTGTGGAAGAATATCTCAAAGAAATGAACTACGCCCGTGTTTCTTCAATTAAAATTATTACTATAATTTTTACTTTTCATCGTACTACGTATTTTAGATTAATTCATGAATAGAAGCAAAACAATAAACTATCTGATCTAATAAAAATTTGATAATTTTAAATGCTTACTACATAAATTAAACACCATACACATCACAAATAGCAGAATTGTCAGCAGTTATATAAAAATTAATAATCATAATAATAATAAATAAAAATAAACTTTATTAAGATCCGCATCTAGATTTTTTAAGATGAAAAGTATGGTCTCCACTTCAGTTGATCCTTTATTGATTATTATTGTATCTCCTGAGATAGAGGGTAGATCGTTTACAAATATCAGAAAAGGTAGACGGTCCAAAATAGAACCTTGAGGTACGTCGTACTTGTTTTCCAGGAAGAGGATCTTATGGGACGACTTGTTGGGCTTACGGATGAGGATTTTGTGTGAGATGGTGTCAAACGCCTTCGATAAGTTAATAAATATGGCATTTGCACTTTTTCAGAAAATCTAAAACGGCTGTTATTGTGGATTTATTTCTACAAAATCCATGTTGGCGATGATCCAATAAATTTCGTTCTATGTATTTATTCAATTAGATAAACATAATCTTTTCGAAAATTTTTGAAATGACCATTTATATCATTGTGAGTTAGTAAATGGAGGCCATTTTCAACATTTATTAAAAAATAAAGCTATACCTATTGTTTTATGTTAACTGATAAAATTGTTTATTGGAATTGTGACTGATTAAAATGTTATGATATCTTGGAAACTAATAAATATAAGTGTTTCGTATGGTGAATAAAATGTTCAATTTCCTTGTTTGTTTAATTTTGACAGACATTTTCAGATTATTTTCCAAGGCCATACCTAATTTGTATTGGCCAGGTAACTACGATTACGTTCGCATTATTATTCATTATTATTTGAAACGTCGATATCTAGGAAACGAATGAATTTAAGAATACTGTATGGTATAAAAAAATGTTCAAAATTGAAAGGACTGTCAAAATAAATAGTAATATACGGGGTGTACCATTTAAAAAATGTAATCTTAATTCACCACAATTTTGTGGACCACCTGTATATTCTAATTTATTACAGACAAGTAGATTTTTTAAATCCTTACAACTTTTATGTTATATGAGACATTTTTTGCTATCTTTTGAAATAATCGACCGTTCTCTTAATTTCTTCTAACCCTGCATATGTACAGTTTATGTTTAATAAATTAAACTCTAATTGTTGATACATGATTTATTATCACAAACGAGTGTTTAATGATTATGCAAAAATATGTGGGTGGGGTTCCTCCATCGCAACCTTCAATCTGTAAAACATATATCAAGGATTAACTGAATTTTTAATTGGTAGTGATGCATGAATATCACAACAAAATAATCTATTCGATAAAATATACTTTTTATTAGATTTTTTGAAGTGTGGGATTGAGTTTATCCACCCACCCTAGACATACAAATTTATTTCAATTCAACCGCTGTTTGCGATTTGTTTCAATACCAATTCCACATTTTATTACATAAATATGCATGGTGCTTATATTTTGTAGGTTGGAGGGTGGATTACAACCATTGATTGAAATATTACCATTAACACTACAACACAGTCTATGTTTACAAAATTAAACTTAAGTCTTATTTTCTCAATGTTTGTTATGTTATGTATTAAATACATTTATGTAGGGTGGGTGAGGGGTCTTTACCCTATCCTTAACCCAATAAACATATATGAATGGTTTACTAAATACTTAACAAAAATAGTGTTTCAATTTTTATAATAAAATAATACTGTTTCTATTGAGTTTGTGTTTTTTTGAAATAGGATTTCTTGATGCCAATTTAATAAAATTAAAACTGAAAACACGTGCTTGCTTACTATAAATTCTTGATTGAAAATATTATTTAGAAAATATTTGATATAAGTTTTATAATCATGATTTATTATAGGCAACTTTATTAACACATCAGCATTTCTTCAAGTGTATTAATTTTTCACTTTTAAATTACAAAGTTAAATGAATAAAATTTAATTCAAATTTTAATAGATATATTATTCTAATTATTATTGTATAAATGTTACATTACAGAGTGTAATTGTTACAAATAATATATTGTCGAAAAGTGAATTAATAAATAAAGAAGTATGTTTCATTTTACATCAATTCAAATAATTGTTTTTTCAAAGTGACATTCAAATTATTCTGCAAATGGATTGGAGAGATGCTGGTTTAACATTCGTGCAGTACTCTGGTAGATTAACCAGAATGAGTTATAAGGAGTCGATGAAGAAGGCCGCAATGGATAAGTCGATTATAAAACTTACTATCTAGAAAGATGGAAAATGGTCAAGAAAAATGAACTCAAGAGATAGTTAATCTTATGTAGAGTGATATTGTGTAAGGAATAAGGTTATACTTATAATTTAAATCAATAAATATCAATCAGCATAGCGCAGTCAAAGACAAGGAAACTAAATTTTGCTTTGGAGTTCCTAAAACTTCGGGTAAAACATCAGTCAAGAAATTACCATAAATGTGCCATCTATTGTCTGAACATTCCATTTTTGGGTGGATAACCACCAACAAATCATGGGGAACTGTCAACTTTCATAAGAATAATAATGTAAACATTATATTTTTGTTCCCTTTCAACAAGAGATTTTGGATTGTGTTTGGGGTTAAGAAAGTAGTCAGAAGTAAGATCCACCTTTCAGGATTTCTAGAATAGACTTTAAATCTATTACTGGTATCTTGAAGAGACATCGTTAACTAAACAAATACCTGCACATAATATGAGTTTTGAATTGGTGAAAAACGTCTTTGCCTTTGCCCGGCCCTAGCAATAAGTATGCATATTATACAGGGGAGTTCAGAGCTAGAACCAGCAGACCTTAAAGGCCTGTTACCCAGCAAAATCCTCAATTTTTTAAAAGGATGGAGTGGCTGGAAAGCTGGTTCAAATAATATCTTCGGAGATGATGACCACTGCCCAAGAAGTTTACACCTAATGTAGGCAAACAATAACGAATTCTAAGGTTTGAATGGACTGGTGTGTTGATGTAATGGAAAACCGGTTTATACTCTTCTATATTCCTGGCAATTTTTGTAATGGATGTAAAGGTGTAGATGTCTTCTGTTCACGTCGAAATTGTATAGGGCACTTCGACATCTTTATCGTTTCTACTGTTCATGTAAAAAGATGTAAAAAGACGTGTAAGATATTTATCGTCTTTGAATAACTATCCCTAAAATTACTTCCTAAGAATAACACATGTTAACAGTTTTATAAAAAAAAAACAGTAACTCGTTCATTTCTTACGTCATTTATTTTGAAATCCACCGTACGAATAATATGCACTGCAGCAAAGGAATTCTCTCAGAACGAACTGAGTAATCTAAATACTTCTCGTATTGAATGGCTAATATTCCATCAACATAACCATAGACAAATACAAAACCAATACAATACGCACTTTGAAAACTTTGGAAATATATTTTTTAGAGGAAATTAAGTAAAAGGAAAGACAATAGGATCATAAGTATAAAAGTTAATACATTAATTCTTTCTAAAATAAGACTTTAAGCTCATACATTCTATACGTTCATATATTTTAATTATAAATATTCCATCACCAGATGAATTACAAAAACATACATTCAGCAGATAAGAAATTTATATTTCACACGTTAAGAAAGAATATGAATTAACATCTGTATTATGGTTGATTGAAATATTCAACGGTATTACATATAAATTGATGCAAATAGAGTTGCATATAATAAGTTCCGTAAGTACGGACAAATAAATGTAAAGATTTTTTAATGTTGACAGAGTTGCATAATATAAATTAGGTATACGAAATAATTGTAGCGAATAATAAAGGAGTAGTTCTCAGAGAATAGTATTAATGTGTAGAAGTAATATTATGGCCACATAATTTTTAATTAAACGCACAAAAAAAAAATTCACTAAACAACAACGGTTGCAAAATAAACAAAATTCATGGGACTTATAGCCCGACTTGTCTTGAATATATTAACAGTTTTTCGGCAATGTGGTACAGCGGCAGTTCTGGATTAAGATTATGTAATCATAAAAAGATATGATAGTTATTGTATTATTATATTACTAGATTACAATTGGATAAAATTTTTTAATTATTTCAATAAAGTATTAAAGCTATTTTGTAACACGCAAATTATTGTATAATTAAATATCTGTCGAGGTATTAGCTAGATTATATTGCAGGTATAGTCTTATTAATACTCATTATTTTAGATTTACGAAATGTTTTCGTATTTTTAAATTATTAATAAAAACAAGTAGAATAATCTTAGAGTAATATTGTAAACTGTGCATACATATTTAGAGTAATCTATAAATACAATACTGAAAGCATTATTGTACTTATTATTTCTCGGTACAATTGAATATCTTGGGTTTGGTATTGTGGGTCGAGACACCGCCCTAGCGATTATAAAAGGAAGATATTGCGACAGCCTCTATTCAAATGTTCTCTTATTGCATTCAATTACATAATATTGAAATGTAAAATATAAAAATATTGTTCTATTGTAGCGTAACAATAAATTATATATAGATTAATTGAAAAGAAAAGCAAATTTTGTCATTATTCCTTTGGGTTGTGTAAACTGTTTTAAACTATATTAACAAATTTTATTTCAACAGTATTCAGTAAGTATGAACAATGTTATTAATATAAATTAACATATTATATATCGTCTATATCCTCTTTCTCATGTTATAGCCTTATGCGTAATTGTTTAAAATATTATATAAGAAAGTCAGCATTCATTTTTACTATATTTATGATTTCCAAGTAATTTCATTGTTTTAATTAATTAATTTAGCCTAATTTTGACCTAGTTCAATAAATTTAGCATTAAACAAGTCCATTCCTAATTTAATTCTAAAGGGAGTCCCAACATTACCGCAAGATTTAAATTTGCCGCCATTTGCGCAGTAGATTGTTGGCAGTCCTGAAACAAGAACAATTTGACTGCCAAGAGTTTAGAGTTATTAAAATTGGAGCGTTACATGATACGACAACTTGTTTTCATTATTGAACAATATTTTAAAAGTATTGAAAGTTTGGTGGCCAAAGTGCGAAAATTTCATACAAAATATGGTCGGAACAGTGTTTTAAATTCGCCAACTGTGAAGAGATTAATTGAAAAATTTAGGGAGATTGGCTCAGTTTAACGTTTAACCAAAAACAAGCCGTTCAAATGTCAATATCGAAGCAGTGCGTAAGAGTGTTGGTGAAAATTCCAGATCATCAATTTGTCGTCGTGGTCAAGAATTGCAAATTTCAAGAAGCTACAGTGCATACTCACAAAAGATCTGTGTCTACATGTTTACAAAATTTAGTTAACACAACAACTGAAACCTATTGACCATGCACAGCGAAGAAAGTTCGTCGAATGGATCAACAGCAAAAAGTGGATGCTAATTTTTCGAGCAAAATCATCCTAAGTGATGAAGCACATTTTCACCTGGATGATTTTGTTAATCGGCAAAATTACCTTGTTTGGGGTTCAGAGAACACACATGCGATTGTCGAAAAACAAATGCATCGTTGTTTCAATTTATTTAATCTGTTCCTCTGATTTAAAACCCTTATAATATCACCTAGAAAGTTATTGACTTTCGTCTTTCCTTCTTCCAAATTAATTAAAGTGATTCTCATTATCACAAAACTTTACATAGTCATCTGAAAGTTTTGCGACTTTTTTTTTCTTCTTCTACCTTAAAAAAATTGTTTCTCTCAGTCGAAAAACTGTTTTTAAGTTATATCTTACTTTCTGTCTTATGTATAGTAATTTAGTAGGTTAGTAACTTTCTTTTTTCCTTCTTTCAACTTGATTCATGTGCTCTTCTGGTTTAAACTGTTTGTAGTTACATTTATCCGACTTTCTATATGGTTTTTGACTTTCTTCTTTTCTCTTTCCAACTTGATTAATTGGTTTCTCTCAGTCATTTTTGTGGGTACTCTATACGACATTATCCTTACTAAGTCACCTAGAAGGTTTATGACTTTCTTAACTTTCTTCTGTCCCCTTCTTCCACTTGATTAATTTGTTCATCTCGATCAAAAACATTTTGTGAGTGATATAGGTGACTTTCTTCTATACACAATCATCTAAAAGGTTTGTAACTTTCTTCTTTTCTTCATTCGATTTGAATAATTTCTTTCTCCCGGTCAAAAAACTTTTTTTTAGTGATGTTGTGGACTTCCTCCCTTACAAAGTCACCTAGAAGTTTTGTGACTTTCTTCTTTTCTTCTTTTAACTTGAATAATTTGTTCCTCTCGATCAAAGAGCTTTTTGTGGCTGATTTAGCTGACTTTATCTCTCATATAGTCATCTAAAAGGTTTGCGACTTTCTACTTTCTTTGTTTTAATTTATTTAATATGTTCCTCTGATTTAAAATACTTATATTGTCTGATTGATTGTTGAAGCCGTTACTTTGTATTTGTTCCATAATGTCCGAATAGGATGAAACTAGTCACAATACAAGTGTAATGATACTAGCAAAGTGTTATTATTTCTTAACCTACCCTATATTGTCATATAGAAGTTTTGTGACTTTCTGTTTGTCTTCTTCTACTTAATCAAAAAGTTAAACGCGTTCGAAATATGATTGTATAGAAGAATTGTGAGGATCAGCTGGGTAGAACATGAAGCTGTTCTCCAGAAAATTAACAATAATCTCGAAATTTCAAACATCATAAAACCTCGTAAACTGGAGAATTCTGGACTGCTTCATCTAATAATCCAAGGTAAAATAATAGGAAAAAGAAATGTTGGACGTCGTACAACATCATGGCTAAAGAATCTTCGCTAAAGGTTTGGGAAAACATCAGCCCAGCTTTTCCTTGAAGCAGTAAACAAGACGAGCATAGTCTATATGACATCCAAACAGAGAGTCAACGATCGAGATCGGTTGTGACACATGAAGAAGAAGACGTTATTAGTTTGCACAATAACGAAAGATAGCCCCCTAGGGAATAATCCAAGTGGTTTATGTCTAGGGATCTAGCAGACCATGAGTGAGGTCCACCTCGACCAATCCAGCGAACTCCATATGTTACTGTTAAAAACTACCACACAAAAATGCACTGATGCACCATGGTGAATACTACATTCTTTTGGCCAATGCTACATTCTCCAAAAACTGAGGTAGCATATGTCCTAAAAAGTTACGATACACCTCGACAATAAGTCTTCCTGGTAGGAATACATGTCTAACTAAATTGTAATATTTTACTAATATTGAATTTAATTTGAATTAATGTATGCATATTTCTTATGTGATTGATCTAATTACCTTATACGTATCACAATATACACTGAGATCCTTTTTATGGCTAATAAATTAATGTTAATGACATGTAGATCACCTTGAAGAAAAAACAGGCGCCATTTTTTTACAATGAATCTATTATCAACTATTAATACAAGATATACGACAATATGATTCATGCTTTATTGTTGTTAAATATTAATAGATTCATAATAATTATTTTTTGTTTATTATACTATTAATATTATTAATAAGAAGACTACATTAGTGATTGCAACTCTTAATTTTAACTTTCTAGTAACGATTAAACTAGATTTTATAAACCAAAAAACTATAACATAAATTTATTTTAAAATTCTGTTTATATGTTCCTTTAGCTTAAGGATTGAAGCTATTTTTATTAAGGAAATACATGTAAAGAGGGGTCCAACAATTTGGAAATAAAATTGTAATTATTTGAAAGGTTCCACTTTTTTTTTTAATTTAAATTGATCAATAAAAGAAATTATCACGCAATTCCCACGATTGTGGTTCATGATTACAAATCGAATTAATATTCAAAAATTAACCTTGTGTGTGCTTTTTTTTGTTTACATTGGTCGGAATTTTCGAGCGCCGACGAGGCGTGACGACGACGACTACAAACTCGTGCAGACCGACCGACAGATGGGAGTGGGCGATAATTTGCAAAAACCCGGAATTGAAATGCCGCCTGTCCGCATTTCATAGAGAGTAAATGTTATACAATGCAAATGTGGATAACGGGAGCAAGTGCACTCAAGGTTGATGATTTACTTTCATTTCTGTTGTGTCTTGAAGGTGCGAGACGGATAGAGAAATATGTGTGGCGGAGTTTTCTTTTATTACGAATATATTACATTATTTATACAATTAATAAAATTAATAATAAACGTAAGCTAGGAATTTAGGATTTTTGGAAGCTGTAACTGAAACCGTCTGGGGACCTGTTGAGGGAGAGCTTGCCTGGTGGTTGGAACCTGTGTGGGGCTTGGGTGGTGTGTTGGTATTGTGGTTGAGGTTGGTATTGTGGTTGGGGTTGGTATTGTGGTTGAGGTTGAGGTTGAGGTTGTGGCCTGTATTGGGGTTGGGGTTGTGGTTGTGGTTGGTATTGTGGTTGTGGCTGGTATTGTGGTTGTGGTTGGTATTGTGGTTGGGGTTTGTATTGGGGTTGTGGTTGTGGTTGTGGTCTATATTGTGGTTGGCTGTTGTAGTTTTCTTGTGGTGAGTTGTATTGGGGAAGTGGAGTGTATCCTGGTGTAGGGGCGACTGGAAGAGCGGCGGCTGGGGCTTGTGGAATGTGATCTCCGGTGGCTTGGAAACCGTTCTTTCCAGCAGTGTAGGATACCGTGCGCCTTTGACCGGAAGGATCTACGTAGGAGTAACTTCCATGGCGGGTGCCATCGGCGTCACTTTCTTCCTTGAACTCAACACCATCCTCCTGGCTGTACTGAGCTCCGAATTTACCATCTCCGCTCAAATACCTTTGCTCGTTCAAGATAGCTGCGGTCTGCGGGTCCCTGTTGTATTGGTTGTATTGCGCCACCGCGGCTCCGAACAGAGCGAATATGAAGAGCTAAAACAAAATATTCCGTTATCCTCAATGAAAAAAAACCGCACTTAACACTAATTAACAAAACACGTGTTTCCCCATCCCTTATTCCTCTGATAACAATTACGCCCACACTAAATCACTTCCACTGTTTTTAATACTCACAATTTTATACATGGTTGTTAAATGTTTATTTAAAAAAATTCTAGCGGAGAGGTGCGACGGTCTACCAGGCAGGCAAACAGCGACTACTGACCCTCCCCAGTCGCTCCTGCCGTTTTATACCGGCCTCTCCAACCTTGGCTGGCTTCGACCCTGGGGAACACTCCCTATGAAGAAGTGCGGGACCTTTGTCTTTTAACAATATTTCAAACTACAATTTCCAAATACACTGACCGCACAAAATATCACGTATGGACACATTCACCTGCAGATAATTGTTGTCGTCAAGCAGAGATTTAAATTAAAATAGAAAGGGGATTGGATTTGTACAATACAATATCGAAATGAATTATTGCACATTGAAATAGGTTTATCGTTCATTCGCATCTTCGTTCGTTAAATTCGAAAAGTTATATTCTTAAAAATTGCCTGCACACAAACTATTTTCACGTGATTATAGGATATATATTGAATAAAGGTAATGCTTGTTATGCTACATTCTTGATGGAACCGGATATATAAGTTTGGTGAAGAAAAGCACTTGTTATGTTCCATATAACTGCAAAGTTCGAAACACGTGTCAGGAAACTGTAAATAAAAATATGGAACATAACAAGTGCTTTTCTTTACCAAACTTATATATTGAATAAATTTACTTATTGCAGAATTAAAGTAATACATGATTGTTTAGTTAGGTAAATCAATTATATAATTATTATATTATATAATTAAGGATTTATTTTACAAAAGATATAAACAAAATTATATGAATAGACAATAATTATGTTTTCCTTACTTTAAATTTAGCAACACAACAGTATAGACTGTTTTATATAATTATTATTTAGATTTTCATGTCATCTCTTTAATTCTTTTAGCGTAACATTTGAAATGAAATGTATATCTATATAAAATTACCAAACATTATTTGTGTTTTTTTTATATATCAAAATTAATCGATAATGTGGCATATAGGTATAACATAGGATTTAAATATCTAATTTGATTATTCTTTGTATATATTGGGGATGGACTTGATAGTCAAAATTTCTAAATTTCTATTTTTTTTTTAAATTTCCTCTTTATTATTATTATTTTGTAAAACATATTTTGTTAATTTTTAAATTAAACTATTCAATTCTCGATTAACTTTTATTAAAAATACCTTGACACCCCGTGCTCCTTGCTCTTTTAAATTGAATATTTGAATATTGTAAATTATATCGTTTATGTTGCAATGGTTTTTTGGGGGCAATTAATTTATTGAGATACGTATTATTAATCGAGGTGAATCAAAAATTCGATGAACTAAGAAAAAATTTGTTGAGGAAGGTCAGAAGGAGATCTTCCTTATTCAGAAATTGAAAAGAATAATAAGTAAAACTATTTTGAAAAACGTTGCCTTCAACTTCAACTATTTGAAAATGTATTTTAGTAACAGAAATTTTACTGGTAAGGAAACAATGAAAATATGATTTAAGAAATGTTCTGAAGCAATTAGTTTAAAATATGATTAAAATAATTATATATTTTCAAAAAATTTGCATTTGCTAAAAATAGTTAAAATTTTATGATTAAGGATTGTTAAGGTAGAGAAAAGGACCACCTAAAATTTGCTTAATTCAATTTGAAATGTATCAAACGCATTTGAAAATTTAATTAAAATCTGTTAACAAATTCCCAAAAGAACAATTAGAAATGAACTAGGTAAAGCCAAGAAATGTAGAAATTTTCTTAAAACGCTTTAAAAAATTTACGCAAAAATAGTCAAAATTTTGCAAAAAAGTGAAGTAGTAGTAGTTTATTCATGCTGATACCAAATGGTTTACAAACGTCATGCACAGTGAAATAATAATATAGAATATCAGATAATATGAGTAATAAATACAACAAATAATTAAGCACAATATATACAAATTATAAAACTAGACAAAAATAAAAATAGGTGAGCATATATAAAAACAGACATTATATAGACAGAACAAACATGTTAAAAGTGTATAAAGCTGACTAGAAATAAGGTGTAGATGTATAAAATTATAAATGTATAAAACTTATAAATAAACATTATAAACAAGACAAAATAAAAAAACAGTAAAGCAATTGAAAAAACAATTATAATTTAGACGGAACAAAAGATTTAAAAGATTTAAAAAAATGGATCATAGAATAAAATTAAGTAGGTCGAAGCTTAAGATCTAAAAATTGGTCTGAAATACAATCATCTATGCTGAAGAATGCTTTAATTGTTAAGTATGACTTCACAGAATTTTTAAATTTTGCATAGGGGAGCGATTTTACTGCCTGTGGCAAAGTATTGAATATTTTAGGCCCATAAAAATGTATTCCATTTTTACATCTAGAGAGTCTTGATCGCCCAGGATAAATTAGTTCGTGACTTCTAGTGTTGTGATCGTGAATCTGATCATGTGTTAAATAGGAGTCAACGTTTTTACGAACATGTAACAGGCATTCCAAAATAAATAGACCCGGTAATGTAAGTATTTGGAGGTTCTTAAAATATTCCTGACATTCGTCTCGATAGCCTATGCCAGCCAGTATTCGAATGGCTCAGCGCTGCAAACTAAAAATTCTAGTAGTGATACTAGAATGACCCCATGTAAGTATACAGTATTTTAAATGGGATTGGAAAAGAGTATGC
The DNA here is from genome assembly GCA_963969525.1 of Ontholestes murinus. Lineage (NCBI taxonomy): Eukaryota > Metazoa > Arthropoda > Insecta > Coleoptera > Staphylinidae > Ontholestes > Ontholestes murinus. Next base: position 44,096,967 of record OZ018397.1, on the reverse strand, counting down.
AGCAATAAGTGCAGGTTTAGGTAGTGAATTGTTCAAGTGCCTGATGTAGATATGTGACCCGACTGAGTTTTTGACTCAGTTCCTTTTCATGCTCTTTCCAGATTAGTTTAGTATCTAGGTTAATCCCCAGAAATTTGCAAACCCCATGCTCTTCATTATGAGATTTTAAGGAAAAAACTAGCCTTACAGTTTTTGTTATATTCAGAAAGAGTTTGTTTGAATTGAACCATTTCTGAACCTGATCATTTAAGATGTCTCTACGGTGCAATACGTTTTGATAGTCATCATCTACATTGATTAATGTTGTATCATCTGCATACATAACTATTTTCCCATGTACAATATGTGTAGATAGGTCGTTCACATATACTAAAAAAAGTAGTGGCCCTAGAATAGAACCTTGTGGTACACCACAAGATACAGTTACGAATACAGACGAGCGATCATTGAAAACAACGCATTGTGTTCTATTCAGGAGATAGGAGTTTACTAAGCGACAGCTTTGAGGACTTATATTATAAAAGTATAAGCGAAAACAGTTGAATATTTTTAAATATTAATTAAAAATTGTCTTAAAATTTTATTAAAAAATTATTCTAATACTTCAAATAATCAAAACAAACTTTAAAAATTTGCAAAAATGCCTCAGGTAGAATTTAAAAAAAAATATTTGAAATAGCTCGTTTAATAATTTCTTAAACAATTGTAACTAAACAGTTGAAAACTACACTAATAACTTTTAAATAAGAACAATTGATAATAGAAAAATAGAATAGAGAGATACATTTCTTTTAAATAACTAGAAGCTTACTAAAAAGCTTCGACTAAAATCAACAGAACATTTTTTAAAAAACAAAAACTTAAACTGAAAATATCACAACGAAATAATTAATATATATTTAAAACAGTTGAATAAATCATCAAAAATTTGCCAAGAGAAACAGTTGAAACATTATTGTGTAAATATACAATAAGAATTTGTTAAAATATTATTAAAGAAAAGAACAAAAAAAGAGTCCAAACGAAAATTGAAATTAATATTTTAGTAAGACAAAAATATTTAAAAAACAACTAAGCATTTAAAACAATATTAAATTATTTTTAGCCAACATTATTAAAAATAACAATGAAAAATTGCTTAAATCGATAAAAAATAAAATCATTACTATAAGTTAAAAAAACAATTGAAAATCGGATAAAACTAAAAAATAATTTAAAATTTACATAAAACAGTTTTTTGCTAAACAAAATAAATTAAAAATTTCTCATTAAAGTTAATCATTCAATTCTGAAACAAACTTATTAAAATATAAAAAGTTAAATATTTATTCTGTAGAAAATAAATAATGAGAATTTTAATGAAGTCTAAAATTTTCTTAGAATCAAATCAAAATTTTTAAAAAATATTTAAAAATTTCCTACATTTAAAAAAAATAGTTGGACTTTTTCAGATTAAATTTAACCAAACAAATATAAAAATAAATATTTGAAAATATTGTTAAAATCTAACAATAATTTAAATTTTACAAAAAGCAATAATAAACTACTCAACAAGAAGAATTGAAAAAAAAAATGTTATAATTTTGTTTGAAATAATCAAAATGGATTATTTTTTTAAGTTCCAAAAAACCGACTAAACATTTGGTGAAAATTTTATTCTAAAAACAGCCAAAATTATATGGAAGAACAATAAGAATTTGCTACACCTTTGTTTAGAAGCAATAGAAACCAACAATTAAAATTAAAAAAAAGATATTCGGCCAAAAAATAATGAAAATTTACTTGCTTGATATAATCAGAATTATAAGGAAATATAGAGCAGAGTTTAAAATATTAAGAATTCTATAAAAAAAAAGCAACTGAAAGATTTATAGGGAGAAATAATTTTTAAGTTTTAACAAGAAAACGATTAAATTTTTTCCAGAAGAAGTTCGAAACAAGTGATAGAAAATTAAATTATTATATTTTAGCTGGAGGTAGTAATTTTTAACAGTTTTTTTTAGATTAAGCAACTTTATATGTAATCGTTGAAAATAAAATATCATTGTCGAAAATTTTGTTTGCGCCATATCTTCTAAACAGAGGAGGTTTTCAAACATTATCAAAGGACGAAATGTTTATAGTTTAGTCCAGCAAATAACCCTTTGAATTTTTGCTGTTGTAATAAATGTTTATATTATTTTTACCAATTTAAAATCTTAAGAAAATTAAACAATTTTTTCGTTTTACTTGAAGACCTCTTATCAACTAAGCACTCCTACGTTATTTTAATTTCTGATATCTTTGATTCAAAAAATCCTACGCACTGAAAGTATTTGTGCAATTCGAGTGCTAAAATTAAAAAGGAGTAATTGTGAGCACCCAGCAAATAAAAACATTTTATACAAAATTAATATGAAAAATTATTTTCTGATCATAAATTGAAATTAATAACGTTGTCTTCTTTCAGAGTAATGGAAAAAATGAAATGCATTTACTGTAAGATGCTGCAATATTAATATTTTTAATAATAAAAATGTATTAAAGTTCCTTAGGTTGTAGAAAATTAACTAAAAATATTAATTAATGATTTTTTAATCAATATTTAATATTTTTAGCTGATATTTTTCAATACAAATGAGTAAATCAATAAAGTTTCAACTGAGCACATTCAATGTTTTTTTTCATGTCTGAAATGCTAGGCTCATTAATCCTAAAGTAAGCTCAGGTGAACTTAAAGATATAATAACTGCTGCCGAAGTTTACTCGAAAGGTTTTCTATTGTGATGCTATAATTATAACCTTTTTGATTACACATCCAAAGGTCCCTCTGAAAAGCAAACTCAAATAACATCTCTCCAAAATATGTTTAACTTTGTTCAAATTATAGCTAGCAAAATTAAGCGTTTTAAGAAACAAAAAGAATTGATTTTAATCCAATGACTGCCCACCTTTCATTGGATTAAAAGAAGTGCACCCAACAAAAATGGAAGAACATAATTAGTAGAATGTCCTGTAGTAGACAATATTCCCCTGCGTTCAGATGTCTTATATAAAGGACTTATAACGGCCGACTTCAGAATTATGCGAGTTTAAAGTAGGTATTAACCAAATAAGGGACACATAGTCATAGAGAATTTTTGGATACAACTCTCTCAGAACACTTTTCTTGATATAAAATCGAGCATCATTACTGTATAATCCGTAAATGTAAATACCATCTCTTGGAGCAGTATTAGCTGTTGAAACCTTTAAAACATTAAAGTCAGAAGTTAGTTGATCTATTGGTATCGTGAATTTTCTTGCGTAATTTTGATTTGCTCTAGTTAAAAAGACTTCTGTAAAAAAGAACCCAATATAACCAAAATGTTGGTGGTTATTCATTATCGCACCAGGTCTTTAGAAATGTGAAACGGTCAATAAGATTGGCGATATAGTTAGGTAAATTTAAACTTTAGACCAAGCTGCTGGAATTCGTTAATTTTTCTAGAAAGGTTGAAAATAACATTTGGAATTTTACAAAAGAACGATATGAATTTGCTAAAACAGTTTAAGTAAACCTTGATTTTTTCCAAAAGAACTATTGAAAATAAAAATTAAAACATTTCGAATTCTATCAGTAGAAATAATTTATTCAATTTGTTTTACAAACACTTAATTTTACCAAAAAGTTTCCAAAATTAGAAAAGTTTTCACTTAATATGTGAATATGTGCATTATTTTCAGTTTCCTGTACGATTTGTTTTTTTATTAACAGATAATCGTAAATCAAATTATATGTTGCTCATTAATTTATTTTAGGTAACAGTAAACAGTAGGTGTGAATGCATATGGATTATAAGTTGTCTTCTTTATGCTCTTATATGTCCCTCTCTGTGTTATTTTATAAAAGAAAGAAAGACAAATTTATTTTTCTATAACCAGCCGTATGATAAAATGTGAAGAAAATTAATATTTTTTAAAGATTGTGGCTTTTATTATTATGGGCAATAATTCTTTATAGATACACGCTCTAATTCTTGTTTATCATAATTAAATCTGGAATCAATAATTTATATTTTAGAACAGCTTATTAGCATCACAGAAATAAATCTCGTTCAACAGCACTTGTCCAAAAAGTGGTTTGATTGTACCTTAACAATAACCTTGAAATTTAAAAAAAAAACAAGACGGGTTTGTCGGATGATAATGTAACTTTATTAAAATTTATTGTTATATAAGACCGATAGATCGATGATAAGCTTCATCATAAATTTAAATACATAAGCAATAAGTATAAGTAAAACATATAAGTGACGAAACTAAAATTTTAATTTATAAATATTTCTTTAAAGAATTCAATTATTTTAATATACTAATAACCTAATTTACTTACTATATAGGTGTTAAAAGTAATCCAAAATAATTTTATTAAAAATATTACTTTGGGTTGTCAATTTTAGATTAAAAGGAAATATGAAAAATGTTATACAAAATATGAATAAAGTCTGAAGTGAATTATTTTTCTTATATTAGGTTTAATGGAAACAAATTTAAAACAGGTCAATATCATATTATTTATTGCATTGTATGACAATCATGTTCAAATTATAATTTTATAGATTTACGTATTTTAAGTAATAACATTTTATGAATGGAAAAGATTTTAATGAACATATTTATTATTGCCTAGTTATAATAATTTATTATAATTATAACAATTATTATAAACACTACAAACTTCACGCAACGCAAGTTATAATCTTAATTAATTTCTTTAGTGATCACCTAGTTAAATTATATTTGGTTATCAGATATGGTCTGTGGCCAGTGATTAATTGGAACCGATGAAATTTACCAGAGATTTCGGTTCCGTACTATACTTTTACTCCAATTAGCAACACTCAATTTATTATGCACATTTACACAATTAATTATTAATTATTCAACCCAGTTAGTATTACGAAAAAAGTTCGTGAAGAAATCCTTATTAATTACGTCTGGTATGGAAATGTTTCCGGAAAAAATACACTTTCCAGCAGGTAATAATGAAAATAACTATAAATCTAAAAATTTAATTGAACGCATAGATAACATACGCTGTTTAGGGTTTCCCTATTAAATGGTATATCATCATACTCTGCGTATATGTAATATGAAATTGTTGAGGTCGTGGATATAAAATACATTGAACAATAAGGCGTGTGCGTTGTCCCAGAATCCACATACCGGATCACCTCACCAAGACGTCTTTCCTTTCCGGTGACCCTCGGTCCGCCAGCATAAAAAATAAAATTGTATACACGTTCGTATTGAGTTTTCCGACTTTAGAACATGTCATCCTTAAAAGCGCAGACTTACTTTCTAGTAGCGCCTGAACTGTGCTTATAAATAAATTAAGGTGTGAATAAACAAATTATATAATATATTAGCCGTGACAATCCATACAGTCAAACACATATAACCATGATTCGTCACATGTTACGATATCATAGACATGTTTTGAAGCATCACCATCGTATTTCTTGAGCATTGTTTTCGGCAAATCTAATCGAATCCTTCTTTGAACGATTGTTAAATTATGTGGGATCTAAAGTGAACATTTTTTGACAGCCAAATATGTAAGCAATATTGAATGGTCCTATTAATACCCAATCTCACGCACAGCGTCAATGTTTTCTAGAACAACAACCAATTTTGGAAGACCTTCACTAAATTCATCACTAAGCAAATTACAGCCATGATTGAATTACACACACCAGAGATATACAGTGCTTTTTAATAGTCCTTCTGAAGGACTATTAAGGGACTCCTTCATCGCCAAAAGTTGAATTAAGTTCATCGGTGCACTGTTATTGAGATAATCTTGATAATGTTCAATCATGTTTTATGACAAAAAGTAAGAAAGAAAAATATTACGATGTCTTCTTTGCTTATTGTATATTTCTGTTTGTTGGGTATAGTGTATGTGATAAAATTAGTGTTAGAAGATATTAACTTAATTTGCAGCTTGATTAGCGTTCCATACAAAATTAAAGCAAATAAATTTTGATTTTTAAAATATCCTTCGATTATATATAATTTTATGCTAAATTTATTTTTTTAATGTTATTATTGCTATAATTTATATATTCGGAATGTATTTAAATGTTATAATTAAGTCATAAAAGCATCAATATAACATAATTGCATCAAATTAATCCACGTCTTTACTGATATAATAAAATATTTGAATACATAATTTATGCAGGAAATGAATAGATTTGCAAGGATTTCGATTTTTTTTGTGTTGGAATAAAGGTGCGATTGCTAGTGACATTTAGAGCAGAATGACATTATTTATAAGAATGGAGACTCCCATAGATAATGCCTGGCATTCTTGCGGTATAACGAAGTCATTGTGGCACGTTTATATCATTTGCCGTTTCATGCATAATAATGTCATTTAGCTATTGTTGCAGAGTGCAAGAAGGTCTCGACAAATGTAGTTAAGGCATATAATAGGTGAGTAAATATTTAATTTCTAGAAATTAATATTACTACTATAACACTATGCAATAAACTATCATTTTGAGAAATAACTAATTTATAATTTTAAAAAATTGGTGCATTCGTAATTATGTTATAAATAATGATGTTTATATAATGTTGGTTTTTAAGTGAATAATCACCTTTTTCATTAAGAAAGTTCTTCATTTCATTGCTTTCTATAGGACGTGCACTTTTTAATCTAATATTTTCATAAATGTTACACATACAGCATAATATGAAATCTGTAAAAATTTTGGAAACATATTTCACCACTTTCTTTCAAACCTTATTTTAAAATCCTAAATCTCTACTTAGAGCATCATCATAAACCAGTTGTTAAATATTAAGGTTACGCTGCAAGTTATAAATCCTTGTCCCTTGCAGTAAAAAAAACTCGACAAATCTAAATTAAACATAATCTGAAAATCCCTTACAATATTTTACAAAAAAATAACCTATTATAAAACCTTAGAATCAACGTTTCTTAATTATAATTTTTAAATTCATAATATCTCTTCACGAAATTCTTATTTACCCCAAAAGTAAAAGCCAGGTAGAAAGACTATTAATCGATAGAAGAAATTTCTTTCTGAAGATGACAACACTTTCTCCTGACATTTTAAAATCTCTTTCTGCACAATGGGTCAAACAATAAATGGAAGATACTTCGAATATGTGTGGTTATTTTTATCGAATTACATAATACAATATCCATTGATTCAATAAAGTTTGTGATGACTATTATTATTATTATTATTATTATTATTACTAATCAATTCAATGGAAAACTAAGATACTTTGTTTTTATACCACAATTTGGTATAAAATATTGAACATTTTTTTGTATTGGGCAATAAATTCTGCAAATATTTCTTCATTCTGCTCCAGCACGTCATGAACTACAGCATCGTCTTCTTTTCAAGCAAATGGCTTTAGACAATTGAACTGAATTGCCTTATTTATGATTTTTAAATATGAAATACTAGGTCGTTAGTTCTTTATACAAAGTTGTAAGGCTCATCCCATTATCTTTGCAACCATGCCATAGCTCAATTTTGATAACCTCTACCATCTGCGCCATAATATTCGATTGTCAGCTTTTTAAATCTTATGGTATACTTGGTATTGGATTTCGCTAATTTAACACCTTTGATCACTGCATAATCTTCCTTTACCAATATATTTCCGGCGGGTTACAAAACTTTAAATCACGTCGGAAGACGTCGTTACTACTTAGTACGATGTTCGCTGATGTCTCTACGATTGTTTCGTGTTCTGCTGATTGGCCGAGAAATAAAAACAGATAAAGATATCGGCTACAATCTCTTTAATAGTTAGAGTCTATATCACCTACTCCATTCTGCTTCTAGGAGTGAAAATCTGCCTCCATTTACCATTAATCTCTGATCTTTTAAAGATGAGTTTCAACATCCGTTGTATAATACAAGGGAATCTTAATCTTGGAGAATATTTTTCCCATGAAGGAGTTGAATTATTTTTCTTCCGTTTCAGTAGTTGTAAAATGCAATCACTCATTTGATTCTTTTGACTCACTCCTGTAGTTGTTTTCATTACAACTCTCATATGGTATAAATTTTTCCATATGTGTAATGGGTTGTATGGATTTCTTACTATAGGTTTCATTGATAAATTAATGGCTTTGTGATCAGAAGTGATATTTTCTGGTGTAGCTTTAAGAAACATTGATTAAATATTATCTGATTTGTTCATAATTCTGGTAGCAACATTTATAAATTTAAAGAAACCATATAAGCAAAATAATCACAGATTTCAGTTGCTCTGTTATCAGGCTTATTAATATGCAAATTAAAGTCTCAGCCAATTATCATATTTACGTTAATCGTATCAATTAATTAAACTCAAGAAGCATTTCTAACCATCTTACGATTTATTCTTCTGGATTATTGAAGTGCAAAAATCATTTAACCATAATGGTTTGTTCTCAATAAAATATTTCTTCCACAGGAATATTTTTAAAAATGGTTCACCGATTTTACTACTGAAAGTATTTTTTATTGTCCCTGTGTAATTCCACTTACTAGTTGATTAGCTTCCTCTCTTGGTCGTTCTTATGCGTTTTGGATTTGTTTTAAGATAGCTTTAATTGGCACATTAATTGCATTGATATTAAAAAATAATCCCTTCTGGTAACGGATAACCTAAAACTGGTAAGTTTGTAAATATATTTGGTATGCTCTCTAGCATTAATTATTCCATTGATATCTTTGTTTTCCTTCGGTAAGATGAGTTAGAAATTAAGTGATATTAGATAATATGGTAACGTATTGTTGATACTAGGTGTAAATTTTAAGAAAACCTACATATAGATATATATCCATGGGAGCCGTTATTTTCTTACCGTTGAAATATTTTATACTTCAAGCTTATTTGAAGCTATGTGTACTAACTACTCTTTTTCATGATTGAAAAGTTAATATTTTCTTAGGCTTCAAGCGTAATATCTTAATCGACGGAACTTCATTTGGCCCATTACTCTTATACTATACAAATAAAATTGTCTAGAAGTTGCTCGAAAGATACTAGAGTGGTTATGCGACCGGTGTATTAGGGAAGCAGTCATTGTAAAACATCCTCTACATCCCAGTCAATATGCATTCTGTGTGGTGAGCAGAATTGGCCGATCCTTTGAGCAAAAAGCTTTCACCTTTCATGGATATAAAGGAGTCTTTGATAAAACGTCCTTCGCATAAATAACAGCTACTTAATTGTTGAGGCACTTAATTGTTGAAAATCCATATTCACTATTTAGATAACAAAACTGTTAGATTTTCAAATTTGTTTTATTGTAAACACTACATATGTTTCACCACACTGTGGCTTTTTCAGGTGAAAAATATTTGGGCATTCTTCTAGATAAAAACTGAACTGAAATGCTCATCTGTTGAGATCCAAGGAAGCAGGCATAGCTCTTTCGCAATACATATGAGTTGGGGGGGAAACACGGGGAATATCTTTGAAGGTAGTTCTATGGATCTGTATCGCCATCGTGCGGCCAATGTTGGTAAATGTATCAGTAATTTGGTGACCAAGAATGACCACGAAAACAGCCGTAAGGTTTCTAAATCACGTCCAATGAAGCGCTCTCCTGAGATCAACAGAAGCCATGAGAACAACATTAACAGACAGCGGCGGTGGCTATAAGGCTACGACCAACAACATGATGGCTTGTAAGCAATGGTGGAGGTCAACACCATAAAATATTAGAGGATTTCAGGGAAAGAAATCCCGAGATTTTAGGATGTGTAGGATTTTATTGCAAAAACCTGTCTCTAAAAAAGGTATTACACTAAGCACTAAGCAAGACAATGGGCACACCAACAAATATGGAACACGTGAATATACCATATCAGATAAGAAGATCAAGGAAAAAAACATACACATCATAATGGACAGCAGAGAAGCAACTTCGTCCTTTTGCTAGCTGCAAAATTACTTTAGCACTAACGCTGAAATATTGCGAAGCCAAAGAAGAAGTGGATCGTAACAATAAGGTAACCTTATTTTGGGTGAAAGGATATAACAACAGCAGAGGTAACAGTAGAGCAGATGTTTTGGCGATGAATGCATCTGGACGAACAATATATAGGCCGGAACCCTACCTGTCGCCCTCCCTGCAAGACTTGATTACTTTACTGAAAAATGCATCAACCAGAAGCGATGGGACCACACCTGGCTGTAGGGACCCAAAAAACTTCATCGCGATGGACAATAAAACGGCAACTGTCTAGTGAAAGTCTACGGAAGGTTGTAGGGCTCTTAACAGGACACTGCAATTTAAGATCGCACCTAAACATACTATACTGTAGTTCTACCTGCAAAAAGGTGTAAAGAGGAAGAAGAAACTGTACTTTTGGACTGCCCGGTTCTATCCAACTTTCATGAATCCACAATAGGAGAGGGTTGTCTACAGTCAACAGATAACAAAGTTGCTGCGATCTTGGCGTTTGCCAATGCCTTGGGTTGGCTTGACTGTGGCAAGAAATGAGAACTTAGATAGGAAGAAGTACGCCCCAATTCAAATCAAAATCCAACTTTGTTCAAATTTCGCAGGCGCAATAAACAAACCAAATGACATCATCTTAAATTTTCATAATCTTGTTAGTGCGGCAAATACCATCTTTTCTCAGTATGTGGAAGCTATTTTTACCCGTTAATATACGATCTTAGGTTAAGTGCCATCAATAGGTCTAAAGTGACATCGACTAGGGGTAGCGGATAACTTTTCTGTTTAGTCACATTATTAAATTGGCGATAATCAACACTAAAGCACTAACACGACTGATGAAGCCCAAGAAATATATTTGACGCTTATCAGCTTCTATAGTCGTTGATTATAAGTAGCCACAGTATGTTGTAGTTATTATCAACAATTTTCGTAGATATATCTATTTACAATGATGACCTTTGGGGTAATACGACAAGTATGCAATTTTTGCATGTCTTTTTGGGGCTTTATGTTTTAAAGCTGACAGTCATACCCTTTGGTCGACCTTCTTTTTTGGTTTTTCGTCTGCCTAAAGGTGAAATCAATAAAGCTCCTTAAACAAATTGAATTTAACCAAATCTTCAACATTTATAGCTCTCTACCTTTTTCTGGTTTAATTATTCTAATATCAGAAATTTCTCTTATAAATTTTAACAATCAATCAATGATTCCTACAAATTAAGTGAATTTTTTCGAAGGCTCCAGCAATTTCTCTCCAAAATTTGAAGCATTTTCTGATGCTTATAATTTGTGCAACAATGAATATTTTTATATAAAAATTATCAAGATCAGATCTTCTAGAATGTTTAATGCTTCTCTTATATACTATGTATTTTTCTTACGTTCTTCTATTTCTTCAATACTATCGATTTTGCAAAGACAATTTATATCTGTAGATCTTCTTTTCTGATTTGTTCATAGCCTCCGTGATACTAAGACTGATAATAATAATAATCTTCTTTTGTGCTATTGTTTGTTTAGGCTTGTTTAGTCTTGGCCATACTAGTGAGCCATATTTAATAATGTATCTTACTACCATAATGTAACATTTTGAATTTCAATCCCCAAGTTCTGCCAAAGAGCCCGCGGTATATCCATAGTGCTGTTTTAGCTTTGTAGATTGTTTTCTCTAGGTGCGCATTCCAATTAAGTTTCCTATCTAGTGTTAAAGCTAGATATTTCACCTAATCGGACAGCGCAATTTCTTGTCCTTTTACTTTAGGAGCTATGATATTCAGCTTCCTACGATTAGTAAAAGCTGACATTGAAGAGACCATTATACTATGGTATTGAGGGCATTTCTATTTCTTTGGAATACAGCATAGCGTAAAGCTGGCTTTATAAATTACCTGCAGGTAGAGGACTATTATATCTAGATCCTGCAGTGCAGGGAAAATACCTGAGTCTGGTGCTTTGGAGAGTTGAGAGCTATTAACTACCCATTATTTTTTTCTTTTGTAATGAGTTTAGCAGGAAATAAAATGCTTCCTTCAGTAGATTGAGCAGTCTTTTCTTGGCAGTCCACAGATGTTGAGTCTGGGAAGTGCATCTTTAGCAGAATACTGAGACTTTCTTTAAGCCCCCCTGCCTAACTCCCATCGTGTTTTTTAATTAGATCAATGCTGTTGGAGTGATCTTTGGACAGGATTTTGTGGAACCTTGCTGTTGGGGTCATATCACAGAATATTCCTTATGTTTTTCTTTTCGATTTTTGATTATATTCTAGCAGTGCATCGCAGTTTCCTGTTTTCTTTGCACTGTTGAAAGTTTTCATGGCTTGCATTATAAAGTACAATTCGTGCTAAACGAGCTATATCTGTTTAAATATTGAAAGTATACATGTTTTGGGAATTCAAATCTTTCTAAATTCAATTAAAATTTCTGTAGAAAATTATTGTGTATAATATTAAAATATTTTTGCTAGCATTTTAGGTATAATAAATAATACCTAATATCAGATACTTGACTAAGTGATCTTAGGACATTTAATTTTGGAATATTTTCTCTAAATATTCGTTGGTTCCCCACGTAGGACTAAAATAAAAGCTGTAGTTCTTAATTCTATATCCAATTTATTTTCTTGTATAGCACCCTCAAATTAACTAAAACGTAATGAAATTAGTCCAGGGCATTTGAATATCAAAATAAGCTGGTTGCATTTTTATTTCATGAACATAATTTAATTCTTCCTACATTTCTTTGAATTTGTACTATTTTTTGTTCCATCAACTGTACCATTCTCTCGTAATTTTCTAAATATATTTTCTTGAGAGAGTTTTCCAGGAGTTGTAATGATGGAACGAAGCTGGAAAAATAATTTAAATGAGATGGGAACATGCGAATAGGAAATACCAAATAATTTGTTTGATAACCAAATAATTTCTGTCTTTCCGGCATGCCTCACACGTTTATGTAACGAACGCTTTCGTTTTATCCAATTTCACACGTGATTTAGTACACTGGATCTGTCTATTAAATTTTAATTATACATTTCCTGCGCGGATGTTACACCAAGCCCTAAATTTCCATCAATTTCGAAATTTATAATAATATGAAATTAATACGAAAGCAAACTAATTTATAAGTTATTTGCGTATTTTAAATAATTGTGGGAAATATATAGATACATAATATTTAGAATTACTAATAATTGGAGCCTTTTGATCTTAAAGACCTAAATTTGCAGTTGAATTTATTAAATTAAATTTAAATCTTAGAGATGTAATTAATTATACGTCAAAGTTAAAATATGAAAGCTAATACTCTTTTTAAGTAATTAGATAAATATTGCTACTTCTAATTTCACAATTTAATGATAACACCTACAAATATAGTTAAAAATAAAGAAGTTTTTTACAATAGTAAATAACAAACATAAAATATTTATCTTCTTATTTTATATCTAAGAGTTAGATAGATAGAACGAGAAGAAAAATATTATTAACGAAAGACACATATATATTAAGACAATAAATACTTGCTTGATTGCATGCAAAAAATGTCACTATCGAATTTATGTTATCTAATATAATTTGGCTGCATAGTAATTGGTTAAACATTTCACGTCGTCCACCTTGCAAAAAGACAGTTCAGGTAAGAGGTGGCCTTGATCGATTTAATCGAAATAAGGTCTGATTAAATTTCACTTAAATTATGCTCAATTGAATAATTGGTTCTTATAATAACAGCATTCGCCCACCGCTTAATAATATGAATTAATTTATTCACAAATGAAGTTAAAAAAAATGTATGAAACATATAGTGAATGGAATATTTCAGTCTAGAGGTCTAACGTTGCGATTCAGTAGTTCAATTTTATCAATTATAATATATAGATATAGTTCAGATATTGCATTGAAGAGTGAGAATTAGTAACAATAACACATTTAATTTTATTGATGTTAAAATTTTTTGTACCATCTGTATATACAATCAATAATACTTTGCATTTTAATTAATTACTAATACTCGAAAATATCTATAAGTCATCTACGTCGGCTAAACATTACACCTTAATAAATTAATAGGATGGTAAGTGTAGATAACATATAATCGGGGGCGAGATTAGAGCCTTGAGGCACCCCTTAAATCGTAAGACACGTAACTACTTCGAGATAAGAGGTAAGATTCTAACAGGTTATTAAATTTTAAATGCAAATCAAACATTTAGACTTTTTAGTAGACGATTGACATATTATCCCACCCTCGCATCAATAATCCGACCTCGGTCCTTGAAATTTACTACCCAGAAACCGATAATCACGCAGTAAAAAGAAATGGTTTCCATACAAATCGCCAAATTAGTCCGTAGCCGGTAAATAACGTCCAATCCTTATGCGAATTCGATTCAAATCAATAGATAAACGTGTGTGTCCGCTATATTTATTGATTTTTTCCTTATGTAAATAATGTGTCACACTCATGACATGTTTTGGGCGTAGCTGATCGAACGTGTCCTTGGTAATTAACGCAAACGCATAAAAATACAGCTCGCCCATTGTGTGCAAGACCGGACAAAACAGAAACCGACGCGGTGATAGGGAAAAAACTCGACAACTATCACGCCTAGACGGATGCAGATAAGAATAGTGTTAAGTAAGAACTGAGACCCACCCACCTTCAATAATAATAACTTTTTTCTTAAGTAATGTTAATAAAGTCAACACTATTCTACACTGACTAAGCAATTTATGACCACCTAATATTATAATTTCGTTTCATAAAGAGTGGAAAGCACAAAATCTACCGGACTAACTAACTTTTTCTTAAGTAATGATAATAGATCATCAAGTTATGGCTTTAAGTATACAACAAATGATAATAGAATCAGATTCACTCAGCAATTCCTTCATTCACAATGTGTTTCGAACTTGCATCACCATGAAGAAAATGATAATATAGAGACCACACAGTTTCTAAAAATATATATGAACATTGAGTTATTGGCACGTAACTGATGGAGGATTTTATTACGCGTTACGTTATATTGTGCGGGTGTTGGCTGTGTGTAGTGGAGAAAATTTTATTTATCTGCGCATGAGATAATCCCGACGAAGGACGAAGGATTGCCTAAGCTCCGTCGGAATGCCGAAGGATCAGCGGCACGTGAAATCTATTCCTTTGCCGGACGGACGGACACGGAATTTGCGCAGTATTGTAAACATGAATTATTTCGATATTTGCCAATAGAGAAAGCGATCGCGGCAGGAGGTTTTCTATTCGGTGCAAAATTTTGCCACGCATTGTCGCGGTTACGGAGTGTGAAGTTCGATCGCACTTTCTCGATGGTTTGTATTGTTTTCGTTTAGTCATATTTTGTTTATTTAGCTTGGGTTCTAAAAAGTATATCTTTTATGTTGTTTTCAATAAACCAATTTTCTTTAGATGTTCTTTAAAAATGAATTAATTTCATAAATTTAACAAACATGAATAAGCATTAGATGTCTTGAAATAACAGATATTGATAGCTAAGTAATGTTCTTGCTCAAAGTTGATTCTTCATTTCAGAGGATCCATGAGGAGGGTAGACAATAAAATTAACTCAACTTCATTGGCACAAATTAAAAGTGATGGTTACTACGAGGAATTTAATTTTCATGGGAAATGGACACATTAACTAATTTATTTCTATTATTATTGGTGGTTTCTCATTGTGCTGAGTTTAAATTTCCAATCATCTCTCGTCAAAACCATCTTAAATTCTTCCGATTGTTTTCAAAGATTTTTCCTATCACAATAATCATAGAAGTATCAAACAGGTTATCCAGGATAGTGCGATTTGCATTATCTTCTGTGGTCTTTTTGAATATTAAAGAAGTAACAGCTGTATGAAATCTACCCAAAGGTTTCATTTCTTAGACTTCGAGAAGAATTTAAACAATCGTTCATATAAGTTTACTCAAAGAACTGGGTAATTTGATGGGATAAGATATTGACTGCTTGAGGATCGTGATCATTAGGTACAGTTTCCAAGATGATAGAAATCATCCCAAACGTATTGTGGTATTTGCAATATCAAGAAGAGTGCGCCTACGCTCATAAGGGAGGTTTTTATCAACGTGATGGAAATACCGTTGACACCTCGGCATTTTGAGAATATTTTCCTGATTAATAAGCTTATTTAACTTGTTAAAATTGGCCAAATGATAAATTCATCTCTGATTGTTGTTAATAAGTTATGTTTTGAAAGAAGCATTGATTTCGGAATTGAATGAGATTTAAGGTAATTAGGTATTCTAATAAATTCGCAATCGCTGCAGCTTTATCAACTTTGGAACATGTCCATTTACCTTGAACTTTTTGGTTATCATACTATTTGTGCGTTCTAATTGTTAAAATATTTCCATTTCCAGAGATTATTGCCTAATTGCAATCCATCTCGGACTTTAAGAACAATATTTTGAAATTCTGTAAGATAGAATATTAAGTCATTTTCTACCTATGATGTGGTTTCATTCAGAAACTGAAGCTTGAGGAGAATAGCCAGATAAAAGACTGTTAGTTTTATAGAAGATATTTAACTTCCTTAGGGATTCCGACCATTCTAGCTAAGTTCTAAGATGTTGTAAAGCATCCCAGATGCATTATAGAATTTCTAATTCTAAGAAAAACGCATTTAACCTTGCAAGCCAGGATTTTATCATTATAATGGAAATGTCATTACTTGGAACTTTTTTGAATTTTGATCTGATTAATTAAATCAGCTTATTAACTCTTCAAAATTGTTCAAAATGAAACAAATTCACTCAAAAAACTATGGTTAATGGGATAATAAATTATTTGCCATGAGGATGTTGGGGGACGAAAGCATCACAAAATTTTAGAATTCTGTAAGATAGGATCTTCAGCTATGGCGGGTATTTTTTTGACTGAAGCTTAGGAAGAATAGCCAGAGGATAGACCTGAGTAATAATTCTGGTAGAATTACAATCATGGCCGAGAAAAGCCAGACGACAACTGCTTCAATGTTCTTCTTGGCCTATCAGCTGATATATATTAGATAGATCGGTATGAAAACCTACTTGGGCTTGACTTTTAAGTCCTCAGGAAAAATTGAAAAAGTCTTTTCAGCAAGTTGCTCAAATTACCGATTAATCTGATGAGTCAATAATTTGCTGGAAGAGATTTAATTGCCTTAGAATTCTGGCCATTTCGACTGGTTTCCAAGAGGATGAAAAATACTCTAAACACATCAAAGCATTTACAATATTTAGAAAAAAGCATTTACCCTTACAAGCGAGATTTTGTACCATTGCGATGGTAATACCATCCATTTCTGCGACATCTTAATTTTTATCTTTATTTAAACCTTATCAAACATTGAAAGGAAAAAAATACATATAATTTTAACACTATGCTTAAGGGCGGAGATCACAATGATCTTTCAGTGAAATTTGCATTTTGAGTTGACTAATGAGATTATCTGGCTGTTCAAAATTGGAAAAATCCAGCAATTATTGCGTAATTAAAGTACAAAATATTTGCAGCCATTCCTTTTTTCAAATGTACTGAAAAAGAGTATTTATTATTTCATATAGTACGTTCTAATTTTAATGAACAAGAGTTTAACCTATTGTTATTCCTCGTCCTCCATTATCATCATCGACGATGGGTTTCAAGAACATAGAGCTGGTTTAAATCGATGTTAACTCCAAATTTCAATTAGGAATCATTTCGCTGCTTTCTGGAAACTACCCAAACACATTCCAAATATTAATATATTTTCACATCTAGGATGCCTAACTTTTGGTCTAAAATAATAAATAAATTAAACGAATTTTGCATTTATTTTCCTCTTTTGTCAAGTTTCATTCGATTGCAAAAAAATAAAACCGCTGTCTTCACATGTTTCAGTTCTCAGATACATTTTCTGTCGAATCGAGAGAATGCAACAGTTTCATTTCTATTATTTTACCTTAATCGTTTTTCTTTAAGTAGATTATAAGCGAAACAATAGTTTGATTCTTCCGCTCGACCATACCACCGGATTGGGGAAGCAAAGCTGTGGTCTTAGTCTTATTAATTTTAGACATTATGCATACCTCTTAGATGAGATTACATTCAAGTTGTTTCCTTGGTCCGAATGCAATACTAAGGTCAATTCCTTTGGCACTATTTTAAGTCTATTTAATAGTTTACTTAAACGGCCTAGTAGTTTTATTTTCAAGGTCTTCAATATAGCCAAATGTTCATCGAAAGATTCTTTGTAAATCTCTTCCACCTTGTCTGATGGTTCTGCCTCCGTTTTTCTTAGACTTTTTAGTTAGTCATAAATAGCTTTGAGCATTTCATTGTCAATACAAGATAATATTCTACATTTTTACCTATGTTGGTTTGCTTTCTTTCTACCATTTTATCAGAAGTTTTAGATAGTATCATACTTGATCAGTATTCCATACTCCAGTTTTTTTGCGTTGTTAGAGAGATAAAACATCTTCATTACTGTAAATCGCCTCAGCTTGGTGATCAGTATCAAAGTCAAACTTCAAAAGCCTTTCCAGACATTTAATGACTTGCTCTTCAGATTCTTGAATTACCGAAGCCACTAAAAACACACATATGAGTTCCTAATAAGAACAAAATTTGAGTACTTTATTACATTACATTATATATTCTAAATTTGTAATATTATAGATGAAATTTTCACATTACTTACATCAGTATTCAAAACATGTCTTATCTTGAACATAATAATAATAATAATAATAATATCTCTTTATTTTCAAGGTGTCATATACATGTACAAAATGAAAATTGCGTCAAAATTTACGAACTAAGTTAATCTAAAACATATATACACTACAATACACAACAGAGATTCTTCATATGGTTTTCAAAGGTTTATCTCATCACAATTATATCATAGAAGTATCAGTCCTGTTTTCCAGTATAATTCTTTTTATCACAGTAATTTTTATTAATTATCTTCTGTGTCTTTTTCACTATAGATAAAGCAGTATTAGCTAATTCTTGCACCAATTCTTTCTCTAAATATACTAAATAATTAGTAATCATCATTCTAATTAGTACATTCTAATTTGAATAAACAAGAGTTTTAACCTTTTGTTATTCATCGTCCTGTATTATAATCGAAGATCGTAGTGTTCTTTTGAATCGACGTTTGCTCCAAATTTCCAAATTACAATTAGTAATAATTTTTCTTCTCTTTAAAAACGATAGTTCTGATGGAATGGTTATCCAAACTCTACCCATTAACTTCCGGGATTTCATTTTTAAGATCCATTTGAAGCCTCTAGAATTCATGACGTCCATTCAAAGAATGAATTCATCTATATTTACTAATATGGTTTAGTGTTGATATGATGTATTATGCAAGGTAATCGTAAATTTAGTGAATAGTAGTGGATTCGTAATCTCCATGCAGATGGTTGAAGGATAAAGTCTAGTAGAATTTCTAGTAGAATTTCCGTCGATATATTCATCCAAAAAAACCTATCGGCGTGATGTGATATGTATGCAATTTTCGCATCTGTTACAGGAGCTTGATGCTTTTTAGACGATAGTCCTAGCTATGACCAACTATTTAGTTTTAGTGTTTCCAACTGCAGACCACTTGGAAACACTGATTTTCTTCTAACAAAGACGACTCTATATTCTTCTGGTTTGCCCCTTTTGATCCCCTTAAAAATACTAAAGGATTCTTTAAAGTATTACCTATTACTTCATAGCAATCACCAGGAGCCAATACGTTCATTACTTTGTTTGGCCGAGCAAGTATCAACACAACCTGTGTTTCCATACACTTCATTCCACCTAAAACGCGCCTACACAGCTTATTTCTACATGGTGCTCAGTTATTTAAGATATGCAGGGCGTGTAAATTATCTACTTCAAATTTTTAAAGATATCCATCATGGATTTTAGGCGTCAAATGGCAAATATGATCAAGGTATGTTTAACTATACTTCATTTTTTGGCTTTATGATCATAGTCCATTTCACGTTGACATACTTCCGGCAAATCATTCGTAGCATTCCGATGTAGTGCTACAGTCTTTTCTTTTGCATCCCTTTCTTCTTGCTGATACAACAGCCTAAAATTACCTAAGAAAATTGTTCAAAGAATTTCAATCAACAAAATACAGTTGTTGCATTGTCATTTAATGAATTCATATAGCGCCTATTTTGTTTAATTTTATTCCTCCAACGTACTTTTTAATTTCTGTTATTTTTTGTTGTATCATACATTATTTTCTTCTAGATTTTCACAATTTTCTCAACAACTCTTATCTTATTTTGTCGGATTTATCTTTATAAATTCTATTTTTTTTCGGATTTAATCTCTTAAATTCAATTCAATTTCTACTAGTATTCTTCTTTGTAAATTGAGTGTATGACGATGAATGCCGACAAGTCACCGAAGAAAAAAGAAAAGCGTGGCTAAAAGAACTACAAAGGAACAGCAGGAGCAACCGCTGTTACTACGCAAATAAGAAATTAATGATTTCAAAACTATCAAATAAGGATACAAAAGTCAAATGTATAAAACGCTTATATAACCTGAAGGAATATATGACTGTGGACATGGACAATTACAACAAAAGACAAAGTACTGTTGAGAATATTCGAGCAAAAAATAATGCGAAAAATATTTGAATCGATACCAAACATAGATGGAACATGGAGAATACGCACAAATAATGAGATAAACCAAATAAATAATGGAATGGACATTGTCCATCATGTGAAAGGTCGAAGGCTAACATAGTTGGGACATGCCTGTAGAATGGAAGGTAAAAGAACAAGCAAAGGAGCTATACAATGGAGGCCATGTGGGACAAGAGAAAGAGACAGGCCCAGAATAAACATCAGTAACCCAAGAGCGAGAAAGAGTGAGTAGTATGGAGGAAATTAATCAAATACGCAGGGTTATGATGCAAAAAATGTTTTATATGGACAATTATGGACCGATTTTGATCTATATTGGATCTCATTAGTGTAGCGCAGTCTATACAACATTTTAATAGATAATAGATGTCACCTCAGTGCATGTAGCTACCTAGGGTGAACGTGTGCTTTTTCTTATTGGTAAGTCTTTGCAAAAATTTTAGATTTTTTATTGCTCTGCTTCATGGAATGCAATTAGCATGAGGTCGAAATTTATGTAGAGCTCACAGAATCTTGCATAGTTTCCTTTTCATAAAAAAGCGCTTGATCGCCGATAACCTAGAAAAAGAACATATTTAACACATACATGTATGAACTACATGAGGATAAAGCTACCAAAATTGTCTTTACAAGTATACTGATTGATATTTCTGTCGAAGACTACACCAATATTACGGTGATGTCTGATAACTGCTTGTTTGCCAATGATGTTAGAAAACTCAGTAGGCTTAGTGTAAGAATGTAAGCTAAGGGTTCATCACCACCTTGTAAAACGACGATTATACTATTCGATAATAAAATATTCGTGGTTGTCCTCTGAATTTTGCTTGTTTGATTGCGGAGTCTTACTATGCTATGTTTAAAAAATAGTGTTAATACTGTTACATCTTTATAGATTCAAGAATTTAAAGCTATTTTGTATAAAACTCAGAAGTAAAATTGCATGTCTTAGGGCCGTCCCAATTAACGATGATATTTTTGAAAATTATTCAAATGAGACGATGTAATCATATTATAAGTTATATTTCTTTCTTCTGTTTTGTGCTGATATTCTCGAATCGTTTTGATAAAATTTTCGAATCCTTTTTGCTAGATAGTTTGATTAGTTTTGAAGTAACGTACTAGATATCATTTTGCAGTTTGTTTTTGTACAAAATCCTAGGAAAAAAAAAACAAAGTTAGACGTCTCTAGATAGTCAGCTAGTTAACTTCTGCATATTTACAAATAACACAAATGAAAATTGTCATCTCAACAGATGAATGATTTCTCTTGATCTATGACTTTACCTAGTTGAAAGAGTATAATCGTTTTTTATAAGGTTTTCAGTATGCCCAAAATATAAATCGGATCGATGACTCCACTTCTCTCTATGACTTGTGAACAAAATTTTTATTCATATTGTACAATAAATAATAACGAAAGTATAGATTTTCAAATAACAGACAACCGACAATTTAAATTACTCTCACACAATAAAATTCATAGCATTCTATTTCGAAATAGATTAAACAAAGAGCGGCGTATCTTCATTGCGTCGGTGAAATGCGAATCACGTTTTATTATTACCAAATACCACCAGCGTCGTAACATCTAAATGTTAAATGCAAAACTCGTTAACCAGAAATCGCGCACTTTTATTGCAATTGCTCGCATTCTGGCACGTGCTGATTAGGCCCGGTATTTTCGGTGAATATCGTGACTGTATGTTCTAGCTTTGGGCAAGGTGATTATTTTCAATTCCGATTTCAAACAAACACATTTTTTATTCCGGCTGCAGCGATTAATTGAAGTGAGCGTACACGGTATAAATATAAATAAAAAAGCAGCGCCGGTTCGAATTCCCCTGGTGCAGTAAATGCCAGGCCTTCGAGACAACTTTCATGTGATTAGAAGGAAATGTATATAGTGAAATTCTATAGGAGTTGAATTTCTGTTTGGACAAGTTCATTGGTTGTGTGTATTTAGGTTAATACGGTTGTCCATGGTTAAGGTTAAAATTAATGTTATAGTTCCAGTTTTTGCAACCTTTAATTATTTTCTTCTTTTTTAATTCACATTAGTTGTATCTACAAGAATTTTCGTACTACTTATAGTAGAAAATATTATTTTAATTTCTGTGTTACATTAATTACTTTAATAGATTGTAACCTAGCTTCTGAGCCATAGTCAATTTAACAATTCTGCTTTTACAAAAGACGATGAATTTACTTTAAAAACTCTATAAAACTTGCATGCAATTTTCTAAAAAAATACTCTATTATTAGTGGAAACAAAACAACAACTTTCAGAATTTAAACAAAGATGTAAATAATTAATTCAATGAGTATAATGATTGTAGAAAATATTTAGACAAGGACTTTAAAAGTTCATGGTTGAACCTCTTTGATGATGCTGCATCAGAGACTCTGAAAGTTAGTATGAAATATCATTTCTTGAACCAAAAATATCGATCATGGAGGTGTTTTTGATAATTTATTTCTTAGCTAAGTACCTTCAGGAAATGATCTATAGTATCCAAACGAAGATCGGACTAGCTTCGTACTTTGACCTTAGAGATGTCACCGATGTACAATTTGTAATAAGTGCATGATAAAAAACTGAAGCTTTGAATCATTATTTTAATTATTGGAATAGACATATGTCAAAAGATTCCCACAATCTTTAGTTAGATAAGTAATTACTTGATGACACTGGAAGTTACTTTTGTAAATTGAGAAGAATACCTTAATTTGTTTTAATTGCAGAAACACAATATGAATGTCTTTTTTTTCAGAGGTTGGAATCATCATTGTTACCTTTTTTACAGCTTCATGAAAAGTTCTATGGATCTGCATTTAAACCAATCCCTCAAATTCCGCAACCGTAAGATTCTTCTTTTACTAATGTTCCTATCTTCCTTTATTTTACCCTGCATGATCATTCTGAGTATCTCATATCTCTGCCCTCTCATTACATATCCTAGATATTTTAGCTATCTTCTCTCTTTGTGCTGTTAATACACACAGTACCAAAATTTTCCAATATTGTGACAATTTATTTAGTACAGAATTAAACACCCTAACTGGCAATCTGATAGGATTTTGTCTCTGGATACCGTTTATAACCAAATAAAAACTGGTAACTATATAAATTACCCCAAGCCACCAAGGAGAAAAAATGATGAATTTTGATCAAACTTATTTCTTTTTACTCAAATCGATTCTCTTATCATATTATGTTAAAAAACTTATTATTCCGTTATAAATTTCATAACTTATCTTTTACAATCATTATAAAATTGTGTGCACTTTGCAATAATCTGTGGGAACGCTGTTTTGAGTCGATAAATTATTATTCAAATTTGATATGGAGGTTCGTTTTGATTCTCAAACGACAAAAGCATGCCAACTAAGCAATACAAGGAGCCAATGGTTTTGTCTACACTGAGCCGAATTTGCTGATTTTTCAGAATGACCTCAACCAAAATATCGACTTTATTTCTAAAGTCAGCGCTTTTCGTACCTTCCTTGCAAAACGTTGACCTATCCCATGGCTACTAGTTTGATCTAAACAAGTTTAGAATACCCAAAGCTCTAGGTATCAGCAGTATGTATACCACGATGATGAAAATTGACATTCAAATGAACTCTTCTTAATATTGTAAATATTGCAATGCGTTTAGGATTTTTTTATCAGCTTGGAAGCCAGTACTCATAAGGCGGATGAATCTCCCCTCTTTCCACAAATGTTCCTAGTGTTTTAGACTAATTTGTTAAGAGGATTCTGCTGCGCCATTCTTAGTTTTCTTTTTTCAGAATTCAATCAAAATCGCCAGAAATTAGCTATTTGTTAAAAAGCGTTTAATAATGATTGTTATGATGGCCTCATTAATAAAACCATCTGTGTTCAATTCCTCTAATGATTTATTAAATAGAAAGCTTTGTAGCAAAATTTAAAAAAAAAAACTTTTAAGCAATCATTTAATTTGTACAAGTAGATTTTGGATTTAGATATAAAAATTGTACAAGTGTTTCAGGATGCTTTGCTTTATCTCCGATACATCAAATGCGCCAATTACAGTGTTAAAGGTGGTAATTGCTGATCAAGTTGTATTTAGACAAACAATGCAATGAAACCTCGAGTTCGATTGGCTGTGTGTGGCCGAATATTATCTTGAATCAAGAGGATCCCTATATTCAGCATGCAACGCCATTTGTTCTTGATTATTTAAGAGTAATTTTCAGAATTTATTGCGTCACTGCGAAGCGAAAAGTTAACAAGCAAAACACTCCCTGTCCTGGCTGAAATTATCTGTTTGAATTTCATTTTGTTCGATATCAATGCCACCATTTTATGGATTGCTGCATTGATTCCAACATAACATAGATCTATTTGGTTTACATAATAATCTTCACCCTCGGCAACATAATGCTTAAGGAATATAAATACGCTACCTTAACGTTTAGTGTTTACGTTATTATTGTTATAACAGTTAAGAATTCTCCGTGGGTTTTCGGTTCTTATCCGCCCAAAGAAGAAACTAGTATAACGTTCAGTCAATAGACGAGACCTTCATGGTAATATCTTTTTTTGCTAGGTAAGAGGTCTCTGGGGTCTGAAATCCCCTTTATTTATTATAAGAGTCGGGCAAGGCATAGAACGTATTTCACAGGTTTCGCTCATTCTAGAACCTTCAGCAAGTGGAATTTGCAAAAACTCCTATTATGGGCAGGTATTTATTTAGTTAACAATTTCTGACAGATTTTTACATAACAAATACCTTCTACAACTTACCCATATGCAGATGCACCTGGAGATGCACCGCAGATGTACCTTTAATCAAAAACCAAAAGACAATAAGAATTGATAGAGAAAAGGCATGCCGAGCAAAATAATCCGGAGAATCTGTGGTCAGTATGCAAACATATATTCAAAAACGTACAAGAAAATAAATAAGCTAAAAAAAACAAACATGCCGGAAATCATGGATGACGTCAGAAATCTTGGAGCTGATGAAAAAAAGTCATAAAAACAACAACAAAAATGAATGCAATAACATGTTAAAGGTAATTAGAAAGAAAATCAGAGAAACCAAAGCCACATGGCATAAACAAGAATATACGGAAATCGATAATTATGAAAGAAAATATGACCTATTCAATCTACACAAAAAAACTAAAAATAGAAGCCTGCTTAAACCAAACGACAAACACAAACAAAATATTTAACATTAAAAAGCTACGGGAGAGTAGTTCTGAATATGGAAGAATGGTGGCTGTAAGCTAACCAAATCTCACCTATTGATTCACATGTAATTTTAAGTTATATTAATTGTATGTTGTAATGTGAATATGTGAATAAATAAATAAAATAAATAATTAAATAAATATCAGGACTAGAAAATATAAATTCTACAGATGGTCCTCAAATTATAAAGGAAGAAGTAGAACATGACATATAAACTAATAAGAACTGTTTAATTTAATATACGACAGTGGCTTATTACTAAAGAACTGGCCTCAATCAACCATTGTACTAGTTTCAAAAAAGGATAAAGCAACAAAATAATTCAGCGAATATAGAACAATTTGCTTAATGAGTCATGTATTGAAAATATTCTTGAAAATAATTCAGAATATACAACAAATTAGACGAAAGAATTGGAAACACATAATTCGGCTTCCGCGTGGCTGTTACACACGGAAAGTATTATTCGCTCAAGTAGTAGGACAAAGATGCAGTGATGTTAACCATGACACCAACATTAGATGTGCTGACAACACGCTATTGCTGACAAATCAAGTGAACAGTTATATACGCTTATCAAACGCGTAGTAAAAAACAAGCAGAAAATACGGACTGAAGCTGAATACAAAAAGGCCAAATACCTAATCGTCAGCAAAAACTAGAAGGTACAAGAAAATGGCATAGTAGAAGACCAATTAATAAACTAAAATAACTAGGCACGATCATTAATAATAAAAGGGTAGAAAGAAAGCCAGAATCGCACAAGGAAGAGCAAATTTCTTGATACTCAGAAACGTTCTGGGCAGCCAAAAGTTTAACCTAGTATTGCACAATAGAATGGTACAATGCTACATCTTCCCGGTTCTACTATACGGGGCAGAGGCCTGGACGCTAACGGAAACATTAACCAAGAAGTTAAACGCGTTCGAAATATGGATCAGCTGGGTACCAACAATTACGATTGAAGCTGTCCTCCAGAAAATGACTAAAGAATGTTTACCAATGGTTTGGGAAAACATCAGCCGAGCTTTTTCGTCCAGCGTTAAAAAAAAGATGATCATAATCAACATACCAGTCACAGTTTTTAGGTTTATTCTAGAAACCCTGGAGAGATGGTCTTACTTTTATTACTTGCTTTACTCCCAACACCCTTGATAAGAAAAGATTTGAGTAGATTTTGAGAAGCTATTAAATAAAGGTACTATCATTACTCTTGAACTGCGCTACGCCGATTTTAAAAATCGGATGTCGAAAGGGAATAAATGTTTATATTATTATTATTATTATGACAGTTGAGAGTTCTCTAAAATTTGTCGGTGGGAATTAGTACAACGTAGAGATAATAGGCGGCACCTTTATGGTAATAACTTGACTGATGTTTTACCCGAAGAACTACAAAGTAGATTGATTTTCTGATTCTCCGTCAACATTTTTGGTACATTTTGACACCAGATAACTTAAGTGTTTGGTCACAATTTTATAGAACACTTCTTGAAACTTGAGATAACGAAGAAGTGCCTGTTTTCGCTAATTTCTTGCATCAAATCCTCAATAATTACAAAGGGTCATCCAGTCTCTTTCTCGTCGTAAACATTGTTGCAGTCATCCTTAAAAACTCTAACCCACTTCGTTACCGAATGGTAACTCCTAATCTTCACAAATCTGACGATAAATTTCTGTCCTTCGGCACTAAGAAAGTGGATCTCACAGACAACGTGATTTGCAATCTGCGTGAGCATAAAACAGTTTAAACCTGTGGCTTTTTAACAGATGAAGGATCACAATGCATGTGCGCTGACTGCCGATCGCAGCACTGCAGCGGCAAAATTTCAAAACGGTGCTTCGTTAAAATATAACTCGTATTTTAATTCCTAAGGGAAATTAGTGAATTAGAGATTAATAGTGATATTTGGCAGATCGAACATCATAATAAGAAGTTGTCTATTTTTTGGTTTTGGTTTGTTATACAATCTGTTACAGAACCCTTTTGGAGTTTCAATTAATAATACAATTTTTAAAATAAGTTTTGATCAGCATCTTAGATGATTGGACAACAGCAAAGGCCAGTATTATCAAATGTGGATATTTTTCTGTCCTCCCCTCAAACTATTGTTAAATCAACTTAATCAGAGTTTTAGATAAAAAATTGTCGAAAGGGCTGGGTCGTACCTCGGTTTTTCATCGAAATTAAAAAAAGATCGACCAGAAGTGTTAATGGAGTGTTTAATAATAGCCTCCTTCATAAAAACATCCATATTAAATTTCTCGAATATTTTATTAGACAGGAAATCTTTTTCCGAAATAATATTTCTAAGATATTATACCAGTTCCTTTAAAGATCATCATTAGAGTACCTACTAAGAGGGGTGGAGCTTAAGAAATATTAACAATTAACTATCTTGGTTAGAACTAAAAATAACTCTTAATTTCTTTCACAGATATTTTGTGAAACAAACAAAGTGGTTTTTTGGGTTCTAACTAAGTTAGTTCAAAAATGTTTCACCTTGGGTTAAGTGAACAATAAATTAAATACACAATTAACTATTTGATTGAAATTAAATTTCATATTTCATGGCGTTATTAAAAAGCTTATTTTTATTAAGTTAATAGTATTGTTGAGTTATTTAACTTATTGAATTCGCGTTTCTATAAATACAAAATCAAGCCTTTTAGTCCTTTTAAGAGTACATGGGTAGTTGTAGATCTTGAAATTAGTAAAATATTACAGCATTTGTGTGAGATATGTCTATTTTAATAAGCACAAATAGAGACTATTTACACGACGTTAGTTCGGGCCGGCAATTGGATGTGTGACCGGTACCATTCGCTTTTGGGATACGATTAGTGGCCCTTTAGAGTCATGGGGACAATCCTTTAAAGTAACAAGCGTATTTACACTCCCACACAAATACACACAGGGGAATGACCACGTGTCAATGCCAAGACACTACTAGTAGAGACTATTAAAGGCTAATTGTAATTAACTAACCCTAAAAATTATATTTTTATTCCGTAAACGAGCAATAAGTACTTAACTGGTAAAAAAACATGTAAATATATCTGAAAATAAACATAAAAAACAATATTTAAAAACAACACTAGGTAATCAAACCTATATTCAAAATATTTCAGGAAATGATAAATAAAAAGGCTATTTTAGAAAATTATTTCCAATATAGTTTAACAACTATATTTTACATATTAGGTAAAGCAACATTCTAAGGAAACATTTGAAAAAACGAAAATTTCTGCTAAATGGCTATCGACCTTAAATTATATTATTAATCCTGTTTAGTTTATTTTTGCTGTAGCCATCTATGTATCAATAGAAAAACTTGTATAACTATAATATGTATGTTAATTCACTTTCGTAATATATGCAACCTAAATAGCACGCTTGTAAAGTGTATACGTATATATTAAACGACAATAATCTATAAAATTTTAAATAGGAATTATAAGAGCGGAAATCGTGTAACAGGTTGTAAACATATTGTAAACATGACGTTCGCGTTTTAGTGTTTCGGATGTAAATGCCAAGTTCAACGTAACACAGCGTCCTTGCTTTGTTACTTCACGCTTCGTTCGACAAACGAACCAGTTTTCAATGCGATGGCATTTTTTCTTTCTGTTATTGCCGCAATTTAACACGGAAGCAAAATTCTTAACATCGAACGAAAAACATGTATATTAAACACTAATACTAATAAAATATTTAGTAAGTAAATGTATATTGATTTATTTAAACTGATAAATACCATAAATAAAATATTAAATCGAGCAATTGTTTAAGAAATAAAATTACATATTTCTTTGCTTTATCTTTCTTTTAGATTTTTTTTCTAAAATACGAAAAATTCCAATATTTTCTTTAAATTTTTCTAATAAAAAAAATCTCGTAATTCGAAAGAAGAAATATTTAAAAAAGAGATTAAAAAAGGTATAATCCATCTTTTGGACATCATAGTTTCTGATACCAATTGTATAAAATTTTAACATTTTCATTTGCGCCAGTTTAAGACGTGATTGAAATATTGTAATTACTTCCTTAATTCTTTATATTTGCGTAATTTATCGCACGTATAAAATAACCGTTTGATTGTGTAATGCTCACTTCTTGGATTAGAATTTTCTTGTACGTTTCTTTATTGATAAATTCGTGTAGTATAAGTTCATATCCGGAATGTAAAAATCTTAAATACATTTGTTTATTAATAAATTCGTATACTGTAAGTCCGAAATTTAAAATCTTTAAGGTGCTTAAATCAATAAATTTAAAGGAACTACTGTAAGAAATATAATAAATATTGGCATTAAATAAAGTTTGTGATCATTAGAATGCTAAGTATTTAAGCGTGTATACATTTATGAGCAAAGTATAATTAAAACATTAACCGGTAGAGTATCGTTTGTATTAGTGCAAATTAAAGATCAATGTTAATTACAGCACTTTCAGTGAAAGTATAAAAATGTGACATAATTAATTAGTCGGAATGATTATTCAATGCAGAGGCAGGGTAAAAAATTATTTATGCAAAAACTATAAATAAAACAGTTATGAATTAAGTAATAACATTAAGAGCAAATATGAAATGAAAATCAGTTTAAAACCATCCAGGATATTTTAAAAGTCATATAATCGTAAAAATATTTTTATAAATCATAAAAATAGAAAAGAGCTTGTTAATAAATAATATTATATTCTCCGTGTTTTTTTTGATCAAATCAAACATAATATTATTTGTACAACAGATCTTCAATTAGATAATTGAATTAAGTCAATTTCTCAAGGTTGTTTTTCTAAAGGTTTAGGCATTTAAATTTTGTATTAAACGATAAACCTTTTTTGAAAACAACACCCCAAAAATAGGCCAATTAAAGTAGAAATTCTAGATTTTTTATTATGTGAATAAAACATTAATAATTAATTTCAGTCGAAATATCTGACTGGAAATACAAAAACATGAATATAGGTAATAAAAATGTGGACTCTCAATAGTTAACCATTTACCTACTTTCTCATTTAACTAGTCTGCATAGTATTTAAATAACAATAAATGCTTCATTAGACGATTATAAATTTATTATTATGTAATTTATGATTTAGAAGCTTTTCCTTTTTCAAAATGAGCATATCTATAGTCGACCCGTCGAGAGTTGACTGTGATTCATCACTCTATATTGCAAGAACCAGACACACGTTCCGTCTTTTATTTCTTCTGTCCTGTCATCTTAGGATGATGATAGAACGAGAAAGATATTAATTGCTATACAATCTTTAGAACGAAAATGCATGAGCCACAGTCAGCTTTCGACGGCCAGACTTTAGGTTTTTACACAATATAATAGCGAATTTCGACTCAAGGTCACCTGCAGCTAGTCACATCTCCCTATCTTACTACTTATTCACATTAAAGCCTTTATTATTTTGCTATATTCAAACAAACATTCTTCAATTGTTCTTACATTCTTATTCTCCATCGCCACAATGTCCCCGAGTCACCTACGTCTTTCTATCCTTTGTTTTTCTAACACGTAAATGGGTCTAATATTGCTATCTCATTTGTAGTTAGCCTTTTAAGGTTTTCTAGCTAAGATTTCTTCATTTGTTCTCACAAATTTTGACTTTCTAATATCTGCGTTCTGCTACCTAGATTCTACCTACTTGTGAAGTACAATTAACGCCAATTTTTCTAAATCTAATATCCTCTTTAGATATTGAATTATCGCCCTTACAATTATTTTATGTTCAGTGACTTCACACACCTTTATTTCATATAATGGTATTGATCTCACACATGCATCTCGTTATATAATTTCATAATTACATTAATACCTTAAACGCTATTCTATATTTTCCGTTCGCTATTAATTTTCCTCTTAACTTCTAGCCCATAATTTCTACATGATGCGTTATGATGAACATATTTCCCAGATATTCTTAATTCTTTTTCCTATCTACAAAAATTCTCCTTTCTTTCTCCTCTCTTTTACATTGAATAACCTATTATTACTATTAACCTTAGCTTAGCCTGGATAAGCTCTATGACTTAATTTATGCTCATCATAACCAGGTTAACAGATATCTTATTCCACAATGCGATCCAACTAAAAACGCTTAGATAATAGCTTTTCTACTTTAACACTACAACATGTTTCATTATATATTTCTCTTTGAAACTCTCCACTAGCAACTTCCTGTTCTACTTTTTTCTAGTTTGTCAGCTCTTCATCATCCACTTTAGTGTAGCTATCTCCTCGACCATAGACTTTCCTGGCTAAAACCTATTTGCACTGCTGGTATTCTTTTACTTTCATATCGAATTTTTAGTTACAATAGGCATAAATATTTTATAGAGTCAATTAAATTGGCCCCGTGTATTTGTTTATTATTGTTTCCTCTCTCAACCTTTTTGAAAATGTTTTCTCTTTTACTCATCATATTTAGTTTAATCTACATGTTATGCTTTTCTTATCATCCTTCTTATTTCTTTCTAATAGCTCTTCAAAATAAGTACTTTGTAATTTAATGTTTTTACATTCTTTATTATTCTTTCCATTTTGTTATTTATTCTTTATTTTTCTAATAATTTTCACTAGTTGTGTTTTATGATGATATATTTCATCTTAGACCTTTCTTTCTTACTGACACATTCCTATTACCCTTGCTGTCCTTAACTTGCTTACACCCTTTATAAAACCATGCTACATTACCCACATATAATTCCCCTTCCTTCTCGTCATAACCTACCTCCCTCTTTCTACTAACGAAATATCTACTATCATTCTGACATAAACCACCAAAAATTCTGTCCGAAAAAGGGGGACAATAAATCTGAATAAAAGTAAATGTAGAAGATTCCGGATACCGAAGAAGATACTAGCTCACTCAACATCATAATAAAGAAAGGGGAAAAGAAGAATGGGCGTAGTTTACAATTAAATCTCAATTGTAAACTCCGCCCATTCTTCTTTTGCCCAAAATTTTATGTTTTTATTTTTATTAATTTGTTTATATGTATAATTCAAGGAAGGAGACCAAAGATAAATAAACATTTTATTAGCATTAATTTTCTTCGTCCTCTGACCATGTCTTATCATCTAGTTTTCTATTATCTGCTTATTTTTCACTTGCCTAAATTTTCACTGTTATTGGGAAATGATATTTCATCCTAAAATCCTTCTCATAATTTTAAAGCTCATGCCACTAAAGTAGTATTCTTCTACTCAATTACTGATTTGCCTACAATATTTCACCCTTTAATCCAATTCAATAGACACACTAATTATTTTCAACGCCTACTAATTTGCCCACCTAATTGACTCTACTTAGTTCTGAATTTTTTGCTTATTTTAATTCTTTTTTCTTGACCTATTCCTTTGGTTTCATTAGTCCCTGATTCTGTTTTTATATTATTAGCGTTTTCCATGAATACAATTTTCTCTATTCTTTTCCACTTTCATATAAACATTCCTTCTTTTCCAACATGTTCATCTCTCTGCAAAGTTTTCATTCAAACTTTCACAA
The DNA here is from genome assembly GCA_963969525.1 of Ontholestes murinus. NCBI lineage: Eukaryota > Metazoa > Arthropoda > Insecta > Coleoptera > Staphylinidae > Ontholestes > Ontholestes murinus. Next base: position 44,063,569 of record OZ018397.1, on the reverse strand, counting down.
ACTAGGCGTTTATATTATTTCTTATATTATATTATTTGTGGAGTTGGAATCACTCTGAAACCAACTTGGAGGGTTAACCCCTTCTTCTGTTTTCTACTAAAGTAATTGGCTCTGAGTGGTATTTTTTGTTTGTTTTGGTTTTATCTTAACTGAAAAAAGTTATCTTCGAGTGGTCACTCTTGCCTAGGGTTTAGTGTTTGGAGTATAAGGATTGCAATTTCAGAAGCAAATCTTAATATTTTTCATCGATATCAAGATCTCTTGACTTCATATGCAATGGGGTATTATTGTGCAACTGTTGCACCAGAAGCATCAGATCAGCGAAATATATACTTGCTAACAAATGCTTCCAAAGTCTTAAAATGCTGCATTTTTAAATTCAATTGTGACAAGTTTAAAATTGTATTATCAAGATATAATGTATAATTCAATATCTAACAGAAAATAAAGGGATATTAAATAATCTTCTAATTAATTTTGATGATGATTACACAGTATTATTTAAAATAAATAACTATGTATCATTAATTATACATGAGAACTATGTTTGCAGAAGTTGAAAACTTTTCTTATTTATTTAAGAATTAGGCAACGTTGGTTAAACTTTTAGAGCGGTTACTCTTGCATAGAAATCAGTGTTATAATCATTATTTTCGGGACAAAATCTTATTTACTAATTTTGGTAAATAGAAAGTCAGAAAAGTCAGTGGCATTAATTAGATTTTCGATAAAAAGATAAATCTATAAATTCTAGTGTTGCTAAAGTCTTCAATTTTCACATATAAAGTTAATTTTGTTAACTAGTTCAAGTAAGTCACTAAATAACAGAAAATCAAGTTGAAATGGTGAAATGATGACATCACTTATTGTGCAGTCACTTACATTGATTTGAAAAATTCAGTATATTTTAACCACAAATAATTATTTGAGTATGGATTACCACGTAGTAATGGTTGCAACCATTCTCTTTATCAGTGGAACACTGTTTTTTCAGGAGGTGGAAGCACTTTTATAATTATTAATGAACTGACTTAGTTTTTTCTCAGATTATTCAAATTACAAGTTCAATTAAAATCATTGCAGTCATCGCTCAATTACTCTGTATTCAGTCTACATCCCTTCATGAGAAGTTATATAACAACCTGAAGAAGACATCGAACATCTCTTAGAAAAATTGCGACGGCCATTCTTGGTAATGAGCGATTTTAATGCCCACAATCCTCTCTGGTATTCGTTGCAAATAGACTCTAGAGGTATAATATTGAAGCAGCTACTCTTTACATCATCTTACTGAATATAGGCCAACACAGTTCTTTCTCTGCTGCAAACAGAACTTTGTCGTACATAGATTTCCCTTTCGCTTCTACTGTACTTACACCTATTACCTGGAAAGTCACTCAGGATCTCTCAGGTAATGATTATTTTCAAATTTTTCCAATATTTTTCAAGAGTTACACATACATGTAAGACCAATCTCCAGTCAGTTGCCAATCACCTAGCAAAAACTTTTGCCCATTTTTCAAGTTCTAAAAGGTATAAACTTTCTGTCTAGAAAAAATAAACGTGAAAATTGTAAATTGAATTTTAGGTTGGTTAATCCCAAAAACTATAATTAACCTTTCACATTATGGAAACTAGATTCGGTTCTACGAGAATACGATTATACCTGGATCAGAAATTATAAATGATCAGTTTTAAAAACATATAGTAAACGATCAGTTGACTATATTTTTAGATGTTTTTTAACTGTATTTGGTGGACCGGCAAATTTCCAAAGTCCTGTCATGACTCCTGTCAAAACCGGTTAAGATCCCAAAAAACCATAAACTTTTCAATTTATTCAGCTGCCTCCTTAGACTAGCCATAAAGAATTTTTTTTTAAACCAAAACCAGAGATTATTGATTGGTAGACTTTTTAAATTTAACAGAACCATAGGAATTTTAAGCAATAGCCAGCCATCATTTGGCCCTTCCAATGGAATTGGAAGTGTTTTTAAAATTATCTGAATATGATAAATGTAGTAGAATAATGGAGAAACTCTTAGAAGAATATAGCAAATGGGAATGGAATTAAATGTTAAAGCTTCAGAAATTGAAGGGAATTAAAAGTAAGCTAAATTAGTATTCAAAAATGTAGAGAAGGGCACAGCATTTCAAAGAATAACAGTTTGAGTAATGAATAGAATTTTGGGGTATGGCAAGATTAATGTCTTAATAAAAAAAGGGTATATGGTAGAAGGACTTCATGCATTGGGTAAAAAAATACAAGGATTATAATGAAAAAGCATAATAGAGTTCATAGAGGATCACGAAGGTCTACATTTTGTTAAATTTTAGCAAAGAGTGTGTAAGATAAACGTAGTTGTGTTTATTAATTGAAATTATACTGAAATACGAATTTAAGAGGGAGTAAAGTATGTGGTTTTGGATGATGTTAAAGCAAAAAAATTGGGTAAGAAGATTAGCGAAGATTGGGGCAATTGGGTGGAGAAGTATATTATTTGAAAGAAGGACTTAGGGTATGTGAATAAAATGAGAAATTTAGAATTAGAGTAACTGTTAAGAGTATTCAATGATGACGGTGGGCATTCAAAAGCTAATAAAGATAGGTTTTTAGAATTTAGTTGGGCAAGAGTATATGCACAAGGAGAGTATGTAATACAAGGGCTACACTCTAAGAATGGCAACTCTTACCTAGGAATCAGTAATATAGTCTAGAATTTTGCTTTTGCTAACTTGACACCGCAACCAAAATTATAATCGAACTAACTTTAAGATGTATTTGGAAACATACTATGTCTCTTAATAATTTCAAAATTTTCATATTGCTTCATAACTGATAATGAACTGTAAATAACACTAGTCAGAACTATACAGAACTACCAAAGAATGAATCATCATTATAAAATCTTTATTAATGAAAAAACTGTCTTATAAAATGATTAACTATAATAAAAGGCAATATAAAATATGATCGTTATTAAAAAGTTATAAAACGTACTTAATTATGCGGATATAAGTATTCAAATTTGATACATATTTTGTAACCGGTTGATTAAATATGCGTACCACTGCCCGAAATTAAACACTATTAAAAATTTCCAAATGATTAATGTGTTCGTTTTGCGTTCCGTTTTAAGACTACACATGAAGTATTTACTAATTCAGGAATTTTTATTTCAAGGTTTATTAAACAGTTGGTTATATGTTTTTGATGTATCATTAATCACGTCAAACTGTTATATATTTAATCCTCTAAGGCTATTCCTTTTTACACAAGAATTTACAATAAAAATCCATTCTGTTGACGCCATGCATGCATTCTTGACGTCAATATTAATATAACTAGTTAATTATAAAATAAAGCACTAAAAACCTTTCTTCACACTGATTATTTGAAATACCAAATACTTTGTGTCCGAAATATATAGATATATTTGGTATTTCAAATAAACTGTGTGAAGAAAGGTTTTTAGTGCTTTATTTTATAATCAAGTTTATCTTCACGTAACTCATCCAATTAATTTACTATAACTAGTTAAGGCAAACGTGTAAATAATTGACACTGAGTTCATTATTTGGATAATATAATGTACTTACCAGGTAACCAGTCTTTTTTTATGATCGGAGATTATCATTAAAAAATGCATTGGTCATTAATTTAATTTATTTTACATCTTAGATACCTCACATTAACTTCCCCTATCACTTCTTCTGTCAAAGGGCATATTTGGAATCACAAGAAAGTTGTAGTATAAGACCCATGACGATACTCGCTGGCGTTCCTTCAATTGTTTCATGTACTATTAATCGACAGGCAATTAAAAATTGTTGAAGATTTCTTTTGTTGCCAAAGATTACCTTCGGAATATAGCAAGTAATGGTTAAATTTGCTCATGTATTTACACAAACAACTTTGCGAATGTAACGTTCTTTTCATTTTATTGATCTAAATGTTTCTATATACATCTTGAAGGAAAAACAAATTCTGTTTCATGGATTAAAGTTTATGAGTAAAGACTCGTTTCCTTTAGTCAATTGTTTTTTGTATTTCAGCTATCTATTGTTAGAATCAATAAAACCCCCCTCTAATGACTACTTCCTCCTTCTTTATTAAAGTTTTTTCTCTTTTCTTTAACGAATCTTTGGCCGAGAATTTGTTGTTTTTTTTTAAGGTTGGTACATGAATTACTCGGAAATGTCGATTAAGTTAATAAGAAAAATTATCCAAAGTTTTTAAGAAATTTAGAAATAGATTAGAAAATCCTATTCATCTAGAAAAAAATGGTGAATATTGCAAAATTGAATTGAAATAAAATTGATGGATAATTCAATTTTAGAATCTACTCGTATTTTTGAAAAGGTGTCCAACAAAAGTAAACCAAAATTTAGAATTCTTAAAGAAAATTCTCGTAATTTAGAGAAGATTTTTTTAATTTTAAAGAAATTAGAAAAACTATTCTAAAAAACTCTCTTAGCTAGCATTTAATTTTAACCTCCTAATTTATTTTTCTGACAGGGCAGAAAGACCTATGGTCGATAGCCCAGACAGTGACGTAATAGCCGCCATTAGCTATAACAAAATGTATCAACAAAATTTTATGTAAGTTGCTGTAATACAGATGTAGTATATATCATATATTCTAAAATTTTCACAGAAACTTCACAAAATTTCGAAAAATTTGAAATGCGAAATTACTGCAACATTTTAGAAAATGAGTTGATAAAAAATTCAATAAAATAAGGCAAAAAATTGTAGAAATTATTGAAAGGAAGAAAAATGTTTTTAAAACACTCTTTGAAGTAAAAAGTTGAATAAAATTAATAAAAAAATCAAGAAATTCTTTGGAGGACTAATTGTTGAAACTATCCAAAAGGTTGGCACAAATATTTATTATGGTTAATTCTTACGAAATAAAGAAAAATGTTGAAAAATTCTATAAATCTAATAGGAAAACTGCTAGAATATTGCAAAACTTTTCAATAAATTCACAGAATTTAGAAGAAAAATGGGTGAATTTACATAAAGTTCTAAAAACTGTAGAAAACATTTCTAAAAAGTTTTAGAATCCTTGAATGAAATTCTTACAGTTTGGAGGATTGATAGACAATTCGATATACTAAGGCAATAATGATAAGAATTCTAAAGGAATTTGAGAAAAAAAATCAGGAAAATTTTAAAAAGATATCCAAGAAAACTAAGCAAAGATTTAGAATACTTCAAGAAAACATTAGGTGGTTTTGAGTTTGAATACTTGTTATTTTTCATATTGTATTTATTAACTTAACATATATTTCGATCAGCGACGATCATTTTCGAAAGAGCTACAATATTAATTGTTCGCGCTGATCGAAAATCTCAATGAATAGAAAATGTCAGGAAAATAAATACAACAATATGAAACATGTTCTAATTTAAAATTACATAATGTTATAATTTCGTTTCATCAAGAGTGCAGTGAACAAAGAATCTACCGTACTTCTGGAAAATTGAAAATTCTCAAAAAGTTAATTCGATTCAATTCAATTCGATTCATTTATTTCCAAAAAGAATATTATGTACATTCATGGGTTGGTCAGTTTACTTAAAATTAAAGAAATATAAACATGTAAACTCGTTGTGACATAAAACAACATATAACATATCTGTTAAGATATGTTTTAGAAATCTACAGACAATTCTTAAACTCTTCAAAAAGTATTCACAAAATTTGAAAGAACAATTGGTGGATAATTTCAGAATCGTTAAAAAAACCTGAAAATCTGGAAACGAAAGTTACTGCAAAATTTAAAAATCCTCGAGGTAAATTCTCGCAATTTGGTGTGTTGGTCAAAAATTAGATGAAATAAGGCAAAAATGGTAAAATAAAAGAACATTTTTTTGAAAAATATATAAATTGTTTTTAAGAAATTAAGAATAAGATAAATAAGAATTTCAAAACATCAGAAAATTTGAACTAAAAATTGGTCCAAAGAATCTTTGAAGAAATTTCTAAAAACCTGAAAAATGGAAATTACTATAAAATTTAAAATACTCGAAGGAATTTTTTGGATTTTCGATGAAAAATGCATAAATAAGGCAACAACGATAAAAATTCTTGAAAAATACAAAAATCTTTACAAAATACTCTTCTTTTAAAAAGGTGTCCAACAATACTTAGAAAAAATGTAGAATACTTGAAATTTAGAAAAGGAATTGTTGCAAATTTCTAGAAGGTTGTATAAATTTTGATGAGATAAAGGTAAAACTCTTTAAAAAAGTTGGAAAATTTTATATATCTGGAATTTTGTAATACTCTTAACGACAATTCGCAAAATTTAGAAGAAGAAATGGCGGATAATTATAAAATATTTCTAAAAATCTAGAAAAAGAAAAAAAGCAAAATTTTAGAATCCTTGAGAAAAAATCTTGTAATTAATAGAAAATCAGATAAAATAGAGTAAAATGGTAAAAATTCTCAAGAAATAGAAGAAACATTTGTAGTAAATTCTAATATTATTTGAAAGGTAAACAAAACAAAGCAAACATTTAGAAAACTTCAAGAAAATACTGGCAATTTGAAAGAGACATTTTTTAATTCTCAAAAAGTTAAGTAAATTGCTTGGAGTTTATATGAAAAATTAGTAAAATATTCTAAAATATCCAAAATTTTGGTTGAAATTTTCCAAATGATTAGCACACGATTACTCGGAAATTCGAAAAAGTTAAAGCGAAAAATTATGGCAAATTTTTAAGAAATATAGATAAATGTTGAAAAATTCTATCAATATAAAAAGAAAATTGCTAGAATATTCTAAAACTTTTAAAGAAAATTCACAAAATTTAGAAAAAAAATTGGTGATATTGAAGACATTTCTAAAAACTGAAAAAATAATCTGCAAAATTAAAAATTTCGAATGAAATTCTTGCAATTTGGAGTATTGATGGAAAATTCGATATGCTAAGACAAATATGATAAAAATCTAGAGGAATTAAAAAATAAATAAGATATCCAAGAAAATTAAGCAAAAATTCTGAAAATCTGAAAGAGAAATATTCAAAATATCAAAAAATTTAAAAAAGTTATGGAAGAAGAAATAAATTACTAAAATATTACTGAAAATAATTAGATTTTTTGACAAAAATATCTTATTTAGAAAGAGAAATTGATGGATTGATTGATAATTTTAGACTTTAAAAAAATCTGAAAATCTAGAAACGAAAGTTACTGCAAAATTTTTGAATTTTCGAAGCATTTTTTTTCTGTTTCAGTATTCATTGGAAAAATCAATAAAATATGGCAAAAATGATATAAATTCTTAAGAAATAAAAGAAAAAAATTGTGAACAATACTCGCGTTTTTGAAAATATGAAAATATGAAAAACAAATATTCAAATTTTCAAAAATTTCAAAAAAGAAATTGCTAAAATATTATAAAACTCTTCCAACATTTAGAAAAAAAAATTGGTGTATATTCTTCGAAGATCATAATAATGGTTGCGACCGTTACTATGTGGTAATTCATGATAAACACTAAAATAAAACACTTACTATGTTTTTACCACTAAAATTTTAGTGGTAAAAACATAGTAAGTGTTTTATTTTAGTGTTTATTCTTCGAAGAAATTTCCAAACATCTGGAAATAGAAATTACTGGAAAAAATTTAGATTTATTGACAAAAATTTCGTATTTAGGAAGGGGAATTTCTAAAAAAAATAGGAAAAGTTATTGAAGAAGGAGGAAATTGAAAAAATATTCTTAAAAGATTTAGAAGCTTAGCAGGAAACATAGTAGACAATTTTAGAATCTTGGAAGAAATTTCTAAACAGCTGAAAATAAATATTATTGAAAAATTTTAGAATCCTTAAAGAAAAGGAAATGATGGAACATCTGTTAAAAATAAGGCAATATTGATAAAAATTCTACTAAATACTTGTATTATTGAAAAGATGTGAAATGATGAACAAAATTTAACAAAAATTTATAATACTAGAAATTCTGGTAATTTGGAAGATAAAGTATTAAAATTACAAATAAATAATGGAATATTCCTAAAACTTTAAACGAAAATTTTCTGTTATAAATGTAAATTTACAGAAACTAGAAGAAAAAATGGATAAAGAAATTACTCCGAAATTTTATAGTATTGGAAAGAAATTCTTGCAATTTAGAATAAAAATTATTAGAAAAATTTGATTCAGTAAGGCAAAAATCTTAGATATCATTTATTTTTGTTAGCAGATATCACTTTTAGGGCTCTTATAGATTTTCTAAATTTTTATAATCTTTGTATTTTTTATAACTATTTAATTCAAGTTGATTATCTTTAGGAAATATTTTGTTGTATATATTATATATAATATGTGGTTTTTATTTTACTTTATGACTTATTTTTAGTTTGTATTTATATTTTTTTATGATAATTTAGTAATTTTTAAATTTTAAGAATTAGTTTTAGTTGATTGTCTTCATATGCATAGTCTTATGATATTTTAATAATAATAATAATAGCAATAATAAACATATTTATTCAAAGTAGTCGTACATAGCATAATCATAATAAGGTACATTACAATTAAGTTACTTACATAACTGTTTGAATACGTCACAAAATATAGAAGAAATTTTAATATGTATTTCGATAATTCAGTTATACTTAAAGTCTTTTACTCATTGATAATACATATATATTATATTTTATATTGCACTTAAATGGACTTACGTAAATAAATAAATAAATAAATAAAATAGTTGAGTGAGCGTAATATTTCATAAGTCACAATGTTCTTGAACAAATATTTTTTAGTTCTTACTCTATGAACTAAATATCACGCATAATGCAATAAGCGCACGCAATTAATCATTTAATCCAATACACCATGATTAAAATAATTGCAAACAATGGATAATTTAATTCGATTAAACATTACCTTCTATGAAACATAAACGAACTATGAATCCATAAAATCAAAACGCATTACAATGCGGTTACAATTACGCGAAGTGTAAATACCACTGAAAATATCAACAAAGAATTGCGCAACTTGATAAACCATAACATTTACAGAAATCATGCTCGCTCGAGCTGAACTATAACTCAACTGTTTTTTTTCCTTCTTCTATAATATAATTATGGTTACGAACTTGAGGAAAATACAAAAACAAATTAAGCCTTCTGAGACGTGGTGTACGTGCACTAATTAATAGGTAATTAAGTCGATAACGGACTTATTGGTTCACAATTGCAGTTATAATTGTGGTTGGTGTAGTCTATGTGCTTCGCGGGCGTTTATGCCGTTGTTAAAGATGCAGGAATGCATTTGTTAAGAAGTGGTCAACATTGAGGAAGGAGCGGCCACGCGGCCGACTGTCCTATATAAGGATAAACGAACGGACGAATCTTAAGAGACGAGTGCACGGAACCAGTGATTATTAGTATTTGCAGTAATTTTTGGAAAAATTTTCGTTTTTCTTTCGTATTTAGTGAGGATGGCTCGTTATATTTCTGTCGCAATTGTAAGTACATATTCCATTAATCGAAAATTATAATACATTAAAAATAATGGTTTTGTTAGATAGCTAAAAGTTAACTTTTTGAAATATGAAAATATGTTTAATAAGAGTTTCTAATGATTTTTTCTTTGATAATTAATTTTGCAGACGTTTGGTTTTAAATAAATTTAACGTTTATTGGGAACTAAATAAATAAAATGCAATTAATAACCACAAATAAGTGAAATACTAGTTTTAACTGTGTTACTTTATCTGCTGTTGATAATAGTTACGTTAATTAAGCAATAAATTAAAGAAGATAAAATTTAGCATATAATAATTACTATTCGACTTAAATTTTCAATTTTCTTATATAGAACACAAACTTAATAATCAAATACTTGTAACATATAACTAATTTTATGTACTTAATTTTCAATATCGTAATCTATTTATCATAATAATATAAACCTTTTCTTACAATATATTTCAGATTTTAATTGAATTAAAATCATTGTTTAGTATCTACTGTGTAAAAATATATTTTGAAAATGGAGATTCCCTAGAAATATTTAAATTAATTAACATAATTTTGGTCTTTATATTCTTTTATAAGCTCAGTCTGTTTAATTATTTATTTAATACCCAGACACGATGAATTAAATTCTCACTTAACCCGTGGTGAAACATTTTTATTCTTCTTTATCTACTGAATTCAAGTGGATATCTTAAATAAAGCAATTAAATAAAACTTTTGTTAACGGTTCAAAAATTACACAGTACATTTTTTTCCAGAATTGAAGCATTTTTCAAAATTTACCATTAAAAATATAGTACAATTTTTAATAGATTTAGAAAACTTCAACAATTTTTTGTATATTTCTAGATTTTTCTAACATTTTGTATTTTCCGCTTGAATTTATCTAAATTTTACCTCAACTTCCTGGAAATTTTCAACAATTTTTCTTTCAATTATTAAAACAAGGAAAACAATTAACTTTTAATGCCACGCCCTCAAGGTTTAAGAATTTATTTTCCAAATTGAGATAATTTCATTCAAAGAATTCGAGTACTTTCCCAATTATTTTTTCATATGTGAGAATTATCAAAGTTTTTCAGCTTATATTTAGATCATCAGTTTCTCTGCAAAATTGCCAGACTTACTTTTAAGGATTCTAAAATTTTATAATGAATTTCTTGATCTAAATTTTTGAATTTTCTTCAAAGGTATTATATGTTTTTGTCCTTTTCTAATCCAGATTTCTTTAAACGATGAAAATTTTAATTTTATATTCTAGCAATGTTTTTTCTGGACTTATAGAACTTTCTAAACTTTTTCTTAATTCTTTAAGATTTTTCTAATTTTGTTGGACATCTTTTGAAGTATCTTCCACAATTTTGAAACAAAATTAGTTTTCTAATATTATTTTATCGAATTTTTCCATCAATTTATCTTCCAAAATTTTAACTGAGGTCTTTGGAGAATAATATAACAGATGTTTTAGAAGAAACAGGCAAGTAATGAAAGATTCCGATAAAGGTAATCACATCGAAACAACAAAAACATTAGTAAAGATGTTTATTTTTGGATATTGAGTTAAGTGAAGAGAATTTTAATTAAATAAATCACTGATTAGAATTCACTTTCTTTACAGTTGAAACCTAAAGTTTAGCTAAGATTTTGGAAAAGAAATTTATGAAAAAATTTGATAAAATAAGAAAAAATAATGGTGAAAATTTTTGAAACAAATAAGAATTTTTTTAGGAAATTGAGAAAATGTTTGAAAAGTTAAATAAATCTAGAACAAACATTGCTGAAATATAAAGAAAATTTTACATCCGTTAAGAAATCTGCAAAAATAAATGGCAGCTAAAATGTAAAAACTTTGAAGAAATTTAAAAAATATAGATCAAGAATTCTTGGATCGTAAAGGCATTCACTTCGTGGTACATTAATATTCAAAATTAAAAAAAAAACACTTTAATTTTTTTATACTACTTTAAACTTTATTCTGCAGTGACTAGTTTCGACTACTCGGTAATCATTTTCAAACTGTAGTATAAAAAAGTAAAAGTGTTTTCTTTATTCTAGATCAAGAAATTCGCTACAAAATTATAAAACATTTAATAGAAATTCTAACAATTTTGCTGAGAGATTTTATTTTACTTATTTTACAAGCTCTTTTAAATAAAGTACATATAAATATATGTACAAACAGGCTAACTTAAAAAGTTAAAGCATTGAACTTAAAGGTGGAGTTCACCACTTTTCGTGTTCTTCCACTCGATCCCTTATAGCTAGTAGCCGATAATGATAATCATCAAGCAACTCTGCTACTGAGGTAATATTTTCGCCATTTCTAGCATATTTATTGTTATTATATGACACTTATTAATAATTGATGGGAGAATCCAATAAAGTAAGCTAAAAATCTTTGGTCATTCTCAAAAATAAAAGAAAAGAATTGAAAAATGACTCCAATTTTTGAAAACAAGTCCAACTTAATTAGAAATTATTTAAAAATCTTTCAATGAAATTATTGCAATTTCGAAGATAACTTTTTAAATCTTGGAGGATTGGTCATGTAAGTTAAATCGCTTAGTTATTAGAAAATCAATTGTTGAAAATTTCGATAAGTTTATGGTACAAATATTGGAAAATTCTTAAAATTTAAAAAAATATATGCTTAAATATTCTAAAACTATTCAAAAATTCACAACACATATGTGTAAATTAATATTTATTTTAATTAATTTTTAATAAAAGAAGGTGAAATATTGTAAACAGTCTCGAAAAATGGAAAACAATAACTTGGGAAAATACTCATATTTTTGAAACGAATAAATTTTTATAATCTTTGAAAGAAATTAAAGCAATTTTAAGACGAAATTCTGGAATCTTAGGGACACCGTTAATTGTTTTCTTTACTTTAATAATTGAAAGAAAAACTATCGAAACATTTCCAGAAGGTTTCTGTAAAATGTACGCAAAAATTCAGAAAAATTTACGCAAAAATTCAGAAAAATTTAAGCGGAAAAATTTTAAGAAATGAGATAAATTTTGGAAAATTCGAGAAATATAAAAGAAAAACTGCAAGAATAATCACAAGCGTGTTATTAAAAGTTGTTTGGTTTTCTTATTTTAATAATTGGTTGAAAATTTTCAGAAAGTTAGAGTAAAAATATCTTGAGAATTCTTATATAATATATTTAAACAGAAAATTAGAAAAATGTTAGTAAACTTTAGACATTTAACATTATAGAATTCCTACATTTTTTAGGAAATGTCACAAAATTTGGAAGGTAAATTGGTAGATAATTTAATAACCTTTGAAGGAATTTACAAAAATCTGGAAAAGGAAATTAGGAAATTATTACAAAAATTGTAGAACCTTTGCAAGAAATATATATATATATATATATATATATATATATATATATATATATATATATATGTATATATATAAACACTTAAAAATTATTTGCTTAAGGAATTCAAAATATTTTAATTGTTCTTCTGCAGAATAACTTAGTTCCTTATTCAAGATTAATAACGTCCATATTGGAAGATTTTGCTGCACTAAGAAATCTTTCACCTTCAAATTGAATATGTATCAATTATTAAAATTGCCATATCTAAGGGATACAGTGCTTAAAAATCGAAATACGTCTTCGGTCTTTCCAGTGGATTTTGAATAGTCTTAGTGAACGTAAATTGCCTTTCCTATTACCAGTAATCTTATTTTATGCTTATCACTAGCATTTATGCATGTTGGAAAAGTTACGATTTCCTTTTCAGGCTTCTTACCCATGTGATGGAATATAAGTTTTCGCAGATAAAAATTTGTTTCATATGAATTGTATATTCCTCTTCATTTAAATGTAGCACTTTGGTTTTGGTTCATTTACTTCACCTTAAAACGTTTAATTTTTGGTAACATTACAACTATCAAAAATTTGCACCAGATATCGACAGCACTTAATTTCATATCTCGTTTTAAATATTGACTATAAAATTTTCAATCTTCCTTTGTTTTCTTTTTAATAATTTAGCTGTTTCTTTAATAAACTTGTTAACTTAGTGCATTTACAAGAAGCTATTTTTTTTTTCTTAACTTTCAATTTTTATTCCCAATTTGTTGCACATGAAAAGATAATTGAACCACACTATTTTATTGTAGCACCTTGTTTAGAACTTCGCTAATCTTCTACGCAATTGTCGCGATAGGATTGACTGTCTTATTCGTGACATTTCCTCTGCATAGTTACTACTATTAGCTACATTTCTCATGAATCCATTTAGGTAATTTCATCCCTTGGACAATTATTCTCGTGAATGAACCTTAAATGATCGTAATTAATATAGCTTCTTATGATCTTCTGTTTTATATTGCTGTATAATAACCTTTTTCAGGCTTCTTTGAGCTCATGCTTATATTTGACCTTTTAACTTTAGAAAAATAAAACAAGAAGATTTTTTTTATCTGTTCTTCTTTTAATATCGTGTTTCTTAACCGGAGGACTATCTGCTCATTTCTTGCTTCAATATCGTGTATCCTTCCCAGTTTCTAGAAACACCTTAATTTACTCGGTGCAGCTTGAATTTTTCGAGACATAAAGCTACAAAATGGTAATCAAGAAGCCAGGTTACATGCTCAATAATTGGTTTAAAAAGTATATTGAGGAAAAATGTTTAAGCTTAGCCAGTATTTCTGATCTAATTCTCTCAATCCGAGCCATTGAGAGAATTAGATTAGAGGATTAGATTTAAACAGTCGTAGGTGAATCCAAATTATTTATATCCTTAATCACTTCAAGCTTTGAAGTACTGATTTCTTTTTGATTATCTCTATACTAATTGTTGTCGCATGGCGTATATCTTTACTTTTTTAAACAGTAACCTGGAAACATCGCATTCAGAAACTGTAGAGTAGTAAATGACGTAAGGTGTGCCTGACGTAACGGTTTGTTACCATCTATTATGAATCTATTCAGGTTTGCTGTATATACTTAACAATTGTGTTCTATGGTGGTTATTAATGGAAACATCTAATTTTTTATTATACCTTATACCATTTTTTTACCTTATCTTCAGAATCTCTTCATCTATAGCCATTTTTGCGTTCATTTTCTACTTAAAGCTTTCAGTGTGTTGTTCTATTTACGGTTTTATAGGAAATGAAATATAACTTGGTCACAAAGGCCCTAGACATCATCCAGAAGCTCTCAGAGAATTGATTGCTATTTTTCGGTTGCAGTTGTTATATTATTTCCGATTTACTTCATTTTATTTCTTTGTTCCACAGTTTACAGCCGTATAGTAATATGAGTTGTGTTATGTATCACTGCATTCGGCTTTTCTTATTCAGTTTTCTATCGTTTTCCTATAGACATCCCAAACCTGAACCATTTTCTCCACTGTTTCTTTGAATTCCTTTTCAATCAGCTTCTGTACCGAGTAATTTAAAAATACGGTAAAATTTTAACAAAAGAAAGTATCTAAACAAGCAAATATATTTATAATTCATCCTTATTTACGAACAGTTGTAAAACACCAGTTATTAATTTTATTAATTTGTTATACGTTTATAATCACAATACAGAACTATCAAGAAACAATCTAAAATGACATAATAGAGAAAATTCTAGACAATTCATTCACTTCAAAACACAATAGTACGTGGGCTGTGAATAATAAATAGCAACATACATAGAAATTATCGCGTTTTCACTAGCAACATTACTATTGATACGTGATTGTGAATATTAATGTTACACCTGTAACGCATCAAACACATTCAGATTGATTTACGCATGCGCAGCAACACCAAACTGAATAAATTAGCACGCTCTGTCTTGTTTTGCAAATTATTTATATACGGCTTCATTATTATTCGAAACAGGTGTAAAAACGCGTGTTCGCGATCGATCCAGTTTTCGATTCTCGAAGGTCCCCATCGTGTGCCTTCGGGGAAACCAGAGCGGAAGCAAAACGTTCGACGTTCCTTGAGAGTTGAAAAAAGTTTAATTGCCTTCTAATTATCAGCATATAAGACGCAATTTAAAAAAATAATAACGCGACGCAGTTGGTGTCTCTTAAAGCGGAATAATTTTAACGTTTACATTTTTATGCAACGTAAATAAAATATGCGGAGATTAATTAATGGTTTTATTGGTTCTACACGTGAAGGTTTATTTATAACGTTATTAAATTTTATAGTATGTTTATAGTGAGAGTGATTGATATCTAATATATTAAACCATAATAATTCGGTATTTAAAAAAATTATATCAGAAACAAAAATTGATTGATCTAGTCTATACTTATAAATAATCATTATTATAGTAGAAATTTTAATTATTGTAGTAATTATTACTCCAGTTTTTTGTTCAGAACAAGAAACAGCGCTGAAATTTTTAATAATCCAATAAAAATTAAGCCGAAAGATAACTTTTCTTTGAGTAAATATTCAAAACCAACAGAACAAACCAAGTGTTTATCAATATTAAAAAGTTAACAGTTATAGGCATTAGTTTTAACAAATTTAACTTTCAAATTTTACAGGGATAAAAAGCATATTAATAATAAATTAATGGATGAATGAATCAATGAATTAAATAAATACAGGAATAAATAATTTAATAAATAATTGCAAGCATGATCGAATGCACAATTTAATTAATATAACATTTCTTATATTTCTTTATTGTTTATTGTTTATTGTGATGCTTTGGATTACCTGTCAACAAAATACATTAATGTACACATACATAAATAAATACACTAAATTTTGAGCACAGGAATCACAGGCGGACTTCATTCTTCAGAATGTTCTTCCAGTCAAACCAATATAGAATGTTTCCATTTATTGGAATTCTGGAGAATTTCTTTTACTTCTGTCTACATATATTTCACATCACTATAAAACTCGACATATTAAAATTAAAACAAATTCTTTTAGGTCATCTGTTTGGGAGTAAACGCACTAGCCCAATTCAATCCGACAATCCTTCAAGACTCCCGCGACCTACCAAAAGGCGACGGTACCTTCGGCTTCCTCTACCGCACGGAAGATGGCATCGCGCATGCAGCTAAAGCCGATCCCGGCGGTATAGTCCATGGAAGATTCACCTACACAGACCCGACTGGACTTAAAGTAAACTACAACTACAACGCTGGATCCGCAGTGACCCCAAAATATAACTACGATGCCCAACCTGTTCCAAGCTACCAACAACAGCCACAGCAACAACAACAACAACAACAACAACCACAACCACAACAATCAAGAACCAAACCACCTGGTGCAAGAAATTATGATCAGTACGACCAGTACGATAACAGTAACGTCGTGAATAATAACAACAATTATTATTGAGCGAATGAGTGTTGTAATTTAAATAATGCTACCGACTGAAGATGTAGAGTTTAGGTTGATTCTTAAGCAATTCTTGTATTATATAAATATCGATTTGGTGGTAGGCCGTATTCGATTTTTTTAGCGTATTTTGAGTTTGTGTGCGACTAACAAAAGTTAGATGGTATTGTGAAGTTAGAGTACAAATTTTACCATTTCCGATGCATGTACATAAGTTACCAATTACCTAATAGATGTATTTCATAAATATATATTTAAGTATATTATATATTTCATTTAATACCCAATAAAACAGTAGGTTTGCTGGTTCTACTAATACTCAAGGTTGCTTTAACCTCACAATAAGCCATATTACTTGTAGAACTTGCATTATTAATTCCTGCAGAACATCAATGTTTTCTGGAACCAATTTTGGACGACCTTCACGAATTCATCAATAAATGATGATTGGTAATCACTCATAGTTGCAGTATATAGTGATTTATGATGATGTTCCATCACCAAAAGTTAAATTAAGCTCATTGGTGCACATATAGGTACTACTTGTTGAGCTACCCTCTTTGTAGAACCAGATATATAATTTTGGCGAAGGAAAACACTATGGAACTTAACAAGTGTTTTCCTTCGCCAAAATTCATAGGTGCGCTGTTAATCTACGTCAAAAGTTGTAAAAAATAATCGCAACGAGTTAATTCCATTTTTTGGCCTTAGTCAATTTTTCAAGTCACTATAAACAATATAAATGGTTAATGGACACTACTAAAAGAAAGTCGAACATTACGTTAGGAACGTCGGTTGTGAGATGGTACCACCTGGATCGTCTATTCCTGAAATACAAAAAAGAACTCTTGCACACCATGTTTTTCTATCTCTTGCATTATTGATTGGCATATTATAAATAAATCTTTAGTATTTTAAATAATAATGCAATTGCTTTAGTTTCTCAAAAATTCCCTATATGTATAAATTTTTTTGAGTCAAATCAAATGAAATCAAACCAAATTTATTTATATATAGTTAGTGCATACATGTATCAGGTTTTATTTTTATGTATAAATTAATGTTCATATTAGTGAAAACATTCACTGATTAAATAATTCTTAATTAAGACAAAATACGGTTTTAACACACGCCTATCACTAATTAACATAATTGGTTAAACAGCATTAATCATGGCTCGGTTACACGTATTATGCAAAGAACTTCGTTTTTTTTTGTTAGGTTAATTTATTATCCCGGCGCTTTGTACGTAATTTATTACAACGCTCGAAGGAAACCGAAGGTCGTTTTGGATATCATATATTTATGACTAAATTTATAGCATTTAATGGTAATTACAACGCATAGCAACTATAATTAAGTTGTCGTTAAATGCTTTGAAATTCCGTTATAATCTGCAAGAGTAGTTGATTTGGAAAAAGTGATGTATTTTTAATCATATGATGGGTTTATAATAAAATTATGGTATATATGGTATGTGTTCAAAAATGTGTCAGGTTTTTATTTATCAAACTCCAGATGATCTTAAGCGAATGACGATGATTTAATATGTAATTATTTTTTATTTATTATTTTATATTGCTTTTATATATTTCCCCGTATTAAATTCTAGCTCATTATCCTGACAATTCTCACATGTGCTGTTCAATAAGCCCAAAATTTTTGAGATTATTTTAATAATATTATTAGACCAGTTCACTTGCAAGCGTTTATTTGAATTTGGATAGATTTTCACTGGATGTTTCTTTGAGACAGTTGGGTTGACAGTGATATTCCAGAATCAGAATGCCGTAAAAAATTAAGTGATATGGAGTTTCGGCAAGTAACAGCCTCATTAATCCAGTATGTTCCAGAATGTTCATTCCTTAATTCCAACTTCTTTTTCTTATTTCTAGATTTATCTTGAAAATTTAAATGGTTCAGAATTTAATATTTAGAAATTCTGGAAAGTCTCATTTGATTGGATGAATCTAAGCGTTCTAGAATGTTCAGCATTTTTTTTCAGATTTTTAAATTATAATAATGTTCTTTAACTGTCTCTCTGATATCATTCTCTCGTGCAAAATATGATTTTGTATTCAGATTATTTGATTTAGATACTCCGCACTCATCTCCGGAAAATCAGTGTTCAGAAACTGCTACAGCCCTTAAATTTTTATCAATTATGCAAGAATTTGGTTCAGATATTCTGTTTTTATGGATCTAGCATTTAGGAACAATATACGTTGACTCTGGTATATATTTAAATACATTTTTCTTTGTCTCTCTATAATTGAAAGAAACAAGTCAAAACTCTTCGGTCATTAAGATATTTAAATGTTGGAACTCAAAACCAAGTTTAAATGATTTATTCGTGCCTTTAGTGGTCAATTGGTCCAAAACTTTTATTTATTATATTATATTATTTTCTGGCAAATAAGTTCTGATTATGTCTGCATCTACGGTTGCGGCACAGTTGCCAATATAAATCCATGCAGTTTTATTCGGAGCACAGAACGAAGTGGCAGTTGATTTTGTACCCTTTACTATTGGCGACTTCTTTATGTTATTTATTTTATTATGATGACTTTCCTTTTTTACATCATCGCTCCTAAGAATAGATTTGGTGTTATTTGGCAGATTCGTATGGTCACTATACAACCTTTACAGGAACCATTTTTTTAACCTCGGGTACACAAACAGAGGTGTCGCCTTTGGATTTTAGTATAGTCACAGGAATCTGTATAATCTCTCTGATAGATTTATTAGAGTTATCACTAACTTCGTTGTTTACGTTTCCATTTTTCATCAAATTTAAACCTGAGAAGATCCGCAATTTCTTTAAGAATGCAGTTTTGGCTTCCTTTTTAGCAATTAATTTATTCAAAAGTTCTACTTGCCCTTTTTAATCCATATTTTCTTTCTTTTCTTACTTCATTAACCTCAATCTCTAGCGGACAATCACTGCTAATGAGTCGCGTAGAAATTATAGGCTGCAGTCCTTTCTTCTTGACACAGCTCTTATGAAACATATTTCCGCGTTTAACAAACACTAATATTTTTCAATGAGGGTCGGCGCAAGAAGCTATTTCGTCGATCAAACAAGTTACGCTCGCCATAGTTTTTTGCAAACTTTCCAGTTTTTTTGAAAGTTCTACAATTCCTTTTTCAGATTCCTAAAATTTTTGGAAATTTTTTTTTTTAAATTCTAGAACTAGAAATAGAAATTCCTAAAGAAATCTTGAAGGAAATTTATTGGAAAATTTATAACTTTCAAAGAAAATTTTATATAACCCTTGAAGATATTTTTTACTACTTGAAAAGGAAATTTCTAGAAAATTTTAAAAATCTGGAAGTCAACCTACTGTAAAATTTTTTGATAACTTTGAAAAATTCTCAGAATTTGATAGTGAAATTCCTCGATAATTAACATAAAATAGGAAATATAGGCTAAATCTCAAAAAAACCTTTTGAAGAAAACTTTTACATTGTAGAAGAGTAACTGCCGGAAACTGTAGAAATAAAAAAAACTATCAAAGAAAAGTCTTTCAATTTGAAAAACAGTTTTCCGAAAATTCCGACAAAAAAAAAAAAACAAATAGTGATTAAAAATGAAGGTATCTTTATCTTATTATCTGGAACTTCTTTAAAACCTTTTTCTTATAAAACCTCATTTTAGTAATAAAACTTTCCCGTAAAGACATAAAATATGAATCATTTGTTTGATCCACAAATCATTTTTAGAATACCAATGTGTTCGGTGATTTTAGAAACTAATTTAGTTAATTAATAGCCAGAATAAATTCTTAAAGATCTTCACTTTTTTTGTTGTGAATAGAGGCTCCTAAGTTTAGGAATTATTAAGAGACATTTTGACTAAGACCTAATTTTTGTAATTAAGTTCCCAATGATGAATACAGACATATAAATCTTTTTGGTTGTCAAATTTGGGATTTCTATATGTTCCATGGTTTTATAAACAGAATTTAACATTCCATCTTAGATATGAATAGAGTGTCTTCAATTTTCAATTAAGGTGTATCCAATCTCGGGCTTAATTTTAATAATGAAACATTAAAGTGATGAACAGAGATTTCTAAATATCGTTGGCCACCAAATAATTTTCATAAGCTTCTAAAAGGTAACAAAAAATCAAAATTAATTCTTCATGCTACATCATTTTAGTAACAAAACCTCCTGGTTATAAATAGAGACTCTCAAGAGTTTTTTTGTGTATTCGTTTAGCATTTTCTTAAGAAGGATTTAACACATATCTAGCTTATTTAATCAAGTCAAATTAAACATGTTTTATAAACTAAAAAGATGCAAATTATATGTTTTTGTCTAAACCTTTTTGATCGTTATTTCAAAACAAAAAAACAAAAAAAGAGTATCTTGGCTTAGAATTCATTTAAGTAATTAAACTAGCTCGTGATGAATAGAATTCTAAATTTCTTTGCTCATTTACATGTAATTTTCTTGAAGAGTATTTTAGCTGAGACCTTTTTAGTCATGATAACTCCCAAGTGATAAATAGAATCTTTTCTTTTGTAATTTTCTTAAGAAGCTAGGATACTACAATATTTTTATGGAAATAAAATTTTCCATTTATAAGTAAATATTTATAAATATTTTCTGGTTTTGATAAGTGACAAAATTTATTATATATATTTTTTTAAGCTGTAATATATACTTTTTAAACTGTTTTGCCGCAGGTATCTAAAGTATTTACTTATTGCAAATATGTTTGATAGAATTTCGCATTAGGTTCGGTAAATAAATATGGAAATTTAATTCAGTCTCTCTAAAAACTTAAATCTAGAGATTAAAGGTAAACATAAATCTACTAATTTGTTTTAATAAAACTTAGTTTGCATTTTTATCACCTCAAATTCTGTCTGTTATCAAGGTTTGTTGTACAAATGTTACTTTCTTAAAAATCATACCATATTATTTTTATCATTTAACAATTCCTTTCAAACATATCGCAAAAATTAAAGTCAATAACTCTTTATCCTCCTTTTACCCTTAAACTAGGTTTACCTCAAGGATCCCCTCTGACTGCACTACTCTATAATATTTTCTAATTCGACATTTTCAATCCTGATCCTCTTTATTTTAATCCTTCGTTCCTAACATATAATTTCCTTTGCACTTGCAGTCTCTAAACACTGGTTTACGACTGATAAATTAAAAAATCAATCCACACTAATTCTTATCATCGTCGTATCAATAATTCTACAAATAGTTTTCTCATTTCCCAAACAGCCGTTTCTTCTGCATCCATAAGTATTGAACCTTTAAAAAAGGCATCTCTATAAAAACAGGAGAAAACATCTTCAAAATAATTTACCGTCATTCATTTAACTATGGCAAGTTTTTGAGAGGTTGCAATTCAGAAGTTCAACTCGATTCTTTGGCTTCGTGATGGTTTCAGCTAACATTGATGACTGATTGTATTTTCTGTCCCAATATTTAATTTATTAGTCAATTTGGAATATTTGGTAGTGTTCTACAAGGTTTTATTCTCGTGCAGCACTAGTGGAACATAATTTGCAATTAAGTCTTTGGCGGTAAGAAAGGACTGATACATTTGTTTTTAATTAAAAAATTCATGGGCTGTATTAATAAGTCACACGCAAACTTATTCCATATTTAGATCAGGCAACAACATGAAGAGCTGGCCAATCAAATAAATTAAATTAAATAGCGAGCAATAAATGACTAGAAGTCTGCAAAAAAATAAATCCTTTCCATATAAGCTATGAATTTTCGTAAGATTCAGAAAGTAACAAAAAAATCATTAATAGCCAAAATCACGTTTTTATTCTAAAACGTCGACTCATGAAAGAGAAAACAACAATAATTTTTACAAATGTATAAAAAGTTTATAATACAAAAATTGAAAATAATAGAGCAATTCCTTAAAATTCAAATAGAATACTCAAGTGTTCCATAACAACAATTAACAATTAGATACAGCATTTCAAAAATACTCATGTTTGACATATGATTTAGGAAACCACATCAAAAGTAAACTGTTTTATTATCAAAATTAATCAATGAATTTTAGCAATTTATATGTAAATTGGAAAATATTTGAAGCAACATTTAAACCTGTGGCCTATAGATTACTAGACGAGTGCGCTACCAAATGCAGTAGTAGGCACCGAGGTTTTCGTCCTCACAGCAAATCTAAGAAAAAATAAAGAACGATCTAAACGAGTTAGATAATTGGTATTTTAATAACCTACTAAAAATAAATTATGTAAAAACAATCATCATAATAATTAACGTTATGAACCCCAACAATAGAAATAAAGATAAAGGGCAGAAATATAAAACAAATCAAAGAAGGATTTAATATTCAAGAAAATCTAAAATGGGATGTTTCAGAAAATTTTGAGCTCAATTTATAATATTCTAGGAAACTATTAAGACTTAGAAGTGTAGATTGTCTAATTGAATGAATAAAGATTCTAAAATTTTAAATTATTGAGAATTACACGAGTTTCACAATTATTTAAAAGTTCTATAAATTTACAAGATTCTAGGGAATCTAAATTTAAGACAACAGTTTTAGAACTCTAAAGAAATTTGGAACCATAAGAATTACAGAAATCGAGGGTTTCAGAAAGTTATAAAAACTCTAGAAAGTTAGAAAAATTTAGTAACCCTTATATAGACTTATAATTGAATTAGTAAGAGAAAATCTCAAATGTTATGTTTCAGAAAATTTTGAGTCGAATTTAGAATCTACTACGAAATTATTTAATCTTAGAAGTCTAAATGATGTTTTTGAATAAGGATTCTAAAATTTCAAATTATTGATAATTATACGAGTTTCGGAATTATCTAAAAATTCTTGGAAATCTAAATTTTCAGATAACTTTGGAAATATTAGAAATTCTGCAACTCTAGAAAACTCTAAATTTATTTATGATTCCAGAGGTTTCAGAAAGTTCTGAAACCTCTAGAAAGTTAGAAAATTTTAGTAACCTTTGTAAAGGCTTAGAAGTCTCGAATTTTAGAATACTCTTAAATTAGTAACAGTTTTAAAATTAAGGATATATTGATAATTCTAGAAAAATTTGAAATTGTTAGGAATTATTTTATTCATTTATTCAATTTTACTTTACAATATCCTGTTAAAATAAGGTAAACAAAATTAAGATATATACATTAAAAAATACAAACATTTTGGTCACAGGGCTTGCTTCACCATATGTTCTTTCACTCAAGACCCTTCTGGCTGAGAAGATGAAATTCACTATATAAATCACGAGTTTCAAAAATATTAGAAAATTCTAACGATTATACATTTCAAGAATTTCAAGATCTATTAAAAATATTACTACGCTATTAACATAGAACTAAAAAATTCTACAATTATAAAATCCTTATTAATACATAAGAATTCTAGAGAGTTTTAGAAAATTTTAAGAACTCTAGAAATTAAATTTTTTTCATAATACATAAAATTTTAGAAAATAACAATTCAAGAATCTGGCAACTCTACATTTACAGAAAGCTATGAATTTAAGAGAATTTTGAAGTTATTAAGAATTATAAAAGTCAAGAAATTTTAGGAAATAAAAAATTTATGCAAACTATGCAAACATTTATCCTACTGACAAATTAAGTAACCAGAAGAAATACAATAGATTTTTCAATACTATTAGCCCTACTTACATATATTTATGGATGCATATTGAAGTATATAATATGGTAGTTACAAAAGGAAATATTTACCTAAGGAAAACTGATTTACATTACAATTTTCATAATTTATCGAACTCCGGCTTATCGCAATAGGTGATACAATAACCTGCACGTATTATTTATTGATGTTGGTCAAGAATGCAAGTAAGTGTAATAGAAACACCGTATTATATATACATGTACATGTTCTAAATATCGGAAGTAATGTATAATTCATAACGGTATACTGAATAACAAAAAATTAAATTTTAAGAAATTACATAAATCACAATACGATTAAATTCAAATGGAAGAACATCCTGTTTATACAATAAATTTTTAGTTATCTACAGGTGATATTTACATTTATACATTATTCCATTGAGCAGAAAACTTACATAACGTAGTACTTGAAATGACCAAAAGGATAGATTGAAATTCGACCAATTACAGTAAAAATATTGCGCAGTGCCGACACAAAGAAAGAAACCGTACCAATTGAGGGTGCATTAGGGCCTTTAAGTAATTGCGCTGACCGACATAATGTGCTTATAAAGTTGGCGGCGCCCTTTGAAAACATATTCGGTTTCTTTGCAGGGATTTACGGAATTGAATAATTTTTGCGCACACCGAAAAGAGAGGAAGATCGCCGCAAAGGCATAAGTCCCTATGTCGGAGATTCGTTCATTCGGAAGTAAAACGCTTCCTTCTTAAATTTAACAGTTATATTTAATAATAAATATAATAATCATAAAGTCTCCACCACATTGCCACTATGAGGTAATCCATAATAAACATATAAATGAAAAATAACTTTTATATACATATAATACATGATTTTATCTTGAATAAATAATTACCTAACTAATCTAACACAACTTATTAGAAAGAATATTACTTTGTCAGGTATACCATAGGGTACATGCATTGGTCCTATATATATTAGTTTATATGAAAATTATACATAAATTTAATCCAAAATCAGTTAAAATTACTTAATCTCATCTTAATATTAATTAGCTTTCAATATATTATCAATTATAGTTTCGACCTTTGCAGGTCATTATCAACATTTCAATGTTACATGATTTGCTTCTGTAATCTTAATTTTATTTTACGTTATTTCTAACTTCCAATTTCACTGTAATTTCCTACTTTTAAAGTTTAAAATTTCAATTATTCCAAGAAGCGCATTGTCAACACCATCTAATCCCCGGATTAACGAAACACGTTTACACATGTCCGATACCAAGAAGTGAACGTTCAGTAGTCGACGTAGTTGTATCGTACATATTTATAAAACCGATCATCCGTTTTGGCCCAACACGGAACTTAAGTAGATTGACTTACCTCATCTCAGTTGTACAGAGACACAAAGGAAGTAATAATTACGCATTGTGCTCGTCTCACTAACAGAACTCCTACTTTTCGCGGGGGGTATTTCACGCGATCCATCTGCACAATGGCTGTCTTCATTACACAGGTAGCTATTGTAACAAGCCCCTTTGTGCGTATCGCTGCGGATTTTAAAATTTCAATGTCGATTGATGGTCCTGGTAGGATTTGACAAATATTAGCCATTGTTAGCAGATTTAGAATTTTTGGTTGGTGAAAGTGCAATGGAAATTATTTTT
This sequence comes from Ontholestes murinus, assembly GCA_963969525.1. NCBI lineage: Eukaryota > Metazoa > Arthropoda > Insecta > Coleoptera > Staphylinidae > Ontholestes > Ontholestes murinus. Next base: position 44,037,402 of record OZ018397.1, on the reverse strand, counting down.
GCACGGCTAATGCAATTGTGACGAAGTTATTAGTACTCAATAGGCGTTAAAATAATTGAGGATATATATTCAACAAATTATTCAAATACAGTAGCATGCAAATATTTAAACTAATTTAAATAAAAAAATTAAAAAATCTACTTTGATAGAATAACTATTTTTAAAACTGAGAAACTGTGTTTAAAACATTTGTAGTTTTGTTAACTGAGACAAAATTTAATAATTATTATGACAGTAATAATAACGGATTAATCAATTTAGGCAAACAGAGAAAACTAATTTCAGACAAAATTCAGAAATTCCGAAGTTTCTTTTGACTATTTTTTTTTAAAAAAAGGAAAGATGTTAGGCGGGATTTTCGGATTATGAAAAGGTGATTGAAAGCAGGATTCTGAATATATTAAAGTAGATTCCTATTTTAATATAGAATATTAAAAAAAACATTGAGGTGATATAGCTGTAGATTTCTAAAAATACATATCAGTAAAACCGGTGAGGAAATGATAAAATATTTTATTTATCTTGCATAAAATCTAAGGATTTTTTTTAATAAACATAAAAATCCATACATTTTAAAGACAGAATACTCAAAAAGTGCTAGAGGCATATAAACAAAAAGATTTAATAATTAGTAATATTCTAAATATAAGATTGAAAAAATAACGAGAAATTTGAAAAATACTATTTATTCCAAGAAGAAGAAATGCCTAAACAGTTAAACCACCTAAAACAATTTTCTTATGAAGTTGAGAGGGTTTCATATTTATTGTTGAACACTGAAACATCTTTTATTACAAAGAGGCTTCATCAGGCAGAGTAATAATGATAAATAAATGGGAAATCTCTCAACTGCGTTGTTTTCAATGCGTTATGAAATTTCATTAAGTATCAATTCAATATTCAAATAAGAAGAAACTGATTAAACTTTTCCTAGAATGTAGAGATTTGTAGAGTCATAGCCGAAAAGAATTATAAATTGATTCTTGAATGTTGTCGGCGTTAACTTGGTGGTACATTTTAATAAGATAATTAAAACACTTTAACTTTGTTTTACCACAAATTTTTTTTTGTGGTAAAACAAAGTTAAAGTGTTTTAATTATTTATAAATTGTGTTATCTAAGAAAAAGGAATTCTCTTTTGTATTGCTTACTTGCTCTATGTACGAATTTCAAACAATGAAATAGTTTTCATGTATTCATTAGCTAGATTCATTATTTCCTAAAAATTCATCATTAAGAAAAGAAAAAAAGCATTTTCAGTTGCTCTAGACAATGGAAAATAACCTTCATACTATTTCAATTATGCGCCTGTGAATTTCTAAAGGCTAATATAGATGATAAGTAAACAAACTGTTCTAATAGAGTTTTAGAGTAGATATTAAAAACCATACAAACATTTTAAAAGCAATCTCCTAAATTTCAGAGTACAACCCTAAATACGTTAAACAGAATCAAAGTCTCAAGAAAGATATAAAGTGCATATAAGCATGGTCTAAAATAAAGGTGTGATAAATAATTGCAACTAAAAATTGGCCAATTCGGCATCGACTCTGAAGTTTAATTGTTTTTTTATCTATTATTATCTATACAGAGTGTCCAAAATTTTTTCAGGCATGTTATACATCGTTGAAAAGCACTCTTTGACCCAAAATTCAATATGGCCACCATAAGAAAAACAAAAGATAGCGCTAATAAACTGGAAACAAATGCGAATCGGGGGTTTCTGTTCACACCAAAAAGTTTGTCTTAATAAAGTGTCTGAATGTTGTAAAGGTTTAATAGCAGTCGCGTTAGGCATTATCGAGTTGTTGAGGAAAATTAAAATTGGCAAATTTTGTTTTTTTTCAAAATATCTTAAAATTGAAAAAAATTAATGTAAATTTGAAATAGGATTTGTTATGGGCACTGTTTTCTGCAAAACATTTCCCATTTAACCGTTGCTATATCTCTTCTAATAACAGAGATACCAATGGTGGGCATAGAAAGTGGGATACAGTGTATAATGAGCATGCACGATGAGCAGGTAATTTATCAATTTGTACCTAATAAAGGAAGTCACATACATAAAAATATATAGATTAGTTTTTTTACTGGCTACCACATATTCTTTGACGCTGTAGAAACTGCTTCTAGAAGTTGCTTATTATATTTTAGGAATAGTTTTGTCGTTAGATCTTTGATTCGACTTGCTAGCTTATTATAGATGTTTAGGCTTTACACTATGCACGAGTTTTGGCAAAATGATTGACTATATTTGGGCAACTTAAGTAACTTGTTTCTAGTATTATGTGAGCGCATTGTTTGATTTTGAACAGGTTAATATTGTTCTTTACAAATTTTAGTGTCTCATACATATATGCTCATGTTAGGCATTAGTCTAAGCATTTTAAACAATTCGCGACAATTGGGGTTCGGCTTTCTATTACAGATTAGCCATATAAGTCGCTTCTGTACTACAAATATTTTCGGTATGTATTCTCTGTGGTGTTTCCCCAAAATAAAATGTTATAAGATGAAGACTGGCAGTATAAAATATATACAATTTTAGAAGCATTTTGATGTATGTCCTTCCTAGTTGCGTGTATTCCGCAATTTTGGAACACAATAAGTTTACATGTTTATTCAATTTGAGGTCTTTTTGAATTGTAAGTCCGACAAACTTCGCGTGATCTGTTTCACTTATCATTTCAATGTTTATATTAACAGATGTTAGATCCATGGGTGTTCTAAAGTTAATAATGTGTGTTTTTGATGTATTTACTACAAAATTATTCATATCTAGAAATGTACTTATTTCATTTACAATGTTGTTTGCTGCAGCATTTAGATCATTGAAACTCTGATCTTCCATATTGACCGTACTATCATCTGCGAACATAATTATATGTGTATTTAAAGAAAGTGGTAAATTATTAACAAACAGGAGAAATAACAATGGGCCTAAGATGCTACCTTGCGGAACACCAACAGTTGGGTGGGCAGACTTTGATACGTAACATTCTTGGTTTATGTACATAGTTGTTATATGTTTTCCCTCTGACAAATAAGATGCTAGGAATCGATGACCGTTATCACAAATACCGTGACTAGATAGTTTCGAGAGCATTAATTCGTGTGTACGCAGTCAAAAGCTTTTGATAGATCAAAGAAATTGGAATACACAATATTGCACACCTGGCTTTATAAAATACAATCTCTTTTTACACTTGTATCTTATGTAACTAATTTTTCTTTCAATTTTAGTATTTTTTAAATGCAATTATTGTTTGCATCTGGTTTTAATATGGTTTAAACAGTTTTAACAAAATTTAAATTTTTTCCAAATTTTCTAGTATTAAAAATATACAATTCAAAATTTTAATAATATCAAAACAAATTTTAAATCATTTTGTTGTATTTTATTATACAAAAATTAGTAAATTCCTTTTTCTTGTAATAGTTTAATTTTTTTCTTTAATTCTCCTGAATCTCGAGCCCTTAAATCGGACGATATATAGAAATGGAATAGTTAACTAAAAAAAAGAAGCCAATGATAATTTTATTTGCACCGCAACAAACCCAAAGCTATATGGAAAACTATAAATTCTAAGAGGCAGTAAACTAGTGCAATCAGTGATATTTCCTGTGATCAATTCAACTTATTTTTTTTATTGTTGCGAATACTATTACGAAAGATTTACCTTCTAGAAGCTATATCTGTGATATAAATGTACATTGTGTTTGTTAAATTTAATTATTAAGAAGTAAACGAAATAAAAGTAAAGGACGCTATAAATAGAATTAAAAACAGTGATAAAACCGATATATATATATATATATATATATATATATATATATATATATATATATATATATATATATATATATATATATATATATATATGGTATATATGGCAACTCAACTAAAATATTGAAATCAATTCAGAATATTTTAATACCTCATCTTATAATACTTATAAATAAGACAATAGCTAAAATTATTATTAAAAGAAGCCAAAGTAATACCAATATTCGAAGGTGGTGATATGAATCAATTAAACGATTATAGGCCTGTTTCACTTCCTCCGTAGTTTTCTAAAATAGTTGAAAGAATATTAAAAGATCAAAGAGTAGAATATTTTGAAGAATTTAAACTATTTAATAAAAATCAATTTGTATTCAGAAGTGGCCTCTACTAGTGATGCCATCTTAGAACTTACGGAAAATATTCTGAATGCCTTTGAAGAAAAGAAAATATCGACTGCCTCTTTTATCGATATGAGTAAGGCATAATATTATCTAAGTTAAAAGCGTACGGCATCTCTAGTAAGAACACTAACTTAATTAGCAGCTATCTTTTAGATAGAAAACAACAGCTTTTCTTTAATGGAAATTTTTTTGATATCTCTTCACTGCATATAGTAGTGCCGCAAGGATCGTTCTAGGCCCGATACTGTTCCTAATTTACATAAATGACATACCCAAAGGACTAAGTATGGCCAATGTAATATTATTCGCCGATGACAGTACAATGGTTGTTAATAGGAAAATCATTGAAGAAGTATCAGAAAAAAGTCAAATAGCAACCAGACAAAACTATAGACTGGTGTGTTGTAAATGGCCTTGTTTGAAACAAGGCGAAAACTAAAACAATAACGTTGACACTTACTAGAGATGCCCAATTAAACGGTGATCAATCTACAAATTTTCTGAGAGTTCATATTGATGCAGCCATGAGATGGGGCTGCCATGGTTCAGAACTAGCTAAAAGACTAGCAAAACTTTCATTTGCTATACGTAAACTCGCTGGTACAGTATCGTAGAGTACACTTAAGATGGCTTACTATAATTATTTCCAATCAGCCATGACATATGGTATTTTAATATGTGGAAACTCATCCTGCCGCCATCGCATATTCAAAATACAAAGAAGTGCAATTCGTATCTTAGCCGGATTAGGTTATCGTGATAACTGCAAAAATACATTCAGAGAACTCGGAATCTCAACTCTTCCATCAATTTATATACAGGGTTGCTGATATGTATGGAAACGGTCGAATATCTCCTAAAGTAAGAAAGCTAGCGAAAAATGTTAAGATACAAAAGGTTTAGGGTTTTTTAAAAACTATTAGAATAAAGACAAATTAAGTATACAGGATCAGTTAAAAAGTCAGGACGAAACAAACTTGCTTTTTCTTTAATGGAACACCCCGTATATTGTTCCATATTTCAATTCATCTCGAAATTCTACACAAAATTGGTATGGCACAACATAAGGCTAAAGTTGACCGTTTTAGAGATATCGAACTTTGTTTACTTAATTTGTCTTTATTCTGATAGTTTAAAAAAAAAACCTTTAATCTTTTGTATCTTAGCATTTTTCGCTAGCCCTCTTACTTTAGGAGATATTCGACCGTTTCCATACATATCAGCGACCCGTATATCTATAAATTACTATTGACAACTTATAAAAATAGGGATGTACTAATGTAGTGCGTGCCATTAGATACGCATTATAAAACGCAAAAATTATAATTTAATCCCTATAAAACGCTACTTTTACCAGTTTATTAATAAATCACCTGAATATGTAGGAATTAAACTCTATAACTGACTGCCAAGATCACTTAGAAAGCAAACGTTTGCAAAGTTCAAGACGAGTACAAAACAGGTTTTATTAGACAATGCATTTTATGATATTAATGTGTTTACGAGATTTTTTCACTGATGTTTGTTTATTTGTTCTGTTATTTTTACAGTACATTATAATATCTAACATATATTTACTATTTTATGTGTTTTTATTATTATTTTATTAACTTACATTTTGTTTGACTTGTGTAATGTTTGCAAATGTAAACAAGCTACATAAATAATGAATTGAAATTCAAATTGAAAATTAATAAAAGTAAATAATGGCACAACGAAAGAGTTTAGTTTAAGGTTTCCTAGCGATGGGAATCTTAATTACAGTGAAGTACAAATTACAGTGATTTACTTTATACGTTTTGCTATTCACAAGACCATTATATATGCGTTATTTATTTTACAAAATTAAATTATCTTATTAAAGCCATTTCTTTTGAAAATCGAATTAATTCGAAACAAATTTGTTCTGAGAAATAAATTATAAAGTCGAGAATCCCAAATTAAATTAAAAGGACAAGGTATATGATTGGTTAGGTTTAAAATTATAATTTACTAGTTAATATTTATCCTAATGAACCTAAGATTAAGAATTCAATACTAGGTCCTCCATTGGCATCTGATACTTTGCTTCAACTGAGAAAATAAAAATTCATTACTGTATTTCCTTTTCTAAAATTAATTAACCCCGCTAAATATTAGATCATATCATGATGATTTCAAATGTTAGAATTTTACCAAACTCTATTTGAATTTTGTAACAACGATAATATATTCATTGCGGGAAAAAATAGTTATTGTATAAAGGCACACCTTTCTAAAATTACACCCCAAACTAAATATTTTTAATGATCACTAATCCTTTCCAATTTGACTTAATTCGATCCCCTCCCTGTCAATTTGTACATTTTGTCAATGCGGTCAGGAACGAAGATGGCGGATTGCCTCCACGGCCCATGCCCACCTTAGACAGTAACACACCAGCCACCCATTCGCCGACACAAATGGCCATTCTAATGTCGGGTTCCAGTGACATCGGGAGGATAATGTATGGCTTAATAATGCAGTGTTGAAAAGGCAGGTCACTTTGTACCAAACTTCATTATGTCGGCGACCGTACCACGAATAAATTTCGGCACTTTCAGGTATCGTCCGTGCGCGCCCGCCGTGATTTTTAAGGGTGGTATAGGGGTGATCACTCTGGCACAGCTGTGATCCCTAAGCCCTTGCATTGAGAACGATGTGCTTGTGTGTATATGTGTGTGCATATGTCAGCCCGGTTTTGCGGACGGGACGCGACGCTTCCAAAACCTCCCCATTGTACAAAACAGATTTTGTTGCGATTCTCCCTTTCATCGGCACAGAGGTTCAGTGTAAATAGAATCGTAAAACGTCAAAATGTGTGTTCAAACGATAAATGTCACAGTTATTTGCTTTTTGAATTATACATGACGTGTGCACCTTATAAATATTTAAATTATCAAAACATATACCATAGCAAAAAATAAGTTATCTGCTGAAGATATTTTGTGATCGTAATATAATTAGGGAGAAGTGATTTATAAATACCAGAAGTTATAAAACTGCATTGTAAATTTTCGTTTTCTTGTCTTCAGCTTCACTACACTGATGAGATTCAAAATAAATCAAAATCAGTCGGTAGCTGTTGTTGGCTAGGACTTTTAATTAGTCATTATGCTGTGGGGTAGTTGAAGGTCACAGCTTAGGAACATTAAAGTTTAGAATAATTAGTTTTTACTGAATAAAATCTTGATACCAAAACATCTCAAAGGTTATTAATTTAATTAATTTTTGACAGTATACCAAAATACATTGATTGCATCTGATAATACTATATACTTCTTCTCTTCTTGTTTTCTTCTTGTTTGGCTATCGACCAACCTTATTGATTATTTATTACCAGTTTTTAATATAACAAAGATCATTAATTATTGATCAGGGCTTTCTAATATAACAATGTTCATTGATTACTTATCAGTACTTACTAGTGATTGATTATTTATCATCACTTACTGTAATAATACGTAATAACAGAGTGTTCAATCATGTAGCTGCAGTAGTAGTGGAGGATTCGTAATGTATTATTGATGATTAATATAATTACGTTAAATTATCTAACGTTGTGTTCTTGTAGGTATACAAGAACACAATGTTTCTACACTACAACCTCACGATCAGATATGCCCGTCTCAAGACATCAGCGAGGATCTGCGTAAAATTCGCTACCTGTCATCCGTAATCCTGGGCCAGGGAGTTTATTTCTGAGAGCAATTTGTCAGTTGCCTATTTAAACCTACCGAACTATTAGTGGAAGTTAATGCTGGGATGAAGTGTTTTGTGAGGACACATCAGAGGGCCCCGCCTCTTGTTTGCCAACAGAACAATGCTCATTAGCAATGGCTTTCCGTTTACCTGACGTGCATGCTGTACTCGTCGAGAAACGGACAGCTTCCTCTATTATCTGGTCCCTTTATACTCGCCGAACTGCAGCTACCGGACGACGGTGGTGTTTGGTTTCCAACAATGCCAAAAAGGCGAGTGCCTCCGATCAATAGGCGGAGAATTACGGGATTTAACTCCAATTTCATTTAATTGAATCTTATGGATTTTTCAAATTTTTCTTCAGAAAACCAAAAAATTTTTTCAAATAAAAGTTGTAGATAAATAGCTAACTGAACAACTTTTATTTAAATAATTATTTTATAAATAGCAAGATTGTGGAGATAAGTACAGCAAAAATAATATGATGGCTACACAATTATTTAAAGTTTGCGCAAATCTATCAATTGCCAATTATTAATAAAATAACAGATTTTGGGTAATATCACATGGCGATAGTTTTTGATTAACATTATAGACCCTGAAGCGAAGCAATGGGGAAATAGAAAATAAATATTGTTTTATTTTCATTTTCAATTTTTTTCTTCAATTTTCAATCATTCATTCAATAAATAACAACAAAATAAAAATACGCTGTACAATTTATTACAATAAATTCTCAAAATATAATTAATCTATATTTTGCCTTTATATTTTAATTCAATTGTTGTCTGTATGGCACATTTATTTCTTTTTGTATGACAAGATTGTATGGATTGTCATTTCTTAATTTCAAATGTTTTCTGTTGACAGATTTAATTGTTTTGACGATTTTTTTCTAATTTCAACTGCGATCCCGTTACTGTATATATTGTATTAATCGTTACTTCAAACTATAATAAACCGGAAATTAATTTAGTATAGCCTTATAAGAATACACATAATTACTACTTAATCTAGCGTACTCTTGACCTACCATGATAATCAGTTCAATGACCTATCGTACTCCTGACCTACCTTAATAAACTACGCATTGACCTAGGTCAAGAGTACGCTGGTTCGAGCGTAATTAATTATAGTTGGGAAAGTTTTACTTTTGTTATTTATCTGTTAATTTAATAATATTTATTATTGTTCATGTTAATTTATTAATAAATATAAATTTTCTTTGCTAGTTTAGTTTCTTTTCCAATTAAATTTTTGATACATTAAAATGTTTAATTATGGCATTTACTTTGTGACACTTTATTAAAGTGGCAAAACAAAATAATCGTGTCTCCGTTTTCATTACATTAAAATGTTTTTGGAAATGATCAACTATCAAGCTAAAGCAATTGAATGTCCATAGAAAATATATGAAATTGTAAAAAAAATCGTTAAAACAAGTGAATGTCACTGCAGAAGTTAAGATAATTAAATAGATAAAAGCGGAAGAAAAGCCGTCATGAATGTAAACAATTAAAAGTTATTTATAAAAAGACTTAAAACTGACAACAGTATCAGAAATGTTGTATGCGTCTTGCAGAAAACAATTAAAATTACTAATTATAAAAGAAAATCTAAGAAAATAAATAAATGTAACGATAAATTAATATTAATGAAAACAATTAAAAATTAATAATAAAGAAAGTTACAATTGATAAATGTGTTAAAACCGTAATTAAAATAAATAAAACAAATAATTACTAATTTATCATAGCGAAAACAATTCAAAAACAAATAATTTATAACTTTAAATAACACAAATTAAACTTTGAACACTGAATAAAACACTTACTATGTTTTTAACCACTATAAGTGTTTTATTCAGTGTTCATTATGAATTACCACATAGTAACGGTCGCAACCATCATTATGAACAAATTAAACTTTGTTTATATAGCACACTTTATTATTATCTTAGTGACTATAGTTTTGACAAAATTTAGTTGGTTATTACTCTATAGTCTATTACCACTAGTTTGATAATGAACAGAACAAAAATCCTTTTCATAACCATCTGAAACAGTTACTAAACATTAATTGAGATTTTTAGCCAAGAATTTAAAAAAATATATCTGAAAACTTTTAAACACAAAAAATTTAAATTTGACCAATAAAACATTAATTAAATATCAATGAAAACAAAAGAAATTCGGAGTTTAAAATTGTCGAAAACCATTTTAAAACTTGCTAATATGTAGTTGAAATTATAGTAAAAACATAAAAGATAATTTATAATGGGTACATAGTGCCCGAAATGTACATTTAGCTGTGAAAAAATAAAAAGTGAAGAATGGAATATAACTGTGTTTTAATTAAGTGAAAAAACATAAAAGAAATTTGATTCATATACTAAACGAAAGGAATTTTATATTCTACATTCAAGTGGTAGAAATTTAACAACAAAAACAAAACACAATTAAAAAATTCAGCAACAAAAGAGTAGAGAAACACTAGAAAAGGCAATTGACTAAAACAGTTAAAAATTTCTTCTAAAAAAAATTAAGCTATAACAATTTGCTAAAAATTAATTAATATTTTTTGAAAATCAGTTGAAAAATTAAATTAAATTAGCTTAAAGTATGCCAAAGAAAAAATAATTTACTATTTTGAATTAAACAGTTTTTAATACACTAGCAAAATTTGCAAAATACAGTTTAAATTTGCAAAATTTTATATTTTTAATTTACCTGAAGTGTGTCACTTCAAAAAATAACTAAAACTAAAAGAAATTCAAAAAAATCATTATTAAGTTTTACAAATAAAAAGGAAAGATATTTAGCATTGAAAACTGTCCAAAAATATTTCAAAACTTGCTAAATGTAAGTTAATAAGAAAACCTTTAAAAATTTACTAAAAAAATAATTAATATCATTAAAAAAACAGCTGAAAACTTAAAAAAAACTGCCAAAAAAATATTTTAAATTAGCTTAAAGTACAATATTCTAAAGAAAAAAGAATTTGCTATATTGAACTAAACAGTTCTTAATACACTAGAAAATTTGCCAAAAAACAGTTCAAATTTTGTTAAAAAAACAAAAGTAATTTTCTAAATTTTTAATTTATAATTTACCAATTATAACAAAAAGTAGAAGAGTTTTGAATTAGTTAAAAAAAAAACATTTGAAGAAAAGGTTACAACATACAAAAGTATCAAAACAATTGAATGTAGGTTTAAAAAATAATTAAAAATACAAGAAATCGAAAAAAAAAAAACAAAAGAAGATCATTATTAAGTTTTACAAATAAAAAGGAAAGATATTTAGCATTGAAAATTGTCCACAAACATTTCATTTATTTATGAATGAATAAAAAAAGGTTTGATAATTTGTTAAAAAATAATTAATATATTTTTAAAAACCAGCTGAAAACTTTCTAAAAAAACTGTTAAAAAACATTTTAAATTATCTTAAAGTAGACTAAACAAAAAAGAACGTGTTATTATGAATTAAACAGTTCTTAACAAATCAGAAAATTTGCCAATATACAGTTAAAATGTTGTTAAAAAACAAAAGTAATTTTCAAAATTTTTATGTTTAAAATACAAAAAGTAGAATAATTTTGAAATAGTTGAATAAAACAATTAAAAAATAATAAATAAATTAGTTAAAACTGACAAAAGTGTCAACACATTTGAATGCCACTTAAAAAATAATTAAAATTAGAAGAAATCGAAAAAAAACATCATTAAATTTTTCAAATAAAAAAGGAAAGATATTTAGCATTAAAAACTACCCAAAATCATTCAAAAACTTGCTTAAATATAAGTGAATAAGAAGAACTTTAAATATTCTCTAAAAATAATTAATATATTTAAAAAAAAATAGTTTAAAACTTTCTCAAAAACTGTCAAAAAACATTTTAAATTAGCTTAAAGTATACTAAACAAAAAATGAATTTGCTGTTTTGAATTAAACAGTTTTTAATGAAATAGAATATTTGCCAAAATACAGTTGAAATTTTTTTTAAGAAAAACAGAAGTAATTTGCAAAATTTTAAATTTATAATTTACCAATTTTAAGAAAAAGTAGAAAAGTTTTGAAATAGTTAAAAAAACATATGAAAATTTAAAAAAAGAGTTAAAACTGACAAAAGTGTCAGAACATTTAAAAGTCACTTAAAAAAAATAATAAAAATTCCAAAAAAATTAAAAAAAAGCTTACCAATTTTTAGCGTTGAAAACTCTCAAAAAACATTTCAAAACTTGCTTAAGTATAAGTGAATAAAACATTGGCTAATTGGAGTTAAAAATTTGTTTTCAAAAAGTTGACATTTTGAAACAAAAAAAATATATTATAATTTAAGAGTTCAATAATATAAGAATGGAAAAACAACTTTTTATTCGCTTAAAAAAACACATTCATGCATTTTTTTTCGTGAGAGTAGTAAATTTATCTAAGAAGCGGTTAACAAAAACAGTTAAAATATTCTATAGAAGACATTTCTAGACATGAAAAACAAGATAAAATTCTTTAACAAAAGAAAAATTGTCAAAAATGGTTAATATTTTATTTAAAAACCAGTTGAAAGCTTTTTAAAAAAATACCTAAAACCAGTTAATATTTTAATTTACTATAAAAACCAAAAAGACGTTGCCAAATAAAAAAAAATAAAGTTCAAAATTTATTTTAATCTAGTTAGAATTTTTAATTCAATATTTTTTTAAACCCTAGAAAATTTGGCGAATATTAATTAAAAATTTGTTAAGAATAATAATAAATAAAAAAAGAAGAATTTTAAAATTTGCTGTCAAATAATTGAAATTTTATAACAAACCAAAAATTAAAAAACTATTTAAAAAAATAAAGAAATAATTATAAAATTAGTTAATTAGTTAGTTTTAAAACCAATTTGATTTCCTTTTTAAAAATATATTTTTTAATGAACTTAATTAGGCTGAAAACATTTTTAATTTGCTTAAGAAGAGTGAATTTTATCAAAAACCATTTGTAAACTTTTAAAAATTACTTTTAATTTGCTTAAGAACAGCTGAAATTAAATACATTTAAAATGAAAAAAAAACAAGTAAAAACTTCTAACAAAAAACTTTTCATAAGAATAGAAAATTTATCTAAGAAACAATTGATTAAAACTGATAAACATATTAAAAAAACCATTTTGAAATAGAAACTACGGAAAAGCTAAGACAAATTTATTTTATTTAGAAAATAGCTATACATTATTATTATTATTATTATTATTATTATTATTAGAGAATTTGCTAATAGAATAAAATAAACGTTTCAATTTTTTTTAATAATGTTGGAATTTTAAATAGAAAATAGGATAAAAATCAATTGAAATTTTGTTGAAAAAAACAGCTAAACTACAAATAAAGCAATTTAAAAGTTGCAATAAATAATTATTTTATTTTATTTTATAACATTTTTGCACTCCTTTCTAATACAATATCACAAAAAGCATATACAAAATTTGAAAAAATACTTAAAATTTTAGCCGACGGGAGAACGGGCGGAGTTAACTTCTTCAAATGATCTTCCACTCAAACCCATTAATAGACTTCATCAATACTGTTTCAATGAACGTTTGTTCACTTGGTTTGTCTCTTTTTGCAGTGAGAATATTTGAGCTGTTTATGTCAGCATGACAGATATATGACATATTAAAAATTTATTTAAAAAAAAATAAAAATTTACAGAAGTTACCAAAAGAAAAAATAATTGAGATGTACCAAAAAGAAACCCAATTAAAAAGATTTTAATATAAATTAAAAGAGAAACAGTTAAAAGCTTTATAAATTACCTTTAAAAACTTAAAATAGATAAAATTGTACAATATAGAAAAAGGAAATTTGTAAAAACGCGTTAAACTGAATAGTTTAAACTATACTGAAAAACAAGATAATTTTGCTTATAAAGATCAATTGAAAATTTGCTTTAAAATAATTGAAAACACGAAATTAAAAATTTGATAACAAAAGTACGATAAAGAGATTCTCAGAAAAGAAACATTAGCATTTATTAGAAAATGAGTAAAATACAGTTGCTTTTATAAAAAAGAACATTTTAAGAAACTATTTCAAAAGAAAAAACAAGAAAAAATGTCTTACCAGTAGAAAAACTTAAAAATTTTAGTAAAAAATTATTAATAATTTGGCACAAATATTGTATGAAATTTTCTAAAGAAAACACATAAAATACAGTTTATATTTTAGAGAAATAACAAAAAGTAGAGCACTAAAAATGAGTAAAAATCTTTTCAAAACATTTTAAATTACTGTGTTACACTTCTAGTTTGATAATGACTAGCTTAAAGTCTGTTCATTGAATATCAGCATTAGACATAAATATAAACTAAAAACTAAAACTAATAAAAAATATGCTATATATAAATAACAAAATTAAAAGTCGGAACTATAGTTACTGTATAATTAAAAAAATATATAGTTGTAAATAAAGTTATCGTCTTTTAATCACAACACATTCACGATGTACCAAGAAGTAAACGCCTCTACCATTAAATATTTTAAATTAGCTTAAAATAATTATACCAAAAAGATAAATATTTTGATATTAGATCATTTTTAGAATTTTAATTAGATAGATGGTTAGAATTTCAAATTGAACAGTTCCTAATATAGAAAATTTGTCGGACATTTTGTTAAAAAATCAATTGAACTAGATCAAAATAAGTTCAAATAATTGAATAATAATTTAAATAATTTTAAATTCATATAATTGTTTTGTACATTTAAAATAAAAATTTAGATCAATTTTCCTCCTTTCCCATTCTAATGTAAAATAAGACAGATCAACTATGAAAGAACGAAAAAAAATCAATCTCGGCTTTTGAAACCGCAGATCAAAAAAACGAGAATGAGCACACATGCTTTTTAATTCGTGTTATCTTTATTCCATCGAAACGCCAAGAGATATTGACATTAGGAATCAGCGCCCCTTTGCACGTATCAACGGTGATACTGCCCCTAACAGCTCAAGGGTGTATTCTAATAATGCATGAGGGGCGCCCATTAAATGCGAGCGTTTAGGGAACGATGGGATTATATGGGACGAGCCAATATGGCGTGCACGATCCAACCCTGCACGAAACTTTTAACATTCGATACCTGAAAAGTCGAAAATCAAACAGCTGTATTTTCTCTCTCTAAAACTAGATCAAAACAAGTAAATATAAATAGCTCAATGGCCCAAAGAACAAAATGAATAGACAAGATTTTATTTAACAAAAAAATGCTGATGATCTGATGATAGTTGCCCCCATCACAATAATTATTAATTCATGATATAAATAAATTTAAAGTTTATCCCAAAAAAAATCTGTTCTTTTCTTCTAAATATGCCTTTCACTATAATTAATCATAGAAATATCCCCAACATTTTTCAAAAGTAACTAAATTGTATATTCGTATTATACAAAAATGATGATGATGATGATGATGATGATGATTTGAGTTATCGTAGTGTTTTGAATTATAAAATAAAATAACACTGATTCACTTATCTTAAAACAGATTTTAATATAAAAAATGTTTATATTGTTAGTGTTTCCTATTCCTGTAAAATTATTGTAGCTACAATTAAGAGAAGGGTTGCGACCGTTACTACGTTGTAATCTAAAATTATACTGAATTAAAAGATTAATTATGTTTTAACCACAAATTATAAGTTTGATATCTTTTTATTCACAAATTATTTGAAAAAAGCATGATGAATTAGAATGTAATTTAGTGTATTGTAGTTATTTTAAATAGTACTAATAATATTTGTTTACATCATAAAGGAATATTATACATTGATAAATATTTATACATGTCCTTTGCGACAAATTGGTCTTTAAAGACGGTATATATTTTTTCAGGTTGGTCGCCGTACCTGATGGCCGGATCTGAAGGGTTTTGACGCCCGTTCGCTGGAAAAAAGGGGTGTTTTGTTAATATCACAGTGTATTATGCACAATGGTAATTTCTCTTAATCCCCTCTTTTCTGGATGCCGACCGCAAGCGAATCGGCGGAGGATCAGCGTTTTGAAAGAGGAGCCAAAGTAACTCAGAAGACAATCTGAGGGGATTTGGAATGGCTTTGTAGCACTAAGTATAATCCCAGTGGGCAATATTTTGAAAAATGCATTATGCGATTGTTAAGTTCGTATTTTCTGGTGATAATTTATTCAGTATAAAAATAATAGTTTGTTTAATCAAGCTTTTTAATTACATACTGAATTGATGAGGCTGTTACTTGTTGAAACTCCATCCCACTTAATAAAATACTGACACAGTATATGCTTTCAAAAACAGAATAATAATAACTATATACTGTGTCAGTATTTTATTAACTTTTTAATTACGTTCATATTGATCAAAATGTTCGTATGTTCGTTTTTAATTGATTTCAAAAACAATTTTGTATAAACAGTAACTGTAATAAAACCATGTTTACTTACTTGAAAAATTATTAAGTCATATACATTGATTAATTACATGTTTACTTAAAATGTTTGATTATTGAATTTTAAAATATCTAACTGTTTACGAAATAACGTTAGGGATTTTCAATTGAACTAGATTTGCTCATTAGAGCATGGTATTTAAATACGGACATATGGCGATTATCTCTGGGGAACCCTCCAGTTATTTTTCATGTACGAATAGCACCCCAACGACCCTCCTCTTATTAGATGAATAATTTAATTCCAATATGTATGTTATTTCATCTTTAATAATTCCTCTCGCATTGCTGAATCAATTGCTCTGTGATTAAATTGATTAATATTCACTATTTCTGTATCAGTTTCCATATAAACTCTTACATAAGCGATTTTTGCAATCTTTAATAGAATAATCATGTCGAAATCCACAAACAGAATATAATTATTTATGTAATTCTTATAAAAACTATCAATAGTTAAAAAAAAATTCATGAATAATACTTGATGTAAAATTATTCTTAGTCTAATCAAGTTGTAAGTAAAAAAAAATCATTAGATATCGGATTCAACAATAAAGATATATGTAATATTTTAAATGTAAACGTATGTTTATTAAGAATTGCACTAGAACAAAATTAAAATATTTTCGCGCTTGAAATTTTAAGAATATTTTATTTTCATATTTTATCATGTATATTTTATAGTATTTTTTTAAAAAAGAGTCTATAGATGTTATTAAACAAATAAACAATATTATTTAACATATATAACGAAGCAGAACTATTGTCTATTTACTAAAATATGTATAATGTACATTTATGTCTATAAACAATTTACTCTAATTTTTATATAGAGTTAACGTATGTTTAAAAAAGTAATCCTTCGAACCGGATTTGAACCAGTGACCTATGGATATCTGCTACACACAACTTCTACAGTCCACCGCTCTACCAACTGAGCTATCGAAGGTACACGTCTAAAGTATTCATTCAATTTTTGAATTATAAAATGAGTTTTATTATGGTAACTTACTATAAAATATTTTGTTCAATCGCTTATGCACATTGAATACTGTAAATTAGTTATTCAAAGATGATAAGTAAAATAAGTGTTTGCATTACATGCCTTAAGTTATTAGCACTGTGATACTTTTTGAAAAAAGACACATTATTTGTGAAATAACTCATATTATGTACTTTAAAGTCTGGCTATAGACAATCTCTAGTTTTAAAGGTGTATTAAAATTATGCATGGTTTTCCCACTTCCCTAGTTAAAAATATAATTTATAGAAAGCGATCTAAAAAATGTATAATTAAGCCTGAAAATTTTTACCAAGTGCTAACCTCGTTAGCTACTTTATTTGTTTTGGTAAATATATATTGTTAAATTATAAAAATATTCGACTTCAACTTTTAAGTGGCGCTAGGAATAAAACTAATCTTTGTTACATCTACATCTGAAGTTAATGGAAAATGTGTTAAATTTATTATATATCCATTGAATCCAAAAATATTCCATAAAATGTAAGTTATGTTTTCAATTATCGTTTAAAAGTTTGTTGTAATTTAGAATTGAGGGCTAAACTAGTAGAATCTTAAATTGAAGAAATAATTACTTAAACTCAGGCCTGCCTAATAAAAGTGCCTATTTAATTTCTTTAATATAGGTTAACTATAACAATAAAAATTGTGTGATAGAATGATTCCTCCGCAAAAATAACATGTAAAATCATGAAGATTATTGCAAATATCTGTCGCTCTATGTTCTTTAGATTGAACATGTATAGACTATTAAGTTTTTTTAATTATCAAGAAGGCATTTGGTATGATTTTTGTGTAAAAATTTCGCTCAAATAGCTCAACTACATGGAGTAAGTTAGGAAAACGAAATTTTTGATTTTAAATTTTTACAGTTTTTAAACACCAAAATACTGAAATAGTTATCATCTAGCACATCAATTCGCTTCAATAAATTATCAGTTTAGGAACAAAATAAACTAAATGAAGAATACTTACTTAGTATGTAAATTTGTCCCTTACATCTAATAATCATCAATCAGTTTTAATTATTACACTACACCCACATACATATAACAGGAAAAAATAGATGGATGAAAAATTTAAGTGCATTTAATTAATAAAACCCTTGGTGAACTTCACGAAATCATTTGGCAAACGAACGCGTTGGTTGTTCGTACTTGAATGAGTTATTATCATGAGTGTGGCGATAACAAAGAAGTGTGTTTTTTTTCATTCGGACCACATGATGCTCAATCACTGCTCGCCAGTATAGTGTAGTCAAAATGAAAAAGTTCTGCAACACTTAAAGTACAATCCATTTATATTAAATTGTTTGCGAAATTGCAAATAAAATAAATATCTCTAGTACGATGTTTTGGCTTATTTTGCACTTGTTTGGTTGTTGAAGTAATAAAAACACTTAAATTTTCAAAATACTTGCATTTAATTTAATTCTCCTTTACCTAATCTTTAGAGTTCTTAGGTACGTTTATTCTACAAGACATGTCTGATATAGATGTAGCAATATTTATATTTGCTTAGTAAAAAGTAAAAGCTATCCTTGGATTTTTATTTTATTTTATTACATCTTTGCTCTCCCTTTTAATATAATATCACAAAAAGCATATACAAAATTTGAAAAAATACTTAAAATTTTAGCAGAAGGGAGAACTTCTTCTTGAAATGAAGTGAAGTCCGCCCGTTCTCCCTTTGGCTAAAATTTGAAGTATTTTTTCAAATTTTGTATATACTTTTTGTGATATTATATCTCCCACTCAAACCCATGAATAGACTTCATCAATACTGCTTCAATAAGTCATGATTTAAAATTGTAATCTATACTGGATTGATAAGGTTGTTACTTGTTGAAACTCCACATCACTTAATAAAATACTGACACCAGTGTCAGTATAAGTGAAATGTAATTTATACATTGAAGCAAAGTGTCAAAATTTAGAATACTCTACAATGGTTTCATAAAAATGTAACTTAATATGAATTATTTAAAAAATCGTTCTTTCACAAATGTTGGAAAGAAAGCGTTTTACACCTATCTTGACTAATAATTAGACATCTAGTATATTTAAGTGAATCCTGTAATCTGACCATTTTGTCACGATGTAATACTCTTTATATTATCAGGTAACCTGAAAACCTTATTTCTACACCATTTCCTAGTATACCTATAGTAGAAGCTTTCTTTAGATTCTTTCTTAAGGTGTATGTATTGATGATATCTTCATTAAAGCAAATTATCAACATGAAGAACAAATATTGCAAACAACAATTAAATTAGTAGATTGAAATTGCAGATCGTGCAAAAACTTATACATTCCAAATATTGATACCCTAAATCTATAAAAGAACTCATTTTAAACCAGGAATTTGTAACTAGTAGATTAAAATAAAAAGTTTTGACACGTGACATTAATTATTTTATTGTTTATTCCTTTGGATTTCCTGGAGTTTTATTCTACGAGAGACCTATTCCTAATAGCGAAGATATTATAGAAAAATTCACAATTGAAACTACCCTCTGGTTTTCTCTTTAGGGTGTGCCAGTTAATAATCTGTCGGCGCAATTTTCATATTGAAGTAAACTGTCAAGATACTAAACAATTATTTGAATAAAATGTAACAAAGTTAATAAAATCGTTATTCTTTTCTAATAAAAGCAAATTAATCATATTTGGACTAGTAATTTAGCTACCAGTGGATTTAAATAGTTAAGATCTCGTGACCTAATCAGCAATATTATTCCGATTAAATCCGTTGAAACCATTATTATTCGGAAACCAGTTTCTAACCTTTATTATAGAACATACTGTAGAAATAAGTGTGATAATTTAATATCAAGTAAGAGCTCTAGTGTGCGCGAGTCAATAAAATGACAGTGTAATGTGTATGTCAATATTTTGAAGGTATCTGGTTTAGCAAATGTATAACCAATGGTTTATACAGGGTGTTTCTGTGACTCGGGGAATAAAATTAACCACATATACTAGAGAAAAAATGATGATGATTCGTAGAAAAAAAATTATAAAAGTCTTCAAATGATCGAGCAAACAAAAAAGTTCTGAGCAAACAAATTTTAGGAACACCCTATATAGCATGTTACCAGCGGTTCGATCAAAGTGACAAAGAAGTCTAAAGAAATTACTTGATGTTAGTTTAGGCTGTACCAAATTGCAGCACTCTACCATGAAAGGTATTGAAAATATTTAGAAAAATGTGTCTTGGTCATTTAAAGACTTTTATAACCATTTTTTTACGAATCATCATCACTTTCACTCTAGTATATGTGGTTTTTTATAATTTTATACCCCGAGTCACAGAAATACCCTGTATACTATATAGGGAAAGTAAAAAAGTATGAATGTATTATTGTAAAAAAAAAATAATATTTAAGAATAAAACATTATTTTTTACATAATACACATCTGCTAAGCGCAAGTTTCTTGATGTCATTATCAAAGAATCTTGGTCACTGTGAAAGCGGCGTCCTCCCAATTCGTCTTCGACAAGTCGGGGCTATAGGGTAGGTGTTCCCAATGAATTTTATTTCGGGTGTAAGCAGCTGTGTGTGTCCGAGCGTTGTTATGAAGGATGGGCCTACCTAGTCTTTCCTGTCGATAGTCCAGTTTGGCTTCATCAAGAAGCTTGCAATAATACTCAGCATTGATTGTACGTCGCTCATGAAGGAAATCATCAAGCAGTTTGACTTTTCTATACCAAAAAACAGTTGCAAGAACTTTCTCGGCAGGCAGACGAGTTTCGGCTTTTCGAGGTGAAGCTTATCCAGGTTGTCTCCACTACATTCTTGCTTGTTTAGATTCTGGGGTGTAATGATCTATCCACGTCTAATCACAAGTGACAATGTGATTTAAAAATGGCAAGGACGCCGTTTACTCAGTGACCAATATGTGGAATCGTTTATGAGCAATTGACTGAAGACACGAACGACTACATTCTTCGATAATGGCATCAAGAAATTTCCACTTGTAACATGCTTATCTCACAAAAACTTTTTAATTACTGTTCAATGATCTTCAAATTGTTACAACTCAAAGATCATGGATTTAGTAAATTATTTGCTCTCTCCTTCTCATATAACCATTAATTATTTGCACATCTTTTAAAAACTATCCTCAATTGGTGAATAGAGAAAAGTCATGTATAACTTAGTATATATCATATATATCTTAGTAGAATAAATTTGAATTTAGAAAAGGTAATAGTAGAATTGACAAGATTGAAGAGGTTCTATCATTGCCATGCTCCTTCTAGGCCTTTTGGTTCAAATTTAATAACTGATTTAAATAGGTACGAGGGTTGCTGTAGTGAGAACTGACAACACTAGTATTGCCAGGTGAAATCTGACATTGCCATCGTAAAGTGTTTGACGTTATTTGTGTGTTGAAAATATCATCTCGCCAAAAAATAGAATTAACTCGCGCTATGATTTACTATGAATTTCGATGTGGTCTACCTCAAGAACAGTGCTGAACTGAATTCAACTTTTGGCGATGAAACGCCATCCACAGCCACTGTATATCGCTGGTATATTGAATTCAAACGTGGACGTAGTTAGAGTAGGTCGTCCAAAATCGGTCGTTGTGTCGGAAAATATGGATGCTGTGCAAAAAAAATTGAAGAAGATTTGTCATGTGATATATCATATAATCGAGAGATTTTGAGCATTATACATATCATATGATTTTGCACGAACATATGGGTTTTCTGAAGTTGTGTGCGTGTTAGATTACGCATTTGTTGAAAAAGATGCTCAAAAAAATATTCGTGTCGATTGGTGGCGTGAAATGATTTCAAAATACAATTGTAGTGCATCCAACGTCGTATACAGCATCGTAACAGATGACGAGTCATAGATTGGGGAAAATGTCAATTGGCACTATCTGTATTTCAACGCGAAGCAAAGCCAACAAAAGTTGTTCATTCTCGAAGCGTTAAGAAGCAAATGGTTACGTCTTCTTTTCGAAATCCGGTGATGTGGCTACTGTGACTCTCAAAAATCAAAAGACCTTTAATCCAGCGTAGTATACGACCATTTGTCTGTCTGAAGTTTTCGGTGAATTAAGAGATACTGAAACAAAACGATGAATCATTTTGCATAACGAAAATACCAGCTCACACAGATAAAATGCACTTTGTTAGCATCGTACACTTTTTATTCGTTTATTGGTCTTCTACAAGGCTTAGTCCAGTATTTTAGATGATAAAACTCTATCATTAATATGCATATTATGCAAATAGTGGTTATTCAATAGAATAAACATTGCTCTTTTATAACTGTGTGGTTCTATAAAAATGTATCACTTCTCAAACATCCCAAAATGTTATAATTACAAAAATGGGATATTTTTTAAATTTGTAATTACTTTACTCCTAGAGTTTCTACCTCTAAATTTTAATTCTTTCGTAGAAACCTCATATACATCATTTTAAAGTTAAAGTATCCAAATCATTTAATGTTCTTTTAATTCTGTCGTCAATGCAGTGAGGGTCTGACTCTAAACTCTTTCTACCTTCTACACACCCTTCGTTACCTCGAGTTTAATGTTACATTCGTTGTTAGCTGCTTACGCACGTGCTGTTAGGCAGAATAGGAGTACTTTCTATTAAAATGTGTACACGTTGTGTGTAGGGAAATTAATGGAGAAGCAGATATCTGATAGTAATAGATTATTGTTGATGTGGAGATGTAAAGAATTTCTACAAGTTTTGGCATTCCTTCCAATTACCGTCTTACAAACCATCGAGTTTTAATCCTTATGTTGGTACAACAATATTTAATCCGAATATCAAGATGATTTAACAATGATATCAAATCCAGCCTCTTCAGTCTTTGTTGAGAGTATTTCTACAATTTGAAAACATGCCTTGGACTGGTTAGAAACAGCCAGTCTCCGTGTAAAAATTGGACCATGTCTCTGAAGCACTAGAGACTGAACACTGTAATTATCTTTTCGCGCATTTTATATCCGGTAAATATTTTTCAGAATATTTTATGTACATTCCACTTCCAATCGTAAAAATACTTAACAAATCACAATTCATGCGAAAATAAACAAACCAATTTTTTTATTATATTATTATTATTATATGGGGTTTAAATTACAAAAGGTGGGAAGAGTACCGTCTTATATACCAGCAAAGAAACGAGTGAAAATGAGTGCAACTTAGTAACATCTATTTATTTAACATTTTAAAATCGTTTACTTTTACCCTCTAAAAATAACCTATGACCCAAGTCTATGTAAACCTTTTGCTGACGATCTTCTAAAAGTTCTTTTTTTCTCTTTTAAACTTCTGTTAGCTTTTACCTTTATTATTATTATCATTAGTATTATTATTATGATTATGATTATTATTAATATTATTATTACTATTATTATCAATATTATTAAAATTTGGGCTAAATGTTGAATCAAAATTAAGAGGAATTTCAAAATGAGGAATTACTACAGATTTCTTTGAATAATCTACCTCTAAAACACTCTGTGCTTACCAAAAAATAACGATTATCACGCTGTCCATTGTTCCTGGTATGCGCCCAGGGAGTTTTGTGGAGTTGATGGTATCTTCTGAGTGCTGCTGCCCTTGGAGTTGAATCCTCGATGTCTGAAGAACTCCTTCGGTGCGAAAGGGGCGGAGAAGATTACAGATCTCTAATAAATTGTAAGAACAAACAAAATACTGATATTCCCTCAGGACTTCTTCAGAGATCCTGCCGACTGCGCCAGTTAAATTTTGGACTTGCACTTTTGAGTTTTTAAAAAGGATTTGTTTCAAGAAATTTACTAAGTTTACATTAATACGAAGGTTTACAATTAATAATACGAAGATTAACAATACTATAATAATTATAATAATGCTAATAATGAATGGAATGAGTCCTTTTTATAATAAAATAATCTGAAAACTAATCAGAATGATATTTGGTGCATGATGATCGTAATTGTGCGTTCAATAAATAAATAAGAATGTTATTATGCATATAAAATGAATGAAATTAATTAGCAATTAATAAAATATAACAATGAAATGTCTTTTGTGGCCGTAAGGTAACTTATATGTATTATAGTAATAATTATAAATAAACCAATAGTTGCTTGAATTAATGATATTTAAAGCTCCATATATTGTTTAGTTAGACTGAAACAGCAAAAAAAAATTGTGAAAAATAAACATAAACTACCACCCGTCACACGTACCGACTTAATACCCAACAACCCGTGATTATGCACATCATATTTACTTAACCATCGAGCTCTCGCAGTCCGCACTCCTCTTTAATACATTAACTCGAGGACCATTGTCACCACCGGGACGGTCCTGTGAAGAGGTCGCGTCCCCGCAATCAAATCGCCGCCCTCGACGAAAACATAATCCGCCGTAGGGGGATTAAACTGACAGTTAAAACGGCGTAATCATTTAAACGGTCGATTATGACAGCCCTCCGCATTGATTCCGGATTTATTTTCATAATGGTGCACGAGGTGCCGCGGATTATGGAAAAAAAGGCGGCGGACGCGCGCACCAATAAACTGTTTCCTAGGGATCGTATTTTCCTGTGTGACAGGCAAATTGCTGGTTTGATGCATGGGGTTGAAATATGAAGATGCCCCTCTTTGTTGCGTCGGCTAAAGGGAAGCGTTGAGGTCATAATTATTTGACAAACAATTGAGACGGATTAGTTTTCATATCTGCTTTTGTTTGCTCTCACCATACCAGGATTTGATTTTTTTCTAACCGTATCTAATTCATATAGAATGTTAATATTTTATAGCTTTGTAAAAATTGTAATTGATTGATCAGTTTTATTAATGAATTATGACGCATATTTTGATTGTAATTATATCAACTGTAATTATAATGCGTCAGATTTAAGAAGAATTGATTTTTTTTGAAGATCTTCTTTCGAGATGAGTACCGCAGGGCAGCAACACATTTTTTGGATGGTACTCTCCCACGGGAATGCGAGCGCGAAACGCGGCCCTACGCAGATAATGCGGGCCCTCTTCCGTTTCCGCAAAACGCCGTTCGAGTGGCTTCCGAGTGTGAAGGGCTAATGGGCGCACAAACGATACTGTTCGTGTACTGCGGCGGATCGCCCACCAAACAACAACCGCTGGGTTTCCCGACTGGGCGCATCCTCGATGGGCCTCGAGTGGTTTCCTCGAGTGCCGCACCGCCACTGGGTACTGTGTGAAACTCGCCTATTAGAACGTTTGCTTCCAGTTTGATAAACCGTAAGAATAACATCTTCGAGTGTCCGATTGATTCGAACAGTAGTACCAAGAGGACTTGTCGGCTTACCAAAGAACTTTCGGTTTGCAATGAAGTGGAAAGTGATCAATAAATAATGTTTTTCTTTACTGAGCTAAACACAAAAAATATGTTTGGAGAAGTGATTTTTAGAAACTACAATACTAATTATTAAAAAAAAAACATAATGAAACGAGTAATTTAAGTACTATTGATACTTAGGCTTTTACTTCTTCATACATTCTGAAAATAAAATGAAAAACTTCTTTACCTTGTTTGTATAACTCTTTCATTTTTTTATTGGCTATAGTTTTGGCAACTTAACTGGCCATTGGCAAAACTTTATAACAACATCGGAAAATATGTATTTCTTCAAGCATAACTGTGTACAAAAATATAAAAATGTATTTCTTATATAAAAAGCATTATTAAAATTATGTTTAAAGCTTGTAATAAGAACACTAATATTATTTTTACAAGATTTAGCCACAATTTTAATAATGCCCTTCAAATAATAAAGTATTGCAACTGTAATATTTCTTCACATGGAACCATTAAAATCGAGAAATCACAACCCGTATACAAAACGTACCCATTCTTCTCAGACAAATACACTCAATCTTTATTGTGTGTAACATATTAGACGGCAAAGACATCTTTGTCGAGGGTCGACAGGCGAATCCAATTGACAATGTGGCCACCACACAGGAATTGGGAACACAATTTTCGTGTTTATTTGTACTCCATTCGATTCGCACCATACAGCAGATTAAGCCCAGAGTAACCTAGAATAGGTCAATAAAGAACGCAAATAGAAATAACTTGTTCATGTGTTCATGTCAAGGAAAAAAGCGAATTTTGTTTGACTTTAAGTAAACACACAATAATACATTGTATTTTCAGTTTCGAAGAAAAGAAAATATTTGGTATTTTTTGCGGGGAAGGCTTATTATTGAGATCTAAGAAAGTATGACTCTTTTTTGTACAAATTTTACAGTTTAGAACATACACAAATGTTTAAGTAAATGCTTACTTTATTAAATAAAATAATTTAAACAATTTTAATTACACTACACACTAGTAAATCAATCCAACAACAAAGCCCACCCATTAACTTTAATTTTTAATTTCATGAAGTTAGCATATAGAAAGCACTGAGTAAATATAAATAACATAAATCGTTTAGTAACTAAACATAATTATTGTAGAAACATGTGTGTATGTTTTATGGATTGAAAGTTAGGATAGTAGACACCCACCCACCCTACATATAATTTTTAAACTTCAATCACTGACAGTCGTTTGATTTTAAGAAGCCTATAGAATTATTACGATTAAAGTTATTGAAAACCAACAACATTTTAGCGATTAAATGTTTAATTAATATGTAGGGTGGGTGGGGGGCCACTATCACACCCACCAACTTTTAAAATATATATAATTTATTTAAGAAATAATAGAAATCATATTCATTGCACTACACAAGTTACTAAGTTATCCTTAGTAATCCTTAAAATCTCTATAATCTTTGAACTTGTATAATTTTTAAAATTTTATCATCTAAAGAATCATCAGAATTATTTGAAACTGTATAGTTTTTCTCTAAAACCTTTAAATTCTCTAGAAAGTTCGGAATTTTTAATATCTTTAGAATTCATAAAATTTCTGGAATCTAAAGAATATTTAAATTTTATACAAATTTAAGACATATTAAAATTAATAGAATCTTTTTAATTTTTAGAATTTTCAAAATCAATCAAAGGTGTTAATTTGAATGTTTAGAATTTTAAGAGTCTGTTATAAAATCTTTAAAATCTTTAGAATTATCAAAATCTGTATAATCATTAGAATCGTCGGTATCCTTACATTCCGGAATCTATAATATTTGTAGAGTATTTCTTAGAATTTCTTTAATTTTTTAAATTGTTGAATTTTAATTTGAAATATTGAATCTTTAGATCTTTACATTTTAAAAATATTTAGAACCTTTACTATATTTAGAATTAGTTATACAGTGGTACCTCGACATACGAGTTTAATTCATCCGTAACCTTGCAAATATGTCAAATTGCTCGTATCTCAAGGTAATTTTCCCAATTGAAATTAATTGAAATGCCAGCTCCCAAAACACCACCTCAGTGGTTTTTGTTAAGTATTTTTGAATAAGAAAAATGTATTTACAAGAAGAAAAATTTATTTGTAAATAACAAATACATATTCTATAAAAACATCATAAAAGAAAAAGTGAAGTTCTTACGGAAGCGCTTAATTTTCGTCACTGGTCTTCGCATTTTTCGTCTCGCTTTGCTCATTTTCACCTGTATATCGTTTAAAAAAACTGTCCAAGGAGGTTTGTTTTTTCCTCCCTTTCAGGATATTGCAGAAATGATTTAGGCAAGTTTCCTTAAACAACTCCAATGCAAGACCAGTTGCAACTTTTTCGGGGTGATTTTTATCCACAAAAAAAGATTCCCAAAAAAAATCTCCTTTATATCTCTTGTAGAGATAACTTCCTCCATCTCTGGCTCCTCTTCAAAACTAATTTTTCGTTGAACCACCGTATGCTGCTGCGAATGTAGATCGTGTAACTCCTCGGTTGTCAGCTCCTGAGACTGTTCTTCGACGAGTTAGTTCACATCTCTCTCATCCACCTCAGGCCCATGGATTTTCCTAGAGAAACTTCTCCTTTACTGGGTTGGGTTCCAATCCTTCGAAGGCCCTTTCAACTACAGCCTCAGGCCACATGCAGAGGTTAAGGTCCTCGTTGTAATACCCAGCCAGGCCTGATCAATAATTCTTAGGCATAGCACGATGTTAAAGTGGTCTTTCCAGAACTCTCGAAGGGTAAGGTTTGTGTCCTCCGCCACCTCAAAGCAGCGCCGAAAAATGTGCTTGGTGTACAACTTCTTAAAATTAGAAATCACCTGCTGATCCATGGGCTGCAGGATAGGAGTGGCGTTGGGCGGTAGGTAGAGAACCTTTATAAACTTAAACTCTTCTAGTAAATCATCTTCGAGATTTGGTGGGTGAGCAGGAGCATTGTCGAGAACGAGAAGGGCTTGCATGGGTAGGTTGTTTTCCTCTAGATATTTTTTTAAAGAAGGGCTAAACACCAGGTTTATCCACTCCATGAAGAATTTGCTGGTGACCTACGCCTTCGGATTTGCCCTCCACATAACTTGCAGTTTTTCTTTTAAAATCTTATGTGACTTAAAGGCTCTGGGATTTTCCGAGTGGTACATTAGCAAAGGCTTGATTTTGCAGTTGCCACTCGCATTGGCGCAAAGTGCCAGAGTTAATCTATCCTTCATGGGTTTGTGACCTGCCATCGTCTTCTCCTCTGCCGTTATGTAAGTCCTATTCGGCATCATTTTCCAGAAAAACCCTATCTCGTAACAGTTGGACCTTGCTAGGGGATGTATCCTTTGACTTCTAGCAGTTCGGAAAACGTTTTGATGTAAACCTCAGCTGCCTTCATCACCGGACTTGCTGCCTTACCATGCCTGACGACGGAGTGAATGCCGGTCATTTTCCTAAAGTTGTCAAACGAGTCCCGACTGGCTTTAAACAAGTTATCCGATCTTTTGTCTGTGGAAGTTTGTGGGATCTGCTTCAGCAAATCACCGTAAATCGCTCGTGGCTTCTCACATATGATGCTTTGTGTTCAGGTTCCTCCTTGAAACTGCTTCTCACCCACACCATCAGTAGTTTCTCCATCTTTTAATGGAGAGAGATCCGGAGCATAAAAATTATTGTAACGCCCTTTATCAACTCCTTATGTTTAAGCACAGTACATATCATTGATGTGCTACTCCCGTACATCCTCGCCAAGTCAATTACTCGCACACCTTACCATGGTTTTCTATGATTTCACGCTTTAATTCAATAGACATCATCTTCTTCTTCGGACCCATGGTTATAAAAATAAATGTGATAATGTTTTGTAAATGTACAAAAAACGCGAACCCAACTTATCAAAAATGCTTCGAAAACGAAGAAAACATGCACACAGACTGAGGTCTAGTCTGAGGTGGGAGGAATTATTAGCGGTGTAGTGTGCGATTCCTCGTATCTCAAATCTTGCTCTCATCTCAAAGCAAAATATCGCTCGCTCGTATATTAGTGTACTCGTATGTCGAGGTATATTAAGAAATTTTGGAATATTTAGAATATTCAAAAAAAAATTAAACTTTTTGAATCTTTATAACTTTGAGATCGCTAAAATCCTTAGAAACTATATAATCTTTAAATTTCTGAAATTCTTTCATTAAAAAATTCAAGAATTTTCAGAATCATTAAAATAATAATAATTATGAGCAAATATACAAATTAGAGAATTTTTAAAATTGTTAGAATCTTTTGAACATTCAGTATTTATTTAAACTTTACATTCTTTTGAGTATTGATAGAATATTTCTTAAGACTCATTTAATTCTTTTTATTTTTTTTAAAGATATTGTTGATATTTAGAATGGTTAGAATCTTTACAACACTCACGATTCTTTGAGTTAAATTATTGAATCTTAGATTTTTCAAATCTTTACAACCTTTAGAAGTTTTAAAAGAATTTTTGAAATATTTAGTTAATTAGAATATTGGGATTTTTATTGCTAAAACCATAAGAAACTTTAGAATCTTTAAAGTTTAAATTCTACAGGAAGTAAATATTTGATTTTCTATGGAATCGTTAGAATTTTCTCATTAAATTCTAAACAATTTTTTAGCATTTTTAGAGCTTGGAAAATCTTTTATTTGTATAATCTTCGGAATTCTAAATCTCTTGTTCTTTTTCTTTCTTTGCAATCTGTTTTTTTAATTGTCCACTACCTTTAATATTTGTAGAAATTTTATTGATATATTGATTCACTTAAAAAAATAATAACAATTAATATAAATTTATAAACTACTTAATGGTTTTTTCGGAATCTCCAGACTCTTTCATATTTTCATAATAATTAAAATATTTATAATCCTCTAACTATATTGACTAGTTAGAACTTTTTAAAATTTTGTAATTTATTTTACTATTTAGACTAATTAGAAAAATTATAATCCTGGCGGTCACTAGAATTTTTGAAATCTTTATAACCTTTAGAATATTTAGTACCTTAAGAATAATATAATAAATATAATATATAGATTATGATTCTTTAGAATCTTCAGACTCTTTATATTTTACAGAAACTTTTAGAATTTCTATTTCTTTAATCTTAAAAAGCCTTTAGGATTATTGAAATAATAATATTTATGCAATCCTTGAAATATTCAAACACTTTATACAATTAAGGAATTGTTAGAATTTTAAGAGATTTTATAATTTATGGAATCTTTACAATCTTTTAAATCTTTTTTTTAAATTTGTACTTCTACACAATACTTGGAATTTTTAAATTTTTCAGAAATTATATGTAAGGTGGGTTGGTGGCGCCACTATCTCAACCTCAAACTTTAATTACATACAGAAGTGATTAATTAAATGTTTATTTAATTAAAAAAACAATTCAAACAATTTAAATTGTACTACACACTAATAAAACCAAACAATGCCCACCCACTATTAATTATGTATTATATATCATTATTGTAGAAACGCTTAAGTGTGTTTTACATACATTTTTTTAAAACTTCAATCACTGTTAGTTGTTTATAGTAATATTACTGTTGAGATTATTGGAAACCAAAAGTATATCAGTGATTTAATTTTAAATATACAGGGTGTCCCGTGGGACAAATTCCGGCTTAACCGTAAATTTTTGGATATAGATAAGTTGCGTTAAATCGTCATATTTTGACCTCAGGAATCTTTGGTACAGCCAGTTCCCCGCATTAACGGGACACCCTGTATATATATATATATAGACATCTAAGAGTCCCTCTTGCTGCGAGCCTGGTGTTTTAAATGCCTTAGGTTGGCTCTACCTTAGCAAGGAATGAGGACCCGGATGGGAGGACGTACAAAAGGCCCACTGGTATTTACGTAAAGCGAACTTCATTGGACAAATCAAGATTCCTCCAGATGTTATTAATACGTAATTATTTTATTCATGTCAATAATATCTCTTCAAATGAAAATAGGAATTTAGTGTTTGTATCTCCAAACATTTTCGTGAGGTATACAGCTTTCGACCCACAATTTTTACTTTTTACAAACTCGTTAAATCATCTAACACATATGCCCAAACCAATTTAATTTCTTTTTGCAAAAAAAAATAAGTCAATATTTTTTTACGTTCTAAAAGTCAATATACAAGAACCAACATCTAAACAAATCAAGACTAGAAAATGGTGATGTTGCCATCATAGTACTTTCCCTATATTTTACTCAAAAACTAAAAGGTTTTCGCAAAAAAATTATTCCTAGTAATTTTTTCAGTTTTAAATTCTCTATAATTATTTGTTATATAAATTTCATGTAGCTCTTAGAATTTATTAGCAATTGACAAAAATTATCAAAATTTTCAATTTTTATTTTCCTTTCTCGAAAGTTAAGAATTTTATTAAAAAAAACTTGTTCAATTTATTACTCCCTTTAACTTTTGTATCAAATGTTTTTTTAATATTTTTTATATTTAGAAAAATATCACTAAAAAAACAAAAAACGCCTCGAGTAAACAACCACTTCCGGTCTATGAATGTTCACCAAAAACCTTTTCAGTTCCAGTTTTTAACGATAAAGCCTTAAGTTTAAAGTTTCATCTCAATCGCATCATTCGTTTTTGAGATACAGCGCCCACCGACAGACACACAAGCAGGCAGACAGACGCACACACAGACACATTTTTTTTCCAGAAAGTAGTATTTTGGGTTCAGGGGACCCCAAAACGGATATTTCCGAAAAACAAGTTTTAAAAAAAAATCACGAAAACAATACTCCCCCTATATATACTATATAGGGAAAGTAATAATAAATAAATATGTATAAAGCCGATAAAATAAAATATTTACAAGTGGATAAAACGCACAAACATGTTAAAAAATAAGTTAAAAATATAAAACAATTTATTATATTGAATTAAACAAAACAGACACTAAATATGTAAATGTGAATGGTTTTCAAGGTGATAGTCATCCCATTTATAGTAAGCCTTTTGAATCAGATATTCTTTAATTCTCTCCCTAAAACGTGCCTCTGACACGAAATGATATTGGAAGTACATTATAAAATTTTATGGCATAGTATCTAGTACCTGTCTGAGCTTTTGAAAGTCGGATCGTATTAATTGACAGATTGTGTCTATATCTCGTTGAATAGGGGTGACTAGATCCATGCGTTTGATATATATCTATATGCCTCTTGATACACATTAAGCATTGAAATATATAGAGGCAAGGTAGTGTTAACGCGTTATGTTTTATAAATGTATTGCTTGTAAAGTCCTCTCTATATCCGTTACCACCAAGTATCCGTATTGCTCGGCGTTGAAGACCGAATATTCGATGTCTAATTGTTGAATGACCCCATGCAAGTAGTCCATATTGGATATAGCTTTGGACATAAGAGTAATAGTACTGCCGCAATACATCGTTGGGTACCTGGGAAGCAAGATTTCTCAACATAAATATGTTCTTGGCAAGCCTATTTGCAAGGTGTTTGCCGTGGCACGACCAGTTCAGCTAGGTATCTAGATATATGCCACGAAATTTCGCTGAATCTACAACCGGTCGTTCTCAGCGTGTAAAGAAGTTCTTTTGTTTTTATCGAATTCAGTTTTAGACAGTTACTTGCAAACCAGTCAGCAGGTTGAGATTGAGAACTTGCCGGAACCATAGGCAACGTTTTTGTTATTGTGGTATCATCTGCGAAGAGAATCACATCCGACTCTGAAAGGCAACCTGGGAGATCGTTGATATACATTAAGAAAAGTAGTGACCTAAAGATTGATCCTTGAGGAACCCCGTGAATCACAGTGATTGGCGACGAAACTTCGGATCTATACTTTGTGCACTGTGTTCGTTCCGATAGATAAGATAAAATCGTTCTTACACTATCAGGATGTAAATTGTAATAATACAATTTTCTGATGAAAATGGAGTGGGAGACACAGTCAAATGCTTTGTGTTGGTTTCTAACCCTTTTTCAAAGCAGTCTAATGTATTGTTAACAAAATTTAGGATAGCATCTGTAGTTGATCGCTCTTTTCTAAAACCATACTGGCTATTGCTAAGCAGATTGTTACTTTCCAGGTATTCTATGAGCTGATTCAATAGAATTGTTTCCATTATTTTAGAAAATATTGATAGGAGGGAGATAGGGCGATAATTCGTCGGATCATTAATATCATCCTCTTTATGTATGGATATTATTAAAGCTACCTTAAGAGAATCAGGAAATAAGTTCGATTTGATACATATATTAATCAATTTTGTTAGTAGTTCAATGATTGCATTTAGAATTGATTTATCCACGTCTACTCTCAAACCATATATATCGCGACTTTTACTAGGTTTCAGACCTTGTGTCACTTTACAAACCACACTTGTTGAGAACTTTTTTGAGAAAATTTAAAATACTCATTCACATTTACATGAATGCCTATACATTTATTACATATTAAAGTTATCGGATCAACCTTAGATTTATCAGTGTCATTTATTATATTATTAGCTACATTGACAAAGAAATTATTAAAATTAGTAGCACTTTGTATACAAGTATCATTTTTATTACCATTTGTTTTTGCTTTTTTGCGTTTATGATTTCCCACATAGCCCGCGTTGAGTTACTAGCATTAGAAATATACTCACTATTTGCTTTAATTCGATGATATTTTATTGCTCTATTATATGATTTTCTATAATTGTTTCTAATTATTAAAGTTCTGGACATTTTAAGCGATTATATGCTTCTGTTATTAACAATAGAGTTGATCTGGTATCTTTGAGTTCATTACTGAACCAATTTATTTCTGGTTTGTTTCTATGCCACTTAAGTATAGATTTTTTTTTGAAAGACGCTATTAAATTTCGTTATAAAAATATTTAAAAATATTAAATAAGCTACATTTGCATCGGCTTTTGAATTTAAAAAATCCCATTTTTCTTTTTGTAAGCATTGAAAGAGTGTGAACTTTCCAATTTAAGTAATGGGTTATCATATCTGTTGTTTAGTTATATATTTTATTTGATATGTACTATGCTTGAAACTAAACTGAATTCCGATGTGGTCGGATATACATGTATTAAGTGGCCTTACATTACACATACCATTAGTGCATAAATTATCAATAGAATTATTGAGTCTTGTGGGACAATCAACCATAATATTTAGA
Organism: Ontholestes murinus; assembly: GCA_963969525.1. Classification (NCBI taxonomy): domain Eukaryota; kingdom Metazoa; phylum Arthropoda; class Insecta; order Coleoptera; family Staphylinidae; genus Ontholestes; species Ontholestes murinus. The sequence goes on along the minus strand of OZ018397.1, from coordinate 44,002,471 downwards.
CCACAGCTAGTGAGAAAATCAACCAATGTTATTTTATTAGGTTCGTTTATGTTAAATCTAACGTTGAAATCGGACACTAAATATGCTGTTTTATTAAAACTGTCTAGGCTATCCAGTACCAATGTTAAAATCTCCAAAAATCGACTAAAATTTCCCGTTGGTGCTCGATATGCAACCAAAATTATTATACTGTGCAATACTTCTCCTGCTATTTCACAATCTTTTTCACATGAAAATGAATTTAAATTGAGCGTGAGAACGTGAGAAATATGACGCAACATGAAAGTTATCAATCAGTAATGACTCCGACTCCGTTTGTGTGAGCCAGTGCTCACAAACCTATTATTGATAAATGTTCGTTTCTGTCATTGATTATTGCTTCAATTTAATTCATTTTTGATCTGGTAGATTGAGCATTAAAATATAAACAATTTATGGTTCGAGATACTCCGGCGATAGTACCAAGTTTTTTGGCGAAGACGAATTATAAGTCATAATGAATATCAACATATTATATTTAGAACTTCTTTTTATATGTTAAGAACATTATTAACAGTACCTATTATTGAATTTAGAATACGCCTTCTCCTCCATAGTGGCTTTTCAATGATATACACATTGGTTTTGGCAATAACAGGTATTAAAGATGATTTTAAGCGTTCAGTCTCAATTGGTGTTCCCTTGAGAGCATCAACAGTTCATGCTAGAATGAATACGTGATCTTTTGTATAGTCTTTACACAAGTTAACCAGATTTTTTACAACATCGCAACACTTGGCAATCGGCGTAAAAATGGATGTAATATTGGGTTACAGTTGCAATTTTGAGAAAATGTTTGCGAGAAACTAGCTATATTTCTACCATGATTATCTGCAAGAAGGAGTACTTTGGAATTCGGTTTGTACGTTTCCATTCGATGTAGATCGTTGTTATCTTTGTGTGCTTTCTTTGTCTAAAGCTCGACTTAAATTGGCAATCTTATTTTGTAATTCTAAATTCTGCATATTCATACTATCAAGATCTCGGTTTAATTGTTCAATATTTTGTATATACCTATAACATTTCCCACAATCTTCAGATGCAGTTATCGTTGATTTATCTGTGTTTATCTTGTGAGGGTTATGATGTTGTGTTTTATCTTCATACTGGCTTAATTCATCTTGCAGGTCAGAAATTTTACGATTAGATGAAGTTAGCATTTGTTCAAATTCCTTAATTCTCTCCTCTGCGTCAAATATAGTAGTATTAAGTGATTCTTCTACCTCTATTGCTTCATGTTCAATGATTTTTATTCTGTTGGTAACTTTCTCAATATATGCAGATTTATTTTTCAATTCTTGTGTCACATCATCGATAATCTCCTGTCTCATGGAATCTATGCTAGAATTGAGGCTAGAATTATTTAATAATTTTGAGCAGCATTCTATCATATAGCCGCCGATGGATTTTATTTTCCTGCTTTTGATTTTACACACACCGTGAAAAATACTATGACAGTTAATGCACACATAGTTTTTAAATGCAATTTGCAACACTTAAAATTCGATTTTATGTCACCCATATTTTATTTCAGATAAACAATCACGTATACTTTGGTTGATATTATAATTAACAGTCAAATAAATAAATCGAGTAAAAAAGTTGTATAATTAACACTTTTCGAGATTTGAACAATTTGAACTCTGCCTTCTTAATTCAGAATGAATTGTATATTGGGTTTCACTACTAGGCTATCGCACTTTTGCTGTAGTTCATTTGGCCAGATTCTTACGCAATCAGTCATGTGGGTGCACATCACTACATTGGTTAATAACACTTAAAAATACTATTTAGTCTTCTTATTAATAATTAATAGCACTTTTAATTATCATAAAACAATTCATGTGTTCACCACGCACATGCAAAGATTTTTGACCAGTACAATGATGAGCTCTGGTTTAGTGACTCTCATCTGTTGGGAAACTTTAAATATGTTTAGGAACCACCTTTATTTTAATTTCATCTGTTTAAATTAATTAATTTCATTTGCTTTTGGTGTTTAAGCTTTGAGAGTGAATTAACCGCCCTACAGAAAGTTTAAATGTATCCAAAACAAACTTTCTGCAAACTGGCACTTCTGAGTTATTATTTTCCGACAGAAAATATTTGTAGCTGCATTTTTTCAAAAGTTCTGGGCGGCCTTTGTTTTATTATTCGTCGATATACTTCAGCACATAGATATAGGTTCTGGATGTTTGATATAATATAGATTTTTCAACTAATCAGTTTATATTATTTAATGAACTAGCCGTTATCTTGACCTATCCCAATAAGTTATTTACTGATATCGTACTCTTAACCTATCTTAATCAATTAATGCATTAACCCAGCATGATTTTAAACTATCTCAATGTATACATTGACTTTCGTATTCCTGACAATTCTCCTTTAAAAAGAAGAAACCCTAAAAAAGAACAACATTTCTAAGAATAAACGCGTACTTTTGGGACCAATTAATTCAGTTCTTCTCATAAAAATACATTTATTTTCTTTAAAATATAAACAGATTTCAATTATTATTTTTCTAATAATTCTATAATTAATAACAAAAATCGAGGCGTTGTTTATAATAATGGGCAGCTGCTGTGAAGCAATGAAGTACCATTTAATACTCGGCGAACAATTGACTATCGAGTGGCGAGCACAGAATAAATTTTCCGCTTTGTTGCCTTCGAACAGGCCCCCGGTCGGCAACAATGACAACTTTCGATAAGTGGCGGGCCGGGAAAAACAATATCGCTAGCCTAAACTTTTTAATGTTGCCATTACTGGATGGCCCTCGGCGCGGCCACTACAACTTGTTACTTCGATAGGGTCGCCATTGTTTCGGGCCGGGATTGTGATTGGGAATAGAAATCAGAAAGGCTATTAACGATCGACGATTGTTTCCCATACATTCAAGTTATTTAGTTAATTGTTGGACTTTATAAGAAGTCTGGCGGCCAGTGTGGAAGGATTTTATTAACGTTGTTTAAGAAAGAAATTAAATTATCTCCTTAAAACTTATAATATTTGTAGTGAACCCGAAATCTTAGAGTTTATAATATTATAATATGTTAGCCTAATTATTTGAAAAACTAATCTGGAATCTTTTTGCATAGAAATACTTTTGAGAAATCCTATTTTTTACTCTAAGAATTGGAGGGTGTTGTAGTGGCCACCCACCCATCCTACAAATACAATTAAATCTAAGCTACAACAAGTGTTTTTCTAATTCTTGGAAAACATCCCTTGTAATACTGTTGTAGTTTATAAGAACCTTTTGTTTTGTTTGTCCATCAGTGTCACTCGCAGTGATGGAAATGAAAATGTAGATGTAGGGTGGGTTTGTGGCCTCTATTCACCCTAAAAATTAAATTCAGTGTTTAAAATAACTGTCTAATTTGGAATGAACGTATTTTTAACTAAATAACTTAAACAATTGATGTGTGATGGATAGAATCAATATGGCGGCACTTAAGACTAGAATTTAAAAAACGTGTAATTTACGTTTCATTGTTTAAAATGATTATCAAAAATTAATTACATTTCTGATTGACCTAACAACTTAAACAGTTGACGTACGATGGGAAAAAATAACATAGCGGCACTGAAAACACAAATTTAGATAATGTAAATTACTTTCTGCGTTTAAAATTTATATCAAAAATTGTTTTCACGTGTGAATTGTTTGAAAACTATAAAATTCAATTTAAAACTTAAAACAGTTTACGTACGATGGATGGAAACAATATGGAGACACTAAACTATTTCTCTTAAATGTAAACTTCTTATAATTTGTAAAATTTATATAAAATGAACGTGAACTTATTTCTTATATTTGAAACAATTGATAAAGAGAATGGTTGCAACTGTTACTACATGATAATCGATACTTAATACTGAATTGGCGTACAATACCTAGAAATAATATGGCGATGCCCTAACATCAAATTTAAAAAAGAAACACATTACCTTCAGTGTTAAAAATAATTGTAAAAAATAAATCTCAACTGCGATATTTTTGAAAATCATAAAATCCATTAGAAATAACCGTATTTTAAACTCAAAACTTTCACAAATGACGTACGATAGGTACACTCAAAACTAAAATTTAAGAGTAAATTACCTTTATTAATAAATAATTAACAAAACTTATTTCCACCTGTGCTTAATTTAAAATCTTCAAAGTTTATAAAAATGTAAGAGGTTATAGCCTACAAATAACACAATTGACATACGGTGGCTAGAAATAATATAGAGGTACTCAAAACTAATATTAACTACTGTGTTTAGAATGAATTGTTAAAAATGCCATGTGTGATTACTTAAAAATTTGGAAATTTCATAAAGAATGAATGTAGTCATAACCTAAAAATAACATAGATGGCGTACAATATGGCAGCATTCAAAACTCAATTTAAAAAAATGAAAATTACTGGGAGTACAAAATAATTGTAAAAAAAATTATCAGGTGTTATTAGTGTAAAATTCACGACATATATAAAAAAATAATTTATTTTACAACCAAAACAATTGACTTACACTGGCTAAAAACAATATGGTGACACTCGAAAATCAAATAAGAAAAATGCAAATGAAACTGTTTTAAATAATTTCAAAAATTTAGAGTAAATCACACGTAAGGCTTTTAAATTTGCAAAATCCATAAAGATTGAACAAAGTTATAACCTTAAAATAACAGAAGTGTCGTACAATGCTTAGAAACAATATAACAAAACTTAAAAATCAATTTAAAGAAAAAGCAAATTACCACATGCGATTAAAATAATAGTCAAAAAATTATTCTCACGTGTGATTTGTTTAAAATTAGTAAAATCTATAAAGGATAATCGTGTTTTTAACCTTTAAGGGGAAAAACTACATGCGGTAGATATAAACAATATGGAAGCACTCAAAACTGAAATTTAAATAAAAACGTAAATTACTTTAAGTGTTCAAAATAATTATCAAAATATAATTCCTCGTGTAAGTAGTTTAAAATTTACAAATTCTATAAAATATTAAAGCATTTTTAATCTACTAATTCATATACGATCGTTATAAACAATATAGCGGCACTCAAAAATAAATGAAATAACGCAAATTACCTTCAGAGTTTAAAATAATTGTTAAAAATTATTCTCACGTATGATTTCGTTAAAAATTATAAAATCTGTAAAGAATTAATGTATTTTTAACTCAAATCTAAAACAATTCACGTACAGTGTATAGAAAAAAAAAACGTAAATCACTTTCTGTATTTAAAAAAATGCAAAAAATAATCTCGCGTTTTAGTTTAAAATTTCGAAAATCAATAAAATATAAACCTTTTCTTAACCACAACTACAACAATTAACGTACGATTATTAGTGACATAATGGCGGTACTCAAAACGGAATTTAAGAAAACGTAAATTATTTCAAGTGTTTAAAATAATTGCCTAAAATTAATAATGGGTATGATAATTTTAAAATTCATAAGGCCATAAAGAAATGAATGTATTTATAACCTATAAATAAAACAATTGATATAGAATGACTAAAGACAATATGAACTCAAAACCCAAATTAGGAAAAAAACGCAAATTATCTTCAGCGTTTAAAATAATTGTAAAAATATATTCTCACGAGTGTTTTGTTCAAAAATTATAATTAGAGAGCGGATTTCTAGCATTATGCTTATCCATAATATTAATAGCATCGAAAAAATTTCTTAATATCTATACGAATCTTGAAGAATGTGATTACTTAGCGCTAAGTTTTTTTGTGCTTTTTTGCTTATTTTGACTTTTTGTGCTTATTTTGATTTTTTATGCTTATTTTCATGCTTGTTTTAGATTCTGATGCTTATTTGGAGCATTTTCTTAAACATTTAAAAAACATTTAATAAAAATTTCACGCTGATATTAAATTAATGTGCTAATATTGAGAATTTTCGTAAAAATCTGTATCCATCATTTATAGATTATATTTGTATTACATATTTTCTTCGTGTCTTTTGACAACATAATCGTTTAAAATCTTCATAATATTATACAATAATTATAATGAATTTTATTATTAATAAATATTAGTATAAATTACCAATTTACAATGGATTCGTTTATAAATAAGTAGATATAATAGACCGTCTCATTATTCAGATAATACAGACGAACGCTTCATAGGAATCACATCTATGATATTCCGGATGTAAACGTCCTTAAACTAGGCCCGAAAAGGGGCCCCAGTAAGTATTAAATGTAAACAAATTTAAGTGATAGCTAATAATCAGGTGTTCTGCAACCGTATCAATTTTCTACTCTCGGCAAAAATACGGATGGGACAACTGGCGCATATTTACCATTTTCGTTAATTTTCATATTCAAACTCGCATTCATAAACTATTGAATTGAAATTCCAAAAACTTTGCTTATTTATCAAAAATTATTATATGCGTGAATCGTATTAATCTGGGGAATCACAGATAAATTATATTATATAATTCACATATATATTTAAGCCATAATGCAAAAGGTGAAAACCACAATATAAGAATTAATTAGAGACTATCCAGAATTAACAAGTGAAAATTATACATTATTTTGTAAGGCATGTTTAAAAATAGTAAGTTTTGTTTTAGTTCCCAACTGCATCCTAACTAGTCAAGACTTGTATGTAAAACAAGTTATAACAACACTACATCAAGAACGTTTGAAAAAGTTCAAAGCTGAACTAAAAAAATTCACATTTGTGCAAAATACTTTTACATTCGAATATCCCTTTAAGAAAATTACAAAATAATGCATTTAAATCTTTCTTGGGAAAATATTGTAAAATGCGCATTCCCGAGAAAAAATTATGTAGCTCTTGCGTAGTATGAAACCATACAAAAAATTAAAGATATTATTAACAATAGTTATATGTGATGATGAAACCACAGTCGCTTGTTTAATTTAATAATAGGAGTTTAACATGAAGACATCCGACCAATAGTATTTTGATATATACAAAAGAATTGAAGAAAACATTATAGCAAAATTCATAAATGATGGACTGACAAGCTTATTTTTGCCGTAGACAATACCAAGTTACAAAATGTTACTAATAATGCATTTTGTGTATTGTACAAGTAGCACATGGATAGAAACGAATTTCTGAAACTATAAGAATGAAATTTCCATTTGTAGATTTAATTAAATATGGAAAAATAGTTCTTATATTCTTCTGTGAGTGCAATTATTCAAGAAGTCATTACCTGATATCTCACTGCCCCATAAACTAGTGCTAACAAAATGGGGAACTTGGCTATATGCTACGATGTACTATGCGAACAATTTTGAAGAATTTAATAAGGCTATATACAACTTTCCCGAAACGACAAGCAAACCAGTTAATGACTGTCAAACAGTTTTTAAGAAACAAGAGCTTCCTTCAAAACAATTTAGTTACATAAAATTGCGTTTAAATTTTGTGAGCAACACAATCAAATCTTTATAAAAGTAGATTCATTTTAGAAAATACCTGAACGCATTGGCCAAGAAATCAAAATAATATCGAAAGAAGTATTCGGTGAAAATGAAGGATTTTTAATATTAAATAAATTAAACTTGATTTTGAATGGCAATTTTCAAATGGATCCAGCTATAATTTAAAATAAAAAGAAACTTTTCCACTTTCAAAAATTTATTAAGCGTCAGAAGTAATAATTTTTACAATTAAACCCCTAGAACAACATTTAATGATCTACTGTTTTCATGAATAGATTTTAGTTATTTTGAAATGTATACAAAATTACAATTTAATTTTTAAATACTTACATGATATTATATATTGCGTAAAGAAAGTATGTTTATTTTAGTTTTAAGCAGAATTTCTATGTAAAATATGTTGATAAACGTGTTACATATTACGAAAATATAGTTTTCTTTAGTGCTTTTTTTCGTGTTTTTATGCTTTTTTCCTGTTTTTATGCTTTTTTAGTGCTTTTTTTCTCTAAATTTTGTGCCTTTTTAAGTGCTTTTTTTCAGATTTTTTAAGCTTTTTTATCCGCTCTCTAATTATAATTAATTAATTATAATTAAAATATGAACGTATTTTTAACTCACAACTAAAACAATTGACGTACGGTGGATAGAAACAATATGGAGACATTCAAAACTAAAATATGGCGAAACGAAAATTATTCACAGGTTTAATTATAATTATCAAAAATTAAAACTAAGTGTGATCACTTTAAAATTCATAAAATGTATGTGTTTAAAATTATTGTCAGAAATTAATCTCACAGATTAGTTTTTAACAGTCACATAATCAATAAACAAATTAACATTTTTTTAAACTACAACTGAAACAATTGACATACGATCGCAAATTACCTTCAGAATTTAAAATATTTGTTAAAAATTGTTCTCATGTGCGATTTATTTCAAAATCATTAAATCTATAAAGAAGAAACGTACTTTTTAGCCCACAACTAAAACAATTGACGTACGGTGGATAGAAACAATATGGAGGTACACAAAACTCAAATTTAAAAGAAATAATTAACTTCACAGTTTCAAATAATTTTCAAAAATTAATCCAACATGAACTAACTTTAATTTTGCAATGTTCATGAAGAATAAATATAGTTATAACCTATAAATAAAACAAATGACGTACAATGGCTAGAAGGAATATGACAGCATTCAAATACCTTTATTAGGTAAATAATAAAACCTAACCTAACCTAAAATGAACGTATTTTTAAATCACAACTAAAACAATTGACGCACGATGGATAGAAACAGTAAGTGAGTGCCTTTTTAATTTTAAATTGTTTTAAATAAAGTTAGAAAATTAATCCCACTAATGATTGGCTTAAAATTGACAAAATCTATAAAGTATGAATGCATTTTTAACCTATAACTGAAGCAATAATTGATGTACGATGGCTAGAAACATTATGGTGGTACTTAGAACTCACATTTAAAACAATGTACATAGTGTAAAATAATTATCAAAATATGTCTTTTGTAAAATTTGTAAAATGAATTTAAAATAAACATATTCATAACTTACATTTAAAACATTTGACGTACTATTGGTAAAAATAATAATGCGACACTCGAAATTCAATTTAGAAAAAAGGATTAATATAATTGTCAAAAAAATAGTCTTAACTGTGATTTATTTAAAAATTATTAAATTTATAAATATCGAATGTATTCTCAACCCATAAATGAAATAATTGATGTTAGATGGATAGAAACAATATGGCGGTAGTAAAAACTAAAATTTAAGAAACGTAAATTACTCTCAGTGTTTAATATACTTGTCAAAAATTAACTACAAATGGGATTATTCTAAAATTCAGAAAGTCAATAAAGAATGAATGTAGTTATAACCTACAAATAACATAAGTGACGTATAACGACTAGAAATAATATGGTGGCACTCAAAACTCACAAATTTAGAAAGACACAAATTACCATCAGTGATTAAAATAATTATCAATACTTAGTCTCAACTGTGATTTGTTTAAAAATTATAAAATCATAAATCATGAATGTATTTTCAACTCACAAATAAAACAATTGATGTACGATGGCTATAAACAGTAAGAGCGGCGCACAAATTACAATTTAAGAAACGTAAATTACTCTCAGTTATTAGTATAATTGATTGTCAACAATTGATCCCACGTATGAATACTTTAAAATTTACAAAGACAATAAAGAATAAATGTAGTTATAAGCTACAAATAACATACAATACGTACAATGGACGAAAACAATATGGCGACAGTCAAAACTCAATTTAAAAAAAAGCAAATTACCTTGAGTAATTAAAATAATTGCCAAAAATTAATCTCAGGTGTAATTTATTCAAAATTTAAAAAATCCATTATTTATTAATGTATTTTCAACGTACAAATAAAACAATCGACGTTCGATGGATAGAAACAATATGGCGACAATTTAAGAAACGTAAATTAATATTTATTAATTTAATATAATTGTCAAAAATTAACCCCACATGGGATTATTTTAAAATTCACAAACTCAATAAAGAATTAATGTAATTATAACCTACAAATAGCATAAATGAAATAATATGGCGGCACTCAAAACTCAAATTAAAGAAAAACGCAAATGACCTTTAGTGTTTATAATAATTGTCAAAAATTATTTTCACGTGTGATTTGTTTAAAATGTATAAATCTAATAAAAGATTAACATATTTTTATCTTAAAACTACAACATTTGACGTAAGATAATTAGAAATATTATGGCGGTACTCAAAAAATATAATTTAAAAAAAGATAATATTATGGCGGTACTCAAAAAATATAATTTAAAAAAAGAAGCTAAATTACTTTAAGTTTTTAAAATAATTGCCACAAGTTAATCCGACTTATGATTACTTTCAAATTTATAAAGTTCATAAAGAATTAATTTAGTTATAATCTAGAAATAACATAAGTGACATACAATTGTCAGAAACAATCTGGCGGCGCTCAAAATAAAAAAAAAACACGCACATTTAAAAATTATGAAAAATTAGTCCTAAGTGTGATTACTTTAAAATTAACAAAATCTATTAAGAATAAATCTATTATTAACCTTTAATCAAAACAATTGACGGACGATGGATAGGAACATTATGACGGCACTCAAAATAAAATTTTAAAAAAATCGTAAATTACTTTCAGTGTTTGCTACAATTTAATCTCACGTGTGATTAGTTTAAAATTCACAGAATATACAGGGTGAGTTTTTTTCGATGTTCTCTATGGGGATCTCGGAAACTATAAGAGATAGAGAAACGGTTAAATGGGGAAAGAAGTGTAGATTAACGAGACGAATAAAATTCCACTTTCAAAGTTTTCAAAAAAGTCAAGGGTAACTAGATATTTTGAAAAAAGTAAAAAGTGTCAATTTTTTCAAATCAATATATCTCGGTTATTATAACAGATAGAAAAAAACTGTAAAAGACAAAGTTTTAGATAATTTTATGTAGATTAATAAAAAATAATTAGAAATTTTTTATCGCCATTATTTTCCGAGATATGATGCAAACTTACATTTTTTTAAATGGAAACCATAGTTGGCTATGGCCTCATTCAAAAGGTAATTTTTTTCTCTTTAATCCAATATGACATACGACATAGTTATTTCTAAAAATTAGTGAGTTATAGTCATTTTAAATTTTATTATAAATAAAAAATGGGTAGCCATGAAAAAGATGAAAGTAAAACAATTGCAGTTGTTTATAATAATAGCAATATTGTAATTATTAGTTCTACAAAGTTAAATAAAAATGGAAAACCAGCATAAGTATAATAATTTTGTAATTATCAAATAGCCTTCTGTATGTGGTATAAACCCATTTGTCAAGAGGATAATACGTTTCTTACAAAAATATTATGAACAGATGAATCGCGATTCACTAATTGTAGTATTTTTAATCGCCACAATGAACATAGATGAACTTAAGAGAATCCACGAGAAGTTTCACAGAGGAAACTACAAATTAAATTTGGGTTTAATCCATGGTGTGTTTGGATTAATAATTCTCGGTCCATATATTTTTGAAAGTTCACTAAGTGAAACTAATTACTTTCAATTTCTTCAGAAAACATTTGAAGATACGCTCGATTGCTTAAATTTATCATTACAAGCAAGATTAAAATGGTTCCAATATGACGGTGCTCCACCTAATAACATGTTGGCTTTACAAATTATTTAAATGATGCTTTTCCTAACTCATAAGTGGGAAGAAATAAACCAATCCCAGGGCCACCTAGAGCTCCCGATTTGCGCGTTTTAGAATTTTTTCTGTGGGGTTATGTAAAAAGCAAAGTATATGAAAAATCATATCAATCTGTGGAGGATCATAAACTAGTTGTTATTGAAACATTTATTTCAATTTACATGAGAATAATCAAAAAGCTATAAATTCAATTTTAAAAAGATATAATTTATGTGATAATAGTATTAATAGTGGACTTTTTGACTATATTTTTTTATATTAAAATTTCTCTCCCATTGATATATTTATAATTACAGAATTACTTTATGCAATTGTTTCATTTTGATTTATCTCTGTAAAACTAATTATTACAATATTGCTAATATTATAAACAACTGCAATTGTTTCACTTTCATCTTTTTCATGGCTACCCATTTTTTATTTATAATAAAATTTAAAATGACTATAACTCACTCATTTTTAGAAATAACTATGTCATATGCCATATTGGATTAAAGAGACAAAAATTACCTTTTGAATGAGGTCACAGCCAACTATGGTTTCCATTTAAAAAAATGTAAGTTTGCGTCATATCTCGGAAAATAATGGCGATAAAAAAGTTTTGATTATTTTTTATTAATCTGCATAAAATTATCTAAAACTTTGTCCTTTACAGTTTTTTTCTACCTGTTATAAAAACCGAGATATATTGATTTGAAAAAATTGACACTTTTTACTTTTTTCAAAATATCTAGTTACCCTTGACTTTTTTGAAAACTTTGAAAGTGGAATTTTATTCGTCTCGTAAATCTACACTTCTTTCCCCATTTAACCGCTTCTCTATCTCTTATAGTTTCCGAGATCCCCATAGAGAACATCGAAAAAAACTCACCCTGTATAAATAACGAACGTATTTTTAACCTACAATGGTAACAATTGATGTACGATGGCTAAAAAAAATTCTCAAAAACATAAATTTAAAAAACGTAAATTACTTAAGTATTTAAATAAAGTAAAACTCACTTTGTTAATATCACACTATTTATTTAAAAAGTGACTCGAGTTTCGATCAACAGCTGATCATTTTCAAACTTAAAGTAATTTAAAATACATTTCAACACATTTTTATGTACAGTTAAATAAAGAGGAGGATACTAGGTGCAACTGGTCGTTAAGTTTGAAAATGATCAGCTGTTGATCAAAACTCGAGTCACTTTTTAAATAAATAGTGTGATATTAACAAAGTGAGTTTTACTTTATTTAAATATTCAAGATGTATCACGAAGTGAACGCATCAACCATTAATCAATTACTTAAGTGTTTAAAATTACTGTCAAAAATTAATTTCACTTTAGATAAGTTTCAAATTCAAAGAATTAATAGAAAATAAAAATATTTTAAACCCACAACTAATTGACGTACGATCGTTTTAAACAGTATGGCGGCACTCAAAATTCAAGTTAAAAAAGAAAATTACCTTCAGAGTTTAAAATAATTCTCAAAAATTATTCTCACGAATGATTTCTTTTCAAAATTATAAAAACTACAAAGAATTAAATTATTTTCAACTCACGACTAAAACAATTGACGTATAGATAGAAAACAATATGGAAACACTCAAAACTAAAATTTGATGAAGAGCAAATTATTCTCTTATTTAATATTATTATCAAAAAATAATTCTAAGTGTTATTACTTTAAAATTAACAAAATCTATTAAGAATCAACCTATTATTAACCTATAATTCAAACAATTGACGCACGATGGATAGGAACATTACGACGACACTCAAAACTCAAATTTAAAAAAAGAAGTCGTAAATTACTTTCAGTATTTGTTACAATTTAATATCACGTGTGATTAGTTTAAAATTTACAGAATATATAAATAACGAACGTATTTTTAACCTACAATGGTAACAATTGATGTACGAAACGGCTAGAAATAATACTCAAAAACATAAATGTAAAAAACGTAAACTACTTAAGTGTTTAAAATTATTGTTGAAAATTAATTTCACTTTAGATTCGTTTCAAATTCGAAAAAATAATAGAAAATAAAAATATTTTTAACACACAACTGAAACAATCGGCGCACAATCGTTATAAACAATATGGCGGCACTCAAAAATAAAAATAAAAACGTAAATTACCTTCAGAGTTTAAAATAATTGTTAAAAAATATTCTCACGTATGATTTCTTTTCAAAATTACAAAATTTACAAAGAATTAACGTATTTTTAACTTATGACTGAAACAATTGACATATGGTGGATACAAAACAAAATGGATACACTCAAAACTTATATTTTAAGTGTAAATTACTCTTAAGTTTAAAATTATTAGCAAAAATTAATCTCACGTTAGATTAGTTTCAAATTCACAAAATCGATAAAAATTAACATATCTTTAACTCACAACTGAAACAATTGACGCACGATTGATATAAACAATTTGGTGGCACTCAAAACTCAAGTTAGAAAGCACAAATCACCATTAGAGTTTAAAATAATTGTTAAAAAGTATTCTCACGTTTGATTTCTTTTAAAATTAAAAAATCAATAAAGAATTAACGTATTTTTAACTCACAACTAAAACAATTGCCGTACGGTGGACAGAAACGATATGGAGACACTCAAAACTAAAATTTTAAGAAACGCAAATTACTCTCAAGTTTAAAATTATTATCAAACATTAACCTCACGTTAGATTAGTTTAAAATTCACAAAATCAATAAAATAATTAACAAATTTTTAATCCACAGCTGAAACAATTGACGCACAATTGATATAAACAATTTGGTGGCACTCAAAACTAAAGTTAAAAAGCCCAAATTACTTTTAGAGCTTAAAATAATTTTTTAAAAGTATTCTCACGTGTGATTTCTTTCAAAATTATAAAATCAATAAAGAATTAACGTATTCTTAACTCACAACTAAAACAATTGACGCACGGTTGATAGAAACCATGTGGAGACTCTCAAAACTAAAATTTGAAGAAACGCATATTACTGTCAAGAAATTATTATCAAAAATTAATCTCTAGTTAGATTAGTTTAAAATTCACAAAATCAATAAAATAATTAACAAATTTTAACCCACAACTGAAACAATTGACGCACGATTGTTGTAAACAATTTGATGGCACTCAAAATTCAAGCCAAAAAAGCCAATTATTTCAGAGTTTAAAATAATTGTTAAAAATTATTCTCACGTATGATTTCTTATTAAATAATAAAATATATAAATAATTAACGTATTTTTAACTCACAACGAAAACAATTGACACACGATTTATATAAACGATTTGGTGGCACTCAAAACTCAAGTTTAAAAAAGCAAATTACATTCAGGGTTTAAAATAATTCTTAGAAATTATTCTCGCGTATGATTTGTTTAAAAATAATAAAATCTATGAAGGATAGATGTACTTTGTAACCCACAGCTAAAGATAGGATAGAAACAATATGATCGTACACAAAACTCAAATTTAAAAGAAATAATTTTATTCACAGTTTTAAATTATTTTCAAAAATTAATCCAACATGTACTAACTTTAAATTTTACATAAAGAAGTCCATGAAGAATTAATGTATTTATAACCTACAAATAACACAATTGACGTACGATAGCTAAAAAAAATATAGCGGCATGCAAAACTCAAAACAAAAACTTAAAAAAGTCTTTCAGTGTTTATAATAATTGTAAAAAATTATTCTCACGTGTAATTTGTTTAAAAATGATAAAATCTATAAAGAATGGACGTATTTTCAACTCACGACTAAAACAATTGACGTACGGTGGATAGAAACAATATGGAGGGCACAGAAAACAAAAATTTGAAAATCGTAATAATTTACTCTCAGTGTTTAAAATAATTATCAATAAATAATCCAACGTGTGATATGTTTAAAACCTACATATACTGTAAAGAATGAATGTAGTTATATCTTGCAATTAACAGAAATGAGGTACAATGGCGAGAAACAATATGAAGACACTCAAAACTCAAATTAGAAAATAAGTAAAACGCAAATTATCTTCGATGTTTAAAATTATTGTCAAAAATTATTCCCACATAGGATTTATTTAATATTCATAAAATTCATAAAGAATTAACGAATATTTAACGTAAAACTTAAATAAATAACGTACGATTGTTAGTAACAATAAGGCAACAATCAAAAGTCAAATTTTAAAAAAACCTAAATTACTTTTAATATTTTGAATAATTGTTAAAAGTTAATCTCGCTTGTGATTTATTTAAAAATTATAAAATCTATAAAGAATGAACGTATTTTAAACCCACAAGTAAAACAATTTACGTATGATGGTTAATAACACTATGGCGGTACTCAAAATACAAATTTAAATTTGGCAGTGAACGTGATGAGAAAAATGAATTTCTCTCTATTTATTCATTTAAGTTTTATCAGACGTGATTATGTAAAATGTAAATAAACTCATATATACAAAATTGAAGGAAACACATTTATGTAAGAACTAACAACTGATAGTCAAAACAACTCTTCGTACTAACGCACCATCGTCAGACATTGCATTACGTAACTGTTGGCTGATGATAAAGAGCTAAAATTAAATTCAGTACGATGTAAAATATTTAGTGCTGTTATCATTTTGATCCGCGTTATGAAATTTATTGTGTAACGGCTATCTGCAGACATGTGTTTCGCTGTATCACAACTCTCCAGTGCAGTTATGCCGAAAGTTACGTGCATTTTTTTCAAGTAAAAGGCCGCAAAGACAATAAATCAATTCCAAATAGATTTATACCATTTGGTTACTTATTTGATAGTTAAATTTGAGTATCTGAATTAATTTAATATGAATTAAATAGAAGCATCCTTTAATTCAAACAGAAAAAGATTTTGCAACGACTTTTTTCCTTCTACCAACGACAAAATCGTGTACTCCGGAGCCTCACAACACAATTGCCTCCGCACCGACAAGACATCTTTATCCCAGATGAATAGACCCACAGAAATCCGTGCGTCCATTCTGCTTAAATACGCCTTTAATCTCGTCCAGGTAAAAGCCAATTACACGGCTCGTTGCACCACCACAAAACACCACCGTAATAACTATTATGGGAATGAACACACACAACTTTTGGTTTAAATAAAAAATATATTTGTATGTACATAATATCTTTAGATATAATATAAATGTGCATAACGTTATAAATGCTATTATTTATTGTCTATACAATTTTTTATCCTTATACGCATCACAGTACAATTATTATTGTTTTTTTCTATATATATATTTATATAAATATTATTGCAACGATTTTTATTTATTAAATAACGAGGTTTATAAATTAATTTTTTTGGGATTAGACTGTTGGGGGTTTTGGGGATTGATACATATCACCGATAATGCGAACGATTGGGATATCACCAATGCTTTGGCGGAAGAAGAGTTCTTCGATGACTTCACACGAGACGTTCCTGAGGGTGGCGAGGAGCATGATGAGTTTTCCGAAACGTAATGGTTGTCCTGGATGTATGGTGGTGATGTATTTGTTAAGGGTAAGTTGAGTGTGTTCTTGAATTGCTGCAACTAATGCGGGATCGGAAAGGACTTTGCTATCGTTTGACGATGTCGAAGAGACTGATGATGCGCTGCTTGTAGATTTTTCGAAATTTGTTTTAAACAGTACGATCGCTCTCAAACAGGCGAACTCGTGCGGGTCCAAACGGAATTCTGCTATTTTAGCGAGGGTTTCTTGGAAGGTGCGCACTTCTTGCAGGAAGCTCATTGCCCTCTCTGGTTGCCTTTCGAGGTATCCCGAAGCTTGGACGAGAGAGGTGAGGTCTAGTAGCAGGAACTGGGACGCGCCTAGGATGAAGAGTTCCCTCCAACTTTCAGACAGGAGAAGAACTTGATCTTGTACTAGTAGGCTAGTGAATGGTGGTAAAGTCCTCAACCACTGGACGTTCATGAAGAGGAGCCTGGCGGCCGATTCGTAAATCGCTGTCGGTTGTAGCATCGGGTGTAGAAGAGGTCCTACTGGTGGTAAATGTACAGGAACGGGACTGACCATGGCGGCGGGATTGTACATAAACGCGGTGGTGGATGTGATCGGCACGCTCGGGTCCATCATCGGTGGGGTAGCTCCAGGTTTCGGCATGGCTAGATCAAGGGCGGTTCCTGGGGGATTCATGAGTCGATCCCTGGGGTCCATGAAGTGAGCCATTTGTTGGCGGCGTAGCGTGGAGTTGCGGGGACCGCGTTCGTGCTGAACCGCTGAAATAACAAGACGACATTAGAATAACAGTTTAAGGGCAATTATTAGGGCCGAACACCTGGTGGCCGGATAAAAGGGCCACTCGAAACGTTCGAATGGCCATCGAGTTGTTGCAACTTCTTAAAAGCACGAGGGGAGTACGCGAATTCTTTTGGAGTTAGCAGGGAGGAAATAATAAACAAAAACACTTCATTAACGATTATTCGATTGAAATTTAACGATAATTCTTTTAAGAAATTGCTTTAATCAAGACCACTCGATATTTTGCAAATGATTAAAGTGAAAAATTCAACTTACCATCTTTATTCATTCCGGCCTCGTGGCATTTCGACAGTCTGCACGCTCGGCACTGGTTCCTGTGCGTCTTGTCGACGATGCAGCTGCCCTCTTCCTTCGCCTTGCAGACGTACTCGCGGTTCCTCCTGATGGACCGCTTGAAGAAGCCGGCGCAGCCGTCGCAGGCGAAGATGTTGTAGTGCTTTCCGGAGGAGAAGTCTCCGCACACCTTACAGGGGATGTCGAGGATCCGACCTGGAAAAGAACAAAAAATTTAGCGGTAAGAAAAGAGCAGCGGTGGGTGGAGTTTCCGGTGTGGTTTTTCAAACAGGAAGTGCGTAATTACCGAAGGGGGACGTAATTGATTTGGGGAGGTTGTCGTTCAGTTTGTATTGTTGCACAATGCACACAAAAATGAGCAATGATGATGATTGATATCATTATTATTATTTGTATGAATAGAAAATTGAGGTGTGACAAAAAATTATTGGATTTAGGAAAAATTTTGTCTAAATTGGTGCAATTTTTAATAAACTATTTGTTTGAACATGTAAAAAAAACATTGTATTATCTGTGGAAAAGTGTTCTAAATATAAAAACGTCTAAAAATGTTGGCGTTACTAGCAGAATATAGAGAAAACGTCTACTTCTTTAAAAGATCAAATACTTTACGATTACCAAACATTAAAAAAATTGAGGATGTTAACAGTAGAAGAAAATTGATTAATATTATAAATTTACGTCTTTGGCCATAAAAAATACGTTATTATACTAACAGATGAAATGCACATGGTAGTGACATCAATAACTTTCTTAGCAATATACAAATTACAACAATTATCTAATAAAATCCAAATTTATTTAATTCTTTGAAATAAAAAAACCTTAATGGCTAAAAATTGCACTATTTTAGAAATTATCAATTTGAACAATTCTTCGGATTTGGAAATGAAATCTTTAGATCGATAAAAGGTGAACGGACTAAATTTGTATTTGGAATAAATTTTGAAATTTTGCATAATTCATTGGATCAGGCCAAACTTTTAGATAAATAAAAGCTTAATTAACTTATTTTTGTTTTGACCGAAGTTTAGAAATCAATTTGCATAATTCATCGATTCTAACAAATTTTAAAATGAATTCTTTAGATCGATAAAAACTTAACGGAGTAAATTTTGATTTTGAACCAATTTGGAAAGTATCAAATGCATCGAATCAAAAACAAAATTGTATTCTTTAGACAGATGATAAGAGAAAAAATGAATTTTGGTTTTGTAATGTATTACCAATCACATAATTTATCGAATCTAACTAATTTGGAAATGATTTTTTTGATAGAAAAAAGTAACCATATTTTGGACAAGTTTAGAAATGAATTGTCATGATTCATCTAAGTTAACTAATTTGCAAATAAATAGAACTTGAACGGACTAAATTTTAGTTTTAAATAAATGTAGAAATTACCAATACATTAAAACAAACTAATTCGGAAATTAATTCTTTAGATCTGGGAACTAAATTTTCATTTTGATTAAATTTAGAAATGAAAGTTATTGATTTATATGATTCATTGAATAAAACTAATTTGGAAATGAATTCTTCAGATATATAAAAAATTATTTTGACAGAGGAAATTAATTTTTCGGATAGATGACTGAATTTTGATTATAAATAAATTTTTGTAAAGTACTTACTTGATGAAGATGGTGGTGATTGATTCTGTCTCATCTGCAAATCCATGTGCAGCAGAGTATCCGTCGCTCCAAGGGAACTCATAATTCCGGTAAATCACACACTTGGCAAAAATAATAATCACAAACACACAAAAATAAAAACGCAAAAGTACTCAAAATTCGGATTTTCGAAAATGTCGATCTGTGCTCGTTCGCTACCGCAGGTTATCTGTCGTCCGTTGCCGAAAGGGCACACTTTTAAAGAGGATTCCCTAGGTGATTAGTACTCATTTTTTTTGGTGCCCTTTTTGACTTGCCGAAACGGGAATCCGGCGACGCGATTGGCCCGCCGCTGTCCCCACCACCGCGCCGGGGCCTACCCCACGGCGGAGGACAAAGGGTGCGTGCCCTTTGCTGCGGTTTGTGGTGGGGGACGATGGCTCACGCCTTATGGTGGCGCAATTCATAACGCTTCGGTGTAATTTTTTTACCTAGTGTATTTAATGAAATAATTAATATTTTGAATTTTAAGAAATTTTAATACATAATAATAATAATCACAATAGTTAATTAATTCGATGAGTTACATGAAGATACACTGATTATAAAATAAAGCACTAAAAACCTTTCTTCACACAGTTTATTTATATAATATAAAATTGTGACTAATTATATAATAATTTTAGAAGTTCACATCCAAAAAAATTGTGATTCTTTATTCTAAAATAAAGCACTAAAAACCTTTCTTCGCACAGTTTATTTGCAATACCAAATATGTAATAATAATAATAATAATAATAAACCATTGATAATGGTCACTTTGTGTCCGAAATATATATTTGGCATTGCAAATAAAATGTGTGAACAAAGGTTTTTAGTGCTTTATTTTATAATCAAGAATTACAAAACTATTTTTTTTGGATTTGAACTTCTAAAATTATTATATAATTAGTAGATTATAGTAAAATCTATTTATCATTAGAGGTTAATAAAAATGTATTACAGTCTTTTACGTTGTTGAAAATCTTATCATAAGAGGTTACTTTTTTCAAATAATACTAATAAGAATAATTTGTTCACAGGTAACCCCAGTTACAATAATAATTACAATACATCGATTTATATATAACTAAAAATAAATTTACAAAAGAAATTACAAAATTTAAAAAAATATATTGAAAACATGAATTCTTCGATTTTATAATAAAATTTTAAGATAAAAGATTTGATCAATATAATAACTCTCTAAAGAAAAAGTGGAAGAAAATTAAACCTTATAAAACAGAAGGTTAATTAAACACTTGGTTAAAGATTCTAATTAACATAAAAATGTTTCACCACGGGTTTTAATTCATCGTATAAAACATGTTTAGTAACAGTTAATCAAGTAGTTAATCAACTATTGGTAATTAACAAATAGTGTACGAAATGTACATTTAATGCTTAAATAAAAACAGTGAAGAAAGGAATTTAACCGCGTTTTTATTATTAATATAATGTTTAGTAAACTGAACTTTATACTTAAATGTGATTCGTATTGAATAAATTCTTTTGGCTAGCCTGAAAAGAAAATGAATTTTTATGAGATTAACAATTATGTTAACTTCTTGAGGAATTAGAAGCTTCAGCACCAATATTTATAGAAAAAAATTGTGGAATGTTAGTGTTAAATGTATTTATCATTCTTGGTTTTTCTTAGATTATCTAAGTGAAAAAATATGTATAGAATTGTCTACTTCTAAAAAGGTTGTGAATCACATTAAATAATTTTAAAATATTGTATTATATATATGAAAATAGCTTTAATAATATTCTTAGTTAATTTCTAAATTCTTTAAAGATGTATAACACTAATTTGAAATTCTTAGATAATTTTTAGAGACTTATAATACTAATTAGAAAAATGTGAAATATTAATTCCATAATTTTAAAGGATACTTTCTAAATGAACCTTAAAAAATTCAGCATTACAAATAAAAATTTATAAATGCTTTATTTGAAGTCTTTAGGAAAGAAATTTAGCATTTTAAAAACTTATATTACATTCAAAGTATATTTACGATTCTAACGTTTTATTTTATTTTTTGGTTTATGCATTTTAAACACTTGTTTCAAAATATTATATTCAAAGTATTTTTACGAATGTAATGTTTTTATTTTTTGGTTTATGTAATTAAATAATAAACAACTAAACCCGATGTAGACAATAATGGCGATTTTAACAAATAATAAAACCTTAAATCTCAAACAAACTGTATGTTATTGATTAATTTTCACCTTGTGAACGAAATGTACATCTAAAACTTAAATAAACAAGTGAAGTAAGAAATAAACTGTCTTATTTTCAGATAAAATACAATTGAAACCTTTCTGAATTAATAGATTTATAGATAGTTAATAACCAAATAAAGTTTCAAAATTAAATAAAAAATATTCTTGAAAATAGTTAGAATTTTACAAAAATTAATAAAACAATTGTTTCAAAAGGGTGGAAATTTAAAAATTAATATATTGTTGGGAAAGAATAGTTTTTTAATGAAAATCATTTCTAAACTTGCCTAAATGCAATTAAAATTTTACCAGACATAATGTTAAGAAAAATTAATAACTTTTTTTTTAAAAAAAAGAAGAAAAATAATAAAAAAACGGGCTGAAAGACCACCGGTCGATAGCCATGAAACGGAAGAAGACAACTATACCAGAATGTATTTTATTTTATTGTATACATTACATGTATTATAATTTATTTCCTTCTGTGAATAAAGATGTTTAGTAGTAATAAAAAAATTGATGTGTGATTTTGAAAAAAAAATTGAATTTATCGGTGGAAAGCAATTAAAAATTAAAATAAAATCAATTAAAATTTGTTTGGAATTTAAGAAAAATTATTTACAATTTTATCGATCGGAAACAGTTAAAAACTTAGAACTCCTTAGAAACTTTTTGAACATTTTCAAAAACGGTTAAAATTTTATAATAAATAAACAATAAAACAGCAGTTTTAATTTATAAAATGAAAATCAAGCGCAAACGTAATTGAAATTTAGGATTGTTTAGTATCGTCTTATATTTTTAGATAAATAAAATGCTAATGTTAATTCGAAGGCTTATTAAACACTTGGTTTTATTTCACTATTTAAAATTCTTATGTTTTAACGCAATATTGTTGATATTTTCATTTTGTTTTGTTTAAGACTTTAACGCAGTTTATTAGCCTGTTTAAATTTTAAAGATTTCAACTTTTTCATTACAGTTACAGAATATATTTCTGTTTTTTTTAACCATACTTTTAATATTAATTTAAATTTAAGGTTTTCCGTACGTTTTTAAATGAAGAATTTTACATTCTTTCAAGTTCAAATTCTAACCTTATCTATTCTTTTTTTGTAAAAATGTTAATAAAACCTGGATTGATTATAATAAAGGCAAAAATAAATGTTTTATCAATGCTGGATAAAAATACTTAACTAGTTTTTTTATGGAGGTAAGTATTAAATAATAAATTTAGGTTATGACGAAATATAAAACTAATAATTTTGGTGGAGTGAAAAAATACAAACTTCATACAAGAATAATCATTCCTCGCATTTAGTAAACTGTTTTTTATTACATTATCTCACGAGCAACGAAATATAGTTTTAAGTGAATTCTTTATTTAAAAATCGAAAAAGTACCACCAAGTAAACGCTTCCAAAATTCAAGAAATATATTTTATTTTGAGTTCTTAAATCAAGCATGTAAGGTTGATAAAACTGTTATTTTATTTTTTATAACTTATATAACTTAATCACAGGCGGCTTTCGATAAACTGTTTGAATGAATACGTGAGAATATAATTTTTTTCCATGCCAAATTGTTCTAAACGTAAAAACTTATAATAATTTCGAAAATACTATGGATTGGCTATCTCAGTGATGAGGGCTTTACTTGAACCACTTCGAAATGCCTTTGAAAATACTAAACTAAAATTAAAATCAGAGTATAAAGCCTAAAACAAATTTCTTTCCAAGTTTAAAAGTTTAAATAATTTACGATGTTGAAAGTTTAAACATTTTGAAGCCGCCAGCAGTATAAAATCAGAATTAATATGAAAATTGTATTGAAATACACGAATGGGACATCATGTAAACAATTTCAAATCATGCGCTGTGTTCCTCAAGGGTCCACTCTGGGACCGTTCCTATATTTGATTTATTGATCTATATATTGCATCTATTTTGTTAATTATAAGAACGATGTAAATGTTATCCTATTTGCTGATGATACTAATACAAATTCGTCGGCAAATGAGCTGAGTATGTCAGTACAAACAAATGAAATCGCAGAGCATAAAACTGCATTGTGGTTTAGTGCAAATGAACTAAGCATAAATAGAAACAAACCATCATCCACATTAAAACCCCACGATGATGTATGTATGGAAGATTCAACGAAATTCTTAGGCATTCATATTGAAAATTAATTATTATGGGAATGCAATGGAAATGAATTGTCAAAAAAACTTAATAAGATAATAATTCTCCTTAGAAACCTAAGCGGCAACGTTTCTTTGTCCGTAATAATAACTCAAGAAATATATTTCTACATTAAAATTAATGGTTGAAAATATATCATTTATCATTTTTATTACAAACTAATAAAAAAAGTATAAATTTCAAATTGAAGTAAATAAGTCAACTAACTTAAAATTAAAATAAATCTATTTAGTATAAATAAAATTAAGGATAAAACAAAATAATGTTTAAATTATAGAACGCATTTTAAATAAAATTTCTTTAATGTGGCATTTAACCCTATTTCGTTAATAGAGGACGAAATAATAATTTTCACACCAGAAAACATTTTTCAAAGTAAAATAAAATCACAATTGGATTTTAGTATTTCATGTTGTTTCAATTTTTTATGTGACTGCCTTAGAAGGTGTTTTTTTATTATACTTATCTGAAAACTCCTTATTTTTGCTTTATATAGCCGATTTTGTGAATATATTTCCATAGTTGAAGGGTTAAATTTACTAAATATTAGACTTGTTAATGAAGTTGGTAATATTAAAGTAGTTACTTGAACATGCGAAGGTTAATATCACTTAATTGAAAGCACAGTTAACTTCTTGTGCCCGAAATGTACATTTAACTGTGAAAAAATAAAAAGTGAAGAAAGGAATTTAACTGTGTTTTCAATTAAGTTGGTAATATCATAAAAGCTGGCTTTAAATCTCAATCTATGAATATAACATAATATTAATGTTAGAATACATATTTGAGCCGAACATACATACTCTTTTACTATTGTAAAAATTGCCCCAACCAGTGAGGTGGAAATTCAAAATGATGTATACAAGGCCATAAAATAAACAGTTAATAAGTTACACTGGGGTAAGTTGTTTTTTTAGGGGAACGATTAAGTAAAATTATTTGAAACATACATCTACAGTATGGATTTAAGATTATTTTTTATATACATCTACAGTATGGATATACCACAAGATATTTTCATCGATATGAACTTGAAAAATCGTTTTGCTCATTATTTTAAGGACAAAGTAGTTATTTTCAACAATTTTATGTTTTTAACTGTACCATAAGTTTTCTATTATTATTATTTAGAATTTTTATATATGTATTTTTATTTTTTTTATTTTTAGCTGTAAGTTCAATTGTAAGTTAATTTTAATTTTCTAATATGTATGCATTTGTTAAATGGGGATTCCCGTAAATAGAGGATTTATTGATTTATAATTGTTGACAGTAGATTATGTACTTAAACAACCCAAGAATTAAATGGCATAGATGTTATACATGTGTATATAAATACAGAACAATTTACATTCTAAAACTATCGAATTATCTCAATTTTAAGATAATTTTTAAATTTATGTTATTCATATAAAATTTGTGTATTATTCATTTAATGCATACATTTAAAAATTTTACAATTTCAGTTTTAGCAATGATTATTAAAAGTTCGTTTTGGTCATACCATACTTAAAAGGATTTTAATAATAATTATATATTAATTATTGTGGTAGAAATTATTTCGAACAGGGGAAATAAACAAATGAACACAAAATCTTACATTTACAAGCCTTTCATCCCTAGAACTGTCACTTGACTATTTTCATTTAGAAATAAGTTTAAACTTTGATAATGATCCGTAAGGATCGAAACACGTGTGTTTATCTCATGAAATAAACATAGAACACAACAAGTATATCTCTCTCAACTTAAAAGGAGTCTATTATTATATTGACTTTAGTTTGAATGTTGTGAAAAATTAGTTACCACGTGTAATAATCAAGTACAAAGTGTCAATAAATTATGTTGACTGTACTTTTCAAAACTCTAGAATGCGTACTTTAATAATAGTGTTTTAATGTATTATTTCAAAATTATTTACATGTAGCTTTCTTACAGAAAATAATTTGGTCCATATCTAGATCTTTGCAGTCTTAAAGAATTAGGATATAGATTATTTTTATTTCCAGTATTGTGTTTAGAATGTGCCATGAAAATCGGGAATTTGATAATATGTTTTTTTTAAGTAAATAAGACTTTTATAAATAAATAAACGAGGAATTGACAATATTCTTAAATTAATAAACTGAGCTCGACATTCTTCTCTATAATTTAGGACAGAGATAATCCGGATTGCTTTGCGTTGCAAACCAAACAATCTTTGGCAAGAAGTTGAGTGTATAGCAACGGCCCCAGAGTGGACCCTTGAGGAACGACACGTTTGATATGTAATTGCTCATATGATGTCCCATTCGTGCCTAGCACTTGTCTTCTATTTGATAGAGATGATAAAACAATTTTTTGAAGGCTCAAAATTATACAAATAAAGCTTTTTTAAAAATATGCAATGAGACACACAATCGAAGGCTTTACTTAGGTCAACAAAGTTGGCCATCGCTTATTCACCACCCTCAAAGCAGGATATTATTTTGCCAACAAAATTAATTACTGCATCTCTAAATCTGTACTGAGACTCATACAGGAGTTTATTTTCTTAAAGAAAAGCAACGATTTGCGAAAAAATAATTTTCTCTGCTATCTTTGAGAAGATTGGTAAAAGAGAAATAGTTCTATAATTATTGAGATTGTTTTATCGCCTTTCTTGAAGACAGGTATAACTTTCGCCAACTTAAGTGCATCTGGAAACACACCAGTTGTCAATATTTGTTTTACAAGTTTTGTTAACGGTTCAATCAAAACATCGACAAGTTCTTTTATAATAATAAATGCCATGGACAAGCCATAAACGTCTTTACTTCTTTTGTTAGTAAAGTCTCAGATTGTATCTTTCACTGTTACTTCAGAAACGGACTTAAATGACCTTGGCCATGTAATGAGGCACGAAGGCTACAAATTGGTACGTCTGGTAATCCAGGGGAAGATAAAAGGAAGAAGAGGCATTGGGAGAAAATGAATGCCGTGGCCTCGGAACATTAGGAAGTCGACAGGGATGGGGTTTGAAGATCTGATGAGAGATCTATTGTTGCTCTAAAATAGTCACCAACCTCCATTGGGAGAAGCACTTGCACAAGAAAGAAACTTATTGGAATTTCCGAGTAATTTTTATCCTAACCATTTGAAAAATTTCAACAATATCTTTTCTAAAATATAAGAACAGATGATAAGCAGAAGCTTTATAGACCGGCCAAAAAAATATAGAAAGAAAACCGGAGTTGATATTGCTCGACCAACAACATTAAACCAATGCGTCTGGTAATTTAGGTGCTTAAGATTGAAGCCATCAAATCTGCAATCTACAGATGTCAAGGCCATGTTCAAAAAAATTAAGATTGCCTGAAAAGGAACAAAAGTACTTGAAAGAAAAATTACAATAATTGCAAGGGATTTTGGCAGAGAAGAAGAAAGTAGATTGCTGAAAATTAATTTAGGCATATTCAACGTTATTGAAATTTAATTCCATATAATCGACCAATTACACAAAGAACGACGAAGTGCGAACATAATACCACTTACTAAATAAAATTTTAAAGTTATTGTGAATGTATTTTATTTTGTATCATTTTTTTTGTAAAGCAAATAAACTAAACTAAACTTATAGAATTATTGTGGAAATAGAGAACAATCCTGTAATATTTTAGATTAGATTAGATCAAGAGCGAGTAGCAAAAACCAGGGAAATACAACATTTACCATAGGAAGAGGATTGTGGTTAATCAATATCAAGCCATTTAAGATATGTAATATATTTGAGAAACTAAGACAATATTACAAGAACCACCCTGTAAAATCTGTCTGACTGCCATCGACTCATTTTGCTCCTTATAGACTCTGTCTTTAACATAAACCCACAAAAAATAATCCAGGGGTGTTAAATCACACGATCGCGCAGAATTTCGTGATCGGGAAATTTGGTTTGCAATAAAGGCATTGTTTCGGTGGTTGAGTGACGTGTGGCACCATCCTGTTGAAACCACATGTTAGTGATATCCATATCATCAATAATAGGCCATGCTGTCGTTATGGATAACCTCAATTGTTGAGAACGTCGAAGAATTAATAAATTCGCATCTTCTTCAACCCCGTGGTTCACAGCTGCGATGTTTTCACTTGAACCACGTGTTTATATTGGCATATTATATACCGAGCCTGTCAACTCAAATTTATCGACCAAATTCTTAATAGCGGTCTCAGAAGGACGATTATGTTGAACGAAAACATCACAAATTTTACGAAATGTAACTTTTACATATCCACCATTTTCATAATGGATTTTAATTGCTTTAATGTGATTTTCGAGCGTAGTTGAATATATCGTAATAATTCTACTACTGATTTGCCAAAAAACTAAATGTTGTTTCGATTTACCCCTATTGGAAGTTCTTGTTGAAAACCCCGATTAACAGCTAAAAAAATTTGACAAAAAAGAAATAAAAGCATTTATAAATAAATACTGATATCCAAGAGGATAGTTGCTCCCTCGGCATCATGGAAAATGATGGGTTTGAGTGGAAGAACCCTTTGTTATTGTAAACTCTGCCCGTGCTTATTTCGCCCAAAATTTGACGTTTTTTCCATTGATTTGTTGTATATGTAATTTGTAAGAAAAGAGTCCAAAGATAAATAATCTGAACTTCTTAATTAATACTACCATAATTAATGCATCTAGCTAGAGCTAGCTGGAAAATAGTCTGATGAATCGTCATCAAGAAAGTCTTCATCAAGCAACAGATACCAGAAAAAAAGAGGGTGTGAATGGACGAACACATATTTTGTGAATACAAGCCTTTCCAAATACGATCAATTTTTTTGTAGATTATTATTGTGTATAATATTAGAATCTTTTGTAGTATGTTGAATAAATAAATACCTAATACCTAATACCTTGGCAGGTGCAATTACCAATATCGTTAGTGCAAGGAATATAGCATTTAATTTTTGAAGCCGAATGTTCAGAAATTGCAGAATCAAAATTTTTATAGTCACTAAAACTATCCCGACTATTAGTTCAAGTAAAGTTAATGCTTGTTGCGCTACACTCTTGATGAAAACAGATATTAATATTAGGTGGAGAGTAAAACTTGTTTTGTTCCATAATGTTTTTATTTTCAGTTGCCTGACAAGTGTTTCGGACCATTATCAAAATTAAAATCAAGTACTGGATGAACTTGAAAATTTTGTTTGCTCATTAATTGTTGACAGTAGATTATGGGCGGCTTAATGGCATTGATATTATATATTTGTATATAAATACAGGTTAATACAGATTCTAAAACTATCGACCTGAATTTGAGATAATTTTTAAAACTTTAAAACATTTTGAAAGGTTTGTAAATTTTTGATATTTTTTCAATTTCTACTATAAGTAATTGTGGAGGCTTTTAGTTTGTGATACATTTTTATAAATTAAAAATACGAGTAACTTGATATCATACTCTAATTATTAATAGTGACTATGGTTCGACACATTTAAACTTGTAATTCTTAAACTAAATATAAGATAAGAACATTTTTTTAGGAATGTGTTATATAGAAGGAAACATATATTAAATTTGATGCGATTTTTCAGAATATTTTAAAACTCACATTTGTGAAAAGTAATAACGGCTTTTGTAAAAGGTTTAATTTTGTTTCAAATGAAGTACGATTTTCTTGGAATTTTCCGAGCAATTTAAAACTTTCATCTTTGAAAATATTTAACATTTATTTCTAACTTTAAAAGAATGTTGTATTTTTGAGCGATTGAAATATTTTTGAGAGAATTTTAATTTTTGCGAAATTCATACTAATTTATACTTGAGTTTTTTAGAGGTTAACATTTTCGAAATGATCTGAAAGTTCAGAATATCTTGAAACCCATAGCTTTGGAAATATGAAGTTTGTGTAAAATTTTTGTGATAATTTTAAAAGACCTTTTTAATTTAATTTTTGAAAATATAATTAATAATAATTAAGAAGTTCCTAAAGAAGTTAACGTTTTTGAAATTTGAGAATTGGAGAAAAAAATCCAAATGAAAGTCATATTTCTGAACATTTAAAACCATCTTTTCTAACCAATTAAAGTTATTAGAATCTTTTCGGTATTTTTTATTTCTCATTTTTTTGAGTTTAATTTTTGGTAATTTTTGAAGTAAAATACGTTGTTCTTAGAAACAATTTAAAACTTTCATTTTTGGAAATACTTACTATTTATTTTTGACTTTAAAAATGGTATTTTTGAGCGATTTTAAACATTTTTGAGAGAATTTTAACTTTCGCTAAATTCATACAATTTTATAATTGAGGTTAATATTGTCGAAATTATCAGAAAGTATAGAATATTTTGAAACTCATAGTTTTGGAAGAAATATGAAACTATTGTAAAATTTTTGTGATATTTTAGAAAGATAAAAATATTTTTTAAATTTAATTTGTGAAAATTTGATTTATGTTTATAGAAGTTCCTAAAATAGTTAACGTTTTTGAAATTTGAGAAAAAATGTCCGAATAAAACATCAAAATCATTTGAAACTCATATTTCGAAACATTTAAAACAATATTTTCTAACCAATTAAAGTTATTAGAATCTGTTCGGTAACTCTTTTTATTTCTCATTTTTTTAAGTTTAATTTTTAAAAATTGAAGAAGATTTTTGTTTGAAATGAAATATGTTTTTCTTAGAATTTTTGAAACAATTTAAAACTTTAATTTTTGGAAATATTTACTATTTATTTCTGATTTTTAAAAAATGTTGTAATTTTGAGCGATTTTAACATTTTTGAAGATATTTTAACTTTTCCTAATTTATACAATTTTATAATTAAGTTTTTTCGGAGGTTAACAGTTAAGTTTTTGAAACTCATAGTTTTGGATATATGAAACTATTATAATTTTTTTTGATATTTTAGAAGGATAAAAAATAATTAAAATTTAATTTGTAAAAATTTGATTTATGTTTATAGATATTCCTTAAGAAGATAATGTTTTTGGAAATTGAGAAAAAAATATCTAAATGATCACAATAATTTAAAACTCACATTTCTAAACAATTTAAACAATGTTTTCTAACTATTTAAAGTTATTGGATTTTTTTGTTAATTTTTAGTTTATTAAGTTTAATTATTAAAAATTTAAGACGCTTGTCATCATAATCTATTATCAGAATGTGTCACTTTTTAGACAAAATTTAATTTCCTAAACTATTTTTATGTATAAATATTTGTTCAACATTTAACTAAATTAATGAAGAAAGGAAAAAAAAAATTTTTATAGAAAATATCTGAGAACAAAAGCGGTAAAAAATGGAAGAATGTAATAAAAATATTTAAGATTACTCTAATGATAAGGATGAAAATATTTTTGAGGGGATATGAATTCAAAAATTTGCAACATTAATCTGGGAAAAACTATTTATCTATTGAGATAAAATAATTACAATAGTTATATATAAATTAAAAGTGTTTTATTAATTTAGTCCATTAATTTTATAAGGTTCTACAGACTAGGCAAGAATATGAAATTTGTTGTATATATTTCAATATGTTTTCATTCACATTTTTAAATTTGCAAAAAGCCAAAAGTTATATTATTTATATTATAATATTATTAATAATTTTTTTTAATAATAATTAAATGATTAAGAGTCACATAAATAAATGTCTCAAGCTTTTAATAAGCAATTTTAATTTCTAAAAAGTTACAGAATATGTTTTAAATATGATTAATGCATTAATTTCCAGATCCATTTTCAAATATTTAATTATAATATGTATTAAAGTCCTTCAAGTTATAGAAAATTAACTAATAATTAGACAAACAAGAAAATTTATCCTAAATTGTAAATTGACGAAATATTTTAGTGTTTTTCTAATTTATAAATATTTAATTCTTCTTGATTCAAAAATATATAATAAATGAGTATCTACTTTAAAAATCCTAATTTTATATTCCTTATATAATATTTTGAACTTCATATTTTGCACAAACCACACAGTTAAAAACAAATTATCACTTTTTGAATATTTTTGAAATAGAAGAAAATTAGTCAAATTTTGTACAATTTCGAAAACATCGTTGTTTTTTTTTTGGAAATAGTCAGTTAATGAATAAAACTCGAATTACAGAAATAATAATATCTTGAAAAAAGTTATTTCAACTTCGACAAGATGTAAGGAATTGTTTTTGTAAATAAATTGTTTCGAAATTGAACAATTCTTTCTAAAAAATACATTCTTGATATGGCGAAGATAATTTTGGGATTGTGATTATGTTTATTTATTAGATTGTTATTTTTATTCAATATTAAATACCCACTTTTAAAGTAAACGATTTATACATTTAATTAGAGATTTTGGTTTCCTATGCATGAAAGAAAATTGATCAAATTTGATTAATTGATTTTTTTTCAATTATCAGAAAGCTTTTTAATATATTTTGTTTATGATTGTAGAGTACGATAACAGACAAGATATAGAAATAAATATTAGGAGGTTTTAATAAATCATAAATTCTCCATATTCAACCGACAAATTATTATTTAGAGAATTTCAAAAAATGTATCGCTCTTATCTAAATTAATTTCAATAATTGGAACTTCTTCAAAATAATAAGTAAATATTTTTATAGGTTTTGTATATTCTGTTTTGGCAGAAATAAAAAAAAAAACGAGTAGAATATCTCAATACATTAAATTCTTTATATGCAATAAATTAAATTTTGGTGAAGAAAAACACTTGTTTTGAAAATGATCGAGTACATTCGAAACACGTGTCAGAAAACTAAAAATAAAAGTAACAATATAGAACAAAACAAGTGTTCCTTCACCAAAATTATATATCTGGTTCTATCAACAAGTATCAACTACAACAAATGAAATTTTGATTTATAATTTTATCCATCTTATCTTGACTAGTAAATTTAGTTAAGACAGCAGCATTTATTTTGTGGTATAAATTTTATATGAAGAATATTAATTTTTCATGTTTTCACCCTATAAGTTTAATTTGAAATTAATGAACATACACATCTCGTTCTATCACATGTGAGAGAAAAAACTAGCGTGTGTAGATATAGATGTCTATCACGACTACTTAGTTAGGGACCTATTATAATAACAAAACAATTAATAAATTAAATTAATTTAAAATGAATGAACCAATTTGCAACTACAAAAATTTTAAATTCCTTATTCATTAATCATCTATAATATAAAATTTACTGATTAATAAAATCGAACAAGAAAATACCATTTCTTACTTTGAACAAATATTTCCAAACGTCCAAGCAAAAATATAAATTTAGGTTCTTGAAATTTTGTGATTAACTGTAGTTAAATCCGCAGGGATTATGCACCGTCCTTTCTGAAAATGATGGCGATGAGTTTTATTGGGGGGAGGTAGGAGATTACCGCAAAACAATCGGGCCGGAGAATTCTTCAAAAAGGCCGCATTAAGGTTAATCCGGGCGAATTATCCTTTTACGGGTACAGTGCCGACAAGAGTTTCGTTTCGTGTTTGCCGATGGTGCGCTCCGGATTAAGAAGTCAAAATTTAGATCGTCCCAGCACCGACTCGAATTATATTCTTTAATGAATGGAATTTTTCATTACACCGTCTTATCTATTAGATTAATTCTTTTGACAGGGATTTAGTATTATCTTGATTGATTGAACACTTGGTTTTATTTCACTGTATACTATGTAGTATATTTAATAAATTTATTGAATTAAGACGATATTATATATTCTATATGTGTAATGTTAAACATGTATTTACATATTTTATAGACAGTAATATAATAAATAAAGTGCTTATAACAATTAAACATAATTTCGTAAATTGTGACGCAATTTTCATTTTGTACATGTATATGACACCTTGAAGATAACGAGATACTATTATTGTGGTCAAAAAGGAACAATTATTAAAGGAAAGGAAGAAGATACTGTTATTATTATTATTATGATTAAAATTTTCTTATCAGTTTGTAAGTAATTTTTTGGAATTCTAATTAAATTACAATACATAAAGATTTTTATTTTCTGCAGCTCCCTTCTTTATTATCGTTCTCAATCACAAAACTATCAAAATAAATAAGCGTATATATAATATGATTCTCCAAAGATAATTCATACAAAATAAACAAAACACAAAATAGCATACGAGTATTAAATGTAGATATATAGAACGCGCCCTCGAATTAATAATTCAGCAAATATTCAGCGTACAACAATAACGCTCCGTTCAACTCTCCCCCCGAGTTAAAAACCAGCCCACCCCATTCCCGGTCTCATTTACTTACTTATTTTTTTTTTATTAATAAACTAACCGAAATGCCAATCATACTCCTCGTGTATATATATTACGGCTCCGATCTCCCGACTCCGACCCCGAAAGGTGAGCAATGTTAATATCATAACATTTTTAATAAAGGGAGGAGGCATAATGACGCAACCCCGTATGTAGCTGGGGTGGTTTTCGTATGTGTACACCGTCCTAAAAATATTAATATCGAAATTCCGGCCCCTTGAAACCCGAGCCCATCATCGGATTGAGTGTTTAAAGAATTTCATAAACCTTTACGTCGATGCTGCATTTCGAGGAACGGGATGCTCGCGATTGGTAATTATGAAATTGTCACCGTAAATTCTTCGCATCGTGTCGAATTACATTCTTCAAGTTTTGGACTGGCCCAAAATTACACGTGAAATATTTAGTGTTTAAATTTTTTTAATATATTTTCTTAATCTAAAAAATATTGGTAATATGACTTTCTGAAAATCAAACGATTTGAATATTATTTATTTAAAATTTAAACATTTGCAAATTGTTTCCGGCAGTAATAAATTAAGTTAAAATCTTCGTAGCAGTTTGGTCTACTAAAATAATCCATTGTGATCCTTGGATATGCTCTGAATCATCTTCTAGATTAATTTATTGCCCTTTGATTCGAGTATCCAAGATATATTAAGTGCCAAATGTCATAATATAATGTACTCTGCTTTCCTAGATTGATGATCGAAATAGATCGAAAATAGTCTATGACTTTTGATAACATGGAAGCAATACTTCACAAAGAGACTCTATAAACATTAAATACGCTTTTTTATTGATATCATACTTTATATTGTAATTATTAAGTTTTAATTAGTTTTGACCGTGATGTGTAAGTAACCGAATGTAAACGAAAACATATTTTTCTACAGAAATTCATGGAAACTTTCATTCACCTGAAGAAGCAATAAATTTGCGAAACAATTGTAGTGAAAATAAACACACATTTTTGAAAATCTTAGCCATTTACAACTTTAATATACAAAAGAAATTCATGGAGTTTATTAACTAGAAATTATTCTTTCGGTTTGGTTTAACTTTCGGAAATAACTCTACGACACAAGTACAACACAGAAGTCAATTTATTACACATGAATATAATAGTTTTCGACTTCTATGTTTGTCCAGTTTCTTCTTAATTAATAGCTTGTACGTTATGAAATAAAGAAAGTTTTCTTCTTATTATACCATCCATAATTATTGCCTCATTATTAAAAAAATTCAGTACGTCAGTTTAAAACCTGTAGTTTTTCTTTCACTGAATAATTAAGCAGTGATTAATCATGTTAAAATAAAGTTATTGCGTTTTTAGTACAATAAATGAAATCAATTATTTACCAATTTTCTTTTATGTTTAATAATGACTAGCTGTTAGTCGAAACTATAGTCACGTTGTGTCTCTTTCATGTTCAAGATGTATACTAGAAAGTAAACGCCCCCACAATTAAACATTTACCAAAAGTTGTTCTCTCTTCATAGGAAGAGTAAAATATGAAGTTTATTATTTAAGTTTAAATCTGTTTCAGCTTTTCCCTTTTGAACTCCTTTATGTTATTTGAAAAAAAATTGGCTTTGAATAAAGTTATGCAGCCTTTTATTATCTTCAAAATGACACACTTTAGGTTAAAAAAACTTTTACCTAAGGTTTTTCACCTCTTGGTACTACAAAAAAGCACTGAATTTAATAATTTAGTTTAAAATCTTCAGCAGCTTTAAGTTTTCCTTTTTTATCAAAAATCGAAATGATTGGGTTTTTAATATTCTTGACCTATAATGATAATAATAATAGTAATAATTTATTGATGCCAGAAACTATAGAACCTTTCATAAGTCGAAGGTAATATTATTTGTGGGTAAACAACATTGAAATCAAATACATTAACATTAAAAAAATACATTAAAATATAAAAACAACTTTATTACAACAGATTAAAGTTTGTGGTGAAATAGTAAAACTAATAAAGACCATAAATAAAATTTAAAATGGGACAACTATACAATAAATATAATAAAATTAACATCCGTGTTTAAAACATAAAATAGAAATACATTAAAAATAATCAAAACAGTTCAAAAATTTAAAAAATAAAGTATGTGATATTTACAAAGTTATTTTTATTCAATTATTATATCAAATCTAGTTTTACTTTACAGAACCTATTGGAATAAGATCTTTGAATATGAATTATTTCTAAAAGGAGTGCAACCAGTAGCAATAAATGGGTTTGGTAATACTTTTGTAAACGAATATGTGGAGAATTGTTAATAATAATTGTTAACATATAATTATTTTTTCAAGCACAAAAGTCAATTAATAATTATCAACTTCCTACTTTTAATAAAAAAATGCGTTTATAGTTTTATCAAGAATTTATATTCTAAATTTGATAAGTTTTCCATTTTATTATCTGACATACAAATAAATATCAAAGCTTTGTCTCCAAAAAACTTCACGTACAGACCAAGCAGATGAAAAATAAAAGCAAAACTGTATATTTACACAAAATAAAACCTTAAGTTCGAGTCAAATCTGGGGTTTTTCATTTTCTGAAAAATATGTCCTAAAATAATTTATTATTTTTTTTATTATTTTGCATCTGTGTGATGTTACACTGAAAAATAAATTGTTACCAATAGTTCCTTAGCTCTATGTACTAAAAATAAAATAAAAATTTAGAGAGGTTTGAGTTACAAATCTCTAGCAATTTTTCTAAAAAATCTTTAATATAGTTATTCACTCTTTGATAATCTTTAACATTAACTACTTTAAACGTTTGCCATGAGTGATTCATCTCCTTTTACCAAGAATAAAACATTGAGTTTAGGGTTTAAATAAAAAATTTATATTTTTCTAAAAAAGGAAGTCATTTATGCAATTTTTACTTTTGTCAGAAATACTTAGTTTGTAATAAATATGTCTTAAATAAAACTATTCCATTTTTTTCATTATGTTTAACATTTATATTACACATTTGGTTAACAAACATTTTTAGTTTATATGTCTTAAATAAAATTATTCAGTTTTTGATTATTTTTAAAATTTCTATTACACATTTGCTTAACAATTTTTTTTAGTTTGAAGAACTGATAACAATGATGACTTATGATGGTTTCAGTTTAGGTGAAGTGTTTTGAATAATAGAATAGAATAGAGTTTATTCCTTACTTCACTTATTTTTCATTATAACAATGTTATCATTCAAAAATTCAAAAAGTGTTTCTTCTCAAAAGTTCTATAATGTCCAAAATTGTTCAAAATTTATTATAATTTTGATAATTTATGAAAACGATTATGTAATAAATGAAGTTAAACAAAATATCAATGTCTTCATTTTAAATTTAGTTCTGTACCTTTGCTAAAAACGTATATGTTTTAACTTATTTCTCGCCACATTCTTAATATGTAGAAAAAGTCGAAGTTTGGTCTCTTAGAAAACAAAATAGTTGTATTTATAAAATAAATGTATCATTAAAAAGGTTTTTTCAGCTCATCCTATCAAACAAAAAATTGTTTAAAGTTTGCGTTTAAAATCTGTAGCGTTTTATGTTTTTCGTTTTCACAAAAAAGAAAATGCTGGGATCCGAAAATACTAATTATAATGATCAGAAGTAATCAAAACTAAAAAAAACTATACAATATTTACGAAATGCTTTTTAATAAATTATAATTAATTTTGAAAATTATATTTATTAGAAAAAATTAATTTCTCTAATTTTCAATGAAAACACTTTTTTAATGTATACATAACGAAATAGATGCCTCAAAAATCAACGATATTCTCTAATTTTGCCAAAAACTTATATTTTAAAATTTGTTAAGTTTGCACAAATTAATCAAAGAATTGTAAAAAAACTGTGTATTACTTACAAAATGTAAATTTGAAAGAAGTTTCAGCTGAAATTCTGTTGTTTTTCTTTTTCTTAAAAATCAGATAGTGTGTGAAACAAATGTTTCGATCAACCCTTTTATTTTTCGGTAAATTTAACATTAAAAAAATTTACCATTGAGTATAAAGTTTTAGTTCAAATTATTCAGCAGTTTCAAGTTTATATTTTTCTCAAAAATTAATAATTGGCCTTCAAAAAGACCTATAATGCCAAACACTGTTTAAATTTTAAAAATAATATTTAACTAACTTTCTCACTTATTTCTTAACCCTTGGTTTGTTTCACTGATTTTTTTTTTCGAAACAAACCAAGTTTTGATCAATTCTTTACCTATTAATATTTATAAAGTTAATTTGATTAAAGTATTATTAAAAATTGATTTAAATTTTCAGAATATATATTTTCAAAAATATATTTTGTTTGCATATACAAAAAGTAAATTTCAACCTCCTAATTTTAAATTCAGTTCTATACCTTTTCTGAGACCGTATATTTCAAATTTTATTAGAGGTATTTAATTTAATTAACCTCCAAAATTAAAAATTTTAAGTATTTATTAATATTAGGCAAAAAATCAAGTGGGTTCTGCAAAGAATTATTCACGATTTGTCTAAACATTATAAAACGTTGTGTTCTAGTTGAAAATCAAATAAAGAAATTAAGAAAAAAACATTCCGGAATAATGTTATTTAATTTTTTATTAGCACACTTCTCGAAAATAAAGTTTTCTAAAAGTGTTTCAGTTAATCGTGTCAAAAATAAAATACTAAATTTAAAGGTAGAATTCAATTTCTGTAGCGGTTTTAAGTTTGTGTTCTTTATAAAACTGTTCTTTAATAATACTTATTTTGTTACATAAATATTATTAGAAACTTTAAATTGAATTTTTGGCATTCCAACAACAATTTTAGAAATTTCTCTTATTTTTGCGATCTTATATTTTTTTGTAGAATTGTTCTTTAGCAGTTCAAACATATTTTTCAATAAAGTTTTTAACTCTTTTTTTAAAGAAAACCTCAATTGTTTGTGTTTCTTTTAAATTCTATAGAAGTATTTTTAACAAATTTTAATTGCTGCTTCAAATATCTTTTTTTGTTTCAACTGTTCCGTTTTATATAAAAAAAAAATATTTTTTAACCGCAAGAATTACTTGTTTTAATTTACATAATTTTACATTTTACATATGCCACCAATATTACTTTTGACTACTATTATTTAGTTATATCCATGACAAGTGTAAACAATAATGTATATCACAATAAATCATATTCTATTCTATTCTATTAAGAAAAACAATAGGAATTTTTTGTCACATTTTTTTTATCTGGTATTTTTTTTTATTTTTCGTTTTTCTTTTCCTAATCTTCTTTTTTAATTTTCATTGTTCCTCCTATATTGTTGTGAAATTCCTACTACCTTCAAGCGAATTTTAGAAAAAAAAAATATCGTTAAAATTTCAACTGTTTTTAAAAGAATTTAAAAAAAATCAATATTTAGAGTTATTTTTTTGGTGTTTCTGTTTTTCCACTTATTATTATTTTAAATTAAGGTAGAGTTCAAATTGTGCAACGGTTTTAAGTTTTTCTTCTTTATAAAACTGTCCTTTATTATTAGGTGAAATATAACACTTATTTTGTTTGATAAACATTATGGAATTATTTTCTGTTTCCTGACACGTGTTTCGGTCTTCGCAGACCATTGTCAAAGTTTAAACTGGTAAAATCATTTCTCTCTTGTCTTGATTATAAAAATGATCTCAAATCGCTTACTTTCAAGGGTATTTTGAGTATAGGGAAAAAGAAAATTAATTTTCTGCTAAGAGCAAATTAGTAAAGAAACGCATTCAAAAAAAGGGAGTCAATAGGTGTTTACTGGATTA
The DNA here is from genome assembly GCA_963969525.1 of Ontholestes murinus. Classification (NCBI taxonomy): domain Eukaryota; kingdom Metazoa; phylum Arthropoda; class Insecta; order Coleoptera; family Staphylinidae; genus Ontholestes; species Ontholestes murinus. The sequence goes on along the minus strand of OZ018397.1, from coordinate 43,961,968 downwards.
AATTATTGACATTAGTTCTACATATACTCTAAACAAGAAATCAAACAATTTCAATAATTTCCTCTGCAATTAATCTTTAATTGGACAAATAAATAAATATTAATATCAATTACAGACCCGATTATTTATACTAGCTTCAAAATCACTTGAAAAACTCTTATGCTACTAAGATTAGAGTTGCTGCGCAAAATTTAAATAAATATTTTTAGTGACCTCAATTATACATTATAAGACATGATTTATCTATACAGGATAACCAGATGAAGAAGTTTAGGTCTTTTATACGTTCTAAAAAATCATCATCTTGAATCCCAGAAAATATGTTTTATAAATAATAATTTTGAGGAAAGGATATTGTGGAATTTAAATGAATATTTTAGTGACTAAAATCATACATTCAAAAACAGGATTTATCCATAAATAATAATCAGATGTAGAGGTTTAGGTCTTTTCTACGTTTTAAAAAATCATTGAAGAATTTTTTTCTTTTGTACGTTCTAAAAATCATCGTTTCAAAATATGATTTATATAAATAATTTAAATAATATAATTTTGAGAACAGTATATTGTGAATAGTTAAGCAGATTTATTTAAGTATTTAAGTTGAGTGCTATATTTATTATTATTATATGCCTTATCGAACTTTATTTTTATATAATAATAAGCTTTAGTTTTTAGCAGTTTCGATAAGTATTAATGTTAAATTTTACAGTGTATAACATTATAACGTCTTAAATAAAGAAGAGAATAATATCTTATCGAAACTGCAGTCACAAGAATAAATATTTTTATGTGATACTTACAAAGTTACATTTTTATTGGAAAAATTAAAATTATATAATTAAAGATAATTAAAATTTTATTTAAGAAATAATTGAAAATCGAAGTAAAAGCAACCACAGTTCAATATTTAAATTTTACTTGATTTAATTTGAATTCATAATTATTTACATTATTGGTTTTTGAGTTAGTTTGAACACAATTTGATTTCAACTGTTCTTTCTTTTTTTCATAGAAATTATTTCTTTCTACTCTTACTTTTGGGGTAAAATTTTAGCTCGTTATGAATCCTATAAGATTCATTCTTTAATTAATCTGATTTTTTATTAAAAATGAGGTTTTAAATCCACATCTAATATAAATCCATTTAACCAGTTGAATTTCAAAAAGCAAATTTTCTTCTTTTATATCATAAGATGTATGAATGTAATTGAAATGGTACAACGGTACTAACGTTGTTTCAAATATTGCTTATTGTGAATATTATTTAAAGTTAAACAACGTTTTCAAAACTTGTGTAATATAACGTGAAACATTTCTATTGAAACATGAAAGAAAATAAATCATCATAAAACTCGTTAGCTAAGACTTCAAAGTTTTCGCTGGTTGAACTCCTTCACTACTAAGATTAAAGATTAGCACCGCAAAATTAAAATAAATATTTTAAATGAACATTAAACATACATTCGAAAACAGCAGTCGCCTACAAATAATAATCTGAAGAAGAAGAAGTTTTGATTATTTGTACGGCCTAAAAAATCGCCGTCTTGAATCTTTTGAAATATGTGTTGCTTTAATAATCATTTGGAAATTGAACGTGATGTTTTGTATAGTCTTGCTCATATTTCTAAAAGTGTCTTAAGGCTTGCTTGCACTTTAATAGTTATCACCTTTAATACAGCATGTATTTATAGAAACTTATTGATTAGTACATTTGCTAAAAATGATTCCTTTGAGGCTGTACAAAATGTAAAGCTTTTGTCACTTGTAGTTAAGATGGAATGTCTTTTTGGGTTGTAAAAAAATGTTTAATTTCGCTCGGTACTCCATTAAAGCATATTTTTAAAACCATTTTATTTGCAGTTCAGATGGAGTAACATTCATTGTAAAAATATGTTTAGTCTCGCTTGGCACTCTATTAAAGCAATTTTTACTTGCAGTCCATATGTGAAACCCCGTTTCATTATAAAAAAAATTGTTTAGTCCACTTGGCACTCGATCAAAACCTATTTTCTAATCTGACAGTTTAACTCTATTAAAGCATATTTTAAACTATTTTACTTGCAGTCCAGATGGAAACCCCTTTTTCTTTGCAAAAATTGTTTAGTCCTCTCTACACTCGATCAAAACCTATTTTCTAATCTGACAGTACTGCACGTTTTTATACAAACGTATTGATTAATACATTTTCTGAAAATAATCTCATTGAGGCTGGGAAGATTTTGAAAGCTTTACTTTTGATCTAAATAAAGTACCCTTTTTCATAGTAAAAAATTGTAAAGTTTGCTTTTTACTTCATTAAAGCACATTTTGAATGTAATTTTATCAACTGCAACATATACTGATATTTAGAAATCTGTTTGTGATTGCTCTGATGATAAAAATAAGGGCACAAAAATTGTAGGCCTTTCGCTTTGATAAAAAAATCTTCGCTAAACTGTTTATAAGTAGTGTGGTTTTATAGATTTAAGTGTAAAAATATGGCAAGTGTTTTGGTTAAGTGTTTCTTATTAATTTGCATTTAATCAACAAAAATCTTTTTAGACGTTAAAGTAAAAAAAACAATTTCGAAATTTTCAAAAAACACATTATTGCATTAAACTCGCAACAATTGTTTCGCCACACTATGGCTTCTTCAGGCGAAGAAAGTGAATATGAACAGCCTAATCAATTAAAATATTGCAACAAAAATCTATTAGTATATCGTATATCTCATCAATATGACATCATCTACTAATAATCTTCTAAATTTCATATAATGTATTCCTCAATTTCTCAACCGAAGTTTCTTTATAAAAAAACGATTAAAACCTTTCTAAAATTACATTTATTTTTGCTTGTGCGCATCTGTACCGCAAAACCTAATCGAAGATCATTCATACAGCGAAACTGTACAAGTTTCCAGAGAACTCGTTAAGTAAATCTTCGGATCAGGTACAGGTGGCACTAAACATTTTTTTGACCGGGCTGTACACTTTTTTTTAAACCGACCCATTGCGAGGGGATTAAGCCGGTAATTAAAGCGTGCTGTGAAGGCGTCCGGATTACCGCTCACCTTCCAGAAAATTACCGACGACCGCGGCGACTGTACAGACTAATCAAAATTTTGCCAAATTACCTGTACAAACATGCAAAAAATAATCGTATACATATTTTTTTTAAATTATATTATCAAAAGCTAAATTACTTGTACAAATACGTACGTACGCAAAAATTTGCAAAAAAGATTATATTGTCAACTACTGTTGTAATTATCTCCAATGATGAAATCAGTTGATTTTTGCTGATGATGATTACCTTGTTAATAAATACTTTAGATAAAGATAATGGTGATACAAACGTTGTTGTTGTATTTTCTCTTTGTTTGTCGTCATTTAAATTAATGTTGATTGATCAGTTACCTGAAGATGAAGTAATATAAAATAACTTGTAATCATCATTTAAATTGTTGGATATATTGATTTCTACGTAATCTGAATATTTCCAACAATTTAAATGATGACAAACAAAGTCAAAAACACCAGTGGTAATTGACAAAATACAAAACTGTATACCCTTAACTCCAAAAAAACATCAGCGTTTGATTTTCTCCTCATGTCAAAAAATAACAATCTTTGTAACCTCTAGGAAAATACAAATAGAACAAACAAAGTCAAAAACACAAGCAGTAATTAGTAAAATACAAAATTATATACCCTCAACTGCAAAAAAAGAAATCAGCGTTGGATTTTCTCCTCATGTCAAAAAATAACAATCTTTTAGTACAAATAGAAATAACATTGAAAGTATGATAAATGCAACAATCTCTAGACTTATAATTTCTTGTGCAGGTGTAGATCAATTGGTTCCTCAAAACTGTTACCACATATCTCCTTGAAAATGACCAACGGTCGAAACTAGTTGAAAAGAAAATAGTGACACAAAACCAAGTGTTTCAATCAATCAAAATAATCCAAAAATGTTTTATCACGGGTTAAGTGAAAAATTAATCAGCATGCCATTAGGTTTTTTAAAAATATGTTAGGGAAATATGTGCTAAATATTTCTCTCAAATATTTTCAAAAATCTAATGGCATATTGAAGAATAATTCTGATGACCTACTCAACTTTTGTAATAATCTGTAAGTAAATGTTGAAAATTCATCAAATCTTACATTTATCACTACGCAACTCTTTTTTGGGGGCACTTACCTTTCCGAAACAGGAGTTTTCTTCACCGGCATTAACTTATGAACCGACTGTACTCAACCACGCCCAGGAGGTTACTGAAGAAATAATGAAAGCGCTGTACCGCCCTTAATGTCCCGCGCCGAAATTGCCTAATTTCCCTAATCCGAAGATGTCATCAAGGTACAGTCGGCAAATAAGCGGATTAAAAAGCCAAGGTGCCCCGGATTTGCCGACACAGAGTTCGGCAATACTTGAAAGCCCATCGGTGTTATAAAATTAAGCGATTATCCGATTAGAGCGGCCTTAATGAGTTTGGAGGTAATCATTAAAATTACTTTTCTAAATAGGGCGCTTCGGCAAAGGTACAGACTTTTAATGATTTTTTGACACTCTAGGTGTTTAAGAATTAACTGATGCATTAATGAAATGTACTTTAACAAAACTTTTCAAAAATTCAATGACGAGATAATTCAAAATATCAATAGCAAAAAATTTGGAGTATCGAAATATTTTTGGGTTGAGTGTATTTTATAAAGATAAACTTAACAAAATTCCTTGCTTCACTTGTTTTTTTTTTCTTTATGGTAATAATGAAATAATTAACAAGTAAAGCAATGAATTTTATTGAGTTCATCACTATCAAAATATTAATGACCAAAAAATACTAAATAATCAATCAATTGCCAAAAGAATAAGAACAAATATCGATTTTATTATTGATATACAAAGTATTATGTATCAAAACAAGAATAAAACATAATAAATGATTTATTCAGTGCCTTTATTATGGATAACCACGTGCTAATGGTCGCAACCATCATCATGATTAAAACAAAAATATTTTGCTTATATTATCATGAAAATTAATAGTTAATCATATAAATGATTGTAAATACCTTGTTAATATCACACACTTTTAATCTTTATTTGTGACTATACTTTCAACAGCTTTCTTCTGTCATTTTCAAACTATACTTAAAAAAGAATACCTATTGATATTTAATCATTTAGATTTTTTTGCTAATTAAAATAACCACAAAAATCATAATACTTTTATATACATATATTTAATTTGAATACTTTTTTTTCTTATTATTTCTACTTTTTGATGGTTGGTACGAAGAGTCGTGGGAAGATTTCTTGGCTTCTCGCGTCCGCTTCCTTTCAATTGAAAACGTCTCCTTTATGGCATAAAGAAGGAGGCGGTCGTGAAGAACAAGAAGCCCCCTTTGTTACTCCTCCTTTTTTATGATTTTATGATTTCAAGACGGCGGTGTCGAGTAGGAAATCCTAATGAATTCTACCTTTTGTAGTATCAACATGCAAAAAAAAGGAAACTAGTCCGGGCATAATGGGGCGTACATATTTTTTTCTTCTTCTTCGTTTGGGCTTGTATTACACCGTGCTTAGGCTGTGAGAACGATTGATTATTATTCGTAATTGTAAGATTTACATGGATATTTACATAAATGTTTTTATTTTTAACCAAAACTTATTTATAAGTGCATGTCGAACATTATGCACCTAATTAAATAAATTCTAAACAGGGTGAGTTTTTTTAGATGTTATCTATATGTTCTGAATATATTTTATTAATCTGCATAAAATTATCTAAAACTTTGTCTTTTACACTTTTTTCTATCTGGTATAATAACCCTTGACTTTTTTCAAAACTTTTAAAGTGGATTTTTAGACGTCTCGTTTTTCTATGTCTTATAGATTCCGAGATCCCCATAAAGAACATCTAGAAAAACTCACCCTGTATATAGATTATGTTAATGTGCCCTTTGAAGTTAACTTTTTTTCTTGGTATATTATTTTCTTTCGTGTTGTTATTGTAAATAAAATTTCAATTCTGTTTAAAAAATGAATAATTTAGAAAATTGTTCTTTTTTTCTTAAGCGAATATTAAAGTAAAGTGAAGTCCTTTAGGTGGTTGTAAAAAATTAACTAATAATTTAAAAATACGAAAAGCATTTTATAAATCTAGAAATTTTCAAATTAAACGTTTTAAATTTTAAATGTACATAAAAAGTTTTCAACTGTTATTTATAAGAAAATTATTATTATTACATATTTAAATAGTTATTAAAGTCATTTTAAACAGTTTAAAAACTTTCTTCAAGAAAATTTTCAACTGTATTAAAATGTTGCTAGAAATCTTCTCAGAAAATAATTTAAGTAGGTTTTCAACAAATTTTTAATTGCATTTGCAATATTTAACGCTTTTCTACCTTTTAAAAAAATTCAAGTCTTCCAAATGTTTTTTTTTTAAATTAATTATTATTTAAGAAATTTTTTTAATGTATTTCTTTTCTTCTTTATTATTTTAAAAATATTTCAAACTGTTTTCTTCTCTTGAAATAATGAATTTCAATATTAAGACAAAGTACACTATCTATCTTTCTGGATATTTTAAGTAAATTTAAAACTTTAGTTGCTTATAAATTTTCAATAATCTTTATGGTCGAAATTAAAAAAATAGTGTTTCATTTAGAGTGTTTCCATCTTATTTGTTTTGTTAAATTATTTTTTCTATTTTTGCAAAGGATCATTAAGTATATTTAGTGCTTCTAAATTGAAATTTAATATAATTCTAATTGGCTTTTTAAAGAAATTTTAATCTGTTACCCTTTAAAAACGTCTCTAATGTTTGCTAACATATTCTAACTAGTTTAAAATAAGTTTTTAATTGAGATTTTAACTCATTTTACCAATTTTATATATTGTTTTGTAAAATTTTATATCATTATATTTATATTATGTTTAAAATGTTTTAAATATTTTTTTACAAAATTTTAATTGTTCTTCTATTTGCGCAGTTTCATTTTTTTATAACAATCCAATTACTGCGTTCATTAGTTCAAATAGTTTTTGGCTCTTTCTTCTTTAAAAATATTTTCATATGAATTATCAACTGTTTTTTTTTAAATTTAGTAAAAATTTCACTTTTTTAAACAAAGCTTTAAATTTTTCAGTTTTTCTATTGTTCTTATTAAAACTGCAATTAATATTAAACAAGTTTAAATTAAATTTAATATTTAGTTGCCTTTTGGTAGAGTTTAAATATTTACTTTCATTTTAACTGTTTCTTATTTTAAAAATTGTTAAGGCTCTTTTCTTAAAGATTTTGTTTATTTTTCTTCTTTATGATTATTAAAGCCAATTATTTTAAAAGAAATTATAATAGTCTTCTTATTCTTGAAATTTTTAATTATTCATCGTTTTTTTTTTCAATTTTCATACTTTTCAACGTTTGAAACTTATTTTATAAAAATTTTCAAAGAAATAAATTGTTTCTTAAAAAAAATTCATAATATTAATTTTTTAAGAAATTTGTTTTCTTGTTTATTTTTATAAAATCTAACTAATTAAAATAACGTTTTAAATAAGCAATAAAAGTGTATTTTTATGAAATTTTTAATTGATTTTAACTGTTTGATCAACTTTTTTGGTTTTTGGATAAACCAATTTTCTATAAGTATTTGGTTCATGATATGTTTTGGATCCGAAATTTCAAGTTAAATATATATCTTGGGGTCCTTTTAGTCTTAGTCAAATTTAACCATTTTTGAAATGTGTTTGTCGCGTGAATGCTGTATTTTAAAACCATTAAATAGTCAGAATTGAGACTTAAGGTTTTATTATTTGTCACGAAGGCTTTTGGAAACCTTATACGTTATTTTGGATTTTCATTTGGAATATAAACATTCACATTTTCTTGAATAAAATCATATACAAGAAAAATCCTATTTGTGGTAAAACCATTACATATGTATTTTTCAATTCAGCATCAAAATCCTTCGTTTAAATAAAAACTTCAACAATTTTAAGGAAAAACTTCATCTATTTTTTATCTTATCATAAGAAATAATTGTAAACAATAATTAACTTTGTAATTTTTAAAGAATAGAGTGTTGGCCTAGGGCGTTGGATTTCCTAGAAAAGTAAGGTAAAAGTAATATTATGGCCACATAATTTTTAATCAAACACACCTATACATTACACTGAATGTTTTTTATGAACAAAATTGATTAGGTCCACAACCACCTAATCAATTTTCTTTCACATCGTGATACATTTATTTTGAATAATTACAATAAAACGAATAACTTTGTAGGTACCAACACTTGTATTTATTTTGGTGACAGCAGTTTCGACAACGTTATCTTGGCATTGTCAATGACAAAGCTAAAGTTGCAGTCGCGATAGTAAATACAAGTATAATACCTACAAAGTTATTCATTTCATTAGCAGTATTCAAAATTTATTACTGATCCTGCCTAAGTGACGACTGATTTGAAAACAAATAGTTGACAATATAATCCAGCGATATTTCAGGATCAATATTATAGATAGACTCTGTCAAGCAAGCTAAGGAATAGGTTATGTGCTGTTTATATTATGGTCTTATGTCTTTAAATCTAAATTTTGTTTTTAAATTTAATCAAAGTTTTAATTGAGGATTTTATTTAGCTTATTATGAGGTGAAGAAACTGGGCGTAAATTTCTGACTTATGTGAAACTTGAAAATAAATAATTTAAAAATAAGTTATTAATTATTATGGTAAACTTATTGACTTTTTGCCCAGAGGGATTATTTTGGTTTGGTCCAAAGTAATAATGGTAGAGAAGGGTGTTTCGTGGATAGAAAGTTGATCATATATTATTTATATTAAGATAGACATAGTGCTAAGTTCATGTTAATTTCTATAACAAAATTGTTTGTCAGAAGTGGGATTCGAACCCACGCCCTCAGAGAGGACCAGAAAGCTCAAATCTGCCTAGCAGACAAGGGGTTACCTTGAGTCTGGCGCCTTAGACCGCTCGGCCATCCTGACGGTTAGTAGTTTTTGATAGTAACTAACATAAATAATACAGTTGTATCCTTTATTCACACTATATTTTCTAATTTTAATGTAAAATTGCAACTGATTATTGATAAAAAGCATTCGAAATTAGAAAATAAAGTGTGAAGAAAGGATTCAACAGTGTAATTTAAGTATACTCTTCACGAAACTCAAATATATTTCGATTGAAAGTAACTACTTTATAATAAAATTCATTATCTACATTCCTCCAAACTACACTATTATCAGTTAGGAGTATAAGCTATTGATAATAAGTTCACTACTGATATAAAAATAAATGTTTGATAAATACCACTAAGGTGCCATCTCCATCTATTATTTTATACATTATAAGCAATTAAATTCGTCTACTGATACGATTTCTTGATTTAGATATATTATCGGTACTAATGTTTGACATCGTGCAAGTGATTACCTGTAATTAAGTAGATAAAAAGAATTTTGGAGGCGCCGGGCATCGATCCCGGTACCTCTCGCATGCTAAGCGAGCGCTCTACCATCTGAGCTACGCCCCCTGTTGGTATAATATAAAAGATTCGCTTCGAAACGCTGATAATTGTGTCACTTAAAATAGAAAGTTTCATGCTCTGGATTATATCACGAAACGTGATTTAATTATAGATTTTGATTTAATATCAAACAAATAAATTCAATCACGAATGTTTTTTTTATTCCTTAAAATAACTTATCAAACTTATTTATACAAATAGATGAATGTGATTAAATACGCTTATTTTGGCGTTTTAAATATAGTTAATTCTAATATAAGTGTATATAACACAATAACCTTAATGTGTAACATCGTAATTATACTCTTTAAATACAACAGGTCAGAAAATGTTATTTAAATTTTAACATGGATAATAAAAATTAAAAATAATAGAATAGTTAATTAAATTATAATTTAATAATTATACACTACTTAAAATCTCAGTAGCATTCATTTTTGTTTCAGGATAATCTTGAATGATCGTATTTGCGTAATAACTTACAACGATGTCATTTTATTTAGCATCAGCTTATTTTGAGTAAGTTAGTTTGCATATACATTCTGGCCCATTACTGTTTTTAAATCACTTATTGTAAATTGAATAGTAGAGTTTTTAATATATAATATAGAAGAAAGGTTATTCATTTAAATTTAAAAAAATAGGGAAGGTCCAAAAATTGAACCTTGGGGAGCGTCGCCTTTTATTATTATATGACGAGTTTTAGTACACAATCCATATCTTATGCATTTGTTGATAAGTCTGTATCACAATATATGAAATTTACTTTAATTCTGATATTCACCTGATCTAGCAAATTTCAATAATTTTTTATTAATATTATTAATTATATTAACTAGGTAAGTATGTAGTAAATATTTATACAATAATTTTTTACAGTCTATCCAAATTAACACGGTTTTAGAAGCAATATTATTTTATTAATATTAAAGTTAGGTTATCCATAATCAATTTAAAAATTGGTTATTAGATCACATGTCAGGATGGCCGAGCGGTCTAAGGCGCCAGACTCAAGGTCACCCCTTGTCTGCCAGGCAGATTTGAGCGTTCTGGTCCTCTCTGAGGGCGTGGGTTCGAATCCCACTTCTGACATACTTTTGTTGCATGAAAAATACATTTCTTGAAAGCTGCAGGATTAAAGTAAAACATATATACCTCATGAACAAGTTAATAAAATGTTAGTTTAGCCAGTATTATTATATGTATATCTTATTTCATGTGTTGCTTGCACACAAAGCCTTACTTTAAGTAATTATTCCAGTATGATCAGTATTTAGTTGTAGATGAAGGAATGCTACCACCAAATTAATAAAAAAATATGCAATAGAAATTACTTAAGTGCCATGATGGAAAATTAGGTTTATAATCTGTTTATGGAATAATGGATATAATGAACATCGAAAAAAAATACAGACCTAATTTGCAAGTTCTGCATCTGTATTTGGATTTGTCGAATGGGAGAGTAGAGAGGTCCGCTGCACAGAGACCCCAGTAATCGCTTCTCTAAATCTTCCTTCTTTGTCGCAATCCAGCCTACACAAGGTATTGACAAATTAAGAGCTGCAACAAGAGAAACCCACTAAATTTCTATGTTAATAGCAATAAACATTATATTTCTAATGGATTCTCGCGATAATAATTTAATTAGGGTCATCCAAGAGGGTTATTTTAAGTAATTCAAAATTAACCGTTTTAAAGCTGCTATCCTTTTATGTTAGTCGGTCCTTAGTACATCCTCTTATCTAAATCTCCATTCTTTGTCGCGTTCAAGCCAACACAAATCGTTGTCAAACGCCAGGACTGCAACCGAAGGAACTCTCTAAATAACTGATGGCAATAGACATCCTTCTTCCATTATAGACTGTTGTTCTTGCATAGAATCAAGCACTATAGTAGTAGATGCTCGATAATCTCTTCATTCGTTTCATATCTTCCGCAAGTGAAGCTATAATCTGTACGGGTGATATCTTAGACTGCAATATTTTATTAACCGTCCCAGCACTTTTGGAAGGTTTCCCCTAAACATTTAATTAATTAATTAATTAATTAATGTTTTACTTTGCAAAATCCTATTAATATTATATAAAACATTTAAGATATACCTACGGAATTGATTCAAACTATCATCCACTGAATTATTTCTCGTAGCCATCTCTAAAGTAAGGATTTCCATGTTTAATCAGCAACTTCCGAGGGAGATGCTGACTAGAAGAAGAAGAAGGTCTCAGGATTTGTGGGCAGAGTTTATTATGTGTTCTTTCCCTGCTTCAGATGATAAAAATCCCTGTCATCAAAGTATTTTTACCATTCAGGCAATATTTTGGCCATTATGTCCATTTTACATGATTTATTTATTTACTTTACAGGAACAAGAGAAAATACTTACATAAATACATGGAATCACTTCAAAAATTTGGAGCATAGACTTTGAAGACGGAGTTCACGACTTCTCATGTTCTTTCACTCGACCGATTATACTTAGTTACTGGTTGTAATACTAATCCAGCGATGGTTGCCACTAAGGTAAAAAAGAATAAGGGTTAGAGTAGAAGAACGTCGCAGCTGCATGAACTCCGCCCAGCTTCATCCATCCAAAATTTTTGTACGTTTTGTTATATATTTGTGTATATTCATATGTATTTTTTTGGAAAGGAAGCTAAAGATTAATAAACAATAAACAATAAGGTAATATTTTAGCCATTTCTGGCGTATTTAGGTGTAATTTATGGAGACCTTATTATTAAATATGTTATATATTTCAGTGTGACATTGTCATAATGGTTACATATTGGTTCTTAATGATTGCATACAATGTCTAATTGTTTTACTCTTCGTTGCGTTTGAAGTCTTTTAAAATCCTGCAGTCAATTGTATATAATTTTGTTGTCACCCATGATGTCTACAGTAAAGTCTTTAAAGGATTGCGGTATGAAGGAATCTGGCACGCACATGAAGTGTTCGATACGTTCTTAGCCTAGCATGTGGTTACAATATTATTTCGAGCTATTTCTTCCAAAGCGTTGTACATTCCAGTTATAACGGCAAGGTAATTTTACAGCTAACAATGTAATAGTGTCTATATTTTTTCTTGAGCTTCTTATCAGAGTTTTCCTTTGCAGTGTGCACTATTCCTTCTTTAAATCGTTGTTATTGTTCTCATTGTCCTACCTAGTGAAGTATGTTGTTTCAGGAATAGGTTTCTGCTTTAATTCCTATATTTGCATCTGCTTCCATCCACGATTCATGAGTATGTGTGGTTTTCATTGTTTCCTAATTTCGAAGCTTTAAAATAAATAGATTTTAAAGCTTCGAAATTAGGTACCTTGAACATATAATTTCGAGAATCCTGAAAGTTTCTAGAAAATTTTAAAAATACTCCCCTCCACTGCAACCTCAAAATCATTATTTTTACTTAAAATATTTGTATTTTCAATAATGTATTTTTTTTTTCTTTAAACAAATTGTTATTTTTCACTAAAAAAACGCTACGAATTAATTCCAACAACTAATATATTCATCAATAATTTTTATATTAGCCTCGGAAACAAGTCCATCTAAACAAATAATATTTATTTAAATATAAACCTGCTAGATTTTTTTTATTATAAATTACTTCATTTATTAAATTGACAAGTGTACATTTTTCTAAAGGATATTATAGATTTGTAACAATATTATTTCAATTCATATATTTTAAAACGCTTGTTGGACGCTATTTTAAACTAACCGAGTACATTTTCCTGCTGCAACCTAAAATAGAACACTACTAGTTAGCAGGAATCATCGAAATAATGTGTAATCACATGTCAGGATGGCCGAGCGGTCTAAGGCGCCAGACTCAAGGTGTTCCCCTTGTCTGCCAAGCAGATTTGAGCGTTCTGGTCCTCTCTGAGGGCGTGGGTTCGAATCCCACTTCTGACATACTTTTTGGTTAACATGAAATATTATAAAGATATATTCATCCATATTAAGTACTTTATTATTTTTTCATGAAATACTATATTGTATACAGACCAGTGAAGCAAACAAATACGTGTTAAAGAAATACCTCAATTATTGTACAAGTTACTGAATTAAAAATGTGTATACATATCATACAAAATAAAATCCTTAATAAAATATTTAGTTTACTAGTGCAATTTTGGACTGAAAATTTTATTAGGAGCTTCAGCACATTCGGAAGATTTGCATACAGTCTAGCTAGAATAAAATGTCTTTTTGATTTTCTAATAGTTTCGTGTATCAAGGTTCAATTAATTAAAAAAAACTTTTATTTAAAATTACATTATTACTGGGGGCGTAGCTCAGATGGTAGAGCGCTCGCTTAGCATGCGAGAGGTACCGGGATCGATGCCCGGCGCCTCCAAACGTAATTTTATTCTATTGACAATAATTTGATCATATATAATGGGTGTACACTAATATAACATCTAATAAATACCACGTGGATTTGAGTAAAAGAACATTAGAAAGGAGTGAATTCTACCAATTATCTTTGCTGTTTAAATTTTCATATTTTTATTATGTTGGCTCTTTTTCCTATTAAATTTTCGTTGTTCTTTATGTTTATGTATATAAATAATATTATAAATACATACATTAGATCATTATAAACTGTCTAAATAATATAAGTTAAATTACAATTTATAAAATATAAAGTTAAATTATTAAAACTGACGATACAAACTTATTAAAATAATAAAGTAATAACATTATAATTAAAAAACCTAATCTGTAAAATTTGAAAGGTTAAAAATAAATTAAATAAAACTATATTAATAAATAAAACATAACTTAAATAATACATAGCACTTGAATAAAATAACAATGTAATAAAAAAATATATAGAGGATATAATGCAATGATATCGAGAGTTAAAATTTAAAAATAGGCAGTATAAAAAATATTACAACGAATTAAAATCACGCACAAAAATAGTGAAACATAACCAACATAATCCTTTTATGAATTAAAATCAAACAACAGAAACTCATCCCAGCTATAGAAAGCATTTGCTAATAGCAGACTTTATCCTGATTTTAAATTCTTTCACACATAATTTTCTTATGTCCTGTGGCAGAGAAATATAAAAAAAAGTATTCCACAATAGTTTATGCCGTTTGCGATCTATTAATTCTGATATGTAGTGGACAAATATTTTCTTAATGTCTAGTATTGTAGTCATGTATAACACTATGTTTTACATAACTACTTCCATTTCTTTTAATAGTAATCAAACACTCTAATATGTATAAGCATGGTAACGTTAATATTCAAAGTTCCATAAATTTTGGTTTACAACCATCCCGAGAACCAATTCCAGAAATAACTGACAGCATGTCTCTGTAAATTAAACAAGCGGTGCCTGATACTAGAATGGCCCCACACAATTAAGCCATATTATAATTGTGACTGGAAAATAAGAAGTAAGCTGTTCTAATCATGGTTAACGGAAGATTGTCGCTAAGGTTTTGTTTAATTTCCTGACTAACTCAACACCATGACCATCCCACAACAATGCATGATCAATTACTAGCCCCAGAAATTTTACATTAGGTGAGTGATTTGTATTAATTGACTTATTTAATGTAAATAATTTGGTGACAGTTTTTTTCCACATTTAAGCTTAGTTTATTGTAAGCAAACCAATGTTCAGCTTTAATCATAGCTACATTATTTAAGATCTCGGCTTCATCAATTCTTTCCGTGACACAATCAACGTTGTGTCATCAGCGAATTGAACAACATCAGTTTCTTTAATGTGATTGGGAAAATCGTTAATGAATATTAAAAATAATAACGGACCCAATGTGGAACCTTGCGGAACACCATACATTATTGGCAAAGGATCAGATAGAGTATTATTAAATTGAGTTATTTGTTTTCTGTTTTCCAAATAATTTGAAATTAATAGACAGCTATTTTCAATATCGCTCTCAGTAGTATCCGGATATAAATAAAACACGTGGAAATGCTTATATAGTAACACACATTTTAAGTTAGATTTACCTGATGTGCCGCATATCGCATTATTCTTTCGCGGCCTCCTCCGATTATTTACAATTTTAAAATCACGGTCATCGACTATAACCCCTCTCTCTTCTTCTTGTACCTTATATGCGTCCATGTCCTCAGTGATAACAAAGATAATTGCCAACACTGGGGCCTCTGCGGAGCGAAATTCCTTTTGATTGGAAGTAGTTTTAATTATATTCGATATTACACTTTCTTTTTTATTTTTATTGTCAACGAATATCAGTTGACGGTCACTATTATTATAAGTAATAATTCTCGAGTTACATTCTCGTTAAGCATAGGCTGCGCAGTATTATCAGCAGCAACTTCACGTAATTGTTTTAATTCCCTCTTTATATATGTTATATTTTCTTGCAGCACCAAGTTTTTCTCTTCCATTTCCTTGACCAATTTTCTGAGCAGATTATTTTCTTCCCGAAGATATACAAATGCATCATCCACATTAGGAGAATTAGGCGTGGAATATTCCTTTGCACAAACATTTAGGTTATCTGGATCACAACATGTGAATTTATCATTATCAAGCGAATTAAATTTCTTAATTCTCTTCCACCAGCATGTTACTACACCACTACTGCGCCCGCCATCTTAAATTGAAAAATATGATTTAGTTCTGCCACTTTACTTTGACATTAGTAGCAGGTAACAGTCGCTATTTCCAATTACAGTTTTTGTTCAGTCGTTAAAATTAACTTTTATTGAAAAAAATGTTTAATTTTTCTCAAAATGAATTGGTTGACATGGTTTTTATTCTCGGAGACTGCTAGAGAAATCCGTTGTTGGCGAGTAAGGTGTATAAAGCAAGATATTCTGAACAGGGGCGTCATCGAAGAGAAAAACGATTTAAAAATCTTTTGGAAAGATTTGATGCAACAGGAATTGTTTCTTACACCTTCCTTCCTTAAGAAATGTTTCATTTAACCATTTTCTAGTAAAACCGTAGGTATTATTAAATAAATTCTAATTGATTTAATTTTTGATTGCTTTTTATCGTATATCTTAAATAATACTGTTTCTATCGATTGTTTTTCGTTAAAAAACTGTCTATTGTTATTTTTTTAAAAGATCAATTAGTTTCTTCTTTACTTTGGGAAGAAGTCTACTGTTGTCGATGAAACTGAAGTTTATTCTTAGTAATTGTGCTGTGGAAAAGAAATTAATAGTAATTATTTTAATATATTTTTATCATATGAAATATACTATGAAATTTACAAAACCGCATTCACCTTTGAGTTTGAGTTTCCAAAACCCTATCTTTTCTCTAAATCTACTTAAACTACAATACTTTAAAAGAGATTAAAGACGTGACATAACGTGGCGTTTTATTTTTTTACGTTTATTATTTTTTCATTTTGTATGTAGAAATATGCTGAAATAATGAATATTTTTTGTACGTGAAAAATCGATTAAAACTATTACCACCCCTTACATTAAATTTATATATGTATATTCCGTGTACAATTAAAATTTTTGTAAGAATTTATTGTTACATATGTATTTTTTCGATTTTATTATGTAAGCACAGTGGAAAAATAAATACTACTACTACTACAATATAATCAATTTTTCAATTTAATTCATTTCAATAATCAAGCAATTCTCCATGTTTCACTAACCTACTTTATATCTACACCAAACTAATTTTTCTCCAAATTTATAAGGCTGGAAATACTGTATTGCACATTTCTAAGAACGCAAAAAACTTTGTGCAAACATTTCAAAAAACATACCCTATTAGAGGAACAACAAAAGAAAACCTTCTTTACTTGTTTTACATAATTGCATCCTGTGTGAAATCCAACAGGTAGTGAATGTGATTTATGGCATCCTCCATTAAAACCATTAAATTTTATCAGTAATGATTTTACGGTTTCAGGTGTTTAAGCGAATTTACATACGAAAATTTGCATAGCATCGACCATTCACAAAAAAAATATACATTTACACCCCTCGCCAATACAATAATCATCCCCTGAAATTCCCACACGTGAATCAACATGTTGCGCCAGATTACTTCGTGTACTAATTGGCTGTATCAACCCCAAACAAATTAGCATCGGCAGTATCATGTTAAGTACTCCCACGACAATCATCACGCATATGTTGTTGCTCTACCTGCGTTTCATGTACAGAAATGCAATCAGAGGTGTGTGCGCGATGATGTAGGGGGTGGATGTTGCTGATAGCGTCAGATGTCCATGTGAATGCGACTGTCAACGGGGATGCGTGGGAATGCTGGAATGTAATTACTGCTAAATTAATGAGGGATCATTATTCTCGAAACTCGTGAATTGGTCATCTGTTATAACCCAATTAAAAATTAATATATATCGATCATTTGATGTGGGACTTATTTTCTTCTCATAATTCTCTAAATTAATTACTTTAGATACATAAAAATTATTATTAATATACTAATTATGACATGTCATTCATTGTAAGTTTGATAATAAGATTGTAAAGGTTAAAAGCATTGTCACTAATAAATCCTTAAATGTTACTAATGTAATGGCTTCCACCATCAATTATAATAACTAATAATTTTCTTGATTAATTAATTACTTTTCAATAGAAAATATCATCCTCAATTCCAGATTTAATACAAAATTTCAATTTATTTAATATCTTATATACTTGTTTCTCATTAATCACTTGGTGAAACATTATGTTAATATAAAGGTATTATAATTACCAAGTGAATTTAATTATAAAACCTTTATTTAATATCACTATAGATAATTTTTGAAATAGTAACTATAAGTTATCTCTTTAAAATAATGCAATTATTCATTATTAAAAACTGTACCTGCAATAGAAATAATCACCACTTGTTATGAACGAGTGGGTTACCTTTATTGGCTCTCAGAACAACCTGTCGTAATTTATTACCGTCTGGCAGACTGGGATTAAGCGTTTATTATTGTTGTTTGGCAATTTGTCGATGTTTACGAGGTGCGTTTTTGGGGTGGGCATTTCCAGCAATAAACTTGGAAGCTAGCACAGGTACATCCGGTGAGATGGACCACATGGCGTCGCGTTTCAACCCCTGCATTATGTGTCATCATCCCCCTCGCGACTCTCTCTCACTATCGGTACACCTGGGTCGAATGCGCCCTATATTTATCCGGCGGTATCATATCTGCGTGCGATTAATTCTTGGTGAGAAAAATTGGGACCAATTAAAAATGACATTTGCGTGCATAATGAGGTAATTGATTATGTTGTATGAAGTATGGAATAGTAAATAATAAAACAAATATAGCTGCAGTGTTCATTCGCGAGAACATTTTGATTTAGTAAGTAAAATTGTTGGCGAAGAAATTGAAATGTCTATTAGACGTTCCAACATATTAAACTTAGTAAATCAACAGCATAGCGCATTTTATGAACGAATTTAGCCTTGAAAACATATAAGGTTCAAGTAATATAAAAATTAAAGCCATTGAATCATCAAAAACAAAAATTAACAAACAAATGATTTCTTTTAAACAATACACATTTTGAAATTAGTGGTTATTTAAATAAATGAAATGATTAAATCATTTAATAATATACTATTTCTTAATTTGACTGATAAATCAATGTTAAAATCACCACATATAATTATATATTTATGGTTGTGATCTGTTGAAGTCAGAAGGGTAGTAATATTATCCATAAATAAATTTACATCCCCTGTCGGAGGTATATAATATTGCGATTATAATTGAGTTGACTACTATAGAACGTGCAGCACACCACTTCCGGTTCGATACAATATTGAGTGATATTATTGATTTTTAAATATTCGAAGTTCTTATATGCCAGAATTTTGTAACCTTTTACATGAGTATAATTTTTGTTAAGTTGGTTACACCATGTTTCGGTAATATATATAATGTTTGGTTTAGTATTTGGTGGAATTATTGCTATATCATCTGATTTATGGAGTAAACTTCGAATAATTTGATGTTTTATTTTAATTTCGGCACCTTTCGTTATTTCGAAATTTGTTGTTTGAGGGAAATCGTTTTCGAAAGAAATTATATTCACTCACATGTATTCCATTAGGCCAAATAATTGGGTTAGCTAGTACCTCTGCCGAGTTCAGTGGGGTGCCAATTTTAAAACACTTTTTAAACATATTTTTCTTGTGTTCCACGATCTGTGCGTTGTTTGTATGATAAGTTGCAAGTTTAAAAGTTTAGATTGAAGTGTTGCTTTGCTCAGAAAAATCGCTTTTAAATCTTCCAACGCGAAACCATTTTTTTGCTTCTGGCTTATAGACAACATCGTCCTGGCCATTCTTATTGCCCACTAGAATGTTACTTGTCTCTGTAGGTTTTGTTTGATTGTTGTTAAGTGGGGTTTGTGGAATCTCCTGTTGTTTGTTTACATTCTTGTCCGTTGACCTGATTGAATTACCAGCCTGTAAAGATTTATTAATATAGGACTTTTTTGGTATTTCTTTTATTTCTTTTGAATGCACTTTTTGTATTGGATTCATATCTTTTGTCTCTCGTGTGTACGATATTTTACTTTTACTTTAAATATATTCTTCATGGTTAGCGCGATCTTGTGGATATATTGGTGGATGTGTTACAGTTTTCTATGCTATGAGCAATTGATTGAATGGTTGTATTTGCTCTTGCAGGAAGGCTACATTATCATTCAGATTTTTTATAATAATTTCCTTTGTATTTAAGAGACATTTAAAGTATTTTACCCCTGTTTCGCTATTCGATTCTGGAATAACTGTATCTGCACTACTAAACGAATTATCCAGGTCGCCATTTTCATTTTCCCTGGTGACATCCTGGTTGTCATCATCCAAGCAGCATATTATGGTGTCTTTGTTCACTTTTGTCTCACTCACCGCCATCTTACTATTTTATGTTTTTTGCCTACTGCTAATAAAGTATAGGAGTCTTAGTTGTCGAGAAAAATGTAAGAAAAGTATTATTATTGTCACATCACATCTTTTTAATTTTTTCTTTACGTTTTACAACTTTTATTTAAAACCCTCGCTTATAATTGGACTAATTGGAAGGTGGGATAGAGGCCACCCACCCACCCTACATATACATTATAACTTAAAATACTAATCGTTAATGATTTTGCCCTCAAAATAAAACAACATTATATAAATAAATCTTTAAAAATTGCAATTATTTTGAGTTTATTTATATTTTACAACATTTAATTAAAAGCCTCGCTTATGATTTACTGATTGGAGGGTGGGATAGAGGCCACCCACCCACCGTACATATTCATGATAACTTTAAATACTAATCGTTAATAATTTTGCTGCCTACAAAACAATTAAACCTTGTATGTAATAAAAAATATAGCATAATCCCAATTTAAGTTTAAATATAAATGACCTTCTATAGCTAATCCTATCTAAACTTGTTTTAAAGCCTCTCCATGTATTATGTATATTATTTTTATTAATTTACGCACTTTACTTTTTACTTTGTCAATTTTCTTTTATTCAAATTATCTAATTAAACTTATTGCAGACCACGAGGCTATCAGTAATAAATGTTTATATGTATATGTAGGGTGGGTGGGTGGCCTCTATCTCACCCTCCAGTCAGTAAAACATCATCAAAAGTTATTAGATAATACAAACAATAATGGTCAAAGATTATGCAATCTTGCAGTCACAACAGGAATGAAAATTGTCAGCACACAATTTCAACACGGTAGAAAACATAAAATAACGTGGTTGTCACCTGGATAGCATTATGGGAACCAAATCATATATTAATAAGAAAGAAAGAGAAACCAGCATATTAGACGTGAGGTCGTATAGAGGGGCAGATGCAGACACAGACCACTTAAACAAATAGTAACAAAACAGAACAACAAGAATAGACAAACAAAATGGGACACGGAAAAACTACATAATATGGAAACAAGAGACGAATATAGAAACATGGCAGAACATAAAATAGGCGACAATATATCACTAATAACAGAAGACGTAAACACAAAATGGACAAAAATAAAAACATTTACCGAAGCCGCGGAAACGAAAATTGGAACCATAAACAACCTATACAAAAATGGATAGTGGAACAATGAATGTAGTGCACTTATAGATGAAAAATCTAAATTCAGACGAAAATGCTTACAACACAACGACCAAGATGCAAAAATAAAATACGCTAAGATAAGAAAAGAATGCAACAAAGCTATACGACACGCAAAACACAGATGGATACAAAGAAAGATGGAAAATATAGAAAATGAATACAAAAACCAAAACTCTAAAAATTTTTACAAACAAATAAATAATGAAAACAAAATGAAAATGTTGGGAATGAAAAATAAGGAAGGAAACATTGTTGAACACGAAGAAGAAGATAAACTTATATGGGAAGAACACTTTAAAGAATTATTGACAACTACAAAGAAATCGAGGAAGGAGACGAATGCTTTAATATGGTAGAAGAACCGACAATGGAGGAAATAATTATAAAAAATAAAAATGGAAAAGCACCTGGAAGAGAGAACATTAATGCAGAAATGTTAAGTATGGTGGTGAACTTGTAAATGAACAGATGGGAAATCTAATTATAGAAACATGGAAAGCTGAGACTATGCCGGATGAATGAAACAAAGGAACTATAATACCAATACATAAAAAAGGCGACAGAAGCCAATGTAAAAATTATAGACGTATCACACTACTATGTACAACGTACAAAATATTAACAACAATGATTCAAAAAGGCTGAAAGAATACTCAAAGAACATTGTCGGAGAATATCAATGCGGTTTCGTGCAAGGCAAATCGACTGTGGATGCAATTCATAAGGTAAAACAGAAAATAGAAAAAGCGAGACAACAGAAAATTGATATATAATTACTATTTATAGATTTTAAGCAAGCCTTTGACACAATGAAAAGAGCACACTTAATCAAAGCACTAAAAGAGTTTAAAATCCTTACAAATATAATAAATTTGATAAAAATGACAATAAATAAGACAAAAGCAGTAGTACAAACGAAAAATGGAAAAACCAATGAGTTCAAAATTAATAATGGATTAAGGCAAGGCGATGAACTCTCAGCTACCTTATTTAAGGGAGCCAAATAATTGCGTACGCAGACAATATAGGCATAATCCCAAACCAAAGAGTACAAATGGAAAACATCTTGAGGGAATTAGTCTACGAGAGAAAGAAAATGATGTCAATAAACGAACAAAAAACAAAATACGTGATAATCGGAAACACAGGCGCAAAAGAAAAAATAAAAATAGGACAGCACGAATTTGAGAAAATCAACAAAATAAAGTATTTAGGCATAACAATTAGCAACAGGAACGGAGATAAAACTGAAATCGAAGAAAAAATACAAAAAGCAAATAGTGCAATCTATGCAAACAGAAAAGTTCTGACAAACAAAGCAATTAGCAAGAACGCAAAGATAAACAGTAATAAGACCGATAATCACATATGCAGCGGAAACTATGACAATGACACAAAAAGAACAACACAAATTAAGAGTAGCAAAACGATGAAGAAACAGAAAGATACTAGGACCAAGACAAATAGAAGGTGAAAGAAATAGAAGAAATAACACAGAAATATTAGAAATACTGGAAGGTTGGGCCATGTATCGAGATCGGGAAGTCAAACCAACATAAAAGCGATAATGGAATGGAAATCAAACGCAAAGAAGAGAAGAGGAAGACCAAGAAATAGATGGCAAGATGAGGTGGAAGCAGACATCAAAAGCATAGGAATTACCAACTGGAAGATTTTTTCAAAATATCTTAAATTTGAAATGAGATTTGTTATGAGCACTGATTTCTGCAAAACAATCTGTTCTAATAACAGAGGTACCAATGGTGAGTATCGAAATTTGGACACAATGCATATATGACACTTCTATTTGTCGACCTCGTATTCTCTTATTGATTACAGTGTGATTCTTTTTAATCAAAGTCATCCTTGTACTCACCAAAACTGCAATGTCGCCGTTAGTCCTACGTACTCTTGCCAAATTAAGACTACTCATCAACCCCCTTCACAATCATACAAATGTTCTCTTCTACGAAACCACCCAAATGACAATACCCCAACGTATAACTAGTAAAATTTGCCAATAATCCCTTTAATGTAACCCTTCTCAATAAATATAAACATCATTCTATCACTCACTCAATTCATCAGCTAGAATCATCCGGATAGTTGAGCTAGACAGCAAATTTATCTATTCTTTTACATAAATTATAGTCAAAACAGAGCTGAAAGTTCGATGATTGATAGCCCAGACAGACGGAATAACTCTTATTCTAAATTCCTTTATATTTATCTAAATTGACTTATGCTTGTCCAAATAAAGATGTTATTCTCTCTAGTTTAATGTTTGACAAAAATCCTGTTTGGCTTAAGGAAGTAACAACACAAATAAATAAAATTTTGAAGAAACTTTGTAATTAACCATTGACGAGAAAGTTTTAAATTTTAATCAAAACTAGTTTTTCTCTAGTCGAATCCACTTTTTTATTTTGGTACGTTTTAGAACGTAAATATAATGGCTATAGAAATACATTTATTTGTTTCTGAAAATTTTAAAAGCTATATTTAACGATTCCCTAACAATTATAATTAGTTGGTTACATAAAAAAATAAACTTATATTTCCAAACACTTCATTGAGTAGTAAACTAAAAGAAACTGAATTTTGAAAATTTATTCATAAAATTTTGTATCAAAAATTATTATTATCTACAACAGGTATCCAAATGGAAAATTAGTCATTATAAAATAAAGCACTAAAAACCTTTCTTCGCACAGTTTATTTGAAATACCAAATATATATTTCGGACACAAAGTGACCATTATTCATATTTCAAATAAACTGCGAATAAAGGTTTTTAGTGCTTTATTTTGGAATCAAGTTTATCTTCACGTAACTCATCTAATTAATTTACTAAGAAAATTAGTCAATTATTTTTATGAATTTTCAAAATTTGGCGTCCTGTTTAAACGGATATTTTTTTAATAATTCGCTAATCATTTTGATTAAAAGTTTGCTCGGAATTTTATTTATTTGTATCATCTATCATAGATCCTGGAAGGTATCTATATCAAAAATAAATTTCCACTGGAGTTTTCTATTGAATTTAAAAAATGTGTTGTTCTAGCCGAATTCCCGCCTTTTTCTAAATTATTCAATATTATAATAAATTTAATGTTTTTTATAAATTTTATTCATCAATGTTGTTTACTCTAGCTTTAAGAGGGTATATAAATATGAATATATATTTCTACCGCAGGTCAAACTATTTTTTCATTTGACTTTTTAAAATTTGCCGTCTCGTCAAATCTGTGGTTGTGTAAAATCATTCATTGAAACCAACGTTTGATTTTCCCCAAAATTTTATTTATTTGTATTGTTTTTTTTTATAGTTTCCTAGAACGAAATTAATTTCTACTGAGGGCCAAATTATGTTGATTGATTTTTTTAATGTGTCGCCTGAGTCAAATTGTGGCTATATTTAGTGACTTGCTAAGGATTTTTTTTTCAAAGGTTCCCCAATATAATTTGCTTTAAGTACGGTAGCTTCCTAGAATATGAATATATTCGTAGTTTCTATCATAGTTTCTAGTAAGAATCTAAATAGAAAATAAGTTTTACTGGTAGGCAAAATTTTCATTGAATTTTTAAATGTACTATGTGAATCAAACCAATAACTTAGATGCATACGAATAATAATAATAATATGTAGTAACTTATTAAGAGATAATTTTCCCAATTTAATTGATTTGTTTTATCTACAATACTTTTTCCGATGTTAAACTAATTTATATTGAATCATAAGGATTGTGGTGACCGTTACTACGTGGTAATTCATGATAAACACTTAACTAACATAAACATAACGGGTGTCCAACAATTATTGCAGTCCCGGGTGGCGTTGGATTAAAAAACGTAGGTCGATTCTTACATGTTGCAAATAAATGAACTGACATTTTTAATGCACATTTAGGTTATGTTTGACATGTTAATTATCAAACATAACCTAAATGTGCATTAAAAATGTCAGTTCATTTATTTGGCACATGAAAGAATAGACCTACGTGTTTGATTCCAACGCCACCCGGGACTGCAATAATTGTTGGACACCCGTTAGTAAGTGCGTTAGTTAATTTATATTGACTTTTTAAATTTTTTGTCTGAGTGAAACTCATATTTGCGTTTAATAATAAATAGTTAGTTTAAATACAGGGTAGGATTCAAAAGTAATGAGCTTTCGTTCAAAAAGACAGATTTATTGAGCCGATCGGTACAACTGACTAATACTCTTCAAAAAAGGAACTTCCTGCATCAATACACTTTTGAAGCCGCCTACAAAAGTGTATTGATGCACGAAAAGCCTTTTGCCACCTTTTTACTTGAGAATAATACATTCAGTCCCAAACGCCTGTTAAAACTTTGCGAACGTTTTAGACGAAGATTTGCCCAACCGGAAGCAAAATCGTTGCTCTAATGAACTTTCCATTTCGACGTGTCACGCATCGCCGTTGCGTTGCTCTGCGAAGTTAACACCCCTCTCCACCGTGCGCTGCGAGGTGCGCACGCGACAGTATAAAGTGAGACTCATTACTTTTAAATCTTACCCTGTATATCAGCTTTCATTTTAGACTTTCTATATATTAGGAAAATATGAAATATATCATGTTGATCCAGGTGCATTTTAAAAGAGATTTTGTATAATGGCGGAGGCGCCCAAATATAACTGAGCAATTATCGTCGATCATTAATTAGACAAATTAATGACTTTTTATCCTTTTTTCTTAATATAATTTTAAACTTGCGAAATTAAAGAGTGGTTTAAATTGTTTCCTTAAAGTGGTTCCTCCGCTGCGTTATTTGTGTATTTATTTGTGTCTAAAAAATGAACTTATTACTTTAAAGAATCATTATTCCAAAGAGAGTATTATTATGTTACAAACACTCGATTTGGTATAAAAATAGAAACTTCTTGGTGTATGCAATTTGGAGTCTCTAAAATAAACAAAAATACAATAATTTTTTAAAGAGAAAGTTTTATATAATTTTGTTAGTTTACACCACCATATATTTACAAACCTATTTATTATTTTTAGGACAGATTAATGAATTACCATTTATTGTCATTAGTTCGAGTGCTTTTTCCATTATCAAAAAATTAAAGACTGCGCTATGCTGATGAAATATTATGTTATTGTAAAAGATGTAGGCTATTTAAGCAGAGTGATAAATTTCTCTGCTGAAACATAAAATAAAAATACTCTAGTTAGCAGGAATCATCAAAATAGTTTATAATCACATGTCAGGATGGCCGAGCGGTCTAAGGCGCCAGACTCAAGGTTCCCCTTGTCTGCCAGGCAGATTTGAGCGTTCTGGTCCTCTCTGAGGGCGTGGGTTCGAATCCCACTTCTGACATACTTTTTTGATTTACATATACATTCTTGATACTTATTTTCTTATGACATCAACGAAAAAGAAAAATAAATGAACTACAATAATCACTGGACGTGAATATTACATATATGTAATATTGTATAGAATAAAAAATTTCTTTATATATCAGAAAATTTGTTTATAGTTTAACATTGTCTAAATTAAAAAAAAAATACTTCTAATCCTTAATATCACTGGGGGCGTAGCTCAGATGGTAGAGCGCTCGCTTAGCATGCGAGAGGTACCGGGATCGATGCCCGGCGCCTCCAAAGGTTTTTGTTACATTCTTGATTATATATAAAAATGACTATTCCACTTGTATTGCATGTAGCAAATGTCAAGGAGGCTTGTGTTATTTTTAACCAATCACATCAATTTATAAGTGAATAAACCGAACTTAACGTTTTCAACTGAGAAATTCGGGAAAATCAGAAGATCACTAGGCGAGTGCAGAAGGAAAAACTCTCTACAGCGACAACTGCAGACGATACATTTAATATACAAATAAGACATAACATACTAGATACCTGTAATTGTAATATTGCTATAATCAACATTTTTTCTAAAACAATTAAAACAACAAAGATAGAAAGGTTCTTCGTGAAAAACAATTGATATAAACAGCCGAAATATTAAAGATATTAAAAAAGAAACAGTTGACATAAAAACCATATTAAACAATTTCAAAATACAATTCACAATTTGTTAAAAAAAATTAAAAGGTAACTTAAACTTTTAAAACCAAAAAAAGTAAGATTTTAAAAAAAAACAAAACTCTAAACTTTATTAATAAAATTCTGTATGAAATCTATTAAAATTTTACATAAAAATTTGTTTTAAAATAAATATAAATATACATTCAATTGTGATCTACTACAAAATCAATAAAAGTTCTAAAAAAATAATAAATTAAAAATGAAACATAATTTTTAAAACGGTAAAACAAAGAAAATTTAGTTTAGAAACAGTTGGAAATTTACAAATAAAAACCAATTAGAATTTTAATAAAAGAATGAAACATTAAAAAACTTCTTAAACACAGTTTAATAGTTGCTTAAAATAGCTAAAACATTTTAAAATAATAGTAAGGATTGTTGCACTTGGTTGGTTTCACAATTTTTTTTTTTTTTTCCTTAAACAATCCTTACTATTAAAAAATGTTTCACCACGTGATAAACGAGAACCAAATTCAACAAATATTTTAAAATAATTTAAAAAAATCAATAAAGTTGTTATAAAGAATAAAATAAATAAATGTTTCCTAAACTAAAATGGTTGAATATTTCTTGGAAATAAAGCAATTTATAAAAAAAGAAAAGAAAAAACCAATTAAAATTTTATCTAAAATACAATTGCAAATCTCTTAAAATCATTTAAACCTTATAGAATAATTAATCTTAAGGTTATTTAAAAGAAGATATAATTTATAAAAAAGTTGTGGTGTTATATTATTTTTAAAGAAGAAAGTTGAAAAAAAATAGTTAGATTTGTCAAAAATTTAGGAAAACAGTTTTTATAAAATAAAGTTGAACTATGGATTTTTCTAAAAAAACAATCAATTAAAATTGTAAACAAAACTTAAAAAAAACATTTAATTGTTTGCTTTAAGAAGTTGAACATAAAAACAACTGTATATTTTAAGAAGAAGAAAACAACATTAAGTTTCCTGAATTTTTTAAAAATAAAGGTATGACATTTCTTAAACAAAATCAGTTGATGTATTGCATTAATAATATTTTTAAATAGTTGAAATAAAAAATACAATTGATAATTTGTTAAAAAGGTGTTGTATTATTAAGAAATGTAAAAGAAAAAGCAAATGAAATAAATTTCTGCTTTACAAATGTTCGAATAACAAACCAAAAACACAAACAAAATTTCAACAACAATAATATAAAGACACATGCCTAGAGTTATCTTTCGACAAACTAAAATAATAAAAGAATAATTATAAGTGAATTATAGACCACACAACACATGGATTTAACACAATCACACATAAAATTGTAAAGCAAAACAAAGAAATACTTACGAACATACTAGTAAAATTAATCAATGCTGTTATAGCAAGAGGAATATATATTTCAGTTATATTAGAAAACAATAATAATACTAATCCAAACTCCCCTCACAATCCATCAACTCATTTGTATGAATCTCCATAACAGGGAAGCTAGCTAGTAAAGATTTTTTTCATTGTGTTTAAATTAAATTCAGACAGGACTGAAAGACCACAGGTCTATAGGACTATCAACATATTATTTATCTTTGTTTATGTATATATAAATAAATGAAATTATGTAATGGTCCGAATAGAGCTTATAGTTACTAATCCACAAAAAATGGGAAAAAAAAACCCGAAAAACTATAGACCCATTGGACTTCTTATAATTAACCATAATATTAAACAAAAGCAACATTATGCTTTTCAAAGACACTCGGAAACAACGACAGCAGCTTACAACTATATAAACCAAGTAAAAATGAAGCTAGAAGAGAAAGTAAAGGCAGTCGCAAGTTACATAGACACGAAGAAAGCTTTTGGTGCTATATCAAAAAACAGACTGATACTAAAGTGAAGAGCTTTTGGTATCGGAAACCAAAATGGGATAAACTTAATTAATACCCCTCTAACCAACAGAGCTCAGATAACAAAAAACTAATACTTTATGTAATCTACACCAATTATATATTAGAATTAGGACCAAAGGAGAAACCATACATTTATGCAGATAATAGAGCGAAAATAAGTATATAGAAATCAAATAAAAAATCAATCATGATCTAAAACAATTGAATACCTGATACATCAACAACCTTTTGACTGATACCCGATAATAAATTTTAATAAACAATATGTTTAACAATAAATTATTTAAATTTTCTTTAGAAACAGTAGAATTAAATTTTTCAAAAAAAAAGAAATCTAAAAAAACGTTTAGAACTTTTGCCTGAGTAATATAAAAATAACCGATGCAGATACAACATTGGATATAACTAAACTATTGTGTAATATTTTAAATATACTTCAATTAAATTTATTATAGCTTCTAAACAAAACAAAAACATTGATTTTAACACTTTCTTAATAATAATTATCAATATGAGCAAATTTTAATTTAGAATCGAAATATACGCCTAAATCTCTTCGAATTCCACTCCTTCTAATACACAAGACTACAATATCAATATTGTAATCAAATTTTAAGATATCGTAACTATAATTTTATATTTATCAATATTTAATCAGTTGTAGTTTTTGTAATTTTCATAATAATAATAATAATTTTATTTCCCAACAGTATACATCAATTACTAGACAATATAATTTACAAAGTAAGTACTTATGTATAAATTAACACTACTACTAAGATGCCAATAAATGAAACTTTCTTTATAAAGCATAAAATAAAATAAGCATTCATAACAAGAAATACATAACAAAACATTTATGTGAACTGCACACAATATAAAAATGTCAAGAAACATCTTATTGACATTTCCGCTCATATTAAAAACAGAGTGATAGTTCTTGCCATTGGAGCGAAAAATGATTTATTGTGCGTGGATCTTTAAATTATCCGAATGTGCTAAAACATTGTAAGGTAAGGAACCAATAAGATCATTAATTAAGATCACAAATAAGAAGGAAACAAGATTAGAGCCTTGAGGGACCCCAGACGTTGAAATCTATTCATAGGACTTATGCCAATTGTTCTATACATAATTACTTCGTGTTGAAAGATAAAATTCAATCAGTTTCAGATTGCGCTGACCAATGCCAAAAGTTGCGAGTTTATTTAAGAAAATTACATAATACGCAATCAAACGCATGGGAAAAATCTGTCTGCTTACATTTTTCAAGCGACTCGCTTATAAACTGGGTGATAATTGCCAGGTTAGTAATTGTGGATCTACCCTTCATAAATCCACGTTGGTGTAAAGCGATTTAAGATCTTACGTGCTTATACAAGGACGTATATAGGACTTGTTCAAATACTAAAATTTGATAATATAGCTATGAGTCTATAATTAAAAACACTAGATTTATCTCGTTTCCATAACTCCGGAAAAGTGTCCGTTCAAACTGACAAATTAATTATTGAAAGTAAGGGTTTGACAAATATGCATTTGCAATCTTTGATGAAGAAGCTGGGTAGTTGATAATCTCCGGATGTATTGTTACTTTTAAGTTTATTAATAGCAGATAGAATATCAATTTCATTAAACGGCGATAAATCAAAATAGTTTTAGTTTGAGTAAGGGTGGAAATGATTAGTAATTGTGGTCGTGGAGTAAATATTAGATAACGCAGTGGCGAAAGAATACACAATATTCTCTGGCTTGCTATAAGTATTATCACCATAATGCATTTGAGCGGGTATTCTAGAGGTACCAGTTTTGGAATGCACAAAGTTCGACAACTCCGTAGGGTTACGTTTAATATCATATTCAACTTTAGCTATATAAGCTCGATATGTAGATTTGATCATGTTTTTAATAACCTCACTTCTTAGATGGTTAAATTCTAAAAAATAAAAAGTTGCGACGATAATATTCCTTAAGCCGAATTATGGTTTTAATTTTACCAGTAAACCATGGTGGAAAAGGTGACCGACTGCGCTCATATTTTGAAACCGTCAGCAAGTATACTGTATACCAAAGAATAAAAAGCGCTCAGTGCATTGTTAATATTCGTATAAGTATTTAGGAAAGACCAATCTACAGAAAAAAGAATGCTGTACAATTCCGTAAAGTTAGCTTTGCTAGAATCCGACAATTGATCTATGCTAATGGGTAAGGCTGTAAATGTAAGAAGCCACTAAAATTTTCAAAATATTTTGATTATAATATCCACTCAAAACTAAGCGAAAGGTGCGGAGATAATAAAGCACGACGCACGTGCAAATGCATGCTAGTTTATATTATAGTTATATAATTTTTATTGAACGAAGAATTAAGATTTGATTTTCAAAATCTGACTGGATTTCATAACAGTTGAAAACATGAATAAATCATCTACAAATATTTCAAATAATCACGACAATCAGCATGATCATTAATAAAAGTAAGAAACAATATTAGGACTATGTGCGATCCTTGGGGGACCCCAGAAAATACAATTAAAACATTTATAACGTAATTATTTATTTTAATTATTTCACATTTTTAAATCAATATTTTTTAGAATATTTTATAAATACAACATAAATCACGAACTTACAGAAGTCAAGTAACCAATATTCCGCAACCGCACACCGTTAAACAACTCATATTCAAATGTAATGTCACACAATCATCAACATCAAGTGTTGTAGTCCCCATTTCACCTATTACAGGATTACTATCTGGCAACGATCGCTGCCCGAAAATGTTTGTAAAAACAGGGTCGCATCAGAGATGACTGTCGCTGATATAGTCAGCACGGACGTATCAATTATCTAATGGCTTGTTTGCGGAGGGACAACCACTGACATGAAGAACAAAACGACGAGCCCGCGGCTATCTTTTAATCTGACGAGCATTGTCCGAGGATCAGCAAACCGCATTGTGTGCTCTTGCAGCCGGCTTCAACTCCCCAGCATTCGAAAACTACGCCATAGATGACATCTCGTTATCTGGCTGTATCATGGGGTCTCGATTTTTTTCTGTACGCGCTCATGTATGTGCTCCATATTAACGTACTCCCAGCTAATGAAATGGGGTGGGACGTTATAAGTCGATGGCTTTATTCGTTTGGATTAACCCCTTACGAAAATCGTAATAAACATTATTTCATAAAAATTTGCCAAAATAAATAAATCGTTACAATAAGAATCCCTGCAACCCTATATTCGAGCAATTGCATTTCCAAAAAATAATCCCCCGGAGTATTAAAAAATCAAGAATGGGAAAGGCACGATGCGTGCATCCCTCACGCAGGAATTAATTTTGATGCGAGATTTGTAGACACACCTGGATGTGAAGATGGGCGATTTGCTCTCGAGCGAATTCTAAAGAATTGACCTAACTCTAGTTATCCTCATTAGGTGCCTGAATGGTTCCGAATAATGAGAGGATTTTGCCTCTTGTGCATTACGGGGTCGCCTTTACAATGGATAAATGCCATTCAATTATGTGATGTGCGTGCGTGTGTGTGTGTGTGTGTACATGTGTGTGATGTTTGGGGCAAGGGATGCACTCCTTTTAAAAGGGACCTTATATAGTAGGTATTGCAAAAATATATATTTATGATAATTACTAACATAAGAATCATTTACTACATTTAAACAAGAGGTCTGTATAGTTATTAAAAATATAACGGTCATA
Source organism: Ontholestes murinus (assembly GCA_963969525.1). NCBI lineage: Eukaryota > Metazoa > Arthropoda > Insecta > Coleoptera > Staphylinidae > Ontholestes > Ontholestes murinus. The sequence continues at coordinate 43,928,626 of OZ018397.1, read as the reverse complement.
TTTTGTTCTATAAAAATATTAAAGGTAATGAAATATCAAATCAATATGAATTCGTAAATTTTATGAAAATATTCATGCCGGGGATGAAAGACCACCGGTCGATAGCCATGGAACAGAAGATCAACTATCTCAGAATTTATTTTATTTTATTTCATACATTACATGTATTAAATTCATGCCATGAGATGATAAATTATGATTGAATGACAATATATTTTTAACAAAACCTGATGATGACGTTATTGGTATTCCACAAGGGTCCAATTCAGGCCTGCTTTTCAAATTAAGTATTTAAAGTAAGTTGTAATGTCTCAGAATGCATATTATCGTACAATATAAATCCTCACTCGCACAAATATTCTTGCATTCTACATGATACTATAGTTTCGGCAAACACATTATAAAATGTTTTCATTATGTACTACAAAGTAGAAGCCTCAAGAATCAACGATATAATTTTATTATATACACATTCAATTAAACAATTATTACCAATTTCTTACTTAAACCTTTCAAGCGGAGTGGAATTAACACGATTTAGTTTTTTTTTGTAATTGTAATATTTAAGGTGGGTAGGGTTTCGCCTTTACACTTTTTGTGACCCTGATGAGGGATTAGGCCATTGATATTCTGTTAGATTCACGTGTTAACATCTCTATTCGAATAGAAATAATCGCGTTTGAAAGGAGATCGATCTAATCAATAGAAAGGTATTAAGTCTTAAAGTTATTCAGTAGAGTTGAAAGAATACGAAACGTGTGAGAAAAATGTCTTTTCTACGTGTAAATAGAGCCTTTAAAATTTAGGGATATACTGTGAATAACTTTCTAATAAAAAATTTGTATCGATTTTTTAAAAATAAATATTTACAATTGTAAATTAAGTGTTTATTCAGATTCTAATGTAATAAAAATTGTCCATATTATTTTTAACTTATTTATTTTGTCTTAAGAGTTTAATAGCGCCAATTAATTGTAGTTAATATTTTTGCTGCTTTAAATTATAAAATGTAATCTAATATATTTGTAGTCCAAAGAAAACAATATTATGGAAATAATTAACATCTCTTGAAATATGACACATTTTTCAATATATTATTACATTATAAAAGTTTTTTGCGTACTTCATTACCTTTGAAGTATACAAAAAATCCTATTCCAGCCTTTCCTTTAGTCTTCTCAACCCTGAAGCCATTAAACAGTTCAAAAACTTCCTCCTTCCTCCTAGAATCGTACAATTGTTTAGGTACTTTTTAGATTTCTTATTTCTTTCATTTAAGCTTGCCTGAACTCGAAATTATTCTTAATTACAATTAATCCACTGCTAGCGTATCCTAAGAAGATTTTGGATGCCGTTGGGTCTACCTAAAATAAAACAAAAAATTAATGTTTATTATTATAAAAATAGGGTAATTGCTTATCATCTAAAGTCTCTGTAGGTATTTTTCTAGACCATAGATATAAAGGTATGTCTAGTGAACTTGAAACAAAATTGAGAGATATTCAGTTCTTTGATAAAATCTTCATATATTGAATTCTCATCATCTATAGCTTCTGCGGGAGTTTTTACTAGACTAGACATTTGCAGGTATATCCAGCGACCTGAAACAAAAGTTTTGTGTAGCTAACACCTTCAGTTTTTAGAAACAAATCTTCATAAGCTAATTTCTCATCATATGAAGTCTTTGCAGGCTGTTATTTTTGACTAGAGATTTGTAGGTATACCTAGTAACGTTGACATAAAATATTTTTGCAGCTAAGATACTCAGTTTCTGAATCAAACCTTTTACGCTGAATTCTTATCATCTAATGCTTCTGCAGGATTTTTTTTACTAGACTAGACATTTGCAGGTATGTCTAGTGATAAAAATATTCATAAGCTAATTTCGCATCATCTGAAGCCTTTGGTGGCTGTTTTTCTTGACTAGAGATTTGTAGGTATGCCTAGTGATGTTGGCACAAACGTTTTGTATAGCTAAGATCTTCAATTTCTTGACAAAACCTTCATAAGCTAAATTCTCATTGTCTAGTAACCTTGAAACAAAAGTTTTATCTATCTGAGACATTCAAATCTTAAATATAACCTTCATAAGCTAAATTCTCATCATCTGAAACTTTCGCAGATGTTTACAATTGAATAGATATTTGTAGTGACCTTGAATCAAAAGTTTTGTCTCTCTGAGACATTCAATTCTTAAACATAATCATAAGCTAAATTCTCATCAACTGAAGCTTCCATGGACGTTTTCACTTGAATAGACGTTTGTACTGACCTTGAAAAAAAAGACATTTATAGGTACCTTGAATCAAAAGTTTTGTCTATCTGAGACATTCAATTCTTGAACATAATCTTCATAAGCTAAATTCTCATCAACTGAAGCTTCCATGGACGTTTTCACTTGAATAGACGTTTGTACTGATCTTGAAACAAAAGTTTTGTATATCTGAGACATTTATAGGTATGTTTGGTGACGTTGAAACGAGTTTAATCTAGCTGAGGTATTCAATTCTTTCACATAACCTTTATAAGTTAAATTCTTATCATCTAGTAACCTTGAAATAAAAGTTTTGTGTAGTTGGGACCTTCAGTTGTTTGGAAACGTATCTTTATAGGCTAATTTCTCATCATCTGAAGCCTCTGCAGGCTGTTTTTTTCTAGACTAGAGGTTTGTAGATTCTTTTAATAGCATGATTATATCTGTTACTTTATGCTAGAAAAATTGCCGCCTTTCTTGCTTGTACCAAAATAATATGTCCTATTTTTGGGGTACAAATCTTAATGTTCCTAGTAGTTACTAAACTTAAATATTCCATTCGCCTTCTCAAAATCTTCTTTCTTAATTGCATTATTCTTCTTCTCAACATCTTCTTAGGGGTGATATTACTGCACAAACCCTAATATTTCATACATGTACATTATTGCAAATCTATTTTCTCTATCTCCAATGTCCTGCAAAAATGTAACCTCTTCCCATTCTCTAATCTTGTCCCCAAATCTTCAATTTAGGACTCTTTTTTCAAAAACCTTGCTCTCCATATATAGAATTTGTTTTTATCTTTTCGCCTTTCTGTTCTTCAATTTAAACTTATCTAAACCAACAGTGATTCTTTTGATTAATATTTTGATTTCATTTTAAATATATTTCTCAGACTTCTTTACCTTTGCAAGTCTTCAAAAAATGCCTTTTTCAGCCTTACTTCTAACCTTCTCAAATCATATCAATAGTTTAAGAGCTTTCTTCCTCCTCCTAAAACCGCATCATTGTTTTATGTACTTTTCGATTTCTATTTGCTTTATTTTAAGCTTGCCTGAACTCGAAACCTTTCTTAGAAACAATAATGATTCTTCCAATAAAATTATTATATATGTTATTTTGTGCTAAAAAAATTAACTACTTCCTAAAGTATTTCCTAACTTTGTCCTCAAATTTAGAATTTTTTTAAACTTTCTTCTCCATGTGTATAAAACTTGTGTTTACGTCTCCAAAAACTGTATTTATTTCCTACAAGCCTCTCCTGTTTGTACTAATATTATATTCCTCATTTTAAATTGAGTAAACATCTTAATGTTGTTAGTAATTACCCACCTAAACATAAATCTTCATATTACCTTCTCAAAATTCCCTTTGTTTGCATATTCTTCGATTCAACACGTTTAACTTAATTCTACTCCTCCTTATATAGAATGATATAATATCATTAAATAGATGTGATTAATCTTCTCTTTTTCTTTTCTAAAATGTGAATGGCTTTACTGCACAAACCAAAATATTTTAGCCATTTACATTATTGTAAATATATACCTCTAAAGTCTAAAAACTACATAACTCCTGCAAAAATGTAATATATTCCTAAACCTTCCACTCTTAACATTCTCCCTAAATCTTCTATTTAGTGATTATTTAAAAAATTCCTTCTCAATATGTAAAACTATGTGTTTATCTCCCCTTTACCACCTCTCTGTTCACCAATTTTAAGTTACCTGAACCCATAGTGATTCATAGTGATCAATAAACAATAAAAATAAATAAATAATATAAATTCTCCCTTAAGTCGGAATAATACGACCGTGCGCTTTCAAGTACGCAGAATTGAATAGAAGGGGATTAAATAATAATATAAAGTTATTTTTCTTTTTCAATATATCTACCTGCAACCCTAACACATTTCTCAGATCTATGAATTAACTTGTGAATAAAAAAAATATTCACCATTCTCTGAAAATACGAAGAAACTGCATCCCTCACTTCCACTCCTTCATCGGTTCTTTCCTCGAAGTTCTTTTTTCAGATTTGGAAAAAGATAATAGTCGCTTGGGCTATAAGGTAGGTGATCTATGATATTAAAGCCCCCCTTATGCAAAGCAGACAACGCAACTCGACTCTTATGAACAGGAGCAAGGCAACTTTGGTAAATTTTCCTCGCTTTTTCTTTCTGGTAGCCTCTTTAAACTGCTCTAAAATTGAAGCGGTTATAGATACACCTTTTTTTATTATCAATCAACAAAATTCCTTCTGTGTTCCAGAAAACTACAGCCATGAGCTTTCCAGACTTGAAATTTTGCTTAGACTTACTTTCATCCCCAGTAACAATTTTCTCCAAAAAACACAAATCTCTTCATTGCACTGGGTTAAAAACGTTCAGAAAATGCTTAAAGAGGTTGTACTTCTATATCATACCATGGCTTTTCCTGGAGAAGAGTCGCCGTAAACAGATGACATCTCTTCCAATATGGTTTTAACACTTTTTCCTTGCTTGGTAAGGAACTTTATAACGGCGCGGAACTCAATTTTCTAGATACATATTTGTTAATCTTTCCTTGTTTAAATTCTACAATGAAATACTAAGTACAAGCGTTAAACCTAATTCATCGAGTCCTTTCCATGAAGTGGATATATATTCTAATGTACTATAATTACCATCCATTAACTTCAACAATTATGTCAAAAAAGTTTTAGTTTTTTCTATCCTGAAACCATCCATGCAGCCGCTTTCTCAAAAACTTTATTCTTCACATGTAGAGTCTCATTCTTGTTTATTGATCTCTTTCTTACCTCTTGTCTGTTCTCCAACTTCACTAATATGAACAAGGAAACTTCTTATTTTCGCCTGAATAATATTTATTACTTCATGCTCAGCTTTTTTGATTAAAATCTACAATAAAATTCTAACTACTGACAAACCAGGTATAACAAATTATATTATATATATTAAAAGATTATATAAGAATATTGATGATTCAAACCGAGTAGTGTTCTTAGTAATTACCGCCTATGGCCCTCACCTGTTGAGCTGTTGTATCAAAAAAGTCTTCTGATTAAAATTGAGCTTAACTAATTATCCAAAATAAATAATTTATATCCTATTAGTAAACTTGGATTAAGCAAGAATAGGTACTTACAATGAATATTATTATAAAACTAGAATAATCAAATTGCCTTCTTTAAACCCCTTTCCACAGATTTTTTAATTCTTGCTAAAACGGCTCTCCTTCATTCAGGACCGTAGTTATAAAACTTTCCTCTAACATCAAGTGAATATGGTCCCTTAAACTCATCACAGCCTTATAATTGTTACTTGTCGAGCTACACTCTTAATGGAAACAGATATGTATATTTGATGAAATAAAGCACTAGAATAATTGAAACAGAAACAGCAGAGCACCTACTGTATGAATGCTTTGCATTGTCCCTTCAAAGAGGGAACTACCTGTCAACGCATCGGCATTTTTAAAGCCTGATGAATTGGTACACATTAACTCTCAAACTATCGTAGACTACGTAAAAGGTCTAGACATATCCTCCTCTCCATCTCCAAACCTTTCATTCTTCTTCATCCTCGACATCCTCGGAGACATCCTCATCATCCTCGCTTGATATTGCCCCAGCTACTCCAGAGAGAAAAGCTTAATTCCCTTCCAGAATTGCTCTGGTTGCCTGATCTGCTGCAGCACATTTCTCTTCAATCTCTTTCCATTCCCGTTCCCACCGTTGATACTCAAAGAATGTTTGTCGCGCATCATCCACCACGTCATTGCACCAAGGGCAGTCCTCTTTGGGGGCTCTACCGATTTTGTAGAGATACTTGCCCAAGCACCCGTCTCCTGACAAGGATGGGATGAGCTCCTTCGTTCAGACGCCATTCTCCTGGTTGGCGTCCCATCACTCCTGCCATTGCTCCATCAACCTTCGCTAGCTGTTGCGTTTCGCGGCACACTTCACCATTCCGCTCCTCGTCTCTACGAACACCTCTTCTCTTGCCACGATCTCCAAGTCCCGAGGGACTGACTTCGTGGATCGTGCGGTATCCATTTACATTATTAGGAATCTATTTATCAAATTACCTTACCTCTAGAATCTGTAAAAAAACAAATCCTGCAAAAACCTATTCTACCATAAATCTACTACTAAACCATTTGGTTACCTTGCCTTAAACCTTCCATTTAGCAGGATTTTTTCTTCTTTATGTAAAAGCTTTGTCTTTTCTGTTCTCCAGTTTCTACTCATCTGAGCTCGAAGTCATTCTTTAAAGCAACAGATCCCTAGCGTGGTTAATATTTCTTACAATATACTAATACCGCAGCTAATTCAAATAAATTTGTATGTAACTTTGTAACTTTTTTTCAAACACGGTTGCATTTTTCCTTGATATACAGGCTGGAGTGAAACTATTTTCTAGGGAACCAGATTACTAAGAAGGGATATGGATATAATAATAATGTTTATTTCCTCAACAGGCCAAAGCCTAATTACAAAAGAAAATTACAGAATTAAATAAAGAGGATGCTACTATATAAACCAAAAATAAATATAAACACAAATACATATCGGATCACATAATATCTTAATATGCTAAGTTACTAGAGACACTTAATGAAACAAACAAGAAAAAGTAAAAACAAATCCAAATATAGTTACAATAGCTAGATAAGGCCGGAGAGTAAGTATAACTAATATTTACAACAAACATGAATTTAAGTTATTAACAAAGACAGTTCTATTATCATTAAATATATCAAGTCCGTATTACACTTCATGGTATCTTCTGATCATTGTAAGTAAAGGTGAAAATGAATAATGTGTAGTGCGAGGTGTACTGTAATAGAATGTTAAAGAGTTACGACTAAATGATCGTGGTATATAGAAATTTACAAGATTCAATAAGTTGCTGTTGTCTGTATAATAATGAATCAGTTTGTAAACCTGATATTTACAATATTACAAATACCTAACGAAACGCTTTTGGACACGTTCAAGTAACATATTATACTGTTTATATCCGGGTGACCAAACAAAAGCACAATAACACAATTTGCTAATAACCAGAGAATCATAAAGACTTAATGCGGTGTGTATATTTTTAAAATCCCCGCCATTTCTTACAATAAACCCAATCATCTTAAACGAGTCTCTGGTTATTTTTTTCAATATGAATGTTAAAAGTTAATTTACGGTCAAATACTACACCTAGGTCACTAACACAATCTAATTTGCGGGTTTTGCTATCTTTTAACTTATAATCATAGTTCACGATATCTCGAGATCTAGTAAATGTTACATTGCAGCATTTGGAAATATTTAACTTAAGACCATTAGCCTCACACCAATAAGACATCCTTTCGAAATTATATTGTAAATTTAAACAACTTTGGACATTTTCAATAAAGCCAAACAGCTTAACATCATCAGCGTACATTAGAAATTTACAATCTAATACCTTGACAATCTCATTAAAGAAAATTAGGAATAATAATGAACCAAGGTTAGAGCCTTGGGGAATACCACTATTAGCTATGAAAACAGATAAGTTGCATCCCATATAGCTAACATAAAGTTGTCTATTTTCCAGAAAGGACCGTAATACATTTATTATATTCGAAGGGATATCGTATTGGTCAAGATCATGGGGCATGGTGTCAAACGTCTTACTAATGTCCGTATAAATAACATCTACCTGACCGCCATTCTCAAGTTTACTTGAAACAAACTGTGTGAAATAGATGAGATTGGATTGTGTACTGCGCTTTCTTATAAAACCATGTTGATGAGGTGAAATATGATGATAAACATAAGAGTGATTATAATCTGAAAGAATGGTTTTCAGAAGTTTGGAGAAATTTGAAATGATAACAATCGGTCTATAGTTTTTGATATCGGACCGATCGCCACTTTTAAATATATACCGATTTTTCCAAGGCCTTCGATCAGGTGAATCATGCTGTTCTTTTGAATAAACTAGAAGGTCTTGGATTTGGTGATTTAGTAATCAAATGGCTTTCCAGCTACTTAAATGAAAGGAATCAATTCGTCAAAATAGGTAATTTTGTTTCTAGGCCGATTGCTGTCACGTCTGGGGTACCTCAAGGATCGCATTGTGGGCCTGTCCTTTTTTTGAATTTTATTAATGATATTGGTAGTTTTATTAAACATAGCGAATTTCTAATGTTTGCTGATGATGTTAAAATATTTACTGTTGTCAGATCCCTATCAGATCACAATAATTTGCAATTCGATTTAAATAATTTATTGGAGTGGTGTTTAATTAATAATCTTAAATTTAATCTAAATAAATGCCTTTCTATTTCTTTTGGTCTTGGTAGAATTAATAGTTTTGCATATTCAATGGGTAATAATAAATTCACTTTTGTCAAACAAGTCCGTGACTTGGGTGTAGTTTTTGATTATCGCCTGTAATTTATTCCCCATATCCATTACATTTCTAACGGGTGTCCAACAATTATTGCAGTCCCGGGTGGCCATGAAAACGTTTCTTACTTCATAAAAATTAACCTATTTAATTAATAGTTATTTAAGGTACAAGTGTAAAAAGTGACTTTTTACACGTGTGCCTTACAAAATTTTATCTTCGATCGTAAAGGATTTCAAAGAATATATTCTTATGAGTAATATTTTAATGTCGTTTCAATAATTCAATTAATGAAAACATATTTTTTCTACTACCCTTTATAAAAAGACATTTTTCGTCACCGAATACCCCAGCGAAAATTTGAGTTCCGTCACTAGTGAGAGAAAATCCCATAACGCTAACTTTCGTCACTAGGGACGAAAGATACCTACAAATTTTCACCTCCGTCTAGTTGCCTGCTGTCACTATATCGTGTCATTATTAAACGTCAGTTTTTGAATTTGTGCTGTTCGTAACTTTATCATATCATGATTTCTGATTCAGTAAGTGATTTAGATCTCCCCAATACTGCATCAGAAATAGTAAATCAAGCTGAGAAAACCTATGTGGATTTATTATGAGAAAAATCAAAAAAGAGGTATGAAGAAATATATGCAAAATTCATGGAATTTAAGACAGATAATCGCGTAAATTCATATTCACGGTACTGTTTGCATATTTTGCAAAATTGTCGGAAAATTTGATATTTAAATCTTAAGTAATTTAAATATAATCTGTAGTTTTGTAATTTTTAATTCAAAATAAAGTATTTGTTTATATAATATATAAGTTTGTTAGTATCATAGGTAAGGTAGTAGAAAAAGTATAGTGTTTAACTCGTCGAAAGCATTTTTTTTCGCCTCGTTTGGTAATGTTCGCGTCACTCGTTGAACAATATACTATTATCCGCAGTGCACTAATGAAAGCGTTACGTAGCAACCAGTAAACAAGTTGCACAAATGTCGGCCGCCATTATTATTTATGGAAAAAATGTTTGTTTGCTTTATTGTAATCGCTTCGACTTGCATTTAATGAAATCTTCAGAGTTCTTAAATCTGCCATTTGGTTTGTATTAGTTATTTGTATCAATTAATAAAAAAAATAAGTTTTTCGTCGAAATATATTCATCTGTCAAATTTGACAATTATGTGCAATAAAAGCGTAAAAAAGCACTAGTGCTTTAAAAAGCCACTTTTACAATGAAAAATGATGCAAAAAGCATCTACTTTCTGTACGATCGTAGATAATAGTTATTTAAGGTACAAGTGTAAAACGTGATGCTTTATTGCACGAACTGGCGTTTAAAAACACGAGCGAGGAACGAGCGAGTTTTTTTAAAGCCAGGAGTGCAATAAAGAAACTTTTTACACGTGTGCCTTACAAAATTTTATCTTCGATCGTAAATGATTTCAAAGAATATATTCTTATGAATAATATTTTAATGTCATTTCAATAATTCAATTAATGAAAACATATTTTACCTGCAGTGCACTAATGAAAGCGTTACTTAGCAACCAGTAAACAAGTTGCACAAATGTCGGCCGCCATTATTATTTATGGAAAAATTTTCGCTTTATTGTAATCGCTCGACTTGCATTAAATGGAATCTTCAGAGTTCTTAAATCTGCCATTTCGTTTGTATTATATATTTTATTTATAGTTTATTAGTTATTTGTTTCAAATAATAAAAAAATAAGTTTTTCGTCGAAAATTTGTGCTATAATATATTCATCTGTCAAATTTGACATTTCTGTGCAATAAAAACAGTTTGACATTACCGTGCAATAAAAACGTAAAAAAGCACTAGTGCTTTAAAAAGCCACTTTTACAATGAAAAATGATGCAAAAAGCGTCTACTTTCTGTACGATCGTAGATAAACTTATTTGAAATGTGGTGACCTACGTTTTTAATTCCAACGCCACCCGGGACTGCAATAATTGTTGGATACTCGGTAATAAAGCGTTTTATACTTTGGGATTTATTGACAGGTTTTCGAAACCATTTGCGATAGACACCTACAAAACTCTTTACATATCTCTTGTTAAGCCTCAGTTAGAGTATAGTTCTATCATATGGTGCCCTCATTACAATAATAGTATTGACTTAGTTGCAAAGGTTCAGAGAAAAGGGTAAATTTTAGCTACTCATACATGCTGGAATGTCTTAATGGAATGTCTTAATTCAAAGTCGTTATGTTATAGAAAAGTTATATTTGATGTATGCTATGGATTTAAGCTGATCAATGGTTTTGTTAACTGTAGTAATTTGCTAGCTAGAATAAATGTTAACTTTTCATTGTCGATGACTGTACGTTCTAGATCATTGTTCAGGCTGAATTTTCATCAAACAAATTATGGTGCGCATAATCCATTGTCGCGTATCATGAAATATTGTAATATATTCTTGCATTATTTCAATTTTTTGTTATTTTGTAATGCCTATATAATATTTAAGCGCCATTTGTCATATATTGGTCTTCCCTTTCTTGCTGTTTGTAATTAAGTATGTACATTAACTGTAAATTTGTTTATTTAGCTTCAGAGTAGTTGATAAGTTGTGTATTTTTCGTTTTTTGTACGCGTACTAATTATATTTTGACAATTGTTAAAAAAGGAGATTTCCGTAATAAATTAATAAATAAATGAAGTCAATTTTCTAGTTTGGATTAAACTTATTTCGCAAATACATGTCAGGATGGCCGAGCGGTCTAAGGCGCCAGACTCAAGGTTCCCCTTGTCTGCCAAGCAGATTTGAGCGTTCTGGTCCTCTCTGAGGGCGTGGGTTCGAATCCCACTTCTGACAATACTTTTTAAAACCTATCTTATTGAAAACTGTACAAACTTAAACTGCGAAATTCCTGGTTTTTGTATTGCGTTAAACATTAAGTTATAATAGAATCATAAAATAAATAAGGCGTTTATTTTGAAAGTGGCCTAAGTTATGGGTCATACTGCTTAAATGTATATAAATATGTTAAATTTATAGTTCCTATTTAAATAATGGCAATTATTAAGTGAAAAATAAATAAAGCAATGAATTTGTTTATAAAAATCTCACAAATATCAAAACTTCTCAAAAATATTCTTTCTTTTCTTTATTTTGCTTCTTCGTAACTTTTATGCAAGTTTTTCGACAACGGCAATCTTTGCTTTAAATAACTTTTAAAGATACAATATTTCCGGTTTGAGTACAATATCTTTTTCCTGAATTCCATTTAATCTTTTGGATGTATGTTTCGTCAATGTTATTTGTATTTTCATCCCCTGAAGATGAATATTGTTCTATAATTCTCTTTCTTTTTCGATTTTCTTTGAAATCATTAGTTACTAATTCTTCTTCACTATCTGAACTAAATGGTCTTACCGTTTTTTTCTTTCCCATGGGAGAAATAATTTCTAAAATTTAATATTAAATTATAAGTTTTATATTTAATTGTAAGTATATTGCGTAAATTTTGTTTAACTGCATTAATTAAACGTACTTATTAATCAACTAATGCAATTGTCCAAAAACTGAGGTTAACTTATTAAATATTAATTAATTAAAATTACCTTCATCACTGCCTTCGGATTTTATCAATAATAAATATCTTAATTTAAGTATAAATTGTTTTAGGCCACTTTCAAAATAAACAGCTGAATTATTGAATTAAGTCTGAAGTCTTTTGTGTCTAGAATTATCGGAATATAAGTAACCTCAAATGCTTTATTGATAGATATGTCTTTACCACAATTATTTTGTGGTAAAAAACATATCAAGTGTTTTCCTAAGTGCTTATAGTATAAGCAAATAATATCGTTAAAAAATTTACACATAAACGTAATATTTTTTAAATAAAAATATTTTATATTTTTTATCAAAGAATATGAACTTGATAATTAGATTTTATCGCCGGCGTAATTCAAGTGCCGTCAACACGTCTAGTTTCCCATATGATGGCGTTCCCCCGAAACGAGAGTCTGCTGACAAAAGGCAGTATCTGTCAATAGGATAAAATGGTGGCAGCACAATGCCCCTGTGAATTAAAAGTTGGTTGTGTAAGTTTATACGGACGTATCGTGTTGCGTCTTCGTTCGCCATTCAACGAAGAGGGGTGCCTTTCTCCGTGGTACGGCCATCGTCCCGGCGATGGTACAGGATGTAGGCAGTTTGACATGACTATGGGATGAGATCGGGAAAAGCTAAGAGAATAAGTCAGGGGTGTATTGAATTATGTTCGTACACAATATAAGGGCTAGGGATTGTCTGGGTGTGTGTGTGTATATGTATGAAGATAAAATTACGTATTGTTAGGTCTTTTTTGTTTAATTATGGTATGCTTAATTTAATTACAATTTACGAAATACGATAATTTCTATTCATTATCTTACAATATATTTCAATTGTATTATACAATAAATTTTTTATCTTTTATAAAGACTGTTTGTACATTGGTAATCACATGGAAAGTGGAGTTTATCAGCCATTAAAGTCTTATCGATTAAGGCAATCAGAATTGGTATATATTTTTTAATTAATAGGTTTAATTAATAATTAAGTAATAAATTACTGTTAACTAAATAATCGTATGTATCATACATTCAAATATTGTTATTATACCCACTTAAATGATTAATTATAACAAATCGTTAAACTATAATTAATAATTAGTGAATAATTAATGTTGAAAAAAAATAATTTTATGTTGTCCGTTTATCAAGGTATGTGATAATGATATGCGCGCCGGCCTGTTGCTTTTGCCGACAAAGAAAATAATTCCAGAAAGTAACGAGAGTTAGCAGGCGAGCAGAAGGGAGAACAGGTCGGACATGTCTCGGTTTCAAGTACACACACGACATGCACTGTTACTGTTATCTGAACCATGTGGGTAATACATGCCATGGCGGCCTTTACAGCCTTTCGTGCACACGAACACGAATTTTCAATGATTGCCCTCGTCCACCCGTTGTTCGCTTTAACGCTCACATTCTCTCCGCACCGTTCACTTCGCATTATTTCTACACAAACGGACAGAAATCGTAATTGACAAAGAATAATGCAGGAATGCATTATAGAAAAAATATTGATGTAAACATTTTTATTGATAAAAAATAGTTCGTAACATTACTTACTTTTCATTAAGGTTATTCCTTTGTTTTGTTCAATTATTTATTATTATTAACTTGTGAGTCGTACTTATTTGCGATATTATAATATTAAATAAACGTTACTGTAATGTATAATATTCATTTCAAGGTATATAATTTAAATTTTTCTATAAAGAATATAAGAGTATGGTGCAATTTTTAATACCTCATTCTTTATTACATTCACGATTTATTTGATTAGATATTACTAACGAAGAGTTATTTATATATAATATAAATAAACAGGATCTAAATGGATCCTTGTGGGATACCAATGTCTACTAGTACTTAATTCGATAGGTGGATACATTCTTCGCATTGTCCATTATCATTACTACCCTATACAAAACCCATAATTATAGGATTTAACCATTAAATATTTGATAATGTCACAATCAAAAGCACGACTTAAGTAATATTACTATTTAATACTCTCATCCATTTAAATATTGTATAATCATTTATAGAACTGATTCACAGCAGTTATCGATGATTTATCATCTTGAAATCTATGTTGATTATCTGTCAAATGTGTATGTTTGTCAATTAATGTAGCAATTCTTTTAGGCATTCAATATTCAAATATTTTTACATTGTTTACGTTACCGGCCTAGATTTCAATGTGTTCACTTCATTACCTAGCAAATAAGTATATTGCTTTAAATTACTACGAAAATAACTTACTTCAAATAATAAATTGATTAAATATGACAATGGAACTGTGAGTTTGTTGTTGCTAACATAAAAAAAAAACATTTAAAGGTACGTCAGTTTTGATTTTAATTATAATATCTAAAGAAATTTATTTAACATGATAAAAATTTAAACTTCATTGAGATTATCAATATTTGGAGTTTACTTAGACAAATCTGTAACTAACTTCCTTACAAATTTATAAATTCTTCGTTATTTTAACTAGAAATGTATGTTTTACTTTAGTGACTATCTAAATGTTATTTAAAGCAGGAAATTGGATTTAATTTTTTTTTAAAATAAATACCTGTATTATCTTTTTTAACCCAAGTTTCAGTTATAATCAAAGTTGAAGTAATCAACAAATATTTGAGGAACTTTATTATAACTTAATGATCGAACATTCACCAGTAGCACTTATGAGTTTTATCTTGATCACGATATGCATTACTTGCGTGAGTATATTCATAATCATTTATTAGTGCCAGAAATTGTAAAATTTTTACACAAGTCAAACAACTATAAGCTAAACATTTACGAATTAAAAGTATACACAAAATATTGATAATTTGACATGACATACAATTACAAGGACAGAAATGTAAAGATAAAATATTCTTATAGTCAAAAAAAATGAAAAATTCAAATATTACACTTAGGCATAAGTCGTCCATGCAAGATTTTTTTACTCGTAGTTTAAACGCAAGAAGCAAATATTTAATATAATATGGCAAATGATTGTAAAAATACCGGTCCATAATAATTAGTTTAGATTCTTGTCTTATTAATTCTATGAAATTTGTTTTTTATATTAATTTTGGTCCGAGTATTATGATCATGTTTTTCATATGAGCTTATGTTAGATTTTACATGCAATACACAGAAATAGATATATAAACATGGAAATGTTAATACTTTGTGCACTTTGAACATTTCACGCACATCATCTCTATAATTAAGTCCTGCAAAAATTCTTACTACCGTAGGTTATAATCTAAATATATTTTCACTGTGTGCAGAATGCCTCCATATCAAGATGCCATATATTATTATTATTGAACAGAAAAAACTACGGTAGCAAGACCATAACACTTTTATCGATACTAATCCAACCATATTCTTAATAGCATATATCGATTTTGATAATCGGCTCGAAAGCTCGGTTATGTGGCTTTCCCATGATGTCTGCGAACTGTATAGTCTTCGTATTAGCGATTGCATCAGGTAAATCATTTACGTAAAACAGAAACAATACGGGCGCTAGGATGGATCCCTGAGGGACACAGTATCTTATATCTGCGATGTTGAATAATTTGTTATACCTGTTGTTTTCTGTTCTTTAAGTAACTATACTATCCACAGTGAAATTATACTGCTTTAGCTTCTCAAATAATAAATTATGGGAAACGCAATCAAATGCCTTGGATAGGTCACATAATAACGCTCCAATCCAGTTTCCACTATCCAAGGCATCGAAGTGTCTGATCAATCAATTCAGCAAATTTTAAAATAATTGATATAATGGAAATAATAAAGAGAATGGTTGCGACCGTTACTGCATGGTAATCCATACTTACACTGGAACAATTATTATAATTGTAAATAATGGAAATTAGTATATAGTTTCCCATATCATATCCTTCTCCTTTTATCAGAATATTGACTACATATTCTATGAATATAGAGTTTAAGTCATAAATATCCCTACTCGACTTAGGTTTTATTTATTTTATTGCGTCTCTGACTTCGTTTAAGCTAACTTCATTTATAATAAAACAATCATCAACTTGCGTTTGATTTTAAATATAGTTTTGAACATAATCTATTGGATCAATTGCGATATGTGATAATTCGTTATTAAGTTCAGATGCAATGTTAGTGAAAAAGTAGTTAAATGAATCAGGTTCAATAGAGTTAATATTAGAATCATTATTTTTAATCAAACATGGATTTTTCTGTTTAATTATTTCCCATACTGATTTTGGAGAGTTATTTTTAAGAAGGTGTTTATCGTTAGTATTTTTCGTTTAGATTTTATAAGAAACTTAAGGTATCTAATATAAAATTCAACTAAAAACTTTAAATCATTTCGTAATTTCTTTATATTATTATTAAACCAACGTATATTTTCATTTCTCTTTAACGGTATTATTTTTGTCGGAGAAGCTTATCTCGCATAGCTTGCAATCATATTAATAAATCTAGTAAACCTATCGTCTATAATATCATTTGAACTTTTAACAAAGTCAAAATCGATTAACTGTAATTAAAAATGAAAGTTTAAAAGGCCTATGTCAGTAGTAGGTCTGCAGTAAGTTTTTTCAATCTTATTTTTAATTTGAATTTGCATTTGTAATGAAATCGAGAGTGATATACACGTCTTCTCAGTTTTCGCCATATTAACTATATACTAAAACCAATTGGCCAGGATTCAGGATTAGTTACTACATCTGCATACGTCTCTTGAACTGATAGCTTAATTATGTCTATTGAAAAGCATTCATTTGAATTTGGCTGCTTGAACATGAATGGATTCAAAATATGATTAAACATACTCAACATCAATTGTGCGATGACAGTTTGGAATCGGATCATTACCCAATCATTACAAATGTATCACTAGGATTGTAGTAATACTGGAAGTAGACATGATATAGCTCAGAAGTTGTTGAGATGGAATGAACGCAAAGCCGACTGATATACCAAAAAGAAATAAGCAATCAATTACAGTCTCGAAAAGAAAACCCAAGCATCGATCAATTTACCAAAAATATTAACGCCGCTCATAAAAACATTCCAATTCAAAAGCCAACATACTCTCAAACAAAAAGCGAGGCAGCCGTGGATAAAGTTCGGCTTCAAATTAAATAGTAATTTTCCAGAGTTCAAAATATGGAAAAGAATGAAAGCCTTATCTAATACACAATACTCCCATTCATCAATTTTAGAAAAACTAATTGACGACCACGTGATGCATTTAGCTCCACCATCAATATCGACATATGGTATTTTCGAATACCTAACATCAAAAATATCATATAAGATGCTGAGATGCAAGGCAAGCAGTACTTGCTTTAATGTTTGGTGGAACAATTCAAACCAATGTGATATACCAAAGTGGCAAAAGTTTAGCAAAACTGATTTGAGTTTAGGTAATTATTTGGTTATAGTTTGAATACTGTTATTAAACTTAAAAATGTGTTTGCTGGAGTATAGAGGCAGGTGGCCTTGGTGCTCTCTACTAGAAGAGAGGTAGGTGATGGTTGTTATTTTTAAAGATATTTTTGAATTCAATAACACAGCTCTTAGCAACACCACATCAATAAAGTACTTTTTTCAGATGACGTTTAGTTCACTGTTTTGTAAAGAAAGCTAATAACACTAAAATTTTATCTGTTATCTAAAGCGTTGGACTAAAGTAAGTGGATAACCACCGATAATGAAAGACAACTATTAACAGCGAAAATTATAAGAAGATAATATGAAAACTTTGAATGATCATCTTAGTACAACGCTTTAGACAGCATGACTGATATTATCTTGTGGAAACAATAATTTAATGTTTTAACGTAACGAGTTAGTAGTAACAATTTACTCTTAAAGTTGCCTCAAATATTGGTCTTATCTTTTATAATTCAGCGTTTTAATTAAATTATTATTACCCTGTTAACAACAAATATGAAGGTGTTTCAACCAATTCAGGTCTAGTTAGGGCAGTGCTGTTGAAAATGGCCAAACGGTTTATTTGCAAAGGAGAGAACACCTTTATAGTAGAGTAGTACCAGACTTCCACTGACTAATGCCACTCCTCGTTAATCGTTGAAACTATGTCGGGACCATCGGTACTTTCTTGAATGGAAGAAAAAAATATTACTATGGGGAAACGGAATGTTACTACTTACAAAACGTTGCAATAACTTCCCCAAGTTAGAGAACAAACCACCAATAATTGGGAAACCTTCAACAGTAACCATCAATTGGAGTTTTATAAACTCCGTAGTAATATTGAGTTGATGAGGTGGATACATGGGGAGACTCCATAACACATTGAAATAAAACAAAACTGTTGAGAGGGTTTCACATTTATTATGAAGACAGATGAAGCCACTGCGTGGTGAAACATGTTGCAGAGTACAACAATAAATGTGAAATCCTCTCAACTATGTTGTTTTATTTCTACCGTTAAGTTGATTTATTAGTAATAATTTATTATATCATTAACAATTTTTAATTGATTAAGTAATTTTTAACTTTATTATATTAAAAATATTTTTTTAGAATTATTAAAACTATCGAATGCAATTTTTGATTTCAAGAGTTTTGAGTGTCGCCGTTTTGTTTTCTGTTGGAATATGTTGGTAAATTTTTTGAAACATAATAACACATGCATATTTTACCATCGAATGTAGTTTTTGGATTTCTGCGGTTCAAGTTTTGAGTGTCGCTATTTTGTTTCCTGCTGGAATTAATATATTTTTAATAACAACAAAACACATGCACTTTATAGAGTTAAGTAATTTTTAAGTTAATCCTAGCAATAATTAGTGTATTACAAATTTTTAAACCATCGAATGCAATTTTGGATATCTACGGTTCCAGTTTTGAGGCCTGGCATTTTGTTTCCTGTAGGAATATGTTAGTGAATTTTTAAGAAGATCAAAACACATGCATTTTTTAATGAATTAGGTAATTTTTAAGTTAATCCCAGCAGGAATTAATGTTTTACAAATTTTCAAACCATCGAATGCAATTTTGGATTACTGCGTTTCAAATTTTGAGTGTTACATTTTGTTTTTTGCTGGAATATATTAGTATATATGTAGCAACATCAAAACACATGCACTTTTTAATGAATTAAGTTATTTTTAGGTTAATCCCAGCAGGAATTAGTGTTTTACAAATTTTCAAACCATCGAATGCAATTTTAGATATCTGCGGTTCTAATTTTGAGGTTTGCCATTTTGTTTCCTGCTTGAACTAGTTAGTTAATTTTTAGAAACATCATAAAACATGCATATTTTAATAAATTAAGTAATTTTTAAGTAAATCCTAGCAGTAATTAATGTTTTAGAATTTTTCAAACCATAGAATGCAATTTTGGATATCTGCGGTTCAAGTTTTAAGTGTCGCTATTTTGTTTCCTGCTGGAATATGTTAATATATTTTTAATAACAACAAAATATGCACTTTATATAATTAAGTAATGTTTAAGTTAATCCTACCAGGAATTAATGTTTTACAAATTTTCAAACAATCTAATGCAATTTTGAATTTCTGCGGTTCTAGTTTTGAGTATCGCCATTTTGTTCCATGCAGGAATGTGTTAATATATTTTAAATAACATCAAAACACATTCCGTTTCCCTGTCTTCAATTGTGCTAGATTGAAGATACCTAAATAAGTCGAATCCTATCCGTGTCTGTTGTCGAAAAGGTAACAATAATGTTTAACATTGTTATTGCTGATTGTAGCTGTTGGCCACTCCTTAATTGTTTTTTTTTTTTGTTCACTTAATTAGGGAAGTTATTACAAATTAAAGGCAATAGATACACTTTTTTATTTATAAGTATTATTGCTCCATGTTTTACTGAATTGATATTTACGGGCAATTTTCTTAAAAACTATTTAGAGACATGCATTTCATACAATATCCAAAAATTATTGATGTTATTATTTTACCAATTTCTGAAATTCAATACCTCCTCCATAAAAAAACATACAATAAATTATTTGTTGTATCATGCTGAAGTATTAACATATATTATGGACAAATATTCACTATATTTAGTGAACTAATAAAAGTACAGACTGCAAATAAATATATGAAACCAGTTCTTCTTAACATACACATGGAGCGTTCGATTAAATTTATTCTAATGAAAACACTTCAAGTATGTTTTAGATTTTTTATACTAGAAATCATTTTGATTCGGTCTGATTCCTATTGATAGAATTGATTGAATTGATTTTTTTAGATCATATGACATCATATCATTTACATTTGAAATAAATTGTAACCGACGTCAATATTTCAATCAATCTAGTATACTCATCTCTCATACGAACAAACTGTGCAAAATCTAAAGAAAACATCTGTCTGATTTAGCATTCACAAAAAATTCCAAACATTTCATACACAACACACAATATTCATATCTTCCTCAATAATAAAATCATCTCACGTCTGATCTTTCGAAAATGTCAGCAAACATTGGTCCCCGTTCCTGGCATCGATGGGCCGATATTTTCGGACAGAATGAATGGTGAATGGTGGTGGTGATGTCTCCGTCATGTCTGTCAAGTGGTGACGGTGATGGCGAGCCCGTGGGATCGGTCGTGTTTCACAGAGGACACGTTACAAAATCACCTCGAGCACTATATACATGCTGGTAGTCAAGAGATGTTATCGACAATTGTCCCGCTGTCTGACATTCCGGGTCATACCTGCCTGCATCGCAGCATCCATCGGCATTTTCGGCGGCGGTGAAGAGTTTCGCAGAAACTCGAGACCCCATCGAGGGAGGGCAGATGATGAGAGGAAGTAGGAAGTGATGAGTGGTGAATTTTTTCTTTGTAATCGTCAGCTGTCCTGTTATAATAGGATGTGATCGAAAGTATTTATAGGTAAAATAAATATTATAATTGTAGATAACCAATAATTGTATATCTAGTAACATAATAGAAATTAAAATATATAACTCGTTGACGGTGGAGGCTTATACTTCGTTATACATACTTAAACATAAAATTAAATACAGTAAAAACAAAAATAAAACAGAAAAAAGGTGTGTTTAATTTGTGTAAAACATTTAATATTATGAATTAATGAGTAATCATAGCATTAGATAAATTAACTTATGAAGCAATCGTATATAGAAAAACAATGTAAAAAGTCGCATATAATGTAATCTCTATGATTGTGTTTTAAGCACAAACAATAATAATTATTAATTGTGGTTAAGACATAGTGATTTCAGTCAGTATAAGTATGGATTTCAACGCAACTATTCTCTTCATAAACTCCTACAATTATAAAATATATATTTCTGTAATACAGTTTTACAATTTTCATGTTTTCACTATTTATTTTTAGTTTATGAGTCAATAATACTATAAAAGAGATTTAATACAACACAGAGAGGACAGAATGAGGGTTGATCGCCCGTTCACAAATAATTCACAAAATGTAAATACTATTATTGTAAAAGTAGAAAAATGTGAATAAAGAAATTTATTATTATTACAACATAGATTACTTTTTTGCTTATTTCTACTATTATTTTAATTTTAAAAAACTGCTTTCAATATTTTAATTCATTAAATATAGAGCACACTTTTTTATGAAGATAAATAAATCATAATTATGTTTTTATTATGTGTCTAATAAATCAATCTATTGAAGATATAAACATAAAAGCACAAATAAAGTAATTGCTGTAAATTAATTCTATTCAATATTTTTACTTTCCTTACCACCCCTTTCTGTCCCTTCAATTTTTTACAGGAAAATTAATACAACATACATAGATGTAACTTTTATTATTAGTATTACCTATTTTTAAAACACTCGATACTTTCAATGCGCTATTTTAATCCGATAAATATAGAGCATTTAAAATTAGCACACTTCTATTCTGAATTTAAGTCACTAAAAAAATATTTATAGTTATAATGTTACATTAAATAATACTTTAAATCCTATTATTATAATTTCTGTGATATATCAACAGGTAATATAGAACGTATAAAATCAATACTACAGCACGAAACAACCCCTCTAGTTCCCGCTGAAACTGAAACGACTTCAACAAGGTTCCATGGTGTAATGGTTAGCACTCTGGACTCTGAATCCAGCGATCCGAGTTCAAATCTCGGTGGGACCTAATTCTTTTGCCCTTAGAAGCCATAATTATTATGTTAATTGCAATTACAATATTGCTAATTTAATTAATAATGTTATTACATCTTAAATTTGTTTACTACAATAAATATTATCAAAAAGTTATGTTGTGGCATTTATTTGAAGGGTTGTTGAGATTATTTTGTAGCAAGCTTTCGTTTTTCGAAATGTTATTATTGTTCATAGATATTTATTCTCTTAAACTCTGTAGTTTATTTATTTGTTAATTATTTATTACAACTAATTATTATGCTATACGTACATTATAAAGATTATAAAATGTTTTATTTCACTTCAGTCTGCAAGTTTTATTATACAATATATAAAATATAATCTCTAATGGAGTAGTAATCATAGCTTTATAAATATTCATAATTATAAAACAGAAAATTAGCTAAATCCTTTGAATTAAACAGTTCTAACAACCAACAAAATCAACCTCAGTATGTGACAAATAAATAATTTTAAAAGAATACCTTAAGAATATTAATTAAAAAAGTGTGAATAAATGTCATCCTGATTGCATGAAAAATCACACTTGTGAATCATTCAATATTCATGGAAGTAAAAGTCAAATTGATAAAATAGTTCATCTAATTCGTCTCAAGTAAATAATAACCCAACAATCTGTGATAAACCATCGTATATTATAACTTTAAAAAAATCATATTAGAAAAGATGGAACATGAAATTAAATTGTAATGGAAAATAACGCCCTACTTAGAGATAAAATCCATTATCTAGAAGGTCAATACATATCTCAAAAGACACTATACATAAAAATAATACAAACTTGAATGCTGCCCCAAAGCATGAAAATGTACCAACAAATATTGTTAAGTAAGTGCCAAGTAGTAATATAAATTATTGGATGAAATAGATTGCACAACCTACAATTCTAATGATACACTGAATGATTTGGAAACATATATATATATATATATATATATATATATATATATATATATATATATATATATATATATATATATATATATCTTTGTGGAGACTTCAATATGTTATATGTATATTTTATAAAGACCAAAGATGAAGAAGCTCTTCAAAGTTTTAAGTGGTTTAAAACTACGGCCGAAACTCAAAAAACAAAAAAAATTAAAGTCCTATGTACTTACAATGTAAATGAGGTAATTAGTTTAGAATACAAACGGGTTTTGGATAGATGTGGTGTCATTCATCAAAGTACAAATCCATACACATGTTTACTATGCAGTATATATGAAGAAGCGGTCATCAGCAACGGTTTTAAATGATAGAACATGTAATAAAATGAGGAAATTGAAGAGAAAGGAATCGCTCAAATAAAAATTAAAGGTGAAGTCATTGACCTACAAAATACATTATACATACCAAAATTATCAGTATTATCTGTGGCTCGAGCAACAGCGTCAAATACAAGAAGGAAACTGCGACAATATAGAATTTACAAATAATGGAAATTAATGTTATCAAAAGAGATTGGCTATACTATGTGGATGTGGACACAAAAGAAAAAGAAAAGGTACGCAACGTTGTACCTATAGATACTGAAATAGACATTTGGCATAAAAAAAAATGGGACATCTTAATGAAAAAGATTTAAAGCAAGCTCTCCAAAATGAAACTATGAAAGGGATACATTTTAAACCTGAAGAAAAACTGTCCGACTGCGAAACATGTTAAAAGGGAAAACTGACAAACTTACCTTTTCTGAAAGAAAGACGAGTAGAAACAAAAGCTCGAGAAATACTTCACATGTATGTGGCCCATGCCAGAGGAAAGTAATGCTGGTTACAAATACTTTGTTACTTTCATAGATGAATACATCCGTTATGGCAGGGTGTATTTCATTTTACAGAAAGTCAAAGAATACAAGAAGACAGAAAAATTTACTAAACTCAAAATAAAAATACTGCAAACAGACAACTGAAAAGAGTATTGCAAAGGAGAATTTGACAATTATCTAAAAGAAAATGACATATCAAGACGAAAGAAACAATAGAACTTTATTAGAAAAAGCCTGTTATATGATGCTAGAAGCAAATATATCAGAATCCTTTTGAGGATTCATACTATTCATACTGCAATTTATATTACCAATGAGTGTCATCAAAAGCAACCAACGGGAAAACCACTTTATAAATATGGATTGCATACACACCCTCAGTAAGACAGTTTTAATGCTTTAGTACAAAAGTTTTTGTACAAGATAAAGTTTTTACCAAGTGCAAAAGAAGGAATTTTTGTTGCGTATTCAGAAAATACCGAAGGCTACAGGATTTGTGTAGAAAATGATACTAAAATAGTCATTGACCAAATTAATAGAAAAGAAAATAAAAATACTTACCCAATCATTCCACTGACTCTCAAACCTTTTCATGAATAAAACTCTGATGAAAATGTAGAATCATCTGAAAGAAAACATGAAGAACGAGAAAGTGGCGATTATAAATGAATGCGACCAATCTGATGACGAAGACACAGCAACACGACCATTAAAAAGAAGCAGAAAATAAAAATCTGAACATACCTCGAAAACAAAAGAGACCTGAAAGAGAAAAGAAAAAGCCAATATGGATAGAAGATTACTATTTAGAAGATGACTTAGGAGAAAGTATAATATCCATAGATACAAATAATCCTGACGAAAAAAAATTGAAAATGATGAAATTTGGTACAATAAAAGCTGAAATAAAAGCACATATCAACAATGAAACTTGGAATATAATAAAAAAGGATAAAGATATGAATATCATAGACTGCAAAATGGTACTAAAAAGAAAAGTAGGATCAGACAACATTGAAACAAAAGGCAAGACTAATGGCACAAGGTTTTAACAAAAAAGCTGGAGTTGATTATAATGAAACATTTGCACCAGTAGCAAAATTAAATTCTATCAGATCTCAAATAGCAAAATCAGTAGAGAAAGGATTGAAGCTGGTACAAATAGATGTGACAACAGGATATTTAGGCAAAATAATCTTAATGAAGGTGCCAACTTGTTTGGACAAATATTTAACCGAGATTATGGTAGAAGAAAGTGCCGAAGATGACCTAACCATCTTCAGTAAAGCAAAAGCAATGTTGGAGGATTTGAGAAAATACAGGGTGACTGACGAAAAACCTTTGGTGCTGTATCTCGCTTATTTTTTATCCGATTTTAATAAATAAAACGTCAAATTAAACCATTTTTAAAAGACTTTAATAGGAACTGAATTGTTATTTTTTCTTGCACCCAGGTTTTGACAAAAGACGATCAACATTTTTTTTAAATTGCACTGTATATATATATTTTTATTGATTCGCAAGGAGATTTTTTTTCTGAATATAAAATTGTAGACAAATTTATCCATGCATCAAACTTAGGTCGAGAAATTGAGGATTAAAAAAATAAATAAAAAGTCAAGTATCCCTTGTAAACAATATACAGACTCTATTTTAAATGTCAAAAGTAACAGTGACAGCCATTGATACAATACTGCAACGATTTTTAATTATTTCATAATTAAAATGTTGCAAGATTTCAAACACTGTACTAGAATTTTGTGCTACTACAGAAATCGTTTTTCAGTTTTTGAAATCTTGCAACATTTTTATTATGAAATTATTAAAAATCATTGCAGTATTGTACCAATGACTGATACTGTCACTTTTGACATTTGGAATAGGCTCTGTATATTGTTTACTATAGGTACATGATTTTTAATTTAATTTTTAAATCCTCAATTTCTCGACTTTGGTTTGATGAATGGATAAAATCGTTTACAAATTTAGATTCAGAAAAAAATCTCCTTGCGGATCAGTACAAAATATATATACAGTGCAATTTGAAAAAAAAAGGTTGATCGTCTTTTGTCAAAAACTGGATGTAAGAAAAAATATCAGTTCAGTTCATATTAAAGTCTTTTAAAAATCATTTAATTTGATGTTTTATTTATTCAAATCGGATCAAAAATAAGCAAGATACAGCACCAAAGGTTTTTCGTCAGTCACCTTGTATAAAAGAAATTAATTCTGTCTAAATGGCTTAAAACAATCAGGACGACAATGGTATAAAATACTTGATTCTGAACTAAGAAGCATTGGTTTTGAACCAACCCAGGCAGACCCGTGTGTTAATATATATTGAGGAAAGGAGGGGATGAAATTATAATCACAATATATGTTGATGATCTAATAATATTCTGCTCAAATGAAAAGAAATTAATGAAGTAAAGAAAAGTCTGAAAACAAAATTTGATATGAAAGACTTAGGAAATTGAAATACTGTTTGGGAATAGATTTTAAATGTGAAAAAGAATACATAACATATGATCAGAACAGATATATTGATGAGATGCTAAAGAAATTCAACTTACCTTACAGAAACTTAATTATGGCCCTGAAGTATTTAACTGTGGCGATACGCCCCGATATTACGCATGCGGTGAGTTATCTTAGCCAATTCAATGCTTACTGTGGTGTAGAACACTGGAAAGCTGCTAAAAGAGTACTCAGGTACCTAAAAGGGACAAGAGACCTGAAGTTAATTTTCTTATGGAATTAGGTTGCTGAATTGAAAGGATATGCTTATGCAGACTGGATATCCTGTTCTCTTGATAGAAGATACTATACTGGTCATTGCTTCATCAAGAACGGTGGTGCTGTCAGCTGAGAATCAAGAAAACAGAAGTCAGTGGCCCTATCCACTGCTGAATTCGAATACATGGCTTTGGCAGAATGTACAAAAGAAGCAATACACCTGGAAAAGTTAGAAGCTGATTTAGGAAATAAGCAAAACATAACAATCTACAATGATAATCAAACTGCACAAAAATTGGCCATAAATCCTATAATCAGCACCAAATCAAAACATATAGATATCGGGCAACATTTTATAAAGGAAGTGATACAAAATGGAATGATAAATGTTGCACATAAAAGAACCGAAGAGATTATTGCTGACATACTAACAAAGCCACTGCCACGGCCAAAATTTGAAGAGCAAAAGTCTTGGGCTGTAGCAGATAGTATTCTGCGAGGAGAAGTAAAAGAAATCAATAGACTAGGCTGTTCACGGAGCGACGTATCGCTGCCGCCGCCAATTTAGTTGTCAATGTCACCTTCGTTCTGTCACTGATATTTTACAACTTGAAACAATTGTGATAATAGTATCTAAAATCTGAAATCTCTAAGAAACCAAACCGGAATCATTAAAAGATATAAAGTAGATGTAATTATAATTTATATGATATGGAATGCACTAAATATTCTAGGATTTTTTAGAGGTTATAGATTGAAGGTACAGATGTGGTAGTTCACAAAAAAATAATTTGCAAAAATGGTAGTGAGTTGTAATAAAAATCTAACGACTGTTATTTCTAATTGATGGATAGACTAGAATCCACCCACCCTATCTAATTATGATATTGTTAATTGAAACGATGTTTTTAATTTCAGTAAGCATATAAATAGTTTAATCCGTAGTAAAAGAACACAAGGACATGTAAAACTGTATAAAAACTTAAATGATGTTGGCAACATATTCAAATAAAGGTGGCATCTATTGTCTTAGCATTGTACTAGATCCCTGTTTGGATGAATAACCATCGCCAAATTATGGGTAACTGTTAACAGCGACAATTATAAAAATAATAATATAAATATTTTTTATCTACCCGAATATAACAATAGACTTTATTATATCTAATTACATGAATGTATCTAATTACATCAATATTTCATCGAATCTTAAACGTTCTTATGATTTTTAAGAGCCACTAATTCTGGTATCTTTGCTATTCTGGTATTTCTGCCGAAATGCTATAAGCTTATGAAACAGCAAAAATGATAAAGATGTATCAATCTTATTTTCATAATTCCTCTTGTTTTTTACTTTCATCATAAGCCTATATACAGGGTGAGTTTTTTTCGATGTTCTCTATGGGGATCTCGGAAACTATAAGAGATAGAGAAACGGTTAAATGAGGAAAGAAGTGTAGATTTACGAGATGAATAAAATGCCACTTTCAAAGTTTTCAAAAAAGTCAAGGATAACTAGATATTTTGAAAAAAGTAAAAAGTGTCAATTTTTTCAAATCAATATATCTCGGTTATTATAATAGATAGTAAAAAACTGTAAAGGACAAAGTTTTAGATAATTTTATGCAGATTAATAAAAAATAGTTTTTTCTATCTGTTATAATAACCGAGATATATTGATTTGAATAAATGGACACTTTTTACTTTTCTCAAAATATCTAGTTACCCTTGACTTTTTTGAAAACTTTGAAAGTGGAATTTTATTCGTCTCGTAAATCTACACTTCTTTCCCCATTTAACCGTTTCTCTATCTCTTATAGTTTCCGAGATCCCCATAGAGAACATCGAAAAAAACTCACCCAGTATTTACTTGTATGTGTTTTTGGTAGGCTATTAATACACTGTTTAAAGACTACAAACCATATGGATTAATTTTTAATTTCAATACTGTGTAAAAATTTTTACTCTTTCCAAATACAGTGGTATTTTCACACCTTTATATCCTTAACCAAAATATTATATTCCATTCAATTGTACCCTTTCCTCTCGCAAATCCCATACACCGGCCCTTTTACAATTTGTCGTAGTAATTCGTCCGCTTTTGTGGAACAATTTGTCCGAGAATCTCGACTGCAAACAAACACAAGAGCTGGACGAATGTCAACTCGATTATTCACGTGGAAGCCACGTAACAGCCAAGTGTCAACATATCTCCATTGAGCGGACGTAAAGGGCGCGTAAATAGTTTCATTCATGATTCGTGTATTGTTGTGCCCTCCTTGTGTACCTGGCCGAGGACCCTTTTTTCCATAGGTGACCGCCCCCGCCGTGCACTATTTCATTCATCTAGAATGGACTCCGCTTCCGGAAGCCCCATTGTGGCGTTCGTGCAGTCCTGCACAAGTGCCTACAATTAGGAAATAATTGGGGGATCGTTTGGACTCTCAAGTGCACCGAAGGTATTGACGGTAGGAATGTGACATGTAATCGGGTATGGTCAAAGAAATTTCGATTTTTGATTTTCTATTCGAACGCTGAATGTTCAAGATGTAGAAAATGTGTCCTTATTAAATTGCTTGTAACTATAAATCTTTGTAATTGATGATTTAATCGATGATGAATTTATATTTATCATTTATTCC
The DNA here is from genome assembly GCA_963969525.1 of Ontholestes murinus. Lineage (NCBI taxonomy): Eukaryota > Metazoa > Arthropoda > Insecta > Coleoptera > Staphylinidae > Ontholestes > Ontholestes murinus. The sequence goes on along the minus strand of OZ018397.1, from coordinate 43,899,061 downwards.
AACAATTTCAGTTTAATTAAATTAGGTCACACAGTTTTAGGCTTGTCAAATAACGAACATTTCAGTTTGATTAAATTAGGTTATACAGTTTTGAGCTTGTTACATGAAGTAAATAAAACATTCAGTTTAAATATCTAAATAATACAAAACTTAGTAACAATATTTTATTAATCATCTGAAACTATGTGGAGAAACATATATCGCATGTTTCTCCACTTAGTGGCAGATGATTAGTGAAGTATAGTTACCATGTGAAGTATGTTTAGAATTATTAAGCTGAAAATCATACATAAAAGAATCGCAGTGAATTACTTCATGTCTTGTAATTTAACCACCATTAACGTCTTTTAACGACTTCTTGAAGACGACGTATAAGCTACCTGACTGCTACCCATTTGCACGGCGTTTCTCAAGGAGGTATCGTATGACCCCAGTGACGTTCACATGAATTCCTCATTGTGCCGTGCAAAAAAAAAGGAAAAAAATTGAATCGAAAGAGGAACACGTCGCAGATCAAAGATTGGATCAGGTGTAGAACGCCCAGCGCACCAACCGTCCGACAATTGTCTCACGGGCCTCTTGTGCGCGCATGAATGAAGGTAGATGAGACTTTACAGGTATGGGTGGGGCACCTACATCCGGGGTGGAACGATCGTCATTTCGGGCTGCTAAATCACATCCTGTCTTCTGTACAGAAAAATAGGGACACGCCATCTTCTAAGGTGAAGTGCTCGTAACCCTTAACGTTCTAGATTTACATCATAATGTCAAATTTTTATTTACGCGTTATTCTGGTTTGGAGTAATTACTGTCAAGCATAACGAGTTGTTCATAATTCTAGGTTCCTTTTACATGCAGATAGTATAATAAATTATTTATAATATCAGGACTTTAATTATTCCATAAATACAAAGCAATCAACATCAAAAATCCAATCAATTCATTACTTCGAATCATTCAGACAGTTAAGCTAGCTAGCAAAGATATATAATTTTTTAAACATAATTAGAGTCAAGACAAGGCAGAAAGGCCGATGGCCGATAGCCCAAACGGACAGACTAACACATTACATAAATATTATAATAAAATATTCTGTAAAATTAAAAACTAAATTTATTTCAAAAAAAAATATTTCTTAAATCACTTTGGTAAATTTGGAAACAATTATTGCGAACAGCAAAATAAATACTTGAGTAACTTGGTAGATTCTCACAATCTTGTACAGGTTATTAACGAACCTACACGAATTACTGCAACCTGAAGTTCGTTGCTTGACTTAATTATCGTTTCTCGAGAATTACCAACCTTTGAGTCTGGTGTCATTGGATGTAGTTTTTTCTGATCATTATGCTGTATATTGTTCAATTATTAACAATTGTGATCTCATTGAACCGGATTGGCAAGAATTTCGTGATTTATGATCTTTTGATATAGCTAATTTACAGTGTGAATTAGAAAAATTAATGAAAACCCGTGATAAAGCAAAATCCAGATTTAGAAGAACTTGGAATCCAGCTCATTGGGACTATTACAAAAGTAATAAATTTTACCCAACAGTTATAAAAATGAGAAACGTGCATTTTTTTACTACATTTCCCTATTACAATAATAAAACACACTTATGGAAACAATTACAACACCTAAATATTAAATAGTCTCCGATTATAATTCTGGATCAACTAAGAAATCTTGAACTTATTAACAAACATTTTATTCATAGTATCCCCTGTCATGATCCTAATAACACACCGGCTGTACTGAACCAGTTTTCAAAACTTGTTCACATGCTTCTTTTAAATTTCAACTTTTAGATGAAAATACAATTGTCGATATTTTCAATAAAATGAATTGCACAAGTATAGGATATGATGGTATTAATATTACTATGCTACGAATTTGTTGTCCGAAAATCCTTCCCGTTATAACGAATATAATAAACAGTTGCATGTTGGAGTCATTTTTTCCGGATCAGTGGAAAGTGGCTGTTGTAACTCCGATACCTAAAAACAATAACCCCCCAAGAACTTGCACACCTCCGTCCAATTAGTATTCTGTCTAATACATCAAAATTACTAGAAAAGATCTTAAATAAGCAACTACTTGATTTTATCCACTGTGAAAATATACTTCCCGAACAACAATCAGGATTTAGAAGTGGCTACAGCTGTGAGAGAGCTTTGCTTAGTGTTGTTGTTGTTGATAAGGGCGATGTAACCCCACTTATTCTCTTAGACTATTCAAAAGCTTTTGATACTGTAAAGCATCAAACTCTTATTTTAATTCTAGAATATTTGTGTTTAGAATACTCCGCAACATAGTTAATCGCTAATTATCTTAAAAATCGTAAGCAATGTGTTAAGATTGATTTAAATGTCTCAAGCTTACTTGATATTAAACGAGGGGTTCCGCGAGGTTCAAAATTGGCCCACTTCTATTCTCGTTCTACACGTCATTAATTCCTCACGAGCTAGAAAATTGTAAAAGCCATATGTATAAAGATGATACCCAATTATATTTTTCATTCCCACCAAACTTATATCAAGATGCTCTTAATCGAATAAACTCAGATATTAATAAAGTGTTCACTATTTCTAATTCACTGGATTTAAAATTGAATCCTAACAAATCTCAATTATTATTATTTGGCCCGAGTAAGACGTGTGATGACATAAAGCCAGAATTTAGAATTAATTTGGATGAAACCAATGTACCCGTTAGAAGTCTTGGTGTAATATTAGATAACTCGTTCAGATATAATTTGCAATTGAATAAATATATATCGATGGTTTATTCTAATCTGAAAAGGTTGTACCCTCACCGAAATTATCTCTCAATTGCTACAAAAAGTATGTTGTGCGATGCACTAGTATTGTCAAATTTTACCTTCTGTTCAACTCTTTGGCACCATGCAATCGATAACAATACTATAAACGCATACATAGGGTAAAAAATTCCTGCCTTAGATTTATTTATTGAATATGTAAATTTAAGATAATATCTCATAAGATTAGAGATTGGTTAAATATGGAGGAACGACGAAAACTACAGGCAATGTGTTTATATCATAAAATTGTACTGACTAAGCGTCCCCCCCTATTTGTATAAGAAAATATCGTTTCGTGAAAATATTCACAACCTTAATACAAGGTTTAAAGGTCGGTTATCACCACCTAAACACAGAACAGCGATTTTTGAACGATCTTTTAGCTTTAATATTTATAAGTCATATAATGCTGCGCCCATATCTTATAAGCAATTAACCTTAAACAAATTTAAAATATGTCTTAAATCATTTCTGTTAAACGGTACAGGATAAGTTACTTTATATATTTAATTAATTGCTCACTTAACCCGTGGTGAAACATATTTGAAAAATCTTGATTAGAAATTAAAAACACTTGGTTTGTTTCACAGAATATTTATTATTTTTTCTCTCCGACTAGTTTCGACAAAATGTCATTATCAAGGAGTAAGAGAAAAAATAATAAATATTCTGTGAAACAAACCAAGTGTTTTTAATTTCTAATCAAGAAGTTACTTTATGTTTTATAATTTATATATTTCTATTTACATTGTTTTAATTTGTTTAGAATGCTTTCATATAATCCTCGTTGGTTTTCAATATCTATTCTTTTTATTTTATATTACTAGATTATTTTAGTTTTTAGTATTTTGTACTTAGACTTAGTTTCTATTTATAAATTGAAATTGATCCTTCAGTTTTGTAGGTTGGGATGGAAGATCAATAGAGTGTAAACTCAACTGAATCCCACCTACAGGTTTGTTTATTATAATTAATATAATTGTGGCATGAAGAAAAAGAGAAATTTTACGAGAGACTGCAAAAAATAAATAGACGATAGCAAAGGAATCACAATAGTCATGGGAGATCTTAATGGAAGTGTACAACAAGACCATAAAGGCAAAATAATTGAATGTACTTTAAATACTTTGGAGTAATTATTAGTGAATTTTCTATAACGTAAGAATTTTAATACATTTTTATTAAGGCAAAAAAGATACAGGGGAAAGTATGGAGAGGAGAACGGAAACAAAAATGGAAAAAGATTTGTAAATGAGACACAATCACTTTATTTTACACTATATAGTGTTATATAAGTTATTGTGTCTCATTTACAAATCATTCAAGATGTACCACGAAGTAAACGCCTCTACCATCAAATATTTAATGGAAAAATTATAGAATTATATATAACAAACAACCTCATTGTGGCAAAACACAAAGACATACACAAATACACCAGAGACGTCAGACCAAGAAAAGAGAAATAGAGTAGAGCAGAAAACTTGAAGAGTACGTAGTCGAAAACAATAATAAACAAAAACCAAAAATCGAAAAAAAAAAAAGAAACTAGGAATTAATGCCAATCAAAAATAAAGAAAAAGACAAACAAAATAGAAGCAGCAGAAAGCAAATAGAAAAAGTTCAAAGAAATCATATGTGGAACAGCCCAAGAAAGCTGTGGGACAATCACTATATCAAACAAACAGATAAAGAAAAACAGGTGGTAGTCAGAAGAGGTAAAACAATTTCTAAAAACAAAGATTACAGAAGATATAGAATAGCAAATAAAATAGTGGAACACAAAAACAAGATAGCAAAAAAGTAATGTTGGATACAGCACTATTAAACAAATGAGGAATAAAAGGACACTAAGCCAACCAAGTATAAAAGACAAACGCGGAAATATCATAACAGAAAAAACAAAGATATTAGAAAGATGGAAAGAAGACTTTAACGAAATAACCGAAACAGACAATAATGCAGATGAAGAAGGGAAGCAAATGGAGGAAACAACGACATAAAAATCGAAGAACTGGAGGCAACAATCAAGAAAATAAAACTAGGAAAATCTCCAGGTATAGATGACATCATAGCCGACATGATGAAATATACGGCTGAAGAGAGAAGGAAGAATTATTGGAAATAGTAAATGGCACCATCAAGAATCACAATATTCCCGAGGAATGAGACAAGGGAATTAAAATACCCATACACAAAAAGGGAGTAACAAAAATATGTGGCAGCTACAGGGGTATTACACTCACAAGCGTACCAGGGAAAATATTTACTAGGATAATAGAGGCAAGAATAAAAGGAAAATGAGATCAACAGCTGGGAGAAGACTAACACGGATTCGGAAAAAATAAAAAAAAACTAAATATACATAATGAGACAACTAACAGAAAAAATGATTAAAAAGGAAAAGAATTACACATATGCTTTATCGACCTAAAATACAGGGTAAGAAGAGGGGATATATGACATATACTTGAAAAAAGAAGGATAATAAATATAGTAAAGGAGTTATACAGAAAAAACAAAAATAAAATAAGAATAGGAAATAAAAAATAGGAGGAGTTCAAGACCAAAACATGATTAAGACACGGTTGTATATTAAGCCCTTTATTTATTTATTTATTTAATACATATGTAGGGAGATTCCACATGGAATATTACATGAATCAAAAGGTTGCATAGTTCACGAAAGGAAGTTAAAGATAAAAATTATACGATATTATTACATATCGGCGTCAAAACAGTTTGTAGTTAAAAGTTTTAGTACTAACTTATAATTATGTACATGTTTAGATTGTCTAAATTATATTACATTGAATCACAGTTAAGACATATTAATATAATTATTAAGAGAAGAAAGACTCAGACTATTAAATGGGAAAATTAAACCAAATAATTCTGTTATACTGTAAGATGTATTTTTAATAAATAAAATAGTTTTAATTCTGGTTTGAACTTATTTCTATATTTTTCCTTATAATAAAATGAAAATAGTAAATATTATGTATTAATATTCCCATGTAGTTTATGTCTTTCTCATACAATGTTGTTTGTGTTGTGGGAGTAAAGACATATTAATATAATTATTAAGAGATAAAAAAACGCAAACTATTAAATAGGAAAATTTAGACTAAAAAATTCTGTGACACTATAAAATGGATTTTTAATAAAAAATAATTTTAACTTTGATCTGAATTTATTTCTAGATTTTGCCTTCGAATAAAAGTAAAAAAGTTTATTATGTATTAGTATTCCCATGTAGTTTGTGCTTTTTTCATACACTGTTTTTTGTGTTTTGGAAGTGATAAATTGGAGGAGTGACGAGTTTGCATTACGGTGCTTATATCACTATTTCTTTGGAAGAATAAAAATTGCCGTATTATAAAGGTACAAAGAGTATATTGTCATAATTTTTAAATTTTCGATAGAGGTTTGCAGTGCTCTGACCATGGTTTATTTGCTAGTTGTCTAATTATTTTTTTTTGTATTGTGAAAAGATCGTTCGTGTACCTTGATGATCCCCAGGTAATAATTGCATACTCCAGATGCGATTTTACATGTGCATTATAGAATTTTAATAGACAATCTTTATTTGCAATTTTTTTAAATTGTACAATGGAGTAGTGAGCAGAGTTGAGTTCGATCCATCTTAAATTACTGTCAAGTACGACACCAAGGAATTTTGATTCGTTCACAACTGGGATTGACATTTTTCCGCACATTACTAATATGCTTTTTGCATTAAGAATATTGGTTTTAGGTGAACATTGAATGATTACTGTTTTTTTTGGTTGAGTGCCAGTTTATTTTCATTGCACCAATTTTCCATATTTTGCGTTATTTGGTTACATAGAGAGGCTACTTCAGTTGCAGTAGAACTTTTAAAAATGATATTCGTGTCGTCGGCATATTGAATTAATTTTGTATTTTTTGTATTTTCAATTATTTGAATTAGGTCATTACAGAATATAATAAATAATAGTGATGAAAGAATTCCTCCTTGAGGTACGCCTCCATAACTTCGGTATACTGACTAAGCGCCGTTAGATATGATGTTATCCATTCTTTGACAGGACCATTTAACCCATATTTTTCTAACTTTCTTAACAATATGTTGTGGTCAATTATATCGAAAGCCCTTGTCAAATCAAATAAAATAGCTACTACAAAATTCCCTTTATCCAGTGCTTCTGTAGTGTATCCAGTCAAATCATGCAATGTAGATATTGTACTTTTTCCACTGATGAATCCATGTTGCGTTGAAGATAATAATTTATAATCAATTAGTCTCTTGTACTTTATTTTATCAAAAATTTTAGCAAAAACTGATAAATTAGAGACAGCTCTATAGTTGTTTACATTCATTGGATCTCCTTTTTTGGGTATTGGGACTACCCTTGCAAGTTTTAATTTATCCGGATATTTTCTTTGTTTAAAAGATTCGTTTATTAAGTGTGTTAATGGTATTGCCAATATACTAGCTACATTAGGTATGATATAATTTGGAACACCATCGGGTCCCTCTGACATTTTATTTGAAATTGATAGTATTGTTTGCTCTACTTCAGTTTCGTTTGTTTTTTGTAACAACATAGAAAAACTAAGGTTATTATGAGTGCTACTATATTTATTATCTGTATTATGCTTTAAACTAAATGACACCCTGTCAGCGCTTTCGATAAAGTGATCATTAATTATATTAGTTATATAGCAAGGATTAGATATATTTTTGCCTTCATGGATTAGGTTTATTACATGTTTATTTTTTCTTGATTTTCCTAAGTTTATGTTTATTATATTCCAGCTTGTTTTTATTATGTTTTTAGATATAATTAATATTTTATCAGTGGCAAATTTTTGTATTATATTCTTTTTTCATTTTCTTATATTCATTTTTTAAATTATTATCTCCAGTATTTACACATAACCACTGTAGCTCTTTTAATTTTTTGACAATGCTTTAATTTCATTAGTGATCCAATTTTTCTCAGGTTTAGTTTTTACTTTCTTATTTATTGTAGGAAAAGACATTTCAAAGTGATATTTGAAGCAATCAAAAAAGCATCATATTTTCCATTAATAGCTTTATTAGAATACATTTTTGACCAGTCTTCATTGAGCAGATACGTAAGAAATTGCTTTTGATTTTCTTCAGAATACACGCATGCATTCTATGAATTAAGGTTATTTTTTTCTTTTATATTTAATACGCTTAATAAAATCGTATCATGGTCCGAAAACTCACAGAAAACATTTTGTAAAAATGTTATCTAATAAAGAATTTGTTCTTGAAGGTTTAAATATTGTTTGTTTTAATCCAAATTGTTGGATTGTATATAATAGAGATTTTGTATCGTTTGTTTTATCTAATAAATTAATATTGAAATCCCCTCCAATAAATTTCAGAGTTACTAAATTTAAAATATTATTTAGTTTATGACAAAGGGTGTACCAGTGATTATCTGGCTGACACATTGGAATAAATATACTCTTTTTACCTTTAATTTCAAATTGGGCACTAGTAAATTCGGTTATAGATTCGAGGGATGGTTCTGTCATATTGTAGCTCCTGGCTGCAAAACTCTCATTCGCAAGAATCATCACTCCTCCACTTTTAGATTGTGATCTACAAAAAAAAATCACCCTATAATAACCGTTTACATGAAAATTAACTATTTCATTATCAGAAAACCAGTGTTCACCAATACTTATAAGAGTTGGGTAGTTGTGTTCTCTCAGTAGTACTTCAAGGTTTAGGTTCTTGTTTCTAATGCTTCTGGAGTTGATTTGCATCATGGTTATTCTTGATGGTGAAGTAGAGTCTTCATATATGTTCCCATTTTCTACTCTTATATCTTCTGCCGCTATTGTGCGAGTTGTAACTTCTTTTGTGGGTTTGTTTACGAAAAAATTTAAAGTCGCTTATAATTATCCCTGCAGGCCATAGTTCGGGATTTGATAATATGTCGCCAATGCCTTCTGGGACGCCAATCTTGAAACAGTTGTATTTTTCTTGTGCTATGTGGTCTATTCGTTCAAATGTTTCAATCTTAAATGAAACATTAGGAAATTTTATTGCTAATAGGGCACTTAATTTCTCTTCATTATAATCTTGTTTGAACTTACCGACTACGTGTTCGTTGTTTTTATTGCCTATTACGCCGTGACTGATATTAAAATTAATCCCAGTCACATTATTTATTGTTTTATTTCCAGGTGGCAATTGATTGTTTTCGTTGTTAACGATAACGATAAACCTGGAAATATACAAAAAGAGGTGGAGATAAATATAAACAAAACCAAAACAATGTAATGAGCAATCACAAAATAGAGTTAAACGAATCAACAATAGAGGAAACACGGAAAATAGATTCAATATTAAACCAATAAAATCACTAATAGAAGAGAGACAATTAGGATGGTTGGGTCATATATACAGATAAGAAGATAATAGATTAACGAAAAGAATACATGAAGTAAAAACACAACGCAAAAATGAATCTGGAAGATCAAGGAATGGTTGGAATGAGCAAGAACATCAAGCAGCGGAAAGAAGAGGAATAGAATGGGAAGAAATAAGAAAAATGGCACAAGATAAGCAACAGTGGGAAAGAAGTGTAAAGGGAAATAAATAAAAGTGGAAAAATAAATAGAATAGAATAGAATATATATTTGTGTAAAAAATAAATACATTATCAAATACACTAGTATATAAGTACATTTCTACACATGTCATATTATATAATTACAATAGGTTAAAACTTACTCTAAAATTAAGAAGATACATCTTAACGTTAAAAATATAAAACATATTAAAATATGTATCTTGACTAAATTGATATTTTACCATTGAATTGTTGAATCATTGATATACTCATTATGTGCATAATATGCCTTAGGTAGAAGAATTGTTTTTATTTTATGAAGCAGTAGTTTGCTTCGTAGCTCTTTATATTCACTAGGCAATTTATTATAAAATTTTGGTTCTAAGAAATTCAATGCGTTTTGACTCTTAAGCAATCGACATTCTTTCGTCAAAACGCTATTTTTATTTCTTGTACAATATTTATGATAATCGGAGTTAAGTTTATATTGATTTAAGTTATTAATAATCTAATATCTTACTCTCAATAATAAATAGTAAAGGAACTGTTAAGATATTAAGTTCGATGAATTTGTTTTTAACATCTTCCCTATTGCCCAGGCCACTTATAGCTCTTATTGCTTTTCGCTGCATTCGAAAAACTTTTTCAGTATTAGACGAATGACCCCAACAGATAATAGCATATCTAACTATTGACTCCACAAAAGAGTGGTACATTATTATAGAAACTTCTATTGATACACATTTTGATATGTTTCTAAGCATATAAACTGTTTTCGATAGTTTATTGACAATATAGATCACATGTTCCCTCCATGTTAATTTAGGATCTAAATACACCCCAAGAAATTTTACTTTGTCGGGGTTATTTATTTTATTATTATGTTTAAGTGAAAATATAATCTGATTCGTTTTTGACACATTCAGACTTAAATGATTCGCTAAGAAACATTCCTGTACGTCTGATTGACAACGCTCCATTCTCATCAAAAGATCATCCATGGATCTATCTTTGTTTAGAACCGTCGTATCATCAGCGAATAAAACATATTTTAATAGCATGTCACATGAAGATATGTCATTAATATATACAAGGAATAATAAATTACCCAGAGATGACCCTTGTGGAACACCACACACTACATTTTTCATCGAAGAGTTTTCGTTTTTAAAACTTGTTAGGTGTTTCCTCACAGATAAAATTGACTGAATTAGAGTACAACTTAATTTATTAACTCCATACTTTGATAACTTACTGACTAGAATGGAGTGCGACACACAATCAAACGGCTTAGATAAGTCGCAAAAAATAGCCCCATTGTATTCATTCTTTTCAAAGCTTTTCAATTATAAAATCTATTACTTCATTAATTGCGTTTATAGTTGAGCGTTCTTTACGAAAACCATTCTGACAGTTGTTAAAAATGTTATTTGTTTCAAAGTAATTATATAATTGGTCATAGATAACGGCTTCATAGATTTTCGAAATTATTAGAACAAGGGATATTGGTCGATAATTTTCTAGTTGTTCAATATCCCCATTTTTCAGTATCGGTACTATTTTCGCTATTTTCAAACATTTAGGGTATACACCCTTCTTTAAACTTGCATTTATTAGATTCGTCAAAGGTATTAAGATATAGTTTTTTAGCAATAAAATGAAATTTACATTCATATTTACGTATACGTTTGAACTTGTGTTATTTTTAAGTTTGTTAATTACGTCGCTAAGTTCATTATATGATATTTCCCTAAATTTGAACGCGTTGGACTGATGTTCATTAGTAACGTAGTCCATTGGGTCAGTGTTGCTATGAGGAATATTTTGAATAATTTTTTCAGCTACTGTAGCATAGAATGAATTTAGTTCAATTGCACTTAGTTATTCTGGTGTATTTATATTAGAATTTGTTTTATTTTTATTTATTATCTTCCACACTGCTTTCGACTTATTATTAAGAATGCATATATTATTCCTAAAATCAAAAAATACCTTATGTAAATATTAATAATTTTTAAGAATAGAAAAAATAACCGAACGACCCAATTATCACCCCCAACCCCCTGAAACCGCCACTGAGTTTCGGTAAATGAAGAAATTAAATATAATAAGATTACTTATTGGTAAGTGTGAATTTTATAAAAATATTATTAACAGATATACAGGGTGACTGACGAAAAACCTTTGTTGCTGTATCTCGCTTATTTTTTATCCGATTTTAATAAATAAAACATCAAATTAAACAATTTTTAAAAGACTTTAATAGTATCTGAACTGTTATTTTTTCTCGCACCCAGTTTTTGACAAAATACGATCAACATTTTTATTTAAATTGCACTGTATATATATTTTTATTGATTCGCAAGGATATTTTTTTTCTGAATATAAAATTGTAGACAAATTTATCCATACATCAAACTTAAGTCGAGAAATTGAGGATTAAAAACATAAATAAAAAGTCAAGTATCCATTGTAAACAATATACAGACCCTATTTTAAATGTCAAAAGTGACAGTGACAGCCATTGATACAATACTGCAACGATTTTTAATTATTTCATAATTAAAATGTTGCAATATTTCAAACACTGTACTAGAATTTTGTGCTTCTACAGAAATCGTTTTTCAGTTTTTGAAATCTTGCAACATTTTTATTATAAAATTATTAAAAATCATTGCAGTATTGTACCAATGACTGACACTGTCACTTTTGACATTTGGAATAGGCTCTGTATATTGTTTACTATGGGTATTTGATTTTTAATTTTTTTTTTAAATCCTCAATTTCTCGACTTTGGTTTAATGAATGGATAAAATCGTTTACAAATTTAGATTCAGAAAAAAATCTCCTTGCGGATCAGTACAAAATATATATACAGTGCAATTTGAAAAAAAAAATCGGATCAAAAATAAGCGAGATACAGCACCAAAGGTTTTTCGTCAGTCACCCTGTATACAACACAATAAAGAAAACATTCTTAGAAAAACAAGAGATTACAAAAACAATAAAAATAAAAGTATATAAAAGAATTGTAAGGTATTCACTACTATATAGTAGTGAATCATGCTTAAAAATTGTGAAAAAAGCACATAAAAGGCACCAAATTTAGAGAAAAAAGCATTAAAACAGGCAAAAAAGCATAAAAACCGGAAAAAAGCACTAAAGAAAACTATATTTTCTTAATATGTAAAACGTTTATCAACATATTTTACATAGAAATTCTGCTTAAAACAAAAACAAACATACTTTCTTTACGCAATATATAATATTATGTAAGAGTATTTAAAAATTAAAGTGTAAGTTTGTATACATTTCAAAATAACTAAAATCTATTCATGAAAACAGTCACTAAATGTTGTTCTAGGTGTTCAATTGTAAATTTTACTTATGTCGCTCAATAAATTTTTGAAAGTGGATATGTTTCTCTTCATTTTAAATTATAGCTGGATACATTTGAAAATTGAGAACATTGTCGCCATTCAAAATCAAGTTTATTTTATTATTAAAAATCTCTTATTTTTACCGAAAATTTCTTCCGATATTATTTTGCTTTCTTGGTCAATGCATCCAGGTATTTTCTAAATTGAATCTGCTTTTAAGATTTTATTGTGTAGCTCACAAAAGTTAAACGGGTTTTTATGTAACTAAATTGTTTTGAAGCTCTTGTTTCTTAAGAACTGATTGACAGTCTCCTTGAATTGTACTCACAGAGAAGTATAAGAACTATTTTTCCATTTTTAATTAAATCTACCAATGGAAATTTCATTCTTATAGTTTCAGCAATTCGTTTCGATCCATGTGCTAAACTTGTACAATGTATAAAATGCATTTTTAGTAAAATTTTGTAACTTGGTTTTGTCTACGGCAAAAATAAGCTAGTTAATCCATCATTTATGAATTTTGCTATAGTGTTATTATCAGTTTCTTCAGTTCTTTTGAATATATCAAAATACTGTTGGTCGGGATGTTTTCATGCAAAACTCCTATTATTAAACTAAATAAGGGTATGTGGTTTTATCCATATCAAACCACATATAATTATTGTTAATAATATCTTTAATTTTTTGTATGCGTATTTTACAATATTTTTACAAGATTTAAATGCATTATTTTGTAATTTTCTTAAAGGGATATTTGAATTTAAAAGTGATTTGCATAAATCTAAATTAAACTTAAATTATCCATTGTTTTTTTGAAGATGATGCTAAAGATTGAGAAATTGTCTGCTGTTTTTTTAATTCGGCTTTAAACTTTCAATATGAAAATTAACGAAAACGACATATATTATAAACAGCTACAAATTTTAAACAATTATATTGTGAAAAGACACGAAGAAAATATGACATAAAAATATAATCTATAAATGATGGGGTACCAATTTTTATGAAAATTCTTTGTATTAGCACATTAATTTATAATCAGTGTAATTTTTTATTGAATATTTATTAACAGTTTAAGAAAATGCTCTAAAAAAGCATTTTAATCTAAAAAAGCATGAAAATAAGCACGAAAAGTCAAAATAAACAAACAAAGCAAAAATCTCTTAACATCAAGCAATCACATTTTTCAAGATTCGTATACATATTTAGAAAATAGGATTAACGAAAAGAATACACGAGATAAACATCAAGCAGCGGAATGAAGAGGAATAGAATGGAATACATGAGAAAAATGGCACATGCTAGGACAGTGGTAAAGAAGTTTAAAAGAAAATATCTGAGACATATTGTAGAGAATAAGTCCGACACCCGTAAGGGATAAAAGGGAGAAAAGATAAATAAAAATAATCTTCTATAATAGGTTGGTAAATGTTTGGTCTATTTCTCTGACATTTGGTAATTCAAGGTTTTATCCTTTCAATTTGTAATTCGTTCAAAATAATGACAGCATCATTATAAATTGTTTAAACGATGTGGCAGTATTTTTCCTCTTATTGGATAAAACATCAAACATTATTGATTTATCAAGTTATTAGCATAAGATTTATCCATTTACTACCTACTTATTTACCCTATTTCTAAAACTATCAGACAAATAGCATAGCGTAACTGTGAAAATTGGGGTACAAATCGAATTCTTTAGCAATTTAGTTTTATTAGAAGATTATCTTCCCATTGCGAGATTAATTCCAATAACTCCACAATGTTTAAAAAGCATGTTTATCTCATGATATGTTTTAGACGAGGCATAAAAATTAAATGACTTCTTTAATGGTACCAATGGTATTGCAGGCAGCCTGTACTTGCATACATTTTGATATGGACAAATTTAAAGCATGGTTGAAACATGGTGTTCTAAAAACGTTGGACAAGGTTGACTGCAATGTAGATACAGCACTTTTCAATTCTTCCATCATAACGAAATATCCACCTGTTCCAATTCAAGCATAGGCTCATGAGTAACATCATTATAATTATCATATTTCAAGAGACATTTGTGAAACATGTTTAACTGTTTTCCAAATTTTTTAAAAACAGAATTGTGGTGACCGTTACTATGTGGTATTTCATTTTCAAATGTAGGATGAAATAAAACACTATTTTCTATGTTTTTTACCAATGTATATTAATGATTTTACAACATTAATAACTTATCTACGACTATAGTTGCGACTCTTATGTAATAATATATCTCGTGATTGAATGATTGAATTTTCCGCATAAATGGTTTTATGGTACTTAGTATTTTTATGACTTATCGAAACAACATCTATGGTACTTGTTAGTGTAACCCACCAAATTTTGTAAAAAAGAAGAAATATTTGCAAAAGATTCCGTTTAAATGCCAACCAATTAAATTGTCTAAAATGTTTTTCAGACAAGTAATATTTAACATCCTTTCCCCCGTTTTTATGTACAGAATAAGGTAACACAAAAGTATCATTTGGTTTCCATTTACAATTTAAATTTCTCAATTTCATCAACATTAACATTACTAAATTTAACTATATCAAGCATACCAGGGAAAATTTTTACTAGGATAATAGAGACAAGAATTTAAAAAAATGAATCCAACGTGGATTATCGATTTTTATTTATTAAATTAATTAACTAAAAACAAAAAACAGGAATAACTTAATTTAAAAGAATGCATATATTATTCCTAAAATCAAAAAATACCTCGTGTATAATTGATTGAATTATAATAAATTGGTAATCAGTCAATTTAGGACTTATATTCGACGTGCAAACAGTTTCGGTTTTGTCTTTAAGATTTAAAAAAAGTAAGACAAGAAATATTGTATATTGAACTTAGAAATATGATTCGCGCTCTTTTAATGTAAAACAATGTTTATTGTTTATTGTTATTAGTGTAGTGTACATTAGTGTTTATACAGGTCACTATTTACAAATATAAATACATATTAATTAAACCTTATAATATAAAGAGTATGTTATTAAAATACTAAAACTAGAACCCTATAAACAGTTTAAAATACATATATTAATATAATGCATGTATTTTTTAAAAACTTTAATTACAATAAAATTCATCTAAACTATAAAAAGGATTGCTATGTAAAAATATTTTTATTGCACCTATAAATTGTTTTTTAGTTTGGTGTTTAATATCGTCAGGAAGCTTATTATAAATTCTGGGACATGGTATAAATGTGATTTTGTATAGAGTTAATTCTTATGAATATTAGGGCGAACAAATGTTTGTCTAGTGTTATGGTGATGCACATTTGACCCCATATTATATTGATTTTTATTACAGTGGACAAAAACACTTGCCTGCAGAATGTATTATTAACAGTAATTATATTTAACCTCTTAAAATATTCTCGACATGATTCTTGTTTATTGAGTTTTAACATAGCACGAATTATTATCTTTTGAATTAAAAGCAATTCTTTTATAATTGTTGGATTGCCCCAGTACAATAGTCCATAAGCAATTATAGAATAAAAATACGCAAAGTATACATCTCTAAGGGTTGAAAGTTTTAAGGAATCTCGAATTTGCCTAATTATATAAGTCGCAGAGTTAAGTTTACTTTTTATATAAGTGTAATGTTCTGTTCACGACAAACAATTATCCAGAAAAATTCCCAAGAACTTACAACTTGTACTTAATTCTATGGTTTTACCTTTAATTAAAATTGATTCAATATTATCTAACCGCATGTTTTTAAAAATTATTATATTCGTTTTGGATGTATTTGCGAGTAGCATATTTAAATTGAATCAAGAGATAATTTTATTATTGACTTGCTCGATGTTATTTAACAATTCATTTTTGTTTGATCCATATACGCACACACTTGTGTCATCGGCATACATAAAAACTGGATAGTTTATACATTTGGGTAGGTCATTTATGTAAATGATGAACAAAATGGGCCCTAAAATTGATCCCTGCGGAATGACAATGTTTTTAACTAATATTTCTGATTTATAATGACCAGCTGCATGTTCTGAAATTCTGCGAATTTCTACTAATTGGGGACGATCTTTTAAATAATCCTTAATAATATTTAAAACAGAACCTCGGATGCCATAACGCTCTAATTTAATTAATAACCATATCAAAAGCCATTGTAATGTCGTAATTGAGATTTGCTATAAAATTACTATTATTAATTTGTTCGTGTATGACATGTAACATGGATTCAATGGCAGTAATTGTAGATTTAGATTTTCTGAATCCATGCTGCGAAGAACTAAATAAAGTGTTGTTCTCAAAAAAGTAAGTTATTTGATTTTTTCGGCAAGTTTCGACAATTTTCGAGACACAATTTAATAAAGCGATTGGTCTATAGTTTTTAATTAGTGTTTTTTCCTCTTTTTTATTCAAAGGTATAATCTTCGAAACCTTTAAACAAGTTGGAAAACTTCCGTTGCTAAAATAATAATTAATAATTGTGGCCAGAAATTCAACTAAGTAATCTGTGTAATTACCCAATTACACCCCCCCACTCCCCTGAAACGGAAAGTTTCGGTAATTCAAGAGAAGAAAATTAAATATAATAAGATTACTTATTGGTAAGTGTGAATTTTATAAAAATATTATTAACAATTATATAAAGGCGTCATTATTATAAGAAAATCGTTTCAATATTAGATGTAACAATTATTTTAAGTCTATATTTTACCCTATACTATTTTATTTTATTATAAACTAATAAAAACTGTATAATCTACTTCTACAGCTAGGATACGTCCGCTCTATTGAGAAATAAAACATGCGCATTCATACACGGAACATTCGCGCTTCTAACGTTCGACCTACTTCATACTCCTAACCTCCTGTTAGACCCCAGTAAAAACATCACTCCAACTCGACTGACATGATTGATGGCTGACACAAAATCGATGTTACTTCTACACCTACCCCACCTAATCACGTTTCTAACACCGCAACACCCTCCCGTTCCTAATCTCCTGTTAGGAAACTATCGGACACAAACGTTCAATTTTCTATTTGAGACAACATCCTCCATCTTTCTATTAACCTGATTTGTCGACTCGAACACCAACCGAATTATACCGCCGTCGCCGGAGTGCTTGCGTGGGAGGCGGTTGGTGCTGGTGATGTATTGGATTTTATATTAGGAAATCCACTGTTGGCTCGTAGAAAGAGAACCCTCGAATGTAGATGTAATTGGGAATGAAAGGCGAATGTTGAACGTTCTGTTGTTCATAATTTCCTGTTATCTTTCGATGTGAAATCGTACGAGAGTCTCCGTTACTGGATAACGATTTAAGTGCTCGTAGGATTTGTTTTCGCCAATGCGCCAGTGAAGTGAGTGCATGTCGGTTTTCATTGCGGCCCACACGCCTTCTACATTCTGAGTTCCTGTTCGGTTAGACGCAATGAAATGCTTTGTTCGAGCTCGTCTGAATTCCAGGAATAGCTCGCGTGCATTCTTTCCTCGGCGTGCTTTCTTATACTGTTTTGTTCTACCTTTCATATTATTTGAAATAAAACTTTTTATTTCAAATGAATTGTCAACAACCGCAAGCAGAAACTATAAAAAAAGGCAAATAAATATAAAAAGTTATATAATTGGTACAAAAAATGTTAAAATATATAATAGATATTTTATGAATCACGGAAACCAAGCAGGAATGGCGGGGTTAATAGAAAGAATCAGATACATAGAGGGAGGATGTTAGATCCTTAGGTTAGGACTAGCGAGGACAAACAAATCTAAATCTGGATTACGATTAAGAAAAATTATGTAAAAAATAAGTTAAGGTTGCAATGAAAGAATCGTAGATAAAATTCGTATTATCCACTGTGTTGTCACTCAAATTTAGTAATGAACAAGCAATTTTTATAAACGGTTCTGTATTAATGGATTCAGTGTAACGTTATATCTTGTGGGGGTGTTCTCTTGTAGGGTTTTCTTATGTCTATTAGAAGAAGCCATTAAAATTAACATAACCGAGGTCATCACTCAAAACAAAGCTATGCGGCAGAATAATTGGAAATTGGATTATTTTATCGTCTCAAGATGACACATGTTCCACACGTAATGGCATAATTAGAACCTTTAGATTGTCACCATGACGACACATATTCCACAAGTAATGGCACACACATTTTTTAAATACTTGTTGTATCAAACTTTGTCGAATATGAAAGACTATTATATCTCATAAAAGCGTGCACTTTTTTCATTAAAAGGAAGATATATTAAATAAGTTAATAATAAATCGTTAAATTTTGATAAGAAAATTGACGAACCTTGGGCACTTATTTTGATGATAAGGGTAATACGACTCTTTTTGATTGTAGGAGATTAAGCTTAGTGCCATTATTGTAATTACGCAAGATTTTGAGATTATTTATATCCGGAAATGGATGTTTGCATTCAAAACAATGATTTTAGAATACCTAGATTATTATAATATGATTTGAAAGAAAATATTAGTGCAGGACCAATTTCACCCAAAGAGTCAGTCAGTTAAAAAACGTAATAGTAGTAGCCCAAAATCAGCAATTAGTCCGAGAATTTTTCATATGGTATCTCAGTAACTATAAAGTGAAGCTAGAAAAAAGAGTTTGTGAATTAAGAAAAAATTACATATTAAATATTATATAAATTAAAGACAAAAAAAATAAATAGATTTCAGTCGATTTCGCTGACTGTAGGCGTGTTGGCTCGAGTGCAGCTCGCTGTTCAAGCAATCCTGCTCTCTGATATGATTGTTGCACAGCTTCTAGCTTCTCTAAGGTCTTTAGAAGAAATGACGTGAGGCTGATTGGTCTAAATGATTTGACTGTGGTGTAATCAGTTTTTTTCTGGTTTTTGAATAAAAATCATTTTGGCTTCTCTCCATAATCCCGGTACATATTGCATGCAATACATGCCCAAAATAGTCCGCACAGTATCGGTAGTATCTGCACCAAGCCCCACTGTCGTAGAGCAGGATTTAAAATGGGAAAATGATTTTATTGTCTATTCTAGTTTGCCTTAGGTGACGATGTCCATACTCATGTTCCAGTCCTCCATTATGGGGAAGTATTCTTGGTTATTTTGATGGTTCTTGTCAGACCCGCTTTTGGAATCAGGAAACTGTGACTCCAAAAGCAGATTTAGATATTCTCGGAGGTCAGCAGTGTAAGTGCCGTCCTCCTTTAATGCCGGCTGTTTCCGATACGGAATTTATGCCCTTACAAAAATTGCGCCTTGAGGCTCTTTGATTCCTTCTTAGGGTCATTTTAAAGTCCCTCTAGATTTTCTAGTACGTGCCCAGTCCTCCTCGAGTCGTGAGCTCTTAGCTTTGTTAATGGCTTTCCGAGAATTAGACCTTTTTCGATCAAGCTCGGGGCACCATCAGGGAGTTTTCGTAGATGTGCCAACTTTTCTGGTGGCGCAGGTCTTCTGAAAAGAGCTGGTGTAATTTGATAGGCAGCCTTTCGACCGCCTCCCTATGTACAGGATCCTTCCTGAAAATATCTTCTCTCAGGTATTTGGAGGGGCAGCTGTAAAGCAGTTCCGTATCTGTTCTTCTTGGGTTTCGAGGCAGGATTCTTCAATGGTCGTAACTCCTATACTGAAGTAGATCCATCTGTGATCCGAGAAAGACACGTCCTGGTGGACGCGCCATTTCTCTATCTGGTTTGCTGTGTTCGCATTTGCGAGGGTGATGTCTAGGGTTTTCGAGCCCTATCTACTATCTCTAGTGCCGTAGTTGAGTGATACTCAAGAAGAATATATTCTATGTGGAGGGCATTAGTGTCGCATCAAATTGGGAGAAGTAAAACTCTTGTTACTTTGACAATGATCCGTAAATGCCGAAATACGTGTCAGTTATTTGAAAATAAAGAAATGGAACATAACAAGAGTTTTACTTCTTTTAATTTGAAAATTTGGTTCCATCAAGAGAGTTTATCCCTTTATCAAGTCTTGCTTACCATCCTCACAGTGATTGATCTTTATGGAAGGAGTGGCCTCGCTGGCATGTAGAAGGTAGACAGATGCCAGGATCAGAGTCCTGCCCTCATTACCCTCCACAGCTTTGTCATACTTTCAAGGTTTAAAATTTTTAGAAAATGACAAAGAAAGAAAAAATATTAATTGCGTACAAGGTATTATGTGGTCGATAAAATCTATTTTGATTTTATGAAAATCATTGTAACTTAAAGATTGAAATAAATATTAACGTAAAGAATAAATCAAGACACCATTTTCAGGCATAAATGTTATAATGCACATCCCACCGTAATTTTTTTCGGATATAAGTCCATGGGATAGGATAAAATTTACAAATTGATTTAGTATAATTTTTTATTAACTGATACGTTCCTCATTATTCTCAATTCTAACTTTTCAGATGGCAATCGATATATAGATCATTTGGTAAAAACTTAAGAGATTGTGGAGTTACAGATGACAGATACTTTAGTTTAATATGTATGTTTTTGAGTTTTGTGAAGATTATATTAATAATAAAAACGCGGTTAAATTTCTTTCTTCACTGTTTTTATTTAGGCACTAAATGTACATTTCGGACACTGTGTC
Organism: Ontholestes murinus; assembly: GCA_963969525.1. NCBI lineage: Eukaryota > Metazoa > Arthropoda > Insecta > Coleoptera > Staphylinidae > Ontholestes > Ontholestes murinus. The sequence continues at coordinate 43,877,659 of OZ018397.1, read as the reverse complement.
CATTATCAATAGTTGATTAACAGATACTTTAGTTTATAATATTAATAATAAACAGTAGTTAAAATATATGTAACTATACTATTCGCATCAGGTCAACATATCCAATATGTTGACCTGATGCCAGAAAATAAAGTGTCATTAATAAGAATTATTTTTTTTTATCAATTAAGAATTTTTGGCAAATTTTACTGCAATTATTTTCCAAACATAATAAGTCTAGTCTAGTTCTCTTCAAAACTTCTTTTATTTCTATTTTATTGATATTTTTCATATTATTTGAAGTGAACAATGAAAAATTTATTAAATCAATTTAATAATAAATAAATCTTGCAAACGTGTAAATAGAAGTTATGTATGTTGCCGTGTGAGCATTGTAAACGTTATACGCGATTTCTAAAACTTCTTTCGTATTCTGAGATCCTGCTCTGTTAGACGCAATGAAATGCTTTGTTCGAACGTAAGTGGAATTCCACGAATAACTTACGTTTTATTCGTCGTAAAATGATGCTTACAATTGTATTTTTATTTTGTTTATTGCATATACCAGAAATTTAATTGAATTTTAATTTGAACCGGCATACCCTTTTATAAAAATTAAATATTTCACTATACATAAGTAAATAAATAAAAGCTAAAACAAAAATTGATTTATAAAATTGAAACAATATAGTCTATATATACATAAGATCATTCAAAAATAATACATAATCCCAAATGGTTTAGATAATAATAAAGAGATTAAACTATCAACTATAAAAACACACTTAAGGTATAACAAATTAAATTATCACACAGCGTTTAGATGCATCAATCAAAATGGTAATATGTTAGTAACAATTGAGTAATAATGAAAGAGCACCATATTTTTGGTGCAATATACCCTATTAAAATAAATTGTGTCAAGGAAATTGACAAAACTCATGGGTCAAAGTGATCCGTCTGTATCAAATACGTTATTAAATAGACTTGTTAAGTTATTTTTAAAATATACGATAGTTCCAATTGACTATCTTGAAAGACATGATTGATTAACGGGCCACACACCAAAGGCACGGAAAGCATTTAGCAATAAATCTGCATTTGAAGAAGAAAAGTTTCTTGTGCCTGACGAAAATAAATGGATCAAATAAAGCGAATGCAATACAATTATTCTTTTATCTCTAACGAAGAAACGTGCATCTAAGTTCATCTAGTATTAAAATTAAACTACTTATCATTGCTACAATTGTCGTGACGTTTAAAATATTTCAATCAGAAAACAAACGTAATAACCAAACCTAACCTAACCTATCCTAACTTAACCTAACACTTTTTGCAGGTTGAAATTATATTTTAAAACAGATGAACGTACAAAAAGTATACCTAAAAGATTTGCACATTGTTTTCATTATTGACAATAAAACGACGTTTTTCAATAAGGGTTTTTTTAAAATTATTCGAAACGTTTAGATCACTGCGCTCACCAGTCTTCCACTTAACTTGAATTAAGTATGGAACAGTTTACTTGACACCTCACATGCAACTTCCTAGGCTTACGCTTTAGCCTTCTCTTACACTTCTCACGCTACTTGGCTCTCATCCTTGAACTATTACTAGAGTTATAGTTGAAGATTGTCTACATTTAGAATAAGCTTCAGTATTATGGTAATATTCTAAGAAAATCTGCTTAAAAACTTAAAACTTAAAAATACTTCAAATTACTGTTATATAGAATTGACAGACTAGGTGCTGATTTTATACATAGTTTTATGTTATGGTGTCATTGGATTGTAGGAGAATATGGTATTTTTGCATAAGTTGGTAAATGGTTTCATTCGCAGCAATGAATTGTTTAATGTTTAATGTTTATTAGCTTTATTCAATGTGCTAAAAAAATGGTCTAAATATTTATATACATACATAACTTCAAATGAATTTTAACCGAACATGAAATGGACTGAGTTCACCTATGATGATCTTCCACTCTCGCCCAGTGTTCTGCATTTATCCATGACACACATGAAGCTGATTTTATTTGATTTTGCCATATATTTCGGCATTTTGATTTCAGTTTATGTGGTTTCTGTCATTGGTTGGAAGGCTAAACTTAAATAACCAACGTTGCTCCCAAAGTAGAAATAAGCTATTATTATTCTATAATAGTAGTAGTAGTAGTAGTAGTAGTAGTAGTGTTAGGCTATCGACCACGTAGTGCTTCCGCCATGTGTTATTTGTGTATTTGTGTGTGTGTAAATGAGCTTGTTACTTTAAAGGATCGCCCCCGTCACTCTAAAGCACCATTAATTGTATCTCAATGGTGAATGGTACTGTCACCCATCCAACTGTCCAACTGCTGACCCGAACTAGCGTTGCTGCACTCTCGCTAACGCTAATTCGGTCGCAACCGAATGCGCCACCACCGGCGTGTATTATTATATATTTAGCTTTTTATCCACCGAAATACGGTAGGTTTAATTCCTTTAGCCGGTTTATGCGTCATGCTACCTCATTATATAAGAGATTTGTTTGCAAGTTTTTGTCAGAAATTAACTACATACTTTGTATTGCGTAATGTTCATTATACATTTGTGTAATTTTATATTAAGCTGTATGTTGACATGTAGTTTAAAGGAGTGAAAATAACAACATAAAGACTAGGAATAATATTCAAGTTAAAGAACATTGAAAGTAGCAGTTTAAGATTAGAGAATTAAAATAAGAATTGAAAAGAAAAGAGATATAATGAGAGCTAGAGAAAAAAGAGCTGTTTAATAAAAATGCGTAATGAAAAAAGGTAAGAAAAGAAAACGTAATTACTGACATATTTATGAATGAAGCTCAGATACAGAAAGATGTGTAAATAATTTATTAAAGTAAACACTTAAAGGACAAATAAAAATAAAGAAAGCATATATTTTTAATTTAAAAAAATGTAAATGCTGAAATAGAATCATGAGAAATTTAAAAACAAAAAATTATGAAAGAATAAAGTTTAATTTCATACACTAACACATAAAAAATAAACTGGTTGATAGATAAGACGTTAAGATGTTGAAAAATCATATTCATTTGTATATTAAAGTTGTAAATAACTCAGATTTTCAAGATTGTAAACTTTCATTCACCTGAAGAAGCAATAAATTTGCGAAACAATTGTAGTGAAAATAAACACACATTTTTGAAAATCTGAGTTATTTACAACATTAATATACAAACGAAAATAAACTACTACAAACTAAAACCTTGATCAAAGTCCTTCTTACTTTCACAAAGAATCTATTTCAGTTTTTTTTTTATTTGGTTAAACTTTCTAACTTTTACAAGATTTATATTTGTTCTGAGATTAAATACTCAATCGAATCTATTAGTCAGTTTATTTCTAGAGAAAGAATCGATCGAGATACTTGAGTCACACATAAATAAGGGAATTTGATTATTGCCTTACAATAAACTAGTCTTTTATATTTTATATAGATAACTTTGTTTAGATTACATAATGTTGATTGATGAGTTGCGTGGAGATATATACCCGGTATTCGATAAAAAAACGACCAACGCCATAACTTCATTCATTGACAAAAGATAGTCAACTTAAAAATTTTAAATGGCTGCAAATACTTTTCTTATTTTTTATTTAAGACATTATTTTTCTGAATCCAATGGTGCCCAATATTTTGATTTTAATTTAATATTTATTTCAGAAAAAAAAATCTTATTCATATGATATTTTTCTATAAATGCAGTGTGCCTTGAAAAAAACATCAGAACAAAGAAATGTCATTTGTTGTAAAGTAATGTCAACCATTTGTTATTACTGTGTGTTATTTAAGAATTGAAAAGGAAAGAAGTGTAATGAGAGCAAGAGAAAGTACAGCTATTTAAAAATTTGAAGAAGGAAAGAAAAGAAAACATAATTGCATATTACATATATTTTAAATTCCAGAAAATGTAAATGATGAAATAGAATAATGAGAAATTTAGAAATAATACATTTTAATTCGAGTGTTTTTTCATGTACTAAATATAAAATTAAGCTACTGCGACCTAAATAATACGATAAAAGCCTTGATCAAAGTTGTGGTTACTTTCTCAAAAAAGCTAAAGCTAAGTTCAACTTTTACAAGATTGTAAGGACTATAATTTTAAATTATATTTGTTAACAGATTAAATACTCAGTTTATTTCTAGAGAAAGAATCGATCGAGGTACCCAAGTCGCACAGAAATAAGGGCATTTGATTATTGCCTTACAATAAACTATTCTGTTATGTTTAAACAAGTAAAATTTACTTATCGAATAGATGTTTAAATAAAACACTTTATAACTTTGTTTTACCACTATATTTTGTATAACTGTGACTAGTTTCGATCATAAGCTGATCATTATCAAACATAAAGTGATTTATGTTTATGTTTGATAATGATCAGCTTATGATCGAAACTAGTCACAGTTATACAAAATATAGTCGTAAAACAAAGTTATTAAGTGTTTTATTTAAACTTTTGTCAAAATGCACCACCAAGTGAACGCCGACATCATACAAGAATTATCGAATAGATGTCTTTATTTAGATTGCATAAGTTATCGGTGTAAATTATACATAACTACAAAAAAATTGTACAAAACTATAAATAACCTGTCTGATTATTAGTATTAACAAAAAAAAATGTGAATAAATAGTCGACACGGTTTATCCAAAATGAATACTGAAATGTGCTGTATTAAAATACAATCATAGGTCTATCGTACTTCCATCCTCTATATTGTATTAGCGTTCTCTTGACCTACCGTAGAATAGAATAGAATAAAATAGAATATGATTTATTGTGATATACATTACTGTTTACACTTGTCATTGATATAACTAAATAATGGCAATAAAAAGTAATATTGGTTGCATATGTAAAATGTAAAATTATGTAAACAGAAATAAGTAAATAACAAAATTAAAAAAATAATAATAATATAAAAATAAGACGGGTACCAATAAAAAGCGAATTAGAATATTGAACACTAAACAGTTTAAATTGTAACAGGATAAAATAGAATAACATAGTATACAATAAGTAAAGGTTACAAGATTACATATTAATGCAGATATTAAGAATTTAAAAAAAAACATGAGATCAAGTATTACCAATACAATAATATAATAATAAATAAAAATAAAAACGGGTACAAATAAAACGAAGCTGTTGCCTTAGCGGATTTATTGATACAAGACCTCGTAGCTTCTTGGTCAGGTTCAACACACGATTCAACTATTTTTAATTGTTGCAGAATCTAATATCGTTTTGAAAGAGGTGATTTTGGTAATGAAATTTGACTTGGTAAGTACCCCAAGTGATCAATGAGAAATAAGCATATGATGTAATTAATTATTTAGGTCATAGTGGATACATGCGCAAATCATACTTGCTGACTCCCTTTCGGGATCCTACAACGCCAGGACAAAATAACTTTAATACAGCACACATATCAACATGCGTTGCGAGCACTTGTTTGGAGTGTGGAAACTTAGGTTTCCAATTTTGGCATATGGGTGCAGACTGCACATAAATACAATACTTGCCCTAATTGTAACAACAGGCGTGTTGCATAATATAGCCATTACGTGGAGAACCCGAGCCACCAGCCGATGATGATGTCAATCAGCATGAGCTACAAATATTAATTCAAAATGGCAATATTCCCAACAGAAGTAAACGAATTTATAGGACATCATTATCGGAGAAATTTAGTTGAAAATTATTTTCAGTAAAAAGTATTTATGTAAATAAAGTACACATAATGTTAAAAGTGTTTAATAAATACAATTAATTTTGTTTACAAGTTTTCTTTCTTCTTAATTTCAATTTCTAGATCTATGAGAATCCGCTGGCGCTTTAAATTTCCAATTTCCAGGTCAAGTATTTCCCTCCTTTTTGTTAATTCCTGTTCCACCAACTCATTTTGTTTTTGTAAAAGTTTTTGTTTTAAATTCTCTAACGAGCCTGTTGATTTTGGCCGTCTCCTGGCTGTCCATGTTATTGGAATCTGTGGTGGAATGTTTTCCTCATTTTCCGTTTTCTTAATGGGGGTGCCTCCATCAGTTTTCAATTCATTACTAATAAAAGTTTCTTCTAAATTATCAATATGTATATTGATAGAATCTAGAAAAAATAAAATGTAGACAAATGTGTTTTATGAACAACTTGAATATAATTATTTGTACTACAAGTGTATGGTATGCTTTTCTGTACATATAAATGTCAAAAGCATTTACATATGTAGGTTTTAGATTAAATTAAAATTTACTTGGCTTGTTATTAATTTGTGAAACAAGCCAAGTGAATTTTAATTTAATCTAAAACCTACATTAATACAATGTTTCACCAAGTGATTAATGAAAAACAAGTATATGGCATTTACATATTTTCATTTCTGAAAAAAAACATATTAATTTTTGTATGTGCAGAAAAGCGTAGCATTTCCATACGAACAACTACTATTATAACAACGTATTTATTTTAAACAATGTCTGCTCTCATTTAAATAGTTTCTAACTATAATATGTATTGAATTAGTATGTAAATATAAATATCGTCTTATTTAGTAGTAAGATAAATAAGTAATCACTATTTTGATAATACCACAAAATAATTACCTGTTACATCCTCAATTACGTTACTATTAAATGTAGTTGGTAGACCCAGTATAGTTTCTTTATTTATTATCTCACATGTGAAATTATCTACACTCCAACAGTTTTGAATAATTCTTTTTTATTATCGGCAGCATTTTTCCTTATCTGGTGCTTCATATTGGTCCACATTTTTTTCAGGGAATCTTTTTTCCTCCTCACATTTAATTCTTGTGCGTTGAATTACCTCGTGATGTATTCCAACGCGGATTCTTTCTCCCGGTTACTTGCGGCATTTGTTTCTTAGTTTTCCACTATTTTGTTGGTGGACACTAATGCTGCGAGCAAATTGTGAAATTCACACGTTTTGCAAGTTGTTTCGACATTTTTAACGAAATAAAAATTAGACACACACGAACACTCACTGTTAAGAGGTTAAGAATACAAATAACCTAGTGTGATCCAGGGATTTTTCGTTCAAAGGACTGTTCACATGACGTACAAAGCAACGTTGCCAAGCGTATTCAATTCTTAGCTAAGATATAGATATATTTCGTTGGTACAACCGAACACAAAATTAAGGACTACTTATATGTAAGACTTATGGTACTTACATAAAACGTATTTTAAAATTCGTTGGAGAAACAGGGCATGTTCAATGTTGATTTTTTTGAAATTTTAATAAATTATTCATTGCCTAGCATACTCCTGGCCTACTCCAAGGAACAACATTAGCCTAGCCTGTAATAATACGCTGTATAGCGACCAAGCGTACTCTTGACCTACCCCAACAAATTTTGTATTGACCTACCGTACTCCCGACAACATGAATATATTTGGGGTAGGTCAAGAATAAACAAGGCAGCGTTTATTAAGTTGAAGACGTATGTAGGTATTTAAATTAGGTCATGGGTGCGCTAGGTCAATGTATAGTTACTTTAGGTAGGTCAAGAATTCGATAGGCCAATTAATTATACGCAATAAATTTTAAAGAAAATAATAATACATGAAATTAAATAATTTGTAAATGAAACACAAGAACTTTGTTTTACCACTATATTTTAAACAATTACAGTGACTATTGTTTCGACTATAAGCTAGTCATTATTAAACTAAACTTTTAGTTTAGTTTAGTTATTGTGTCTCATTTACAAATCATTCAAGATGTACCAAATGTGAAATTAAATACGCTCATACGAAATCATACAATAAATTTGGATTTAAAAACACTTTATTCGTTAATATTACATGGTTATTAAATGTCTGTAATATTTATCAAGTACTAATAATTATCAGACTAAAAGGTTTATTTATTTATTTATTACAAAATGAACGCCCTCAGTGTAGTAATTTTAAATTCATTGCTAAATTAATTTAGTAAATCTCATTGAATTATTTAACTTATTGAAGGGAATTTAAGTCAATGTATAATATATAGGCGGATGATTTAAAATTTGAAAGTGTACAAAATGTCATTTCCTATTATTTTGATCATTCTGATCCAGCTATTAACGTTATAGTATGACAGCTAATGGCAGACAAAAAAATCGATGATATAGATTTATCATCGATTTTTTTTGTAGTAATGTTTAATCGAATAGGTTAACTATCAATATAAGTTTTTTGTAATGCTGGAAGTGTAGATAGAAGGTGAGATATTATTTTTGGCCACAAAACACACTCCGGAGATTTCTAAAAACATCCGAAATGTAATGCTGAACCTAGAACTTCGCATCATGTGCTTTGAGGGGGTTAACTGAAGTATTCGTTAGTGTTGTTGAAATGGTAAAGAATGATTTTTAACTTATTCTCTAATTGCTTTTAGAAGAAGTAACATTTTGCTAATAACTATTTTTTATTATTCACATATGTATGTATGTGTATGTATACAGGGTGAGTTTTTTTTAAATGTTTTCTATGAGGATATCGGATACTATAAGAGATAGAAAAACGCTTAAATGAGTAAAGAAGTGTAGATTTACGAGACGAATAAAATTCCATTTTCAAAGTTTTCAAAAAAATCAGGGGTAACTAGATATTTTGAAAAAAGTGTCAATTTTTTCAAATCAATATATCTCGGTTATTATGACAGATAGAAAAAACTGTAAAAGACAAAGTTGTAGATATTTTTTTTAATAGAAACCATAGTTCAATTTTTGGATTGAAAGTAATTAATAATAAATAAGTTCCTGAATTTGTTGTAGAAAATTTAAACAAACTTCTAGAAATCGAAATAAAAATTTCAGACATAAACAAGGTATGACACATAAATCTGGTCCGATTATTGTAGAATTTATTTCGTTTTTAAAGAAATGCGAAGTAATAAAAAACACATAAATTAAAAGGTACGAATATTTGCATAAACCACGATGAAAGTTTTGAAGAACAAACGCGATTGGTCATTATCAAACTAATCTAATAGCTAAATTGTGTCGAACCTATATTCACGAAAAATAATAAAGTGTGTGATATAAACAAAGTTTATTTTATTTTATTTAAAATTATAAAATATGTATCACAAAATGAAAGCCTCTAGAATCAAATATTTAATTGTAATGTTGATGAAATAACAAATATATTTATTAATAGACTACAGAATTACATAAATAATAATACAAAAATAATAAAAATTAATAAAAATAATAAAAATTACCTCGGAAAGAAAGGATTACTACAGGGCTAATAAACTCTATTAACGAGAAACAGACTTCATATAGAAACATGATTAAATATCCGTTCAATGAACAAATTAAAAACGAATACAAGATATATAAAAATAAATAAACGTAATTAATAAAATCGCAAAGATACAACATTATAAAAGGCTTATAAGTAACACTGATTCCTCCCAAAACTTATTGTCTACTGTAAATAAAATATCTAATCGAAAAATGAATAAAACCAAGTTTGATGATATTGTAGTTAAAAACAAACTTATAAATGATAAAAAAAGTCATTGAAAATGAATTTAATGCTTACTACACATAGTATTGAACTATTGGCGAAAAAAATTAACGATATAGAGACAAGTTAAAGAAAACGAAACGAAAGATTCAATTTTTATTAATAATAAAACAGAAATTGAAAATATTGAAATTTACGATCTGATTCTTTGTATCAGATTGCACAGGAAATTTATCTTCCTTTAGAATACATCTTTAATAACTGCATAGAAAACATTGGAGAAATTAAACTATTGTTCAAAAAAAGGTAGTAAATTGGAAATCGTTAACTACCGACCAATTGTCTTAATATCCAATATTGCTAAAGTATTAGAAAAAGTTTTAAAAGTGCAAATCATAAGCATAAAATACTTTCTGAGAGACAGTATGGTTTTAAAGAGAATGCCTCTACGCAAAATGCTATAGCTCATCTTACTTATTTTAAATGGTATGGATTCAAATGAGCCCTCCTTGTGTATATTTGTTGATCTCAAGAAAGCGTTCGACACTGTGTGTCATAAAAAAACTATTATGCAAACTATATAAATACGGTTTTAGAGGGATTTAATAAAAAGTTATCTCTCAAAGAGAACAGTTTGTTAAAATAGAGAATGAAAAAAGTGGAAAATTAGAGGTAAGATATGGGGTACCACAAGGCACAGTTTTGAGTCCTGTGCTGTTTATTCTATATATGAATAGTTTATTTAAATTGAACACCGCAGGACATATTTAAAGTTTTGCTGATGACACCGTAATATTCTATAGCGATAAAACCTGGCCTGACTTAAAAACGAAATCTGAATCATATTTCTGTTTAATTAAATGGTTTGATACTAATAAATTAACTATAAATGCAACAAAAACGAATATTTGCCATCTACATCTTATGCCAATAATTTACCTAATTTAGGGCCATTGCGAGTAAATAAATATCTTTGAAAGTGATTCATTAACATATTTAGGCATTATTATTGGTAGACATTTGAGATGGGACCTACAGATTCATAATGTTATAAACAAAATCAGACAACAAATATCAATATTTAAATTGTATCTCCAAAACATCTTAAACCTAAAAGAATTTTAAAAAATGTACAATGCATTCATTCAATCACAACTCTCATATGGAATCATAGCCTAGGGAGGTGCGAGTATTTTAAATACTTCTGTGTTTTTTTTAAATATATTTACATATGTGTATAATTATATTATGTCTTATGTTTTGTAAAATAATTGTTACAATTTATACTGTAAATATATTATTATTATTATTTAGGCGGCCCTGGGATTAGTTCATTTCTTCCAACTCATGAATTGGGATAATCACGATTAAAATAATTTTGTAAAGCCAACATGTTATGAGGTAGAGCTCCGTCATGTTGGAACCATTTCAATCTTGCCTGTTATGAGAAATTTAAATAATCGAATATGATATATATTCAAATTTTTCCTGATGAAAATGAAAGTAAATAATTTCCACTTTGTAGTTTTCTCGGTGAAAATTCTCGTAGATTCTCTTGATTCCATATATGTATGTCCATTGTGGCGATTAAAAATACCACAATTAGTGAAACGCGTTTCAGCCGTTCGTAATATTTTTGTAGGGATCGTATTCTCCTCTTAGCAAATATATTTGAACCACGTACAGAAAGTCATTTGATCATTATAGAATTATTATACTTTATGCTGTTTTTTCTTTTTTATTTATCTTTGTAAATCTAAAAATTACAATATTGCTATTATTATAAACAACTGCAATTGTTTTACTTTCATCTTTTTCATGGCTACCTATTATTGTTTATAATAAAACTTAGAATGACTATAACTCACTTATTTTTAGAAATAACTATGTCATGTGTGATATTGGATTAAAGAGAAAAAAAATCTATCAAATGAGTCCATAGCCATTATCTACAACTTTGTCTTTTACAGTTTTATTCGATCTGTTATAATAAACGAGATATATTAATTTGAAAAGCATCCAACTATTTACAATATTATATTTACAATAGTAATAATAGTTTATTTTCAATGTTTTTTAATAAAATTTTAGCCTACATATAAAATAAACTCATATTATCGTTATTTATTTAGCATTGGAGGTTTTCCAACTTGTTGATCGCGTCATACACACCTCCCACGCCTTCCAGCCGCAAGTTATCGACCGTTGCTCGTGATCAGTGTACACAAACTGACCTCCTCCACCATCCTGGACTCCTGCTGCTCCGGGAAGTAAAGTTCCAGCCGGGCTATTTAAATTTGAATAAAATAAGCGTCACGGTTGTTATCCCACCCAATTGAGTATGCATGTTATGTTCGGATGGAGGTCAACACGAGCAGGAGGAAGCGAGACCGAAGTCGACGGAGATGTGACGAGGCAGGGTACTCCACAGTCCACACACATGCTTCCACATACGCAACCGCCACACCTCTTCCAAGACATAATCTTCTGATACATATATGTACTAGATTTAGTGGTTAGATCTAATATGTGTATACCCCTTTGCACACACACATCCACACACACTCGATTTACATCTATCTATAAGGGAACTTAACGAATACCACCTGAAGGAATAATAAAATTTTATTAAAACCTTGGTTTTAATTATAATGCAATACACAACATATTTATTATTAATTATTATATTGAAAAAATTATTAATTAAGGGTTAATAATTGTTCTCCAATTGATCAAACACCTATAACATTAATTTACTCCATTTAAATATATTTTGATAAATTTATTTGTTAACTTTTAGTGAAATTTTATATATAAACGCCTTACCAAATCTACGAATGTAATCGTAAATGCCAACGCCATTGCATAATAATAATTGCTCGTCGTGTACAGTTAGTTGGCCGCGTGAAAGCCGTAGGCAGCGAGAGGTCACATCCTGGTCCCGTTTGACCAGATAAGACCGTACGATAAGCAATATCGAAAATGTTGTTAACTACAGAACCGATCTCCTGCGACTCATAATCTCCTGCTACAATTTAACATTATTCCAGAAATTATGTGCGCTGGAATTTGTTTATAACAAAATGTACGACCGGAGCGTTTACGCTCGAGGATCTCCTGCACGTCCTAATTTCCTGTTGGAAATTTATGTATATAATGAATAATTCGCGAGGATAGTGGTTTATAAACGCAGGTTTTTATATATATATTTTATAACTATAAATATATTTAAAGGCCGCTCGCGGTGTTACGTCCTGCAACTCATGTTCTCCTGCTGCGTGGAAGTAGATTTAACAAAATATCGTCCCGCGGCCGCTGCTGAAAAGACAGGCAGTAAGCCACTCTGCTGTTGGAGGAGCACTGTTTGAGTAAACAGGATTTGGTGTGGTATTTGTGTGGATGACAGAGAGCGCCTGCTCGACTATTTTTTTTTTATCAGCAATCGATCCTATACGAATTGTAACGTAAGTGAGGTACCGCGGGAATTTGATTTATACAATTGTTTAAACTCAATATTGATTGATTATTGCATTTATAAATTGATTAAATTGAGTTACACAAATTGCATTAAGGAATTTTAATATGAATATAGTAAGATAATCAAAATACAAAGTTTAAATACTCTTAAAACGTATAAACCAAATAATCTGGTGTCATTTATTTAATCCTAGATTAAATTAGATTAGACGAAGTCGTTGTTTGCCTATAAACAGCATTACAGTACTACATGATCAGATCTTTTGTACTAATATCCAAGAATCAATTTCCTTGGTAAAGCCAATTACCTACATAAGAGTCCTTTAATTCTACAAAAAAAATGCTTCGATATCTTTTATAATAATATTATTATTAATAACATAACGACAGTCAATAATAACCTCCACTTTCCTCAATATTGCTGAAATGATGAAAAAGTTATGGAAGATTTTTTTTGATGTCTCCACCTATTATCGTCAAATTGCAGTAAGTGAAAATTGTTTACATAATAAAGAACATAATCAGAAAATTATAATTTGCAGGTCAAAACCACAATTTTAAAAATTTCTACTTCTGAACTGATAATTAATTGATTGAGGTTGTAGGTACTTATTCGTGATACATTTTAATTAAATTTAAAAAAATAAAAATACTTTTACTTAGTTAATATCACAATGTTAATTAAATAGTGACTGCAGTTTCGATCAAACAATGATAATAATCATAATATAACTTATACAGGGTGACTGATGAAAAACCTTTGGTGTTGTATCTCGCTTATTTTTTATCCGATTTTAATAAATAAAACATCAAATTAAACCATTTTTAAAAGACTTTAATAGGATCTGAACTGTTATTTTTTCTCGCACCCAGTTTTTGACAAAATACGATCAACATTTTTTTTTAAATTGCACTGTATATAGGTATATTTTTATTGATTCGCAAGGAGATTTTTTTTCTGAATATAAAATTGTAGACAAATTTATCCATACATCAAACTTAAGTCGAGAAATTGAGGATTAATGAAATAAATAAAAAGTCAAGTATCCATTGTAAACAATATACAGACCCTATTTTAAATGTCAAAAGTGACAGTGACAGCCATTGATACAATACTGCAACGGTTTTTAATTATTTCATAATTAAAATGTTGCAATATTTCAAACACTGTACTAGAATTTTGTGCTTCTACAGAAATCGTTTTTCAGTTTTTGAAATCTTGCAACATTTTTATTATGAAATTATTAAAAATCATTCCAGTATTGTACCAATGACTGACACTGTCACTTTTGACATTTGGAATAGGCTCTGTATATTGTTTACTATGGGTATTTGATTTTTAATTTTTTTTAATCCCCAATTTCTCGACTTTGGTTTGATGAATGGATAAAATCGTTTACAAATTTAGATTCAGAAAAAAATCTCCTTGCGGATCAGTACAAAATATATATACAGTGCAATTTGAAAAAAAAAGTTGATCGTCTTTTGTCAAAAACTGGATGCAAGAAAAAAATATGAGTACAGTTCCTATTAAAGTCTTTTAAAAATCATTTAATTTGATGTTTTATTTATTCAAATCGGATCAAAAATAAGCGAGATACAGCACCAAAGGTTTTTCGTCAGTCACCCTGTATAATAATGATAATAATAATAATGATAATAATGTTAATTAAATACTCACTGCAGTATAACTTATAGTTTGGTAATGATCAATTTTTGATCTAAACTGCAGTTCCTATTTAATTAACATTGTGATATTAACTACGTAAAAGTATTTTTATTTTTTTCATTTATTCAAATTTAAGGTTTTATTCTTTCTCAGAAGAAATGTAAACCCTTAAAATTATTTCTTGTCCGTTAAATTATCAATAACTTATCATGTGTAATTTATCATCTATTATCTGTCATTTGTCTCTTTCGACTGCCTTATGTTGTCCACCATTCTGTATAATAGCAAATTCTATATTTTTTTGAAATAAAATTAACTGCAAATAAATAATAATTTCTATGAACTGAAATTTGAATAAAAATTAATTTAAACTATCAACTTTTAACTGTTATCTATTATCTGCCATCTATCGTCTATGTAAAATAAAAACGATAATATTTTTTTAATTATTTGAATTTATTTACAGAATCGCCATTTACATAATTAATATTTATAAATTAAATTTTTAAAATAAACAAAACAAAAGTCGACTGTCATTTTTCATTTGACATCACTAATGTCTGTCATTTGACAAATACCATATTAATTGCAGAATTTTTAAAGTGTTTATTTTTACTTTCCATGACTTGAAATATTAAATTTTAGGTTGTATTCTTTCTTAAAAGAACTGATAAGATCATAAGAAGTGATTTAAGATTTAAGTAAACTATGTTTGTGATACGTTGAAGTCCTTTGATTTCTCTAGTTTTTTTTTAAATATTGTTTCAAACAATTGAAAAAAACATATTTCACAGCATAAATCAAACAAATATTTTAAATTCATCTATCATCCAACAATTCATAACAGAATTAATAAATTATTAAATAAGTACAGCATAGATGGCAGAAATCTATATGACCGTTATATTTCAATATGCTACGTGACAAATGTCAGAAATCATGTAATGAATGACAGATGGTAGATGACAGATTATAGAAGACAGGTGATAAATGATAGTTAATACATGGCGTATGTTAAATGGCTGAATTCAAATGAGAGATGGCAGATGGTAGATGATAGATGACAAATTATAAACGACAGAAGACATGTGACATATGATACATAACGCAAGATAAATGTTAGATGACACATAACACATGTTAGATAGATGATGGTCAAATGCCAGATGATAGACGACAGGATAGATTGTAGATTGTAGATGGTAGATACAAAATTAGTAGATGACAGAAGACATGTTAAAGATGTTACGTGATTACAAATGAGACATGTTAGATGACAAATTACTAATAATAAATAATAGATTTTTTCTTTTAATATTAAACTATGTAGAACATGCTCATATATAAAAAATAATATCAAAAATAACAGTTTTTAATTAAATAACAACTGACAACTTTACACTAGCATATGACATTTGTCATGTATGATTGCCATATTTGATTTTTTATTTATAAACAATTAATCTTCAATATGCTACATGACAAATATCAGAAATTAGATAATGGATGGCAGATGATAGATGACAGATTATAGATTATTAAATGGCAGAATTTCAATGACAGATGACGGATGGTAGATGATAACGGTAGATTATAAATGACAAATGTTCGATGACATATGACACATGTAAGAAGCAGATATTAATTGCCAGATGATAAACGATATATGATATATTGTAGATAGTAGATAAAAAATATAATAGATAACATAGACATGTTACAGATGATTTGTAATCTATCATCTGTAACATATCCTCTGTCACCTATTATATTTTTTTTACATGTTAGATTACATTAATTACACAAGTTTACAAATTCGGGTCAACTTTTGGACCCGAGCAAATGAGAACGATTCTTAACATTAATCGATGCTCTGAATTCAGATCTTCAATCCGTGTGTCAAGATTGGTTCTAGTTTTCGAATTCGCGCATGGTGGCAGCACTTCGCTCTTATAACGGCTGTTAGTTGAACACGTTGCAATAAACATCATTTGGAATTTGTTTTTATGCAGTAATTTTGCTTCGGAACGTGTTAAAATGCAGAGACAACGTTGCAAAGTTTGAAAGTGATTTTGTTACGTTTGATGATGTTATATGCTCGAAAAACGTGGAAAAATCACGATAAATGCACTCGTGCGTATTTGCAGTACTTTGGTTTTGCTATAGTAAACACTGACAAGCCATGTGCACCGAAATTGCTTTGTAACGCGTGCAGAACAAAGCTGCTTTTGAATATCGACGGTATAAATGCAAAAAAATACTAGCACAGTATAAACATCCTAACGTATCATCATTGTCACCGCCAGTTCCATGTACGGATAGTGATCCATTGCCAATTTGTCCAGGTATAAGTGCAAAAAATGCCCTAAGAACTTCGTCTTCATCACTGACGAGCAATGAAAGCGATTTCGTTATGGAAGAAATGTGAACTGAATTTAATTTATCTTGCATCACGGTTGCAGGAATGGAGAAACATCTTGACCCTAAAACACAGGCCAATATATACAGAAAAAGAAATCACGCGATTTTACTGAAAATGACACTACGTGTGCTACGACACAATGTATACAATTTTGGCCAAGATCAAATACAATGAGCATCAATAGAAAATTTATACCGATCTAAAGGTCGAGAAATAAATTAATTATACTTAATTTCGAAATATATATTAATTGGTTTACATATTCTTTACAGATTATTGGTCTATTGGTTGGGATGCAATCTAGATCTACGCTTTTTTGTGTCTGGGGGACAACCGTGCAGTTCATCATCATTATGTGAAAAAGGTGTGGTCGAGACGTACCCATTATGACTCAGGACAACAAAACGTGTCTTTTATACCACTTGTGAACCTACAGGACGTTTTATTGCCACCTCTTCACTTAAACTTTGTCAAAGCACTCAATCGCGAAGGACCAGCTTTCTAGTACTTAATCAAGTTGTTTCCAAAACTGTCGTTCGCAAAAATCAAAGAAGGAATATTTGTCGGACCCGATATTCGAAAACTAATGGCTGATGCAAAGTTTACAAAATGTTCAACGCCTGATGAAGTAGCAGCACTTTTTAATTCAATGAATGGCCGTTAATGGTCAATATTAATTAAACAATTAATTATTGAATATAATAAATAATAATAATAAACGGGATTTGGATTCAGCCCCCGAATTTACGTTATAAACAGTAGCTCAGGTCCGAAACTGTGTATGCATATATTAATGATGAATAATAGATGATGTATTAATTTATTTTTACCTTTAATAATAATAGTTTATTTTAGAAAGTGAATATCTATAAACATTTATGTATTTTCTATTAAATAACAAAAGACAACTTTCAAGTGCCATATGTCATTTGTCTTTTCTAGTATGTCATCTGTTATCTGTCAGTTGTCAAATTTGGCAAACGAAGAAAAAATGTAGAAAGTAATAAATATTCAATTTTATAATAAATAAAATTAATTACAAAGAAATTCTAAATGACAATAATTAGAAATGATATACAGTGTAGAAAATCTGTCAGGTTGTCATCTATCATCTGTCATCGGTTGCATGTCTTTTGTCATCTGTTAAATGGGAAATGATGTAAAAAAAATTAACTGAAAAAATATATACATATATTTATAAGCTATAAATAACAACACAGAGACCACTTTCAAATTTGATGTGCCTTCTTGTCATCTATCAACTGTCATATGTCGCATGTCACTTGTCATCTATTCTCGCCTGTTATCTATTAAACAGCAAATGAAAATTAAAATTAAATGACAAACATTGTAGGAGAACTGTCCACTATGATCTGTCATTTGTCGCATGTCTTTTATCAAAACGGAAAATTTTGTAAGATCAACTTTCAAACGGCAAATGAAGTAGAAAATTAGAATTAACACGTTGACTGCCACGACACCTGGAAGTTTCTGATCGGGCTGCTTCACCTGTATTGAAGTAACGCTTATTTAACTACTGCGCAAAACATTCGTATGTGTTTCGCAGAGGATGTAACAAAAGTATTGAATATTAATTAATATAAACTATATTTATTAATATAACTTAAATTTATAATTTAAAACAGGCAAGTTCCTTGTTTTCTATAATTGATAGAATGCTATTAAAACATTCATAGAGTGCCGTGTCAACACTTTTGCCAGGTAAAAATCCATGCTGATGACAGTTTAAAAGTTTACACTTTGGAAAGAATGAAAATATACGCTTGAAAACGAAGGTCTCCAATACTTTAAAAAACGTTGTTAGTAGACTAATAGGTCGATAGTTTCCTATTTCATTTTGATCGTTCCATTTAAAAATTGGAGTACCAATTTTAACATATCAGGAAAGGTTCCTGAACTGAAAGAGTAATTTATGTTTTTAAAAGTGGTATTTGCATGCATTCAAAACAATTGTGTATTACGTAAATGGGGACGCCACCAGCACCAGAGCAAAACTTAATTTTTATTTTTCATATCATTGATGACATTAAATAGCTCAGTACTCGTGACAGGATACAGAAAGAATGAAACAGGATTTACTGGAAATGGTATTATTTTCATTAATATTGATATTGATAAAAAAATCATTAAAACTGTTGCCTAAATTAATAATGTTTGTATGCAAATGCATTTTTGTATTTTTAATTTTTAAGTATTTACAATTTTCCACATGATTGTTGGCATTTTGAATGTGTGTATTATATTGGTTATTTCTTGCGGCTTACAGCGCTATTTTATATGTTTTTTGATAGGCTATATATTGTTCTTTATATGTTGAATCAAATGTTGTTAACATTTTGAGCATTGACACTTTCTTTTTTAATTGTTTTATTCCTGGTGTTGGCCAGGTTTTCTTTGCTCAATTCGGAATTTGTTTTTTAATATTGGGGAAATTTGCATTGAAATAAATATTAATAATATTTAAAAATGCTTTACATATGAAATTAACATCAGTAGTAGTATGTAAACTTTCCCAGTCTCCTTCAGACAAAGACTCCTTAAAACTTGTCATATTTTTATCATTGTCACTTCTATATATTATATAATGTTTTCTCGGTTTTTCTACATGAATATTTAATTGAAGTAAAGGAGAAGAATGATCGGAAAAGCTTTGAAAAGTTACTGTAGTTTGAAATTAATATTCATTTTGTATTTGATCACTAATTATAAAGTTGTCAATGCATGTACTACTTGAGCTCGTAACTATAGTTGGTTTGGAGATTAACAAATGCGATCCATAAGATTTAATTATATTAGTGAATTACAGTCAGTAATAGTACATTAATATTAAAGTCACCGCATATAATTTATGAATAATTTTGTCCGTTTAATTCATTTAGTAGTGCATTCAATTTATTAAAAATATATAGTGGATCACTTGTAGGCGTTCGATATGTGCAGACAATGACACATTTTAAATTACCTAGTTTAGTCCAAGCTGCACAATATTCAAATACTGTGCTCTCCGCTCTTAGATTTAAATAAATTTCACTTGATTTAAATATAGAATTATGCATATATATGGCTGAACCGCCATGTTGATTCGATTTTCTACAATAAAATCTTATTAAAGCATAATTCGTAATATTTATATTATTTAATTATTGTTCACTCAGCCTATAAATGAAAAACAATGAAGAAAAACTATCAAACATAATCTGCCATCTTGTCATCTATTATTTTTCATCTGTCGCATGCTCTTTACCATTTGTCAAACGAAAAATTATGTAGAAAATTAGATTAGAAAATATATATAATTCTAAAAGCCATAAATAAAATGCAGACAACCTCTCAATTACTAAGTGTATCTTATCTTCGAATCATCTATCATCTGTCATAGGTTGCATGTCATTTGTCATCTATGCCGTCTGTCATATGGTAAACTGCAAATGATGTAGAAAATTAGAAATAAAAAAATAGTTTTAGTTCATATTTGACAATTGGCTAATATATTTATTTAAATTTTAGAATGTTATTAATTTATAAAAATTATGCATGTATTACTCACTTGTTAATTAAATTCTTTACATTGTTTATTTTTTGCCATTTGAAGTCAGGTAACAGACAAGAGATGACAAATAATAAATGATAATCGACGTTCTTATTTTTTGATACATTTTACAAGTTTTTATTATAATAATTGTTGTTATTTAAAATTTATTTGTGATTAATTTAATTTTCATAATTGAAATCTTTATTACTTTCTATAATCTTTCTTCTCGTGACAAACAGCATGACATATGATAGATGACAAACGGCATATGACAGTTGAACGCTTTCAATTGTTGTTTGATAGATAGGTACAAATGAATTATAATTATCAAAATTTTGAAAGAAAATAATAATAATAATAATCATTTGCTGCCTGCCGTATATTATCTGCCATTTACTATTTACCAAATTTGACGCAAGGGACAAAATATATACTTGAAATATGAAAAATAAATTGAATACTAATACTTTTTAAATATCAATAATAAAAGCAATATATTAAAATTATATCTTCTGTTAACCACGAATGTCATTTATCATATGTCATATTTTATCAAATAGCAAATGACAAACAATGTAGAATGTAATTACAATCATTACAAATGAGCAAAAAATCGAAATAAAAAATATATTTCTACTTGCCAAATACCTGGCAAATATAAACTGTCAATCTCTCATCTGTTATGTGCCGTATGTCGTTTGTTCACTATCATCTGACATGTGCCAAACATTATATGATAATTCTTATTATTATCTTTTTATATAATTCCAACTCAATTTTGAGTCAACTTGGTATTGATACTTTCTTGATATGTTTTTAAATAAATTTTTTAGCGTTAGAATTAAAATCATTTTGTATAAAGCAATGAAAGAAGCTTGCAAAATAAGTATCTATTTTAAAAATAAACATAAGCAAGCTACGTGGACAGTTGTAAAAGAACTTATGTCTAATAAAGACAGATCATCACCAGATCCATTGGTGTATAATTTTAGTTTGTAATTTAAAGAAGATCTCAAAAATAATTTAAATATAAATAGTTAATTTTCTACTTAATATATTTCATTATGATCAAGAAAAATATACTAAGAACCAGAGCAAAAATACCAAATACATAATTTTTTCAAATTAAACAGTATTTATTTCATTTAGATACATTTTTTGTAACCACATCTCTGGTATTAACAAAGTTATTGATGTTCCTTATCTTGCTTAATATGTGTTAATTATTGCCAAAAAAGGTTTAATTTTTACATTGTTCTTATAAAAATTATTAAAATAATACTGTTTTTTGGATACAATACTTCGAAATATTAATAAGTATTCATTAAATTATAATAATTATAACTTTATTATGTTATCAAATGTAGTAACTGCTACATCTAATTTCACTTTTAAAATATAATTCATAACTCTACATTCCTAATAAACTTATTATTATTTATTGCAAATTGTCTACTCAATTGATACAATATCGGCACGCCGCCGCCTGAAATCAATAACCGATCGCAGTTAGCTGCACGCGCCTCAGTACGCACTTCCTGCAGCTCATGTTCTCCTGCTCGATTTCCAATCGGAAAACCTTCGAGCCAATACATTGATTTTATTTATTTTATTGGCTGCCTGTACAAACTGATCGGTTCCCGTCTATATCTATATATATAACTAGAGACCGATCCGATCGGTCGTTAAGGGTGCGAACCCCAAGCGATTACCATTAAAAAAAGGGGTGACACGAACACCGCTCGGCCTTATCCAATAAATAATCAGGAGTTTACACGACGCCAACAAATAAATTATTCACACGTAACTGCACAAGTAAACAAATAATGTTAATTTAATTAATTCGAATGTATTTAATTGTAATTATTTTTTTAATTATGGTTAGTATTATTTATTTAAAACGATATAAAATTTCGTTTATTAAAATGTTTAATTTATAATTATATATGTATCAACAAGTTTTTATACTGTTTATATTAAATTAATTAAAAATAATTGAATGAAATAATTAAATTAACTTAATTAATGTTATATAAATTTAGGTTTTTTTTTATTTAACTGCAAAAACTTGTTAGTAATCGACGAATCGGACATTTTGCAATAATTTTATTGTAATATATCAATTATAAAGATTGCAATAAATGTAAACATGGTAAAATTGAAAAAATAAATAGAATTTTTATTATAGACAACCCAACATACACATGCTGCTTTTTGGATCTGTGTGGGTAATACTGTAGTTTTATAAAATAAAAGTTCCAAGATTGCCTAACCTATAAAGAAAAATATATATTTTGTTTGAACTTATAATTGTGACGCGTCATTTTAGACGTTAAAAGGGCCATTGACATCTGCGCCAGTTAACATCTGCAGGTTCTTCACCTTCTTTACTTAATGTTCCTTCTATTTACACCTTCATAACAATTTCCATTTATCGTAAATTGGTTTTTATTCCCATCATCATCTCTATGTCCATTGATTCAGAATGTTTGTTTGTATCCTTGGCTATATTTTTATTAATTGGAATTTCCATTTCCGAGGCTTCTACATTTTCTGTCTTCTTCGTCATTTCTTTATCCTCAGCTTCGAGCAGTGATTTCGGTGTTCCTTCGCCCTCCTCTTCTTCCTGACTTTCACTAGGACTAGGAGTCGACGATTTTGCTTTTGCATCCCCACCTTTCTCCCTCTTCTTGGCGTTTTGCTTCTTCTTCAGCAGCTTTCCGCGCTTCTCCGCCATCTCTTCCTCAGATTTGATTTCTTGGATTTTCCCGTGGTAATCACCTTCCAGTTTTTCCCATCGAGCCATTTCACTCACGTAACGCTGCCAGGCATACTCTTTCTTCCGTAAATACCTGTAATCGTGGAACCCATAACTTTCCTTACAAAATCAACAACCACTGTTGAACCCCTTTCCTTCGGTTTCTCTAGTACGATTACCAAATTATCCAAATTGTTCATTAATTTCTCGAGAGCCAACCGTTGAATATCCACTGGAGTTCTGACCATCACCGGCTTGGGTCACTCTCCGTTTTTACCCTTATTATTATTTTTCATCCGTATGTTTGCTTATATTCCTCTGAAGAGAGGACTTCAATTATATTAGTTATGAAATTTAAGAAGAACTATTAAACTCTGTGAGAATTGCCGAAACAATTTTAGATAGGGAAACCTATACACTCGAGGCAAAGATCAACCAATCATCTATAGCTACAAAACAGTAAACATAATAACGGCAGAACACTACCATTCTGAATTTAAAGAAGTTAATAGAAATAATAATTGTTTCTAGACATGATATTTCGGAAACCATACTGAGCAATCAAGGAACTAATTGAAGTTGAAAACTACTGCATATCACTCTCAATTGAATATTACACCAGAAAGATCACATAGATCGATCAAAGAATATTTAGGGAAACACAGAGTTTCGTTATACTTATGAAGATTACGGGTCAAATTTAAAGCAAACTTTAAAAGAACCACGAGAAGTTGTTAGATAAGTTATTTTAGAAAAGAAAGAGAAGTCCAAGAAGCAAAATGATAAACAGTTCTACGTTTGGAGTAGGTGATAAAGTTTTATCTAAAATCATAAAACATATGAGTTTTTTTTAATGGTTTAGAGCATTGTTTAAAAATGTAGTAGAAAAAAAGCTCACATAATATCTTATTAAACAAAATAATTGAAATTACTGATAAATATAAATTATGTTTAAATATAATAGGAAATACTATTATCATAGGAAACATAATTAAATATGGCCTTAAACAATGTAATTAATATTGATAATTAAAAATTGCCAAACAATGTAAAAAATATAAGAAGTAAAAATATCTCAGAATAAATTAACAATTTTCGAAATTAAAATAATATAAATCTAAAATGAATTATGCGCAAATTTTCTTTAGTAGCAAATTGTCGGGTATATTTTACAGATTGAAGGGTAGTTTAGAGGCCAATATTCAGCTGTTTATAATCTTTTAACTAATTGCACAATGTTGAAATTGTATTCTTAATAATTTTGCTGTTATTAGACTGTATTTTAGATAAATTCAACTATTTTGTCACTAAACTATTCTTCCTAAGATTCAAGTGTTTATGCAAAATTCAATAGTAATTTTAGGCAATTTCTGTGCAGTGCAAGTGAAAGTAGTATGATATTCATTATGATACTAATTTTATGTGTTAAATTATTGTTTTTTTTATATTCGAAATGTTATGCAAATTCCATTGTTAATAATATTTATATTATTTATGTAACAATTACATTAAGTAAGTGAGCTTGGGTTCAAGTTACGTTTTACTTTATAAAATAAACACGACGAGAAAATGAGAGGCGGGAGGACTGTTTGTTTGAACTTACCAATTTTTTTCCTACACAAATTATTTTTGGTCGTCATTTCGACTTCATTTTCACACATCCCATTTCTGATTTCGTATCAGGAACGCAGGAAGTGAAAGAGGTTAACTTATATCCTAATATTTTATTGTCGATAATATCGTAAACTTCAACACAGGTGTGCAGTCAGTGAATCTATCAGCCAATAGATGGCGAAGCTATATCAATTGAATAATTGTATATAATTCTACATTATAATAATAAATTACACAAGAACTATTTATTTCAATGTATTTACTTTCATAATTCTTTAATTAAAATCAACAATCCGAAAATATTAAAATATAAAAAATAGTTAATATTTGGAATTGGAAATCTAAATTTTTTGTTTTTAGGATAATCAATAGACATGATCTGTATAGATTAAAAAATAAAATCATGAAACAAAACAAGTGCTTTTCTTGATCAAAATTCTTTAATAAATTGTAAAATAATTACAGGCATATAGGTTAATTGTAGTATAGTAAACTGTAATGTCCTTATAATGTCAGTATATTTAATCAGCAATAGATGGTATAGTTAATACTTGATCGGACTAGAAATACATTTTGAGTTCTAATTACAATTTCTAAGAATAATCTATAGGGATTAAAATTAAAATAACCAAATTTCTATAAAAGATTATAAAATAATTTCAGGTGTACATGGTAAATCAATTATAATTATAATACTGGGTGTCCCATTTTAATCCGCCAGTAGCGATAATTCTGAAACAATCCATTGAATAAAAAAGTGTTCCAAATGAAAAGTTAATGGTTCTGAGGGGGACATCTGATGCCGTAGACTTTGCCACCCCAGCCCCCCCAAGGGGGGCGGGAACAGGGGGCAACTTTAAAATCTTAAATGGAAACCCCTATTTTTTATTGCAGATTCTGATAGAGGGTTAAAAAGTATGTAAGTTTTATCCGAAACATTTTTTTTATTGGCCGAGAGATGGCGCTGCAAATGTAAAAGTTAGGTTTTTTGTTAATTAAATTGCGAAAATCGTCACGTAATTAACTGTTATTATTACTTAAGACTTACTCACAACCTTACAAGGTTGTTTTTTTCTCAGCCTGCCCAAATACTACCCCCGCCATCCCCCCTACAAAGACGTAAAGTACTCAAAAATAGCGATTGAGTACTTCTTTTTCAAATTAAATAATGGTAAAATAATTCAAAAAAGAATGTCATTTTTTTTTTCAACCAGTGTTTGAGCTGGCCCCCCACATCGGACGTGCATAAATTGTACATTTTTAACGTCGCACTCGATTGTTTTGTTTACATTCAAAAAAGATTTCTTGGATTTTTTTTATTTTCGTTCTTTTTTAAATTAAGTTTTTAAAAATGAGTTCAGTACGCAAAGCCAAGTCGTTGAGTAATCATGGACTACTCACCGACCGAAATTGTGGACATCCTAAAAGCCATTGGAGAGTCGCTGAACAATTACACCAATGCAGTAAAACTGTATCGCCAAAGATTCCCGGATCGTCGGTGTCCGTCTCGCAGTACAATGCGAGGGCTGGAAGAACGTTTGCGCCAAGGTCACCTACAACGACACCGACCTCGAGCGAATCTTGTGGATGACTACCCCCGCACCATCGCCATACTTGGAGCTGTACACCTCAATCCGCATATCAGTCTCCGAGAAATCCAGGCAGAAATCGGCATACCGAAATCGACGGCTCAACGGTTACTCCGCGCGCCAAAGTTCCATCCGTATCACATCATGCGCGTTCAAGAACTTCATGGAAATGATTTCGCCAAACGTGTGGGTTTCTGCATCTAGGCTTTGCAGCAGATCGACCAAGACCGTTTATCCTTCCACCGAGTCCTGTTCTCCGACGAGTGCACTTTCCAGAATACCGGATTCGTCAACATCCACAATGCCCATTATTGGAGTGCTGAAAACCTCCACTGGGTTCGACAAGTGAACGCACAGCAGCGATGGAGTGTCAACGTGTGGTGTGGACTTCTCGGCTCGCAGATAATCGGACCATTTTTCTTCGACAGGACGTTAAATGGCGCGAGGTACCTGGAATTTCTCCAGAACGATCTTCCTGTGCTGCTAGAAGAAGTCGATTTGCGTACCCGGAGGACGATGTGGTTCCAGCAGGACGGTGCCCCACCACACTACGCTCGTGCGGTGGTAGTATTTGGGCAGGCTGAGAAAAAAACAACCTTGTAAGGTTGTGAGTAAGTCTTAAGTAATAACAGTTAATTACGTGACGATTTTCGCAATTTAATTGACAAAAAACCTAACTTTTACATTTGCAGCGCCATCTCTCGACCAATAAAAAAAATGTTTCGGATAAAACTTACATATTTTTTAACCCTCTATCAGAATCTGCAATAAAAAATAGGGGTTTCCATTTAAGATTTTAAAGTTGCCCCTGTTCCCGCCCCCCTTGGGGGGGCTGGGGGGGCAAAGTCTACGGCATCAGATGTCCCCCTCAGAACCATTAACTTTTCATTTGGAACACTTTTTGATTCAATGCAATGTTTCAGAATTATCGCTACTGGCGGATTAAAATGGGACACCCTGTATAATTATAAAGGTAGTATGTCTAATCATCAATAGGTGGCACGACGCGTTCAATTTAATAAAAGCATTAAAAATATCTTTTTCCGTCGATAAAATTGCTACTTGCTAAGTCTCCATACCAAAAATATGCTGACTTATTGGCTAAAATCGCCGCCCATTACGGATTTACTACTATTTTGTATGGCACAATACTGAGCCCTATTAACTGTTTTATTTTCTAATATCTATGGTCAGTAATTCAATATTTTAACGTCTATTCAGCAATAGGTGGCACGACGAGTTCAATTTAATACACCTATAGAAAATAGCTTATATCTTATATTTTCTATATCTGTTAGTAACTGCATTGCTATAATTACACCTTAGAATTAATTTCAGGCATACGTAGTAATTTAATTACAATATTGTAAACTATCATGCAGTAATAAATTTAGTGTGTCTAACCATTGACAGATGGCACGTCGAGTTCAATTGAAGCCACGCAGAGAAAATATTTTATAGGTTATGTTTATATTACATAAATTCCATACATGTTAATAATTGCATTGCCGTAATTACACCTAAATTATTGATATTCATATTGTTACTTCAAAGTATCAATTACCTAATATACTATGAGTTATAAGTGTGTATAAAATTAGTGCAACACGATTGTGAAAGCTGGATTGAAGTTGTATTTTTCATTAATCACTTGGTGAAACATTTTGTTGAAATAATTATTAAATATTTACTTGTGAAATAAAGAAAGCAATTATCTTTTAATATTACTTTTTATTTTACTGTAGTGACTACTTTTGATAATGTGGTAATCATTATCAAATGTACCATAAAGTGAACGACTTCAACATTTAAAAATTCACCTCGTTAGCTTCACTTATAGGTTTTTTGCTAGTGTTGAGTTTATACATTTATAATTATAACTAAAATTATTATATACTTTATAATTCGGACTATAAGACACACCTTTTTACATAGAAAAATTAGCTCAAATTTTAAGTGCGACATATTGTCCGAAGGTAACTTCAAATATATTTTTTCAATAAATCGACTTTAAATTTAAGTTGCGTCTTATCGTCCAGTGCATCTTATAGTCCGAAAAATATGATACTTTTTTTTCAAATTCGTAATTAAGTTTTTAGAATATTGTGTATAAAGAATTATAAAGTTTTCACAATAAATATATATATCCAAATTTGTAGGTAGAAGACATATATTAGAGCTATAATGGTACAGATATGTAGCCAACAGAGTACTTACTATACTTACGACAGGGAAAAACTATTAATAAGAAAAGTCCTGGTATAAGATGTCAGAAGAGGAGGAGAATGTAATGATAAAAAGGCATTGTAAGAAAGCAAACATTGACTTGTGTTGCAAAATGTAAATGAAAAATAGTGAAAAGACAGAAATGTTGAATTGTGTATGTCTGTCGTATGAAATATACACTAACAGCAGTCTTAACAAGCTATGTATATAACAACGAGTAACTGTAAAGAACGTAGAGCTTGTATTTAAGGAGCTAGGGGAGGAGCAGAATATAGATTTATAAAATATCACAATTTAAATCAACCTTTTTGTGTGTATTCTAATATAATTAGTTATTTTAAATAAAATAATTAAGAAGGATACGCCAGCACATAACCTACAAGAAATTGTTTTATAAGCACAGCAAATATTTAGGGATTGAGCAGTTTCATAGGGATGATATAGAATCACTATGCTTTATTTTTCCTTTTGATATGAGGAGAGGAAGTCCATTTTGGACACTATTATAGTAGGGTAGTGTCGGACTCCTACTGATTAAAACCATTCCTAAAATCACTAATCGTATGTTTTTATTCTCTTTAATAGGGGTTAATTGCACTTACAGAGATTGAAAGCGACCATCAATAGGCAAAGGTATTAACATATTTCAGAGATAAAGATATCTACACATTCTTAAAGGTTATCCGGAAGAATTTCCTACTAGCTTAAATACTGACACAGAATATGGTTTCAAAAATGTTTTTATTATTTTACAACAATGTTTTACCACATGTGGTGAAGTGATATGGAGTTTCAGCAAGTAACAGCCTCATCAATCCAGTATTTCCTACGGAATTGAACTGTTTTTGATAGTTAAAATTTAAGGAAACTGCATATGAGCTAATATGGCAAAATGAAAACATAAAGAAGAAAATAGTAGAAGGACAGCTACGATAGTTTGTACGTGCCTGATGTATGAAGTACACAAGAACATCAGAGCATTAGAAACATTTGCAACGGAAAACTCTAAAAGACCCGATAGAGTTTGTATTTAAGGAGCAAGATGAGTTTTAAAGGGATGATCTAGAATAACTAAGGGTATGTTCTTATTCTCCTTAACTTCTTTTACAGAGGTTGAATGCGACTATCAAAAATATTAATGTTTTTCTCAGAAAAAAATTTCTACACCTTTTTAAATGTTATCGAGGAGAATTTCCTACATACTTGAACCAATCTTGCCAGATAAAATTTGAAGAGGGTGACGTGTGTGATAAAATACAGAGGAAATATAAACAAAGATTTCATTCCACCTGCCCCCACAGTGAAGACAAACACATGATCCTGTCGATTTATTGCACAACTCTGCAGTTCCCAGTCCATGAAGAAAAAAGTGTATTAAAGCAGTTGAGGTTGGGGCAGAGGGCGCCAAATATGTCCACATCATATTTGTTCAGAAAAAAGATGTCTAAACATTTCTAAAGGTTATCCAGGATAATTTCCTACATATTTAAACTGTTTTCTTATTAGGTAAATTTTGAAGGGGCTTGACATATGTGCTAAAACATAAATGAAAAAATAGTAGAAGGATAGCTACGATAGTTTGTACATGCCTGCCTTATAAAGCACACAAAAGAACAGCAGAGCATTAGAAACATATGCAACAGGAACTATAAAGGAAGAGCTTGGATTTAAGGAGCAAGATGAAGAGCAGAATATAGAGGTATAAAATATCAAATTAATCTTATTGTACTTATTCTAATCTACAGTAAAACACTTTAACTTTGTTTGTATAACATTTGATTTTTACTAATATGTTGACTATAGTTTCTCCAACTCAACTCAAATTCGATAATGGCAAGTTGAGTTGCCAAAACTATAGTCAACATATTAATAAAAATCAAGTGTTATACAAAGTTAAAGTGACTATTAAACATATATAACAAAGTAGAAGCTTTTTATATTCAAAATATATTCTAATCTTATTAGATATGATAAATAAAATAATTTAAAAGAACACAACAATACTACAGAGAAAATTTAAATTTTTCAGTCGCTGCAAGGTATACCAGCAGAAACACCTTTTTAAAAGTTTTCCAGGAGAATTTTCTATGTTTTTGAACTATTGTTGAAATTTGAAGAGGCTAATGTTGCAAAATCGAAACATAAGTGAAAAAATAGTGGAAGGATAGAAACATTGGTACATGTCTGTCAAATAAAACAGACAATAACAGCAGACTATTAAGAACATACAGTCGAGTCGATGAGATCTGACTGTGATACATGCATTTTCGTACTAAAAACGGTATAGTAATAAATATTTATCTTGTTCTATTATCATCCTGAGATGACTGGAACAGAATGAAATGAAAGATGGAACGTGTGACTAAACCTCCAATATAGAGGGATAAGTCACAGTCAGCTCTCAGCAGCTCGACTATATGGAACAAGAAAATATAAGGAAGAACTGGATAATCTTGGATTTAGGTAGTATGAGGAGGAGCAGAATATAGGGGTATAAATATCACAACTAAAACCAACTCATTTGGTACTTATTCTAATTTTATTAGCTATTATAAATGAAATAATTAAAAACAACATACCAAGATATAAAAAAAAAGATTAAAAAGTTTTAAAGGCACAGTAAGGTTTCCAAGCATGAACACAGTAGTTTTGTAGGAATGACATAGAATCACTGAGGTATGTTTTTATCTACAAAATACCAATATCCGGAATATAACGATTACTACATTTAATGACAAAGATGAAGCGCCTCATGTGGTCTATGATGAGAAAAAGTTTGAAGAGGGGTCTGAGGTCCCCTCTTTACATCCCATGGCGGTAGGTAAGTTATTTTTTAAACGCTATAATGTTGCTACATCTAGAAGGGGCAAAAATAGGGTAGGCCTTAGCTTCCCGAATAGCGAGGAGGCAAACGACTTTCTCAAGAACACCAAACTATTAACAGATAACGGATGGAGAGCATTCATTCCTAATTATTTAATTCTGTCTAGGGACATTTTGAAATCATGGATAATATGAATCAATCAAAAAACATATTTGAAGTTATATATATTCATAGGTTGTCTAGGAGGGTTGTTGTGAAACCTGATGGTTCTACTGAATTTGTACGTACGCACTGGGTAATTGTAGATTTCCTTGCGGATAAGCTACTATCAACTTTATATTTATTTTGTACTTCATTAACCCTTGATGAGTATTTTTATCCAGTCATTCATTTCAGATGCTTACGGTATGGACATAGTCAAAATGTATGTAAGGGTTCTGAAAGATGTTCAAAGTGTGGTGAGACTAATCATTCACAAACGAACTACAAAGTAAACAAAATTGCTTGCTTTCACTGTTCTGGTAGTCATTTATGTAGTAAAGTATGGTTTACATATGATTACTCCTAGAGATTCCATACTGTCTGCTCCACAGTGAAGAGGATGTAGATAACTACATGATCTTGTAGATCTGGTAGGTTTGGCAAAAGGTATGGTTTACATGTGATTACTTCTGGAAACTTTATCAACATAATTAATCACCTGAAAGCAGTACATTCTACCTAATATACTTGATTATATTTTTGGTTTTATATAATTGCTATTTTAAAACTTACACAGATACACTTAATTAGTAGCAGTAGTGTTTGTCCATTAACAAAGAGGACCTTCCATCATGTTTTTTTGTGTATTTATGTTTCTATACACTTAATTATGAATTTGAATATTTTTTTGTCAATGAAACAGATATAAAAACTAAGGAGAAAGTGATTACAAGTTATTTTATAAATAGATATAAAGATGTAACATTTATGTTAATGTTAAGCACATGTTTATTCTGTTTGTGTGTTGAATAAAGAGTCGTTAATAATATGCTAAATAATTGGCATTTTATAAACCAATTAATAACAATAATTCATTTTTTTATTCAACAGTAGTACTGAGCAATTATATCGTTGACAACATGTAATCGAATGAATGTCAGCGTTAATAATAAGCACGCGAATGTGACTTTTTCACTAGAAATAAATTACAAGCGGGGTATAATTAACAAAGCACTTTTCCCACCCAATAAAAACCAAATTACTAATTTACCGAATGCAATTAATCAACAACGCGAACTGCGCGTGCACAATGTGTATTAATTGAATAGAAGATAAGCGGCCCAGAAAAATGATAAATGCCGGCACGTTAATTGTACCTGTCTGCTTACATATTTTTTTTATGGACCGGTATACACATTTTTTTTCTTTTTGGTTGACGTCGTCGATTGAAAACGCGAAAAATCAAATCGAGTTGCCTTCACGTGTGGTTTGCATGATAACGGCGGGAATGTGGATATAATCTG
This sequence comes from Ontholestes murinus, assembly GCA_963969525.1. Lineage (NCBI taxonomy): Eukaryota > Metazoa > Arthropoda > Insecta > Coleoptera > Staphylinidae > Ontholestes > Ontholestes murinus. The sequence goes on along the minus strand of OZ018397.1, from coordinate 43,844,518 downwards.
AGTCATTTTCTAGCTACACCTATACAAGAAACCTGATTTATATTATTATCGATATGTGGACTAAATGGACGAGTGAATAATAAAACGAGCGACAGAGAGATAGTTTTAAATACGCACGTAATAATTATTCTAGTTTTTTTTTTACTGAGTCTACTTCATACATAAAATTTAACGAATAAATAACTTTTAATCAATACCGAAGAGATACATTTAAATAATATAAGCAAGAAATATTTTTTTTTCATTAATTTCACTTCATAAACTTGTATTAGATACAAGAAAAATAATTGACTTTTAGTTAATATTAAGTTGATTATAAATTAATATTAAAAAAAACTTCAATTGAAAACTTTTTATTTGTATAAAATCTTGGAATGATTATTTTATTTAATACATGTTATTAATAATTAATTCATGTATTAAAAAATATATATTATTTAAAGACTATGCATTAAAAATCTTAGTAGTAGTAGTCGTGTTTGGCTATCGACCACGTGGTTCTTCCGCCGTGTGATTTGTGTATTTTTTGTCTGTAAATGAGCTTGTTACTTTAAAGGATCGCCCCCGTCACTCTAAAGCGCTATTAATTGTATCCCAATGGTAAATGGTACCGGTTACCCATCCAACTACTTAAAAATCTTATTTTAACGAGATTTTGTAAATCGTGGGTGAAAAATAGAGATTTTTTTTAACTTGTAGTGAGTTACGTGAACATGACAATAACTTGATTAAAACTCTTAGGAACCGTTCTTCACTATTTTATTTGCATCAAATCATTGATAATGATCAGTTTCTGTCTGAAATGTACATCTGATTACAAATAAAATAGTGAAGAAAGGTTTTATAGTGTTTGAATCAATTTGTAATATATTAATATATGCAACCCAATTAACACTTTAAATAGAGAAAGAAGTATAAATGGTTAATTAATGAAAGTACTGAATATATTAAGCCTTAATAAAAAATGTAAGAATTAATTTAGTTTACTATACGTCACATTAAATAAAAAAATAACCATTTAATTATTATAAATCGTTAAAGGAAACCCGTGTCAAAACTCAATTGGAAATTCAAATGCTTCCAATTAACAATATCTCATAAATATGTATCAAGTCACATGCAACAATGCTTTCTTCGAGTAATATTAATATTTCCATTCTTGTAATACTTTTTGCAGAACGCAAATGTCACTGCTAACAAATTAGTCTTGGTTTTCAATTGGTTCCACTTTTTTTTCTATTCCCACAGTCCCGCTCTTGTTATGCAAATAAACCTTGTTTAGTTAATAGCTTATCTGGTTCCACATTTGAATTGATTTTTAATTGGATGATATGTATATATCGGTATTAATTAAAGAAACATTTGCTGCATTGTGATTTACCTGGAAGGTTATTTAATTTTTTTGTTCGGCAATACGTGGAATATTGTAAATTGTTTCCGCTGGATTGAAATTTTGTTTTCTGGTATTTGTTGCAATTAATTAGCATAAATCCAAGGCGTAGTTTACTTGCATCATTCGAATTATTGGGATTTATTGGTTTTTATGTTTGTTAATTTATAGCTAACGTTTATTTATTTTATGTAATGTCATTTATAATACATATTATAATTTGATAAATATATATTATAAAATTTTTGTAAACGTTACACGATAAAATTACACGCTTTTAACAAATATGTTTAGATTTTTTTTTTGTAAGATGAGACGAAATCCTGCATGGATACCTTTATAGTAGGGTAGTTACCGACTAAAACCTCTCATCCGCGATCACTGTTGTTTGAATAGTCCAGGACCAAAGATCTTTTCTAGTCAGGTCTCAAACGAATTGATCGCTAAGAATTAAATATGTTTAGAAATTAAATTTACAAAAAAATATGTGATGAATATGAAGTTGCCTATATTACAATTTTATTAGTTAAATCGTAATGTTTATAAAATATGAGTTTAATCTAAATATAACATAATTTTCTTAACAACAATTTTAACCATAAAATTTTATTATTTATTAAAAATTAAATTCGGGTAATATAAACTTTGTATTTATGTCTCTATAATAGGAATTTGTATCAACCTTCGATAGCTCAGTTGGTAGAGCGGTGGACTGTAGAGGCAAATTGTAACAGACATCCATAGGTCACTGGTTCAAATCCGGTTCGAAGGAATATTTTTTGTTTTTTAATAGTAAGAATTACTTTCTTTAAAGATTATAAAGTACTATAATTTTATATTACTAAAATCATTAAAATCTTTTTGAATAGAAAATTTACCTTATAACTGAAAATTAAACTGTTTTGTTTCTACCTGAAATGCATAAAAATTTAAATACGTTTCTAATTCTCATCATTTAAAGCAATACTATTCAAGGTAATAAAACGATTATTCAAGTTCATCATTAAAGGTCATATATGGATTATTTAAGATCAATTAAGATCATCTGATTACCGTTCAAGGCTATCCAATGATAATTCATTTGATAAACGTATTTTTTTTCGTTGTTATTAATTGTCTGTTGTATTTATCTTATTTCGTTTTCCTTTGTTTTTCTTCAATATTGTAACATTTGTATTGTGCTTTCTATTTTTTATCCTATCATTAGGTTTTCTTTCTTTTAATTTACCAGTTTTCTCTTTTCTTCCGTTTTCTTCTAAAATTTGTTGGATTTTTTTTCTTTTACTTTTATTTTTCTTTGGCTTTATATTTGCTAGCTCATATCTATAATCAATCATCTTCTAATGTTATTTTCTGCCACTTGTCTTGTAATATTTTATCCTCTGTTTTGTTTTTTAACCCGTTATTAGTGTTTTTTCTATTATTTGAATTATATCTCATTTATTTATTTATTCTTGTTTTCTTCCATCTGGCATCTATCCTTTTCCATGTGTTTACTGTTCTGTGGTTGTATTCTTCTTTTTTATTTGTTTTTTGCTGTTTTGAATTGCGTCTTCTTATATTTGCTGTCCTTTGTCGATAATTATCTTCCAAAATTGGTTTCTATTATTTATTATAGTTTTTTAAGTCCTTCCCATTTTCTATTTTTTACTTTTTATCTTGGATGCTTCTATATTTTGTCTATTGAATAATATATTTTTTCCTTTCTATTTTGTATATTTTTTATCTTCTCACATCTGTTTTGTGCTAGCTGTCTTTTAGAGTAAGCAGAGACGTATACGCTAGGATAAGAATACAATTATTAGGATTGGTCAAGAGTACCTTAGGACAAGGTACACTGTTGGGATAGGTCAAGAGTACGCTAGGGCAAGAAATGGTCTATTGTCCTAGGTCAAGAATACGTTAGAGCACATACACACCACATACACATACACACACATCACACACACACAAACACATAAAGACTCTGAAGGACGCTATCTGACACCCTATCCCTCGTAATGTCTGACGGCGGTTCCGCGGGGTGGTAGGGCGACATGGGGAGGTAGTTTTTAGTGGGTATACCTGGGAAGTCCCATACTCCGTCTATAAAAGATTTTCCACCTCTCCGCTACACAAAAAAAGGTCACGGTTTCGCTAGGACCAAAATAAAGCTATTGGGATAGGTTAAGAGTAAGTTAGGACAAGAAATAAACTATTGGAATAGGTCAAGAGTATGTTAGGGCAATGAATAAATATTCGGAATAGGTCAAGAATACGCTACTACAGGGAATATACTATTATGATCGGTTAAGGGTATTCTAGGGCAGGGCATGAACTGTTAGGATTGGTCGTTGGTATTCTAGGAGCAAAAATAAGTTGTTGGGATAAAAAATAAGGCCGTAAATCAATTATTCAAGGTTATTTATTGCAAATCATTTGAAGTAATCTATCGATCATTCAAGATCAATTGAGGTCATCAGATTATCCTTCAAAGATACTTCTTGTCTTTTGTTTTCTATCCTTTAAATTATATCTTATTTATGTTTCCTTCGATTTTATTTTTTATTTTATTTTATTTATTTATCTTTGGTCTTCTTTCTTAAATAATACACATAAAAAAAATATTTAAAAAACAAATTCTCTTATTTAGTTTTTCTCTTGTGTTTTCTAACAACTGGCTTTCTGTTGAATTTTTCTACTTTATTTTTATTTATTTTATCTTCTTCTTTAGTTTTAAAGTTTCTGTCTCATGTCTCTAATTATGTTCTAATTGTTGTTATATATTATTTCATTTTTCAATCTTCTTCTGTGTTTTTTTTGCCTTTATATTTTTCTACTCCTGTCTCGAATTATCTTTTGATTTCTGATTTTAGTCAGTCAGATTTGAACATATTGTCATCTGTTTGTTTTTAATTTGAATTGTGTCATCAGTTTTTTGCCTTCTATCCATCTTATAATATCTAACGGTCTAGTTGATCTATTCTGCTGGATTTTTCTACTTTATTTTTTTATATTATCTTCTTCCTTGGTTTTATATTTACTGTCTCATGACTATAATTATCTTCTTATTGTTGTTGTCTTCCATATGTCTTTCAACATCCTCTCTTCTATTTATCTTTAATTTTAATTCTGTCATCAGTCTTCTGCTTTTTATCTTTTAAATTATCTAATTTCTTCTTTCACACTTTCTCTGCTACTATAATACTATATTCTTATATATTTTTCCCCTTTGCTCTTATTTTTTATCTTCTTACATCTGTCTTCTTTTGCTGCCTATTACAGTATGCCAGAACAGGGAAGAATCTGACACTACAACAATAAAATTATTAGGATAGGTCAAGAGTACGCTAGGATAAGGAATACATTCTTGGAATGGGTCAAGAGTACGCTAGGTCAAGAAATAAATTATTGGTCTAGGTCAAGACTACGCTAGAGCAGAGTACAAACCATCGTTATAATAAAACTATCTTCTTATATATGTCTTTTGATAGCTGCCTATTAGAGTAGGCTAGGGTAGGGCAAAAGCTGATGGGATCGATCATGGTGACACTAGAACAAGAATAAAATTATTAGGATAGGTCAAGAGTACGATAGGACAAGGAATATAATATTGAGATGGGTCGAGGCTATAACAAGAAATGAACTATTAGTCTTGGTCAAGGCTGCGGCAGAGCAGATATGCTATAACAATAAAAAAACTCTTTTCTCACATCTGTCTTTTGCTAGCTATCTACTAGACTACGCTAGAGGAGGGCAAACATTAATAGGATTGGTTATGGTGACATAATTGACATGAATAAACTTATTAGGATAGATCAAGAGTAAGCTATTGAGGTGAAGGAAGAGTACGCTAGGACAAGAAATAATAATATTCGTCTAGATTAAGAGTATTCTAAGGCAGAGCATAAATTGTTGGGTTGTGTCACGAGTATACTATAACAAAAATAAAGCTATTGGATAAGGATAATGAATAAACTATTGAGATAATTACGCTTGGACACGGGACAAACTGTTAGGTACGCTATGCAAGGAATACATTATCGAAATAGGTCAAGAATATGCTAGGGCAGGGCATAAACTGTTAGGATATATTACATGTACTCTAGGATAATTACAAAGTTCTTGGGATAAAACTACTTAATGATCTTTCAACGATAATTTAAGGTCATTAAATGAATATTTATCATTATTTATGGATCACCCTACGTTTATGCATTCAGGGTCATCCAAAAGTTATCAAAGGTCATTGATAGATCCAAAGATTTATTTTATATCTAATTAATAATGATTTATTTGACATAATTTAATATGAAACCTATTTAAATGTGCTACAATGATTGTTCTCTTTTCTAGAAAGGTATTGTATCATCAAAAAAAAGAAACAATTTGGATTTGTGCCTGGCTGGAGCGTAGTGTAAACACCCACAGCCAATTTACACCTATAGGATTCATTGACATCCTATCGGCAATAATTGTTGAGAAATCTCTAATAATTTGAGTTTGATCTAAAATTTTGTGGGTAATCCTCTTTGTCACCACTTGTTTAGTTTGAAACTTTCTTCTCTCCGGCAACAACTTATTAAAGATTGAATTCAATTGCTCTTTAAATGTAGGAGTTAAATGCAAACTGTCGAAAGCATACTTTTTCAAAACCATGTTTTCTCCACAGATAGTCCTTCTGATTTTTAACCCTGCAAAACTAACTTATATATTATTAAGCTGTCTTACTTGGTGGCTCTGGCTCGCTTGGCACTATCGTGTATAGCCAGATATGACAGATATGATTTAGTTTTCATCAGTGAATTATTTCCTAAATACAATGTTTTTGATGATCTCCATGTTATATCCAAAATTGCCCCCATTCCAGTTTCTCAAAAAGGGTTTATCACAGTCTTAAAGATATACACTTCATTTATGCTGTCTTAATTTTCTTGATGTCTCAAACTGCAACGTTTGTTTACCAATTGCAACCACGGAATTCTCAATGGTGACTTGTTGAACTGTGGAAGGTCATCACCTTGTAAAAGAGGTTTATTCTCTAGCAAGTCTTCACCCATTTTAAGTACAAAAACTATGTAGCCATGTCTTTTTTTGGGAATGCAACAACAGTCTCTTGTTTAAAAGTCTTCTACCCATTAATAAGGCCATTGTAAGTGAAAAAACTGAACAATGTAAAAGAATATACTCCTGTTTCATTTTTACTATATTTTATATGGTTTAGCTATTCGAGGTGACCTTCCTTTAATAAACGCATTTTTGTACACTGAAATTTTATAAACAATTTCTTGCGGTTTGAGATAAGCCTCTAACTATTCGTAGGCGATATTCTCTCTACCTTCCTTAAACGCCTTGTGTCATCTCGCGAATACCTTGAAATGTAGTCATCCTTGAAGGCCTTTTGAAGTATCTGGAATAGTTCGGCTGCATTTTTTTGTACGCAGAACTTGATTGTATATTGCTGCTCAAACGAACGCTCTATCGCGTCGAAAAATATACTTTACGCGAAGGCACATCTTTCCATTTAGACTCCTTGTAGTAAACTGATTACTGAATGTATTGGAAGAGTAGACCCTTCACCCCATTTCCCTATCCTTTCCTTACCCCGCCGCTATGAATAATCGCGTCACAATAAAATAATGTACATTACATTCATAATAGACCCTGTATATTTATTATTTATCTTATTTAACAAGGTCAAGAATTCATAAAATCTAATGGTATTTAGTATCACCACTGCAATTTAGTTGACAGTAATGATTAAATTTCCTGCGACAATTGCGTATTTTTAATCCAGCAGTTAACATCTCATTATGCAAATTATAAATTGAAATAAAACGCGCTAACCAACTCCAATGAATATATAATGAAATTTCGAATGATTCATGATGGCTATTTATTAGCTGTCGTTGGCGCCCTTGTTCAAGAGTCAAATTAATGACTATTTATATTAAAAATGTTAACCCAATCAATTTAAATTACTTTAAATTTGAGTAATTAAAAAATATGTATTTAATAATATTTAAAGTATAAGAAAATGTATATCTTAAGTACAAAAATATATATTTGTTTGTTCTTATTAGAAATTAAATGCTATTTATGTAAAAATATAGCATTAATTTTTTTTACTGATTTTAGTTAGAGTAATGTAAACATCATGGTTACGGAATGTTGGTAATATCCATCACGGATAAATTTCTGCAAGTCTCGTCACCGTGGTTGATCGGACGTCCTTGAAGGCAATTTTTATTTGACAAACGAGCGAAATAAAATAGTCGATATTAAGGCGGAATTTTAAGCAATATATACACATATACACATCTTAATGTCAAGGTCGAGCGATTGTCCTGCAGTTTCTCAACCGGTTGCCTCAAACTTACCCTGTTGCACATACACCAAAATTTATTGTGGATGTAACATTTTATTAATTGTACGCATACAATTATTTTTCATTGTTTAATGCTTCCCGTTCGGCTCGCAACGACTTGCGATTTTTGTTGTAAGAGGAAATTGTTGTTAATGGTTAATAAACATGTGATAATATAGGTATACATATATTTCATTCTTTATGTTTACTTTATTCAAATTTACTTCAGTTAAAAATAAGGTTGCCATAAACATAATCGATAGTATAATATAAAGTTTGTGTTGAATGAGATTCTAAGAAAAAGTACTCTAAAATCTAATCTTAAAAATTACGGCGTGAGAAAATATGAAAAAGAAATTAATTTACCCCCCAAAAATATTGTAACAATTAAGTTTATAAACATTTGAGACAAGTGTTTCGATCAATTGATCTCATCAAAATTTTTTAATCTAAGAACTTAATCAATTATATAAATAGATTGATAAATTAATTTTTTCTTTGCTTAATATTTTGGTTCATTATTTGCATTATTGATTTCGATAATCAACCAATGATTTATGCATATCTTATGCAAATGTCGCGATATTATTTTCTGGAATATTTTCATCGGCATAATGGCACAATAGTCGATGGCGCCATTTGATCGGCATTAAATAAAACACGTCCCACGCATACCAAATGATTTAGAGGCAAATCTTGATATATGGTACTGCATTAAACATAAGCTTTGCCGGTAAACAGAACATAACGAGAACATTCGATCGGATGTTTCGCTGCGATAATTATCTCTAAGAATTAAAAAGAGAGCAATTAACCGCATACCTGCTGAATTACTACATTTTTAGGCCGTTATTAGCAGAGCTTGTAAATATTTGGGCTGTCAATGTAGGTAGGCAATTACCAATTTAAAGAATATAACGGATCGACATTTATGGCTGAATGTCGAATGCACGCTGGATGCCACTTTTTTTTTCTCCTCTGTGTCCAAAGGTTAGCGAACTCTGAAATGTGCATCTCTTCCTGGTGCATCCAGCGGTCATTGTCAGGGTTGTTTGCGACTGTTCTCATTTCGAGATTTATATCGAATATGTGCGTTGTGTAGGTTGTTATCTGTTTTTCAAATATTTTCCAACAATTTGTTCCGATCTTCCTGATAAACTAGCTTATTTTCCTGAAATATATTTTCTTGAAGTAGCACAGATAATTTTATCTTTTGAAAAAAATATTAAGACCTTGAATAAATACTCTTTGATAATCTTAAATAACCTTAAATATCCTTTGGATTACTTCAAATTATCATAGAATTGTTTTGAATTATTTTTTGTTTTGAATTATTTTTAATCAACGATCTTTAATGATTAACGGATGACTTCAAATAATAAAAAAAATAATACAAAAGTTTTAGAATGTAGCAATTTCATTAATGGATAAGATTAATAAAGCTGGCCATAGAATTGACCCTTGTAGAACAGTTATTGTGTTTCAAAGAGTTTTCGATTTTTTTCCATCGGAAATTTTTGTATCCGTAATTTCTGTCACAGTGTTGCAAAACAATTATAGTGAGTTAAATAAAAATTTGAAAATCAAACACTTTTTATTAAATAAGTAAAGAGTATATTACATTACAAATAAATAAAACTCGAAATTAATGAATTTAAAATAATGTCAAAGAAGTGAAAATTGTATTCACTAATTTAAACGATTGCAATAATTGAATAACGTGTAGAATCGACTTGAAATCTTGTAAATATATACATAATTGATAAAGCTTTAAATTTTTGCAAAAAAGTTAACGTATTACAGTGGAAAAATAAATGAAAGCACACGAAAACTAAAGTTTCATGGAATTAAAAATTGTTATAAAAATTTAAATTCTTATAACAGTTAAACAACACGGGGAATCGACTTGAAGTTTTTTTAATTCATTAATAATTGATTTAGTGTTAAAATTCTATAAAACAATTGATGTATTATAGCACAAAAGGCATAAAAACACGAAATTTAAGAAATTATTCAAATAATTGTAACTATTGAAAAACACGCGGAATTGTCAACTTTTAACAAAATTGATTAGGCTTTAAGATTTCATAAAAAACAATTGACACATCACAATGGAAAAACAAAATAAAATTTAAGTTTAAAGAAATGAAAATTGTTTAAACGATTTAATATAATACAGAGTCTATTATAAAAGTATTGCGCATAGTATAGTTTTATTGTCATAACGCAATGAGTTTTACAGTTCCCCTTTTCAATATATAAAAGCCATTTTTGGCAGATTAAATGATGAAAATCATTAAACAGAACGTCAGTGACAACAGTCTCAGCGAAACTAAATTGGGTTAGAGTGGAAGATCATCTAAGCGTGAACCCAAGCCTTTCCATGTGCGTTCAAAATTGTTCTGAATATTTATTGTTGTTATGTTTTATTTAGGAAGCATATAAGTATATTGGATAAATAAATACTACTACTACTACTACTATTCATCGCGGTGGGGTAAAATAGGTAGGAAAACCTAGTGCAGGATTCCCTGGGCGCCTTGGAAAAAATGCAACCGAAACATGCTAGATGCTTTAATAGGCCATCAAGGTCACAGTCCAGGAGATGACATAATCCGTTTGAGGTAGGCTGGGAGGAGATCGCTGATGAAATCCGTTCAATAGTATAGTAGTCGGGGTATTCTGAAAAATTTTAAGCATGTGTACCGTTACAATCATTAAATAAATGTTTCCCAGAAAATGCGCATTTATTTATAATGGACCTTGCATTACAATTGGAAGTAATATTGGCTGAAACTAACATAAATTATATTATTGGTATTTCTCCAAATGTACGCATAAATAAACACAATCTAACCTTATCTAACTTAACTTCAACCTATAGTTAGAAGAAGAGGCAAGATTATCGTAGGTTAGATTCTTCTTCTCTTTTCAATTCTGTATCTAAAGTAAACTAATCTAAACTATCTTTAACCTATAATATATAACTTAGCTTAAACCTGCAATTTCAAGGAGACATATAGCATAGGTTAGATTCTTGTCACATTTCCAATTCTATACCCAAAATATATTAAAGTAAATTTACCTCATCTATGTTAAACCTACAATTAGGTAAAACGTTGTTAGATTAACTTCAGTGAAATGTTATTTCTCCTTCCAGTACTATCTAAGCCAATCTAATTTAACCCAACATGGAATTATTTATTTATTTATTTATTAATCTTTGGTCTCCTTTCCCAAAAAATACAAATATTACAAATCAACACATTAAGAAAAAAGTATTTTAAATTTTCGGTGAAAGAAGCACGAGCGGAATTTACAATTCTAAATAATTAGAGAAAAATTAATTGAGGTTAGCTTAAATAAGATGCTTCTATTTTTCTAATTGTCTAATTCTTTCTTAATGAAAACTAATCAAAACTTATCTAACTTGATCCTTGAACTTAAGATAGATTTTTTTTCTCCTTCTAATAGACACTAATCTAAACTCACGTAATACTACGATTATTACAATTACCTCACTAGATGCAGGAGGAAGGGTGGGAAGCTCTTCGTCCTAGAAGAGGCACTGAGGGAGGGAAAGCAAAACCTGAGAACAGCCAACAAGAAAAGCAAGTGAGCGAAATGAAGGGAATTCCAGGAAGATACTTGGAGGAGGCTAACATCGACTCATTAGTGCTCGGGAGTATCTCGGCGGTTGTCCGAAGTAGAGGAAAGAAGAGCTGGCCATTAGAAAAGAAAGCGCTGCTGTCATGCGCGCTGTTTCTATCGAGCCTCAGATACTTCACTCTGGTGGCTAATGCTACGTCCTGACCCAACAGCAGGATTCCGTGCTATGTCTTTCTGCCCTCTTCCTGAAAAGCGACGTGGTCTGGTCGCGTGAGCAACCACAGTTTCTTTGACCATTAAAAACTAATCTAAATCTACCAAACTCTGTACGTAAAGAATTAGATAAGTAGTAAGTAGGTACGTTTTCTTCATCTAAATCGCATTTTAGTATAATCTTACGTGATATAATATTACAGGTACAAGTAACATTAATTGAAATTGACCTTAATTAGATTTCTGTTAACTTAACTTTAACCTATAGTTATCATGGGTTAGATTCTTCTTCTATTTCCAATTGTTCATCCAAAAAGCACTATCTATATTTATCTAAACTATCACAAGTCTACAATTAGGTAAAATGTTGGTAGAATGAGATTAAGATTGTAATAATTGAATAATACACTAAATCTTAAATTTTCTTAGAATTGATTAAACTTTGAAATTTCATGCAAATAATTGACGTATATCTCTAGAAAAATAAATGAAAACACGCGAAATTTGGTATAAAATAAAAAAAAATACAACCACTTCAACCTTTGTAACAATTGAACAACGTAAGGAATCATCTTGAAATTTTATAACTTTACTAGAAATTGCTTTACCTTCAAAATAACATATAAACAATTGGCGTATAATGGCGAAAAAATAAATTAAATTTGAGTTTGAGTTTTCAACTTTTACAACGATTTTAACATTTGAACAGCGTGTCGAGTTGAGTCGAAATTTTATAAATTTATTCCGATTTGATTAGGCTTTAAAATTCCACAAAAACCATTAACGTACTGCAGTGGGAAAACAAATGAAAACACGTGAATTTTTAGTTTTAATAAATAAAACATGTTTTCAGCGTTTAAAAAGAATTGAGCAACGCGTGGAAGCAACTTGATATATTATAAATATACTCATAATTAAAAATAAAAAAAGAATGTAAATTTTAAAGAAATGAAACTAATGAAGAAGGAGACACTATGATTTTGTTTTGCCATTTTATTGTAAATGAAACTTGTTTGAACGATTTAAAACGATTGTAATAATTGAAAAACTTGTACAATCGACTTGAAGTTATCTAAATTTATTGAGAATTTTATATTTTACTGACTTTATGCCACCTCTAGCTGCCCCGCGCTCCGCTCCTGCGTTCGATGCCGTTGCCGCCCCAATAAACGTAAAATTATAAACGAGTTCTAGCTCAAGCCTCGTACTCCTCGTCGGCGTTCGATGTACCTGACTGCAATAATAGCACCGTCTTGGTTCGCCCTGTGCCAGAATACCCTGGATGTCAGCCTACCCCTGGCCGGACCAGATGTCGCAGCCCGTTAGGATGCCACCAGCCATCTAGGGAGGCCGAGATAAGGCGTGGGACAACCGAATCCTCTCACACCTTAATTTCGGGAGGATCTCCACATAAAACAGAAGCCAGTGTTGCTCATGCACCACGACCTCAGAAAGTTCTACAGCGTCCTCGGAAGCAGTGCTGCCTATCAGTAATTTGAATCCGGTGTAGGACGTCAGAATCCCCCTGCACCTTAATCTCGGAAGATCCACACATTTCCATTAAACTGCTCCAGAAGTTTTGGTATTTTGGTATCGAAGAGCACGCTATAAAAGGCAGGCCCAGATCGACGCTCTTTATTAGTCGTCTGCCTTCAGTAGCGACGGTCAGCCTGGATGGCTCTGCCTAGTCAAGACTTGCCCTTGTATTTAACTTGTGTTTTTTGTTTAGTTTAGATTTTTGCTTTGTTTCTTTCATTTTTCATATCCCCAGCTAGCCGGTGTTCATGTACGGAATCGAGGAGTGAAAGGTTAGAGCTGTCCAGGCCGCGGCTCCCGCTCCATGTCAACAGCACCACGTTAACACTGTCTTCTAAAACACATCCCAGCTAACCTAATCTCATTCCTTCCCTGAATATTTCGTTCTTGTATCGCTGTTGAATATTTCCCCACTCTCTGAAGAGCCGTTAATATCCACAAGGGTAGCAAGGACCCCATGTACACCATGAGCAAACTTTTAGAACGTATTATCCTCTCCTAACTCCTCGATTGCTTCGAACGCCACATCTCTAATCACTAAAATGGTTTCTAGTCTAGTCTATACACGACACAATATTTTCTACCAGAGTAAACACCGCCAATAGCGGCCATTTCACTGTTGCTGCCTACTTTGACATTCAGAAAGCCTTTGACACTGTCTGGCATGAAGGACTAATCCTAAAATCTACATGAACACCCGAATAATTAAATCCTTTCTCTAGAATCGTTCTCTATATCTGCGAATGTTTCTCCATTGACCCTCCTTTTTGGTGTCCCCCGAGGATTCGTGCTATCACCGCCGTTTTACTTTTTCTTTACTTACGATGTTACCCTCCATATATTCTCTATCATTCAGACTTACGCCGATGAAACTGCTCTTCCACAGAAGCCTCCGCTTCAATTCAATTCAAAGTCTCTACAGCTCCGATTCGAGCCCTGACCTCCCTTAATTTATTCCTCCATTCTGTACGATCCATTGCCACTTTTTGCCAACCTCTTAGTTTTAGGACTTTTGGCGCGCCTTCTTTGACAGCATCCTCCCAACGCTTTCTTGGCATTCCAATTGACCTTTTTGCTTTCGTCTTGCCTTTGCCCACTCTTCGTGGCATCCTGTCTTTTGTCATTCTTAGCAGCTGCCCATTGAAGTCTCTGAAGCTTCACAATTAGTGATTCAGAGTATTCTTCGAAGAAGCTCATGATTTTGTTGGATTCTGTACTCATTGTTCTTTTTAATTGGGCTCAGATTGCGTCGTCCGATCTTTCTTTTGAGTGTGTCGATTTTAATCTAGTTGTTTTGTGTCCACTTTCATGTTTCACTACTGTAAGTGAGGATAGGACTTAAGATGGATTTATTACCTTTAATTTCGTATTGCGGTGAATACGCTTTGTTTGCCTTTCGCCTTTGAAATCTTCAAAAAGACGTCAACTCCTTTACTGAATTTGCCCACTCCCATAAACAAATCTCTAATACATATCAGAAATCATATCCCCCCCTTTACTCAACGCCTACTGACTCTCCTGACATCTTCCAACCAGCACTAACAAAATCCAGCACGTCACCATACCTCAAGAACCCACACTCACCGCCGGATCCACATCACATCCACAATCTTCAAGCCAAGAAGCCAACCATTCGTCTATAACAAAAATAAATCATGGTGCCAGGTCATCACCGGGAGCCACTCATCATTTTTTCTTTCGTCCTGTAAGACTCCATTTAATCCGCAATAAAAGCGCATTGGTAACTCTTTATTTTCAAGAGCTTGTGGAAAAATAAACGTATTTTTTATTGTAGACCTTCCAGGCACACATCTCTTAATTTTTTGATAACATAATACCTTTCTAGAAAAGAGAATAATCTTTGTAGCACAGCAAATTCAAAAATTATTGGTATCGTATTATCTTGAATTACATTTATAATAAATATTCATCGAATGATCTTAAATAAATTTAAATTGTTGTTGAATTAGTAGTTTTATCCTAATCAATTACATTGCTTATTTTAACATACCCTTAATCTAACCTAACATTTTATGTCCTGCTCTTGTGTATCCTAATAATTTATTTCTTGCCTCGGCGCACTCTTGACCTAACCCCATAGTGTATTCCTTGTCTTAGCGTACTCTTCACCTATCCCAATAGTATATTTCTAGTCCTAGGACACGCTTGACCTACAAAAGAACATCCCAAAATAAACCAAAGATTTTAATTAAATAGAAAACACTGTTTTTAGTGTTTAGATTGTCTCCTGATGTGTACACTATTTTTTGTCAAAAATTTTCATGTCCATTCTGCATAATTGTGTTTGTGTTTCATGGACGCAGCGTTTAATTTCCTTCTATGATGCAGTAGAGGTTATGGAATTATTGACATAAACCTTTAACTTCAAATAATCCCATAAAAAATCATACGATCTATTGGACCAGTTCTGATCGTCGAAATGAGAGGAAATGTTTCTTGTAGTAATTGATTTCTTTCACGGGCTGTATGCATATGGCACCGTCATATTGTCCACATCAATATTATCCAATTTCGGCAGAAAGAACTGTGTCATCGTATCCCGATATCGAGTACCAGTAACAGTAACTGCTTGACCATCCTCATATG
This sequence comes from Ontholestes murinus, assembly GCA_963969525.1. Classification (NCBI taxonomy): domain Eukaryota; kingdom Metazoa; phylum Arthropoda; class Insecta; order Coleoptera; family Staphylinidae; genus Ontholestes; species Ontholestes murinus. The sequence continues at coordinate 43,828,817 of OZ018397.1, read as the reverse complement.
GCCCAGTGATGCCTTCAGTCCAAAATCCCCACCAAAAATTAACACATTACCCTAAACACGGTAATTTTGACAATTAACAAAGTCATTAAGGTGATAATACACACAACAAAACAGGAAGAGAAATATATGACAGGAACAGAAGAGGAAGAAGAAAATTGGAGAAAAAGAAATCCAAGAAGAACAACAAAAAAAGGAATGCTGAAAATAAAATTTTAAGACGGTAAAGAAAGGAAAATATATGCACAAATAATGCAAGAGATAAAGAGGAGAGTGAACCCAAATAAAATACGGGTGAATATTAGAAAAGCAATGGAAATGGAATGCCTAGGAGGCAGAATTAAACTAATAATACACAGCAAGCAAGAAGCGAAAAAACTGAAAGAATAAATATAAAAGGAAGAAAAGAGAAACTTTGAGCTGGGAATAAAAGAGCTAGAAAATGAGAAAACAGTAATGATAACGAACTGGATGAGGTAATAACTAAAAACGAAATAAAAGAAGACATTGGGTTATTAAATATAGAAATAAATCACTAAATTTTGGGTTGAGTAATGTGAAGTTATATATTATGATGAAACGTAAATAAAATTCCTTACTTCACTTATAATTTTTATTAATACCAAATGTACATTTCTAGTACTATGTACTCATTATCAATGGTTAATAATATTATGGTTAATAATAGAATAAATGGACAAAATAGAAGCAATGGGAGCTAATAAAAAGGAAAAAAAACAGCACAGAAATAAAAGTGACAAAAAGGGAATCAGAAATAATTGCAAAAATGAAGAAAATAGATATCCCTTTCCTATGCTAAAGAGAATAGGGAATAGACTGCAGAAAAGACAAAAGCAAAAATAAGTGCATAATGGAACAGACCGTGGATAGGTGGCAGAGGAGATAGGCAACGGATGATAGAAGAAATAAATGGATGCACAGATTGATGCCAAATCTGTGAGTGCGGTCTTTTAGGGAGTAAGGGAAAATAAGTTATTATTTATTGCAAGCACTAATGGGAACACAGTTGCTTTAATGCCTATTAGGAAAGGATAAAAAAAGGAAGATGACAGATGCCGGTACTGCGGGGTCATCGACATTGCAGGACACACGTTATTTTTGTGCAATACATGGGTTATAATCAGTGAAGAAGTGGAGATCGAGATAATGGTAGGAAACATGGTGGAAGTAATGGCGGGAAGAGTGGAGCTCTACAGAATACATAACCACAGTCCTCAAGAAAAAAGGAAGAAGACGAGCAGAACGAAGAGTAGGAAGCAGACAATCCGCAGCCGAAGTAATGCCGAAGGGTTTTAATTCCGGAGGAAGAATGGAGAAAAAAGGTGGTTTAAGTGGGTTAGAAAGGGATGGAGTTTGTTCCACAGGACCTAGACAGACTGGATGTGAATAAATGCATTTCTACCTCCTATAAAAAAATCCATCAAGGTGAAAATGTGCTTCATCGCTTATTATTATTTTAGCATCTCCTTGTTAATGTTCAATAATCTATTCAACAAACTCTCTTCGTTACTAGGCTTCAGTTGTTGTGTTAACTGAATTTTGTAAGCATGGAGACAGATTTTTTGCGTGAATACTATGCAGAAAGCTTCTTGAAATTTGCAATACTTATCCACAACGCCGAATTGATGTTCTGAGATCTTCAACAAGACTCTTACGTACTGCTTCGATTGTCATTTGAACGGCTTGTTTCTGGACGACCAGTTCAATTCAGTCTCCCTATTTTTTTCAATTAATCTCTTCACAGTTGACGAAGATGAAACACTGTGTTGTATGAAATTTTGGCTGCCTAACTTGAAATATTTTTGAGATATTGTTGAAAACCCGCTGTTGTATCGTGAACCGCACCATTTTTTTAAACCCTAAACTGTCAGCAGTTAAACTGTTTTTCTTTGAGGCTTGCCAACAATTTACTGCACAAATTGCGCCTATTTTGGGACACCCTTTACTTTATTTCTTGTACTAGCATGCCTTTGATCTATCCCAATAGTTTATTTCTTGTCCTAGCGTACTCTTGACCTATCGCAATAGCGTTTTTCTTACCCTAGCGTACCCAAACCGTATCTCAATAATTAATGCCCTATCCTAGCATACTACTACCTATTCTAATTATTTACTCCTTGTATTACCACACTCTATTGCCTATTAAGATTATTTATTTTTTATTCTAGTATACCCAACTGTTTCTTGTCCAAGCGTACCTTTGACCTCTTCCAATAATTAATGCCTTACCCTATCGTACTTTTAACCTTGTTCAATAGTTTATTCCTTACCCTAGTGTATTCTTAACCTATCCCCTTTTATTCGTTTAAAAAAAAGACCTTTATTGGCATCCATAAACTTAGCCATATATACAAATAATAACAATTCAAAACTAAATATTTAATCCCTATTAACTCGTTTATTACATCCTTCTTCTCCTCTCCCTCTCCCACCCTAATGTCATCACAATCTTTACGCCAGCCTCGTCCTCTCGCATCCACTCCTCTATCCGTCTACTCCCATTCATCCATTCCTCCCGTATCTCCTTACACTAATCCGCTAAATGACTTCATGTATCTCTCCCACTCCCACACAGCACACACCTACCATACTCTTCGCTCATCCATATCTTTCTTCCTCTCTCCTCCGAGCCACAACTAGCCCTAGCCATTGCTACCTTCTGCCCTCTGTTTAATGTACAATTTGCTAGGTACCCAGGTATCTTCCCATGTACCTGCCACCTTTTATAAAGAGAGTTGTACCCACTCCTCTTAATACACCCTTGACGCTCCTGCTTTTCCACTTCTTCCCATTTTACCTTCATCCACACTGCCACAGTCACCCCTTTTTCCAACCACTCATTTACCAAATTTTCAGATACTCCTGCTCTTTCATACATTTTCTCCTCTCTATTCTCCAACCATTCTCTCCTACTCCCACACAACGTTCTCCACACTTCTTTGACCAGCCTTCCCCCCCCCCAATCCTATCACTTTCATCTCATACCTAGTCACTCTTTCCATTGCGTCTCCATGCATACACGTTCTGTTCGCTTCCTGAAGCAGAATGTAGCTGGGCGTTGATCTTTCCACCGCCAACATCTGCTTCAGAAATGTCACCTGCTCTCTCTCGATACATTCATATGCTTTCATACCCCATGCCTCCACCCCATACATTAAGATTGGTTTCACACATGCATCCCACAGATTGCACGCCATCTGAAAATTACCCTTCAGCCACTGTCCCCACTTTCCCTTCACCACATACCAAGCTTTCCTCGCCTTCATTTGGAATTCGTTGTATAAAATGTATTAATTGAATGTATCAAAAAATCAATTTTTCTTCACTAATACGAGCGTAAATACTTTTAGTCTGTGTCAATAATCACTTTTAATTAAGATACCCGTACGACCATTAATCATCCCAGCCACGCTCGTTCGACTTCACATTAAGAGCTGGCTTAATTGAAAATAATAAGAGGAGCAGATTTATGGCCGCATTGTAAATCGTGTCGGATGATTTTTTTGCGAATATTAAGTCGCCGCATTATTTTATGCAAATTGCCTACACTGGAACCGCTCGGGTGAGGAGTTGTGTTTGTGTGCTTCCACTTTGTCAATAAATCACTACGATAATCTCTTATTAATTCAAACGATTAAAATCATAAATGCACAGTTTATTCCTGTGTTAAATAAAATTGTTAAAATTGTTATAATAATATAATAATGTTTCGAACTAAATGTAACTACTTTGCACTTATCAATAATTGCCTTTAGTTGATGATAACAATCTATTAAAAGTAGATACTTAGATTTGAAGGATAACAAAGTAATTAGTGGAAACTTTTATATCGTCCATATTCATTAAGAGAGATATCTTCGAATATTATTAATGTAAATAAGAAACAGTAACGGTGCTAGATTCGATTCTTGAGGGACACCATTTGCAGATGCTTATTCATCAAGGTTAAATTTTTTGTTAGTGCCGGAACGAATACTTAAATCTAAAACAATTAGTTCTTCTACTACGTTAACATAATCATTACGGCAACTGTCGTCAATGAATTCATGCGTAAATACGCATTGCGCGTTCATTCCATCTGGATTGCGTAAAACGATTACACAATAATATAGCGGATTGCATATCTAACTGTTGTTATTTAATAATTACACTACATGCATGTGAAATTGATTTGCATGCGGCGAATTCCTGCATTTCACGATATAAATCCGTGCCCAAATTCGGCTCGATGCGTAGAAATGCATTCGCCATGATTATATATTATTATAAATAAGATCCAAGAATATATTATTATTATATAGGTCAAGGTTGGATCGACGTATAATTGAGTTAATAAAAGTGAGATCGTATTTCGGCTTGTTGTTATTCTTTATGATTCTAATGAATAGGATTTGCATAAATTAAGTTTTGATTTGGTTTAAATGTGTGGCGTTTATAATCCATCTCTTTTGCTACCGTTACGCAGATTTGCAATTATAATTTTCGGTAATTTGTTGCCGGTTATGATTTAACGAAGGTAAGTTGGTGCGTATTTACATAATATTTTTATTATATTAAGTTTATAACATAATAAGACCAGAAATCGTTTTATTCTGGTCATTAATTTAGTGAAGGGTATGCTAATTGTTTTTAACACTGTTATCAATAGAATTATATACCATAAACAAAAATATAGTTCCCTTTATATAAATAGGAGATCCAGCATACCTTTTTTTTAGTTTTTGATTTTGGTCAAATTACATAGCTTTCGTATTTTTGTTATAAAAACTTTAGTGAAAGATTAAAATCTGTGTGATTTATATTAAGTGGAGTATAGAGGAGTAGGAAGAACAGAAAAAGTGACAGAATGGATGAGGATGTCTGGATAAAGATTTTGATAACATTGCAATGAGAGAAAGAACTAATAAGAAGTAAGGGATGCAAATAATATTTTAGGTCAAGGTCTTTTTTAATAAGATATTATAACGTATGTAAAGAAAAATATAAAAACTTGAGATTTACTAGCTGAGGTAACTAAGCTAGTTAAGCTGGGATGCTGAGTAACTTAAGCCAATTCACTATTACTAATCTGAAATTCCAAACAAACCTTCTAGGTTATTGGTCATTATTATTGTAAAACAATAATTATTGCGTTAAGAATCCTCATTATTTTAGCTACAAAACATATTTTGGAAAACGATTTTACGAACAAGATAAATTTTAGGTTCAACCAAGACTATGTGAAATTGGCTTATAATCACGATATTGGACTTAAAGATTATAAAAAGGAGAATACTGAGGCAAGAATCCACCCTGATGATTTCTACTTTTCTGTTATAGATGACGAATTTATAAGCAGATTTTTGAGTCTAACTAATCATATATTTTGATAAGCCTCTGTTACACTGGTATTCATTTTGGAAATCTGCTGATTTCACTTAACAATCTTGGGGTGTAGGTTAATATAAAACAGACCCAACTGACAACCTCACCTGCATAAGGTGCACCCTGCTAGACAACAAACGAGGCTCTGTCGACCGAGTGACTATCGATATAAACAGTCCCCTCTTTCTGTTTAACAGCTTCGGGTGGAAGGACTGGAAGAACCTTCTTGCTCTTGAAACAAAAAATTGTTTCTCAAGATGAATGTACCAAACATGGTCAATGACGTGAAGATGCATAAGGTAACGAAAAACCATTGCATTAAAGGTTAGACAAGAGCATCCTTAATTCAACCATCATGGACATCATGAATACAAACTTAGTCTACTGGTCATGGAACTCAGATATGAAGACCTGGCAGGGGAGAAAAATCCCAAGATTGTAAGGCCTCCCAGGTCATCTAGCAATATAGCGACCTTGAATGTTAAAAGCTTATATCAAGCCGAAAAAATTACATAATGCAGTTAAAGAAATGGACCGACTAAATATGTAGATACTCGGTATTAGCAATCTTCAAAGGCCCAATGCTGAAAATATAATAGTAAACAGCAAAAGCATGTATTATTTAGGAAGTCGAGAATAATATGGCGTTGGTATACTTTTGAGCAAAAGTAACAAAACGGAGGCTCTACACATGGTAATAACCGACCGATAAAGAAGAATAAATCGCTAGAAACTAGATAGACTATGTATTTCTTTGTCAAAGACACAAAATTGCAGTTATATCAGCACAAACGTGTCTAAGTGCCGACATAGGGTCAGACCACAATCCGGTAGTTACATAAATCAGGTTCAAAATGAAACTTGTAAAAAGATGATCAGAAAATAAACAAATCGACACTACTAAGCAAAGGAACGCATACGTAAAACAACTTATAGTTGAAGAAATGAACAACAAAGGTATTGACCAGTTTAAGAGAAGAAATTCTCCAAAATACTGAAGTAGGCAAAAAATTGTTTTTGATGAATTTACAATATTTTCAAGTAGTGATTTCTTCAACCACCGTTTCAAGGCAATTAGGAGATAGACAGGAATATCTACATGATTGGACGAGATACACAGTTCTTTACATTTAATTTTCAACTCCATTTCAATGCCTAACTAGACTTTTTACAATGGACGATTAGCTTAATGAAGGTGCAATCAATCTCATCAATTTCACAGTAAATATTTGTCGATATTAATATATACTCTCTTATCAGATAGAATTTTAGATGCTCAAAATTAAGGTATTGAAAACATTTTGAAATAATTTCAATAGTTTAACAAGATTTGTCAAATCAGCTGAAATCTTTTGGTCTAGATATCAGAAAAACGTTAATATAATATCATACATGAATAATATTTTACCAAACTAGAAAACTCAATATTTTTGAATTTTAAAATATTTCTTGTGTTTTAAAGTTAACAGGCTTTTCAGTATATAAACCAAAAAATAAAGTAGCTCATTTAATTTTATTTCTTCAATTCATTTTTCATTCAATTTCTAAAATTTCAACATTATTTTTCAAATTGCAATAACCTTTGAGGATTTTAGATTTTTTTAGAAAATATTCCTTCAGATATTTACATTATTCAAGCTTCGAGATCTAGAATTTTTCAGTAATGTTATATACCTTTTTGTTTCTTTTTTCTACATGAAATATCATGAACTCGTTTCCCTTCTTTACTTGGAACCAAAACATTTTAATACCCGTTCCTACTTTGCTTATGCGACCTGTATGTTATCTAAACTATGTTAACTTAATCGGCAACAAAGTACCACTTAGGTGTATGTCCTGGGCCTGCGATCATCAATTTCATATTTTAAGCTTGATAACTTTGTAAAACCATCAAAATTGTCTTATTTTTAGGTAAGGTCCAATTCTGAAAAATGCAGGTTTGGGAACTGGGAACGTTATGTCCAGCATGACAACTGACTTTTATATATTTGTAGCTTCAGATCACGCCCTATTTTTACAAAAATTAATGAAGGTATCTTAAATGCACTCATCTTTTCTGTGCATTTTCAAAGATCTACGGATCTTGATTAGACTTGCATCATGTTGTGAACTTTAAACAGCTCTTGGCCGTTACCGTATTTCTACATAAATGGTGAAAAATCTCGGCCAAGAAGGTAGAATCGCTTTGTTTAACATAGTAAATGCGGCAATGAGATTGGACTCGGAAGTTAATCTCTGTGGTTGGCATCCTCAAAGAGAGAGCACTCAAGTTTTTTGTGCATTTTAAAGCTTTTGGACTTGCGTTATGTTGTGACCTTTTAGTTTTCTCTTTCACATAAACTGGAGGTAACTGAGTTTCCGCCATAACATCTGTGCTATAAACAAATGTCCTTGATTTATCTAAAAACATGTCATTATCTTGTATAGATGGAGTGGGGAGGAATGGGCATCACATTCACATCAGCGGTGGTTTATTTGGGTTTGTAGCGTTGTAAAATGTCAGTAGGTATATCATTTTCTTCCTACAGCTTATGAGCTCTTCTCGCCGCCTCTAGGCGATTATTTTCCCAATTACGTTTCTCTTTTTCTCTTCTGTTCTTCTAGCAGCTGCTAGATGTTTTGCAGACCACGCTGCCTCTGTTTCTTCTATAAATCTCAAAGCATATATTTTAATTGGTATTAGCTGTTTTATTAAATTCACCATCTACAATTCAGATTTACGCATTTCCGGTTCTTTATTAACCAGTTCTTGATCGTTAAGAGAAATCAAACTCAGTAAAATCTGCTACAGAATTTGTCCAAAGCCATATCTAGTAGTGGTTGTGAAGAATCTTCTGCTTGCTGAATGTTACTTGTTGTTAATTTATCGAAGGACCATTGTTTAAATTGAAGAAATTACTAATTAAATTTAGAAATTCGACTGATTCGCTTATTTAGATCAGATCTATATTAAAATCACTAGCAATTATAAATTATTAAATAGTAAGTAGAGATTCAAACATATCTAAAAACTCAGTAATATTATGAATATTTGGCGATCTATAAATTACCACAACTATTAGTGTTTGGTTCATTTCACGTAGTTAATGAGTTAATTTCACTTCTTTCAGTGCACTTAATACCTGTGCGCACATAAATCGCAGCTCTACCGTATGCAGTTTCCCTCATCAAGTTCTTCGTTCTTAAATAATTTGCGTGTAGTTCAAAATTAACTATGTTATGTTTTCTTATGTTCTCTTCGGATTACCAGTGTTCCGTTAAAGTTAATACATCGTAGTCTGAATGATCTGACAAGATTGCATTTATTTTTGCGGTGTTTTTAAATATTGAACTGATATTTAAGTGTACTACTGCTTTTTAGTGGTCAATTGGCAAAAAACGAAAACTTATCTAATTTTATGTCCGCTGGCGAGAGTTGCGGATCTTTGAAGTTGTTTTCGAAGAAAACCAATTTTAAAAGCCTCATCATTTTCCCTTTTTTTAATTTACAGTTGTCACTATCCCTCAGGACAGATATTTTCTCTAATGTACGCTTCCACACTTTTAGGATTTGCTCGCCCTAAAAAAACCAATCCACTCTTGAAACTGCCGAAAGGTTGATATTTTCGCTTGATGTTTCTATGATCGAAGATTTTACTTTGATCCATGCATCATTATTGTTTTCATGTTTAGGTTTGTTTACAGTTTGTTTCTTATCATTATTTCTTTAGCTGTTTAGTTGTTTATTGTTTTACATGATGGGTTTTCTCCTGGCACGCTTGATCTTCTTGTCTTGTTTACGAGAGGAGCCTAATTATTAGTGGAGGTGACAAGGTTGTACTAATCTCAGCCCCCTTGTGTTGATAGCCGACGGTGTGGGTATCAGATGTTCGTATTTTCGGGGATGCTTGTTTGGAGGTTTTAAACTTTTAACTCTTCGTCAGTTCATTAACAACTTGAAGTTAAATATCAGAGTGGTGGGCCCTGTGAGCTCAATATTCTACCAATCTAACTCGAATTTCAGGTTTGATATCATGGATATAGCAGTTTTTTCTAAGTTATCTGGGACCATTTGGTCGTCTAATGAACTAACTCAGTTAGACCTGTTAGAGAAATCAAATCTACCATCTACTATAAATGCATGTTGAAGGTGAAAAATTATATCATTCCCCTTCTTGCCATCAATTCAACGATTGTTCTCGAAGCAGCTGTCTCTCCTCGGTCATTCTTTTAGCTATTAAAGAGTCCACAGTTTAAAAAATCTCCTCACAGGTTGATCCTCTTCTCTTCTCGAAAGTTTTCTGCTGTGGTCAGCATCCTCAAATATTTCTCCAAAATTATCGCCCAATTAGCTTGCTTACTGTTTTAGGCAATCATTTTGAAAAAAATATATTGATGGTAAGTTTATCGGTCTTCACTGAACACCACAAAATGATTACTCACAGGTCGGGGTCGGGTTGGAATGTCCAAAAATCGTCAGCTGTTGACCACTGGCCGACATAGAAGAGTTCACCATGAAAATCAATTGTCTATAGCATTATTTTCATCTGAAAACATTACAATAAAAGCTTTTTATTAAATCAAATTCCCTTTAGTCGATTTTGAATCCCAAAATTAAGGACTCTTAAGCAAGGAACAGGATAAAAGTGTCCACAAAGACGTTAATGATATGAAACGCAAATATGAAAAAAGATGTGACAATATTTTCTCCGGATGCTGTTGATGTTAATATGAGGCATGCCTAAGATTGAACATAAAATAATAATATTTATAATAGTATGTATTTTAGATTAATTTTGAAGAGAAACAAAGCAAATAATAAACAATAATAATAAATAAAAATGCTAAAAAACTAACAAAGTTTCAAAATTTCATGAGTAGTACAAACTGAAGAAGACAACTTTCTCTTACGAATTTTATAATAATATCTAATGATTAGGATAAGTTTTAAAGTTTTTGTTAGGTTGATTGTTGCTTGTAAGAAAGAAGATTACTTAATTTTTTTTAAATCTTACGATATGAATGGAATCAAAAAACTACATTAATGATTATTATGTAGCTGAATTTCCAGTTTTTTGATTTGGAGAATCCACAATTTAAAGATTACTATACTGAATAGAATAAACGATAGATTCACCTGAGCTTTTCTTTCAGGTTGAACTAGAAGATTTTATTAGAAATCTAGTTCTTCAGACTAAAAACATTCACAAATCTAAGGTCATCATACTGATTGTTAGCCCTAGATGATATTTACCATCTCTCAGGATATATTTGAGCCGTTTATTTTGAAAGTGGCCTAAGTCCATTTATATTTAATTTGAAATATTTAAGGTTTTGCGTTTTTACAAAATTAAAAATATACGTAAGGTATATGGTTGACTCCCAATGCTAAATCGTATTTAAGAGAGTTAATTTTATAATTCCTATTAAAAATTCGCTATTATTAAGTGTATAATATATCCTTGCTTAGCTTGAAAGGACACTTTCAAAATAAAAAATTGGTTTTGAAAGAGCTTAAGTCTGCTTAAAAAATTTAAAAGAAACATTTTATTTACGTTATATTTTTAGAAGTAACAAAAATTAATTAAAAACAAGTTATTCGCTAACATTCTCAGTATGTGGAAGGGATTTAAAGTAGTTATAGTGTTTCGGAGGTATATATCGCAGCGGTATTTTAGTGATGTGATGCTTCTTATACTTTTGTATAATGATTGCAACACAATATTTCCAAATTTTTTAGGTCTACTGATGTGGCAATAATAACTGCTCCTTCTAAGAGTCTTGTTGGTATAAAATCCTCTTGTCTAATTTCATTTAGTATGAAAGTATTACCTTTTCTAAAATTTTGTATTATATTATAATAATCTTGTGGCACATAAAGTAAATGTTTTCTTTTTAACGACATTTCTATAACGCCAAAATCTCTGTCATTATGTAAAAATGAATAACCTGATAATTAACATTTGTGGTCTATGATATCTACATAACTTTCCATCAATTGAACAATTAACCACATTAAAGATTTTTTGATGTTTTTCACTTTTTAGAGTTTTAAGGTGGCTGAAGAGGCACGAAGCCACTTCTTGGGAACCTTTAATATCTTTTTTTTATCCCAAGCGTACATGTATACATTATTTTTGTGGAAATTGTGTATGCCTAAATTTAAAATATACATGTTGCATTTATTTATTTACACTAATGATTTTTATATTTAACCCAGCCATATTTATACTATCTTTAGTTTTTAATTGACTTGATGTGTCTGTACCATTACCTGTAGCTAAATTATCAGATATTATACTTAATAGAATTAATGATAGGTTTACCTGAGCTTTTCTCTCGGGTTGAACTTAAAGATTTAAATAGAGCGATGAAACTAGGAACATTCACAATTCTAAGGTCATCATATCGAAACAGATCTAATTAAAATTTACTTAAGGCCTTCATAGAGGATGTATTTAATGATTTTAATGATTTAGCTATTTTTATTAATTAAATTAATTTTTTATCATCGATTCAAGGACAATCAAAAGCTCTCTCTATCTCTCTCTATTAATTTTTTTTTTCTTAATCAAAATCGTCATTTCTTTGCTTTGCTTAAAACACTAAGCATGCTAATTGGGCAATAATTTTTGGGAAGTATTTGATGATGCTGGACCACAGCACACAACTTCTCAGAAAAGAAAAGGACCAATCTGTAAGGAGATCTTTTAAAGTGTGGACTCTTTAATAGCTGAAACAAAGGAGAACGTAGAGATAGCTGCTTCAAGGACAATCGTCGAATTGGTGGTAGGAAGAGGAATAATGGAATTATTCACCTTCAACTTGCATTTAGAGGTAAATGGTAGATTTGATTTATCTGACAGGTCTAACTGAGTTCATTAGAAGACCAAATGGCTCCAGATAACTTTAGAGAAAGCTGCTACATATATGACATCAAGCCTGAAATTCGAGTTATCTACCTCCGGTAGAACATTGGCCTCACAGGGCCCACCGCTTTGATATTTAACTTCAAGTTTTTAATGAACTAACGGAGAGTTCAACCGTTGCGATTGGTAAGTCTGCTGTCCCACTCAGGGCTTTTGCAATTTAAATCGTCGGCCATAATGGTTGCCATGTTTTCATTGAATACAAAACAAAATTCTGCAAACAGGATGATGAACGTTGTAGAAATTAGTAAAGGGTGAAAAGTGTTATGTCTACGGCGGAGGTTTCAGCAGAATTTACTGAGTTGATGATGAAAACATTTCTCTTTATATGCTATGAGAAACGGGGGCAGCGTGGTCTGCAGAACATTTAGCAGCTGCTGAATGGTAGATCGGAGAACAGAAACGTATTTGTAAAAATAATCGCCTAGAGACGGTGCGCCAGAAGGAAGAAAGAAGGGTCCGTTAGCTGGAGAAAGAAAATGATATACTGATATTTCCCAGTAAGGACGCTACAAACCAGATTTGGATTTCTCATAATACAAATAAATCACCGATATGACTGATGCATGGTTTGGATTTTGAAAAAGCAGCCAAGAGAGATGAGAGAGTTGCCAGAAAGGCAAAGACTCCTGATCAGTCTTCTAACATTTTGTGACCTCTGCATTAACACTTTCCAACAAGTCATACACAGGTTACAAACTAGTACAGTTACTAATGCTGCTACTGCTACTGAAAATACTACGATAAATTCACTTCGTACGCAGCGTATTCACGCATCACCTCTACAAAATCCAACTATAACTTCTGCATCTGGATTAAGCCAAGCACATTTGGCTACCCGGTTTATTATCCCGGGTACTTCAAGGCAAACCAATGTTGTAAGTGAAATAACAATAGCTGAAAGATATATATCATACACAATTACAAATTATAAGACAAGCTGATACCTACAAACAACATCAAAGCAACAACAACGTCACTTAAGCACTAGTAAAATTTTCCATTGCTTTTAGAGAATTTTCCAAGAAGTTCTGGTTCAAAATCCGCAAATATCAAAAAATTTGACTCTAAAAATATACCTGCCATAATTACATTTGTTAATGATGACTTTCAAAAAATCAATATGAGGCCAAAAAAATAACAAAAATAAGCTAAATAAAAAATGTTTTACGATATATAATAATCAATACAATAAATATTGAAATGTAAAAAGACGCAAAAGAGTTGCAATTGTATTTTTGATAAGTATAGATCTTTTGCAAGATTTATCCATAGTCTTATAAAACGATTCCAGCAGAAAAGGAAGATTTTACCAGATAATAAGACCAAACAAAGTACGTGATGCCATAACAAATCTTAAATGAAACAAGAGCACTGATATTTATGATCTTTTAGTCAACATTATAAAAGGAATCAAAGATCTCATTGTTTATCCTGTAACAAAATTGATAAATAATATAATCACTCTGGGTACTTTCCCCAAAGTATTGAAGTATGCGAAAGTGATACCGGTCCACAGAAAAAGGAATCACTGACGACATTGACAATTACAGACCTATTGCTTTACTACCCATTCTTTCAAAAATTGTGGAAAAATATTAAAAGATCAGATAGTTGAGTATTTCGAGTCAAATAAACTATTTAACGAAATCAATTTGGTTTTAGATCCAATCATACAACAACTGACGCAATTATTGCTCTAATAGATATGATTTCCGAGTCATTTTAAAATAAGTCATACTGCATCGAAACATTTATCGATATGAGCAAAGCTTTCGATTGCATCTCACATGAACTCCTTAGCCATAAATTATTTCAATATGGTTTCTGACAACAAAGCGTAAATCTAATATGCTCTTTTCTCTCTGAAAGAATAAAAGTAGTTAAATTCAAAAATACAATTTCTAATCCACTTCCTGTTGCTATTGGTGTTCCTCAAGGCTCTGATTTGGGTCCCATATTGTTCCTTATATTTATTAATAATAATAAACCTATGTTTCTTGTCTTAAATAAGTAAAGTGTATTATTAAATAGTGCATAATCTGGACATTGTGTTTGTATAAATTTTCTTTGACAATTTGGATAAGTTATTTAAATTATGACGATTTAAATAGTTGGAGGTTATAAATAAATCAGCAGTGAACGTAAATATTATTTTACCGACGTCAAGCAAATATATTCGGATCGATTCCTAAATAAATTGCCCAACACATTTTTTTGTAAATAATTTTAATTGTGTCGAATAAAGTGACTCATACATCGATTTATTTATCACAATGGGAATATTCTGCGGAATCTGCAAAACATTTATTTCGCCCAAAATCGTTTCTGCAATCATAAAGTGCTATGATTTATGTAATCAATGGTTCCACCCAAAATGCATCCATCTACCGAATGCGGAGTTTAAATTGTACCAAGAGAAGGATAGAAAGGTTAATGAGGCAAAGTGGTTTTGCAGAAATAAATGTAAATTTGTTGCTTTCAATGATTCCTTTCTCCGATCGATGTTAAAGACATTGACAATTATATCACAACTCATTGATTCAAAATAATAATATTTTCAATTCAATCGGTAAAAAATTTAATGACTTACAAAAAATTACAGAACTGCAATCCAAAAATTTTGCTAAAATATTAGAGATAGTAGCTTTATGAGGCGGAGATCAACGATATCAAACTTAGTGTATTTCACATAATATATAAATATTACATGTATTTGATAAGAGAACCCAAATTGATGTTATCTTAACTGACTTCACAAAAGCTTTTGATTCTATAAGTCATAGAATTATTTTAAGTAAACTTGAAGCTTTTGGTCGTCACTCAAATCTTATTAAGTTATTCAGCTCATATTTGTTCAACCGTATTCAATACCTAAAATATCTAGGTTTTAAGTCACAGGAACATATTGCTTCTAGCAGGGTCCCTCAAGTTTTAAATCTTGGGCCCCTACTTTTAAAATTTTTATTTATTACTAATAAATCCTGTGTGTGGTATCAACGAAGTGTATTTTCATTTAATGTTCTTGATTTTATTTGTTTTATTAATGATACCACCATGTTCAATTATTTAGAACCATTTTGCACAACAAGATTGTTCTATTCTTCAGTCTGATCTTTTAACTATATAGGCATCAGCACGCCTTCAAAATGACCTTCTGCTAAATGCAAATAAATGAAAACAGATATCTTTTACACGTAAATTATCTCAGCTTAATCACAACTATATATTAAATGATATGCTCTTAAAACAATATTCTGAAATTAAGGATCTAGGTGTTGTATTTGATGGCAATTTAGCCTTCAGGAATCACATAAACACAATTTGTTCTGAGAGTCATAAATTACTTAGTTTAATTAGGCGTAATTGTCAAAATTGTAACATTTTCCTGTAATTGGAATTCTTTTCTGTTTGAAAAAATAAATATTAATATTATTCACAGGATAAAAGTGTCCACAAAGACTTAAAAGATAAGAAGCGCAAATTTTAAAGAATATGTAGCAATATTTTCTCCGGATTCTGTTGATGTTAATATGAGGTATGCCTAAGATTCAAAATAAGAACGCTAAAAAACAGTTTCAAAGTTCGTTTTCTTCTGCTCTATTTAAAATGTGTTTCAAAATTTCATGAGTAGTACAAACTAAATAAGAAAACTTTTTTTACGTATTTTATAATAATACCTAATGATTAGGATAAATTTTAAAGTCCTTGTTGGGTTTCGTTATTTACAATTGTTGCTTCTTATGATATGAAGGAAATTAAAAAAACTACTCTAATGATTATTGTATTTAATCCAGCCATATTTATGCTATCTTTAGTTCTTAATTGACTAGTTTACTTTTCCATGTTTGCATTTGCGACCTGTAAATATTCTATTGAATTATTATTTAAATAAGTGTCTTTAAGTGACGATTTTGATTAAGAAAAAAATTTTACATTTATTAATGAGTTAAAAGAGAGAGAAAAAGCCATTGATTATCCTTGAATCGGGATTTTTTCATTAAATTAAATTAATAAAATTCATTAGATTGCTTAATATTAATGATACATAATCATTAACGAGGTAATAACATTTAAAATTAGGTCTCTATAATTATACAGATATAATATTTAAGACGTCATGACTCTGGTGGTTTTTGTCTTAATAATGTTTTACGTGGAAGAAATTTTCAAAATGATTTTTATAACTGGAAATTTGATATTTTTTTGTATTAAACACTATAAATACTGTAAATTTTGTTAGGAAAATATCAGAACCGTTCAAGATGTTCTTAGTTGGTGGTACATTAATCATTTCCATCGTTGCAGCTGCAGCTCAGTGTCCACTTGGTGGTCAGATTTTTGAACGTGGAATTTCAGACGAAGGAAAAATTGAAATATTGAATGCCCACAATAACTACAGGCTGAAAATTGCTAATGGTAACGTACAGGGACAACCCAGAGGAGTTAATCTTAAGAGGATGGTTTACGATGATGTTATCGGTGAGAAAGGGCGACTTGTTTCTAACACTTGTGGAATGAGACATGTGTACAGTACGGATAATCGTTGGGAACGTGTTGGTCAAAATTTGTACATCTCGTGGTCATCTGAAAGGACTCTTGGGCAGGAATGGCAGCGTGCTTTTAATAGTTGGGTTGCGGAGGGTAGATATTTTCAATATCCTGCGAGAAGTTGGGGAGTTACTGGACATTATACTCAAGTTGTATGGGCGGAAACTGATCACGTAGGTTGTGATTTTATTTCCTTCTTCGATGTAACTAAACCATCAACGCCGTATGCTAAACTGTATACTTGTAATTACGGTCCGATGGGAAATTTTATCGGAAGGGCACCGTATAGAATTGGGAAGTTTGGTTGTGAAAATTTATGTTGATGTGATAAGTTTTATTAATTTGTAAACTATTTTTAAGGGCCAAAATGAACAATTCATTAAATAAATGTAGTGCTTTCTAATTTTTTTAACAATATTTTAGGGACTAGAATCCCTTTTAGTTTATGCCACAAGTGCTGATTTAATAAATATATACTTCCAATAAGATTGTATTGTTTTTTTTGGCTGATTGAGTTACTTGAAGATAATAATAACTTTGATTAAAACACTATTTTATTGTATTGTATTTTATATTTTATTTATTGTGAAATTCTTGTTATAATTACATAATATAATACTCATTAAATATTTATGTGTCACCATTATTTTAAATCGTTATTTGTAATTATAATAAGTTTGGTCTTGCAATTGCATAAATTTTCTTTCTGTTATCATAAACTATATAGTTTTTATTTAAATAAACGCGCATAATCAGCGACTGAAGACTTTAAATGAAATCTGAAGTAAGTGGAATTTATGGTTTTGGGTTAAATCATCGTTGTAGTGGAAACTATATTTATTTATTCTAAGGCGATGGAAAAATTTAATTCATGCTTTTAGGCTAATTAATTTTGTTTAGTAGTATAAATAGGGTAATAGTTTCGAAGAGGATTAGAACACATCAAGATGTTCAAGCTTGTTGGTTTATTTGTAATTTGCGCGTTAGTGGCTGCTGATAAGTGCCCTAGTGGTGGAGAAATCTTTGAACGGGGTATTTCCGAAGCTGGAAAATTGGAGGTGGTGAAAGCACATAACGACTTTCGCCTACAGATAGCTAAAGGTGATGTACCTAACCAACCTAGAGGGATCGACTTGAAGCGAATGGTCTACGATGACGCTCTTGGTAAGGAAGGAAGACTAGTGTCTGATACTTGTAAAATGGATCACGTCGATGGTTCGGATAATCGTTGGCCGTGGTTAGGTCAAAATCTGTACATTTCTTGGTCGGTGAATAAAACGGAAGGTCAGGAGTGGCAACGTGCTGTTAACTCGTGGTTCAAGGAACACAAGGACTTCAAATATCCCTCGACCAGTGATGGCGTCACTGGACATTACACTCAAGTCGTCTGGGCCGAAACTGATCACGTGGGCTGTGATTTTATTTCCTATTATGACACCACAAACTCATTTACACCTTACGCTAAATTGTATACTTGTAATTACGGACCTGGAGGAAATTCAGGGGGCGCACCATATAAGACTGGAACGTCGGGTTGTGAAAATCTTTGCTGAATAAAAAATGACAATAAATATAATCATTAATAAAATACTTTTCAATTTTTCATACATTTCCTAATCATGAATATCCTAACGCTTATTTTTATTGTTGATTATCTTAACAACAGTGCATCCAAAAACTTAAATCGATGAAGCACCATCAAAAAACCATTATATATCGATGGTATATGGAATTCAATTGTAGCCGTAGTTTGCTTAGTGATGAATTCTGAAGGTCGATCAAAATTAATTGTTGTTCCCGAAAACATTGATGTTGTACGTGAAGAAGTATTGCAAGATCCTTAGGTGTCTTAATGTGAGATTGAGGCATCCTTAGGTATTAGTGGGACCAGCGTACATTCAATATTGAAAAGCATTTGGCTGTCAAAAATGTTTGTGTTGGATCGCTAAATGAATTCCAAATTCGATTAGTGGAAAGAAATGCTTTTGAAATATTACTACGGTGATTTAAAATGTGTCTATGATATTGTAACAGGTGTCGAATCATGGTTATATTTGTAAGAGTCCCAAATTAACAGCAGTAGACTAAATGGGTCTTTCAAGATCAGCCAAATTCAACAGAAGTTGTTCACGCACGAAGCACTTCGAAGCAAAAGACATGTGGGCACTATACCACTAGTGTAATGTTGGACTGTCAATTCTGAATGATAAACAACCATTTGTTAATCAGAAGTCTTCAGAAAAATAAGGGCAATCAATCGCCATCTGATCCAGTATTTTTATCTCTTGTTTGAGCTGATGTGTAAGATTGTCTAGACTTACAATCTTACACATCAGCTCAAACAAGAGACAAAAGTACTGGATCAGAATCAATAGAAGTCTTATATAGTTTGATTAAGAATACTTCTTAGTTTAAATCATATCCTCATAGTTTTCCATTCTTAGCTTGAGTCAAAAAAGTTCATCTGCAGCTAAATTATTAATAGCGTTAATTAATTTAATTTGATTCCTTAAATATTTGTTATAATTTGTGATAGGGATTAATTATATACAAAAAATATTCGATATATTATTTTATTATTAAAATTACAAAAGATGCTAAATTAGCTACACAAATAATATTGCAAAATCAATATTGCATTAATAAACATAAAATTAAATTAAATTAAAAGAACCTCATGAGCAAATCGTCGATTATTACAAATTAAAAGAAAGATAAGCTAAAAATAAACAATACACGTGTCCATGGTGTGCGCTTCTGATAGTAGTTTTGGCGGAGGGGGTAGAGGGGGATGTCTTGATTTTTCGGCAGTGAAGGATTGGCGCGTCCTGTGTCACTCTAATCTACTTTAACGGCAATTAAAACAAGACAAGAGTGTTCTTTAGCGAGGAACTAGAAATACTCAGTACGAACGTAACAATATAGCACCGGATAATTACATTTATTAATAGTAAAATAATAGATCACAATGATAGAAACTTCATAAGCGCGTCGTATATCAATCTTGGGTTTATCGTGCCGTCCGCCGTGTATCTGACACCGCGTAATGAGCCATCGTCGTGGCTGACCACACCGTATTCCCCTACTATGAAACCGTCGGACGTCCGTTCCTCCACACGGTACTTTCGGTAGTTCCGTCCCTCCACCACATAACCAACTTTTTGATTATCGTCCTTTTTAGCTTTATCATCGGTTCGGCTTGGTTGTACACCATGGGCCCGACCGTTGGTCTCTACACTGACAGCTTCATCGACTTCGTAATTCTGCTCTGGTTGGCCGTAAACGATAGGTGTGTAAGGTTTCTGAGGTGAGGGAGGTACGCCGTAGTTCCTCTCAGGTACGCCCCAATTCCTTTCGGTCGTCTCGTAGTATCTCCTCGAGGAAGATTCGTAGTTTCGCTTATCAACACTCTCGTTGTAATCAGAAGGATTATATTTACTAGTTACGTAATAATCTTTTGATTCGGCAGCAGAGCTATTCGGAACGTCTAACTTACTCTCTTCGTGGGTGCTGTTTTTCTTCCAAGGTTTTTGCTCCGGTATCGATTGTATTACGGTGCTATAAGATACTGATCTAGCTCGATTGGGTTCTCTTGGATTGTTGTGAAAAATTAGAGTGCCTTGATAACCCTTGTTTTTGTTCGGGTACAGGCCATCCTCGTAGGATAACGGATGCGGACTAGGTAGAGGTTCGTGGTTTCTGGTAATCGGCTCGCCCTCCTCTACGCTGAAATCACTCTTGTTCGCCTCGGCGATGATGCTCGGATGCACTTCCGCAGCAACGGCAGATTCGAACGTCGTGGACACGGCGTCCGTCGTCGTCTCGACGAGTTCATCAGACACCTCCTTACCCTCCTCGTCCGCGACCGAAGAAGAAACACTAACTGATACAATAGTCTTCTTATTGGCACTTAATGAATCACTGGACTGTTTGCTATACTCTAAGTTATTATTGACTTGATTTAAATTTACTTTATCACTTGGTTGCTCTTGTAACGTTCTTGGCAAGTTTTGTTGTGGTGAACTGCGCGTGTCACGGACGACAGACGATTTGGTGGTGGGCGGTTCCTCCTCCGTTGTCGTTGGCTGTCGGTACCTCGATCGCTGCGCCCTGGAACCCATCAGTACCGATAGGAAAGCTTCGCCGGCGATCAGGTCTTCGGTACCGTGCTCCCGCCTGTAAATCGGCAGGCCGTCGGTAACCAACATCATCGAACAAATAACCTGCAAAATAAAAAAAAGCATTTTTATCAAAAAAATTAAAGCAAATTGTTTCTACGGGGTAATCCATAAACATTGTGAATTTTTCAATTCAGTGCAAAATATATAATTTAAGTAAATATTTCGAAATAGAAAAAAATATACAATGATTAGTAATTATATGCCTTTCATTTGAAAGTTTGTTAAAACTGAATCTCATATATGTAAGGTAATGTATGGGCTTGTTATTTATCATAATGTACATAACGACACGATCCACAATTTAGATAATATGCAGATGTGCAGACCGTTTACGTGCGGTATAATGGCTACCTCACGACTATAAAGTAGCTGCAATTTACATGCATCGTGAAACTAATTATATTTATTTATTTTTATTAACATTTATAATAAGGCGCATTTAAAATATTAAATTATAATTGCGACTAAAATAAGTTAATTCGGCAATATCTGCAATAAATATAAAGTAACTTAAATGGTTAATTAATAATACTTAAACTGCTTGGATAATTTTAAATTTTCACGCCAAAACTCACAATTGTGTATTACCATATTATAAAATTCTTTATTACCTGCTAGATAACAAGTCATTATCGACCTATTTATCAGATGATAAATAATAATAATGGATAATAGTTGACAGAAAGAGGTAATAACTAATGAGAGGATGCCAGGTGAATGACAACACAATCATATATGACAGATGACAGTTTAACAGACAGAACGTGATATAATACTTGACAGATGGCATGTGACTGTCAGATAATGAATGGAAGGTGATAAGTTATTATTAAATTCCTCTTGAAGGTGCGTGGTTAAAATAGCCCCCCAGTGTGCCTACTTATGGTAAAAGGGCCTTCTGTAGATAAAACAAGGATGGTAAGAAGTACCAGAATTTTTGGACTTCTATAAAACTTAAATAGAATCAAAATGGTTGAGAAAAATTATGTGAGCACAGTTGAAAGTTTTACAAATCTCAATGGATTTTTCTTTTATCCTGATATTCATTCAAACGAAAGTTTTTGGGATAGTTAGTACTAAACCAGAAAGGATCGGAGAGGGGAGCCAAGGCCGTCGGCGCCCTTTCCTGACCTTGCAGATTGTGAATGGTCATTGTTTACTTTCAATCATACCTTTGTTGACTCTAGACGACATTAGTCGACAATCTGTAGCACTACGAATGCCCGATACTTTAGTACTACAAATTCTCCACCAATATTTACATTTTCACCCCTATAAAAATTTAATTGTGCACCAGTTGAAGGAAGCCGATGCTCCGACTTTTGGAAGATCAGCCGAATAAGATTTCGATAATGAGCGACGAAGCACATTTTCATCTCAGTGGTGTTGTGAATCGTCAAAACTTTCGGTACTGAGCCTTTAAAAATCCACAAACTCGACATGAATTACCACTACAGAGCCCCAAAGTTACGCTGCGGTATCGGGAAGTTTGGTGCTCTAAGTTTTTGAGGAAAACGTGATAACTAATCGAACTTCTTGAGAACAGAACTGAAAGGATGGCGAATTAATCTGCGAAAAATAACAGAAAAACATTTAACTTTTTTTATACTACTTTTTATTTTCACACAATAACTCGTGACTAGTTTCAATTACACAGTAAACATTATAAAAAGTAGTATAAAAAGTAAAACGTTTTTCTGTAATTCATTGAAAATGTACTACAAGGTGAATGCCTCCAAAATGCAAGATTCAATCTGCGAAATGTTTGGTTCCAACATGATGGAGCTACGAGTATTGATGGCTGTTGTTAGACAATTGTTCCCTAATTGTATTATCTCCAGACTCGGTGATTTGCATTGGTCCCCTCGTTCTCCAGACTTTTCCTGTGGGGGTTTCTAAAGTCTCTTGTATTAGAACCCAAACCTCGTACACTGAATTTGCATTGCCTCCCTTGTTCTCCAGACTGTTTCTGTGGGGAAAGTCTTCTATGTATGACACCAAAACTTATAAATTCAAAGAGGGTCTCCACATTTGTTAGCGTGAAAATGGACACCATCTTAATGATATTATTTTTCGTAGTTAAGTAACTCAAACTGCATGTTCTGACCGACTTATTTCTATCAATAATTTTTTTTAGTAGATTATCGTTCATTTGTAAAACCTCAGTTTCCAATGGCGCACCCAAAAACATAGTTAAAAATCCGGTAGGGAAGGATTGGTAGAAAGGTTTAGAATTTATTAAAAGCAATTAATGGAAATTCTGTTAAGATTGTCGAGAAATTAAACAAAAGTGCTGGAAAATCCTAGGGCAATCAAAAAAATCGAATTCTTAGAAAATTCAGATTAAATGAAACAATAAAGCTAGAAAATAATAACATTTTGGAGTTAATCTTTTTCTTTTAGAAAACTGTAACAAATCAATAGTTTCTAAGAAAACCATTAGAAATTGTTGGAAAAATTTAGAAATCATTAAAAATTTCGATAAAGAGGAAAGTTCAAGAAAAATTGAACAGGAATTTGAGGAAAATTCTGATGAGATTCTTGTAAAATTAAAAAACAGAGGTCGATTTGTAAATTAAATAAAATTTGTAAAATGTCCGTTTCCCATTGCGCACCCAAAAAATTTGTTAAAAATTCCGATAGAAAAGGATTGGTAGAAAAGTTTAGAAATATTAGAAAACATTTGTTGGAAAGATTCTGGAGAAATTAAACTGGAAAATTCTAGGACAATCAAAGAAATCAAATTATTTAAAAATGAAACAATAATGCTAGAAAATAGTAGAATTTTTGAGTAAATCTTTTTAGAAAAACTGTTACAAATCAAAAGTTTTTAAGAAAACTAGGAGAAGTCGTTGGAAAATTCTAGACATTTTACAGGATTTTTTATAAAACAGATAAAAATTTCGATAAGGAAAAAGAAAAGAAAATAATTAGTAGAAAGAGGAAGTTCAAAGAAAAATTGAAGAGGAATTTAAGGAAAATTCTGATGAGATTCTCGTAAAATTAAAAAATGCACGAAAAGAAAATTTAAAAGAGAAATTCCTTGAATAATGGATTAAATAACATAAGAATGCTAGAAAATACTAGAATTTTGGAAGAAATATTTTTAGTAAACTTCGACCAGATCAAAAAATTTCGATAAAATTATGAAAAAACCAATGGAAACTTTTAAACACATCATAGAAAATCTTCTAAAAATAGATATAGAAGAATTTTTTTTGTAAATTTCGATTAGGAAGACTTAGTTTGAAATTCTTGAGAAATAAAAACAAAGCTCTTAAAGAATACTTCAACAAAATCAAATAATTAGCGAATAATTATGAGAAAACAATTAACAACTCTAAAAATTAAAGATACATAAACTGCAAAGTGTTAAATGATTCATAGGGGTGGATTTGTAAATTGAACAAAATTTCCAAAACGTCCGTAAAAAATTGTTAAAAATTCCGATAGAAAAGGATTGGTAGAAAAGTTTAGAAATATTAGAAAACAATTGTTGGGAAAATCTGATAAGATTCTTAAGAAATTAAACAAAAGTACTGAAAAAATCTAGTCCAATCAAAGAAAACAAATTATTTAAAAATGCAAGAATAATGCTAGAAAATAGTAGAATTTTTGAGTAAATCTTTTTAGATTTTTGTTACAAATAAATAATTTTTAAGAAAACTGGGAGAAGTCGTTGGGAAATTCTAGAAATCTTAAAGGATTTTTTATAAAACAGATAAAAATTTATTTCGATAAGGGAGAATTAGAAGAGAGTTCAAGAAAAATTGAAGAGGAATTTGAGAAAAATTCTGATGAGATTCTCGAAAAATTAAAAAAATTTCGAAAATAAAATTTAGAAGAGAAATTCTTTAAAAATTAAATGCTAGAAAATACTAGAATTTTGGAATAAATATTTTTAGTAAGCTTTGACCAAATAAAAAAAATCAATAAAATTATGAAAAAACAATGGAAACTTTTAAACACATCGATGAAATTCTCTAAAATAAGAAAATTTTTAGTAAATTTCGATTACGAAGAATTAGTGAGAAATTCTTAAGAAATAAAAACATATCTCTTAAAGAAAACTTCAACAAAATCAAATAATTTCAGGATAATTATGAGAAAACAATATAAAACTCTAAAAATTAAAGACATATAAACTGCAAAGTGTTAAATGATTCACAGGGGTGGATTTGTAAATTAAATAAAATTTGTAAAACGGACGTTTTATTGCGCACGCAAAACATTTGTTAAAAATTCCGATAGGTAAGGATTGGTAGAAAAGTTTAGAAATATTGGAAAACAATTGTTGGGAAATTCTGATAAGATTCTCCAGAAATTAAACAAAAGTACTGAAAAAATCTAGTCCAATCAAAGAAAACAAATTATTTAAAAATGCCCAAATAATACTAGAAAATAGTAGAATTTTTGAGTAAATTTTTTTAGAAAACTGTTACAAATTAATAGTTTTTAAGAAAACTAAGAGTAGTCGTTGGAAAATTCTAGAAATATTACAGGATTTTTTATAAAACAGATAAAAATTTCGATAAGGAAAAAGAAAAGAAAATAAGTAGTAGAAAGAGAAAGTTCAAAGGAAAATTGAAGAAGAATTTGAAGAAAACTCTGATGAGTTTCTCGAAAAATTAAAAAATGCACAAAACGAAAATTTAGAAGAGAAATTCCTTGACAATAAATTAAATAAAGTAAGAATGCAAGAAAATATCAGAGTTTTGTAAGAAATATTTTTAGTAAACTTCCACCAGATCAAAAAAAAATCGATAAAATTATGAAAAAAAAACAATGGAAACTTTTAGACACATCGAAGAAAATCTTCTAAAAAATGGATATAGAAGGATTATTTTTGAAAATTCCGATTAGGAAGGATTAGTGGGAAATTCTTAAGAAATAAACAATAAATCTTTTAAAGAAAACTTCAACAAAATCAGAAAACTTTAAGTAAATTATGAGAAAATAATATGAGACTAAAAATTAAAGAAAGACATATAAACTGCAAAGTGTGAAATTATTCACACGGGTGGATTTGTAAATTAAGGAGTTGTGTCGTTTCATAATTAATTTATCCAAACCACCTCTGTGATATATATGTTTCATGAAGAATGTAGCAATGGAAGTATTAGTTTTATGTGAAATAATTATTAGCGACAGAGGACGAAAAACAGTAATAAGTACTGATAATTCCCTACTAGTTCGAATAATAGAAAAAAATCTAATGGATCGACTTGATGTTGTATTGATTAGCATTATCTAAGTAATTTTATATAACTATTTAAACATTTGATGTCTGTAGATATTTATCATACCCTAAGGATTCTTGCCAATTGTATACTGTCGCGAATTCCACGAATACATATCAATTAAGATCATATCATCTATGAGCAAAAGATAGTATAAACCTGGATATTTTTAGTTACAGAACCCTCTTTCGTCGTTTTTGATCTTTGGAAAACTATTTTGTTTTTCGTCAAGATAAATTGTTTTGAATCTTACACATGTAATATTTGATTGTTTTATTTTCCATCAGGGTGGTGATATTTCTTAGAAAGGATAATAGTCTTCCTTTAGTTTAAGGGCCTTTCTTCTAGCCTTTTAGTCTGTCCTATTTTCTTTATTCCTAATATTCTCTGATTTTAATCAAATTGTAAAGCTACGTCTGATATTTTTAAAAATTTTAATGCAGGAGTAAATTTATAGCTGGATATTGCTCCTTACAGTACAGTTGCTTCTCCAAACAAAAAAGGTGCCGCCGAAATATGTTACAAAAACATTTAATATAGGACTCCTCTCGGAAGGAATATTTGTTCCTCATATGCGCACATTACCAGTGTTCACATGACTGTTTTCTGTTCATTAGTCGTCATGTTTGCTACTAGCGCCTTCTAGTTCATGTGCCTATCAACAAATAGAAATGTTTAACTAAATAAAATACTGACACAGTTCACAATTACACAGTTTCAATATAGTATTTAGAAATGTTGCTATTTCATTTAATGTATTAATCAGGATTTAAAGTTTTACGTAATACGTACTACAAAGTGTTAAAATCCCGATATTGATTTAGAAATACCCGGTATTTTTAGAATACGAATTTCAATTGAAATATATATGTTTTGAGATTCCGTCATTTTTGAAATTTGTGTATATCTGTCACTGTTATTTTTCAAGAAAGGTTTAATAGTTTGAATCTTTTAAGTATAACATATTTTTAATATCTATCGAAGTATTAGCTAGAGAAGTAGTTGTTTCAAAAGTGATTTGTTTCTTGTAGTCTTAATAAGACTCATTTGTTGTAGATAACATATTTTGTTGGTAGATCTTAGGTCTTCAAGAAGTGTAAGTAAGATTCTTTTTGTTTTTCTGTTTCTTGTCACAAGAATAAAGTTGATATAACAAATAATTTTATAGTATTACAAAATAAGCATTTTAGATTAGTAATGTTATGGCTGGAATTTTACCATTGTCAACTTGCTCATTATCTTACTAAGTGTACTGCTTTGTTTTCTATCTGTGGTTGCTTTTCTTTAATATTTTTTTGTCATACTATTATTATTAAAACTGGGAAATAAAAATTTAAGCTTCAGGCCAATTTTAGCCCTCCTGTTTATTAAAAAAGTAGTTGATGTCATCCCAATCTCTGCTTCAAATTTCTGACTTTCTCTTAAGGTTTATGATTAATAATACCCTTACTCCTTACCAGTTGCTCATCGTTTTTTTTTCATTCTTATTATTTTTATTCATACTATTAAATAATACTAAAATAGTAATAGAATCATTTCTATAAGCAGGTTACTATATGATTGTTTCTAAAAATCATCATCGCTATTGTCTTGAATTTGCTGCTAGAGACTCTCGCAGATAGAGCCCTTCTATTCATCTCTAAACCAGACAATTCTAGACCTAAGGAATCTTCATCTGACTGGCCTAACTCAGCTTCATCTTTATCTAAGAAAATGTCATCTGAGTCGGAATCTGAATTCATATCCAAAGATGAGGCGCTGTTAGAAATCCCAGGATCTATTGTTCTAAATACTTTAGATTGATTGGTTTCAACACGTACACGCCCACCTGTTCGTGCCTTTGGTCGTTCTTCTCTACTAGTTAATACTCTTTGTTGGTCTTGGATGACCATTTGTTCTTCCATAGGTGCTAAGTCTGCAGGTTCCTCGTCTAAGGCAATGGTAGCAGCAGCGAGTTTTTGAACTAAAGCTAATTGCAGCCTTTGCTGCTGGGCTCTTTCAGCTTCCACGGTTAGTTTTTCTAGTTGAAAGTAATTGTATGTCTAAAGAGAACATTATGTCAGAATTTCTTTAATTATTGTTTGTATTTTTCTCATAGCTACTGAAACAATTAATAGAATATTTCGTTATGATTAGCCAACGAATACTTTCATAACAGAAAATATTGTTATTTTTTCATTTCTACGAAAGTATAACCTTAAAACATGAAATTAAGCAAGTGAAATGCAATTTGTGGATTGACAAGGTTGAAATTTTTAACAAAAGGGAGCTAAATAAATCGTTACCAAAGATAAATTCCACTGAAATGAATATTTTAACGGTATATCCTTTTTTACATTAACTGAATTAGCATTAATTTCTTAAGAATAAATCTTGTATTAAGAACAATTTTAATATTTCAAAAATTTTGTTAAATTTTAAAGACAAGAATTCTGAAGCTTATCTTTAATATTAAATTTATACTTAATATTTTTTATTGTATTTGATCTTAGTTACAAATAAACAAATTTATTATTATTATAATTATTATTATCATAAACTTTTGTACTATCTTACCTTTACCAAAAAATATCTTTGATTATTTTACCTTATATGACATTCCCTAAATTAACATTTTAAGACTTAAGCATAAAGCTGGATGATAAAGTTAATGTGCTATTTATTGCTTAAGAATAAATCCGACATTAAAAACAATTTAAATATTCCAGCCTGATCCGTTCTCATTAAAATTCTCCAACGCGGGACATGAATTCTCGAAGCCTATCAAGAACTTTTGTGCAGGAACATTCACATTGTTACATACCGAGCACATTTTTTTGCAACCACTTAGTATTTTTCGATCGAAAAAAATCTACGACCAGTAGTAATTAATCTGGTCGATTGTCGACCTCGCTCTTGGGCACGGCGAAGAAAGGCTCGTTGACATTTTCCTATTTTATTTATTTAAATTATTAACACTCGGCTGCGTTTTCCAGCTGCAAGTGATGATCTTCTATTTATAGGTATTTATAGCCTGCCCTTGCTTGGGGGGCTATGAAGTCATTCGGATAATGCTCTAGTAATCACGGAATGTATTGCCTTCCTATTACAAAATTGTTAGGAGGCCACCGGTTCAGCTGATAACTTTCTAGGTAATGGTGTTTTGAATAAATTATTGTTGTGGCAACGCGAAATTGTTCGTTAATTGGTTTGTCTATCTGTTACCGGATTAACCTTCGTATTCTTATTATACCTTCGAAAGGCTACACAATTAATAAATGAGTAATTTTTCAAAAACTCTCGATTGTCTTCTTTTGCGAAAAGTCCATTGTTCACGTCTCGTCGCTGAAAATTATTCGATTGTTCAACGTTCATCTTCCTTGTACACAGCAATTGCATATAATTATTAGGTTGTTATATAACTGATTTTTCAAAAAATCTTTCGCGCCCAAATGTCGCAGCGGTGAATACGTGATGCCGGCATTAACTTCCTCAATAGGAATCCAATTAACCGTCAGCAAAAAAGCACGAGCGCAGATCGAATCGTCCTCACGTACGTTCAGGTTGTAATTAATCAAGCTTAACTGATGTTATTATTGAAAAATTCGATCACACCTCGTTCTGCATTATGATTTACTCATTGGAATTGCAATTGCAGCAGGTGTTAATTAGGTATGCCGAAATTTTAAGTAATCTAGGTAATGGGAAGTGAAACCGCATCAATTATATGTTTAATTAATAAATGTTAATATATTAAGGAGGATTTTGTTAGAATTAAATAACAAACTAATAATTTTGAATTACTTGAAATTTTTTCATCCATATAATTCTGATTTATTATTTTTGCCTACATTTCAATATCTTGTTACTTTCCATATATAAAATATATAACGGAAAATATTGTTTTCGTTCATGAAAATGTTTGTAGGCGCTGTATCTCAAAAACTAACGATTCGTTTTAGATGAAACTCTAAACTTAAGGTTTTATCATTAAAAACTGGAATTGGAAAGGAAAACATTCATAAACCGGAATTGGATGTTTACTCGAGACGTTTTTTATTACTCTCGATATTTTTCCAAATTACGTGCGAATGATATATTGAACAAGTTTTATTAAAACATGTTTTTCTATAAAGTTCTTAACTCGCGAGAAAAAAAAAAATTAAAAATTAAAAATTTGATATTTTTTGTTTAGTGCTAATAAACTGTAGGAGTTACATGAAATTTATATAACAAGTAATTGTATAGAATCCTAAATTGAGCAAATTATTGGGAATAACCTCATGCTTTTCGAGAAAAATGTAAGGAAAATTTTGTGATGGCCTCATCACCATTTTTTATGTTTCTTTACATTTTACAACTTTTAGTTACCCACCCTACATATACATGATAACTTCTATAGGTAACCTTATTTAATTTATATTTAAAGTCTGCCCACCCATCGAGCATAAATATTGTACTAATTTCTTCACTCAAAAATTTTACCTTTTGAATTTCTTTTTTATTATAGAGTTTTGTAATTAATTTTATTCCAAACCGCGAGACTTTCGGTAATTAAAATTTGTATGTATATGTAGGGAGGGTGGGTGGCCTCTATCGCACCCTCCAATCAGTAAAACATCATCAAAAATTATTTGAATTTTTTTTGAATAAATCTCTAAAAATTGCAATTATTTTGTGTTTATTCATATTTTATAACTTTTAATTAAAATCCTCGATTATGTTTTACTGATTGGAGCGTGAGATAGAGGCCACCCACCCACCCTACATAAACGTGATAACTTTAAATACTAATTGTTGATGATTTTGTTGCAAGAAACAATAAAACCTTGTTTGTAATAATAAATAAAGTATAATCCAAATTTAAGTTTGATTAAAAATTACCTTCTAGAGCTATTCTTATCTAATTTTGATTTAAAGTCTGCCCACCCATCGTGCATAAAAATTTTATTAATTTACTCACTCGAAAATTTTACTTTTTGAATTTCTTTTTTATTCAAAAAGATTTGTAATTAATTTCATTGAATACAGCGAGACGATAAGGAATTAAAGTTTATAGGTATATGTAGGGTGGGTGGGTGGCCTCTATCCCACACTCCAATCAGTAAAACATCATCAAAAATTGATTGAATTTTTTATCAATAAATCTATTAAATTTTCCAATAGTGTTATGTTTATTTACGTTTTACAACTTTTAATTAAAACCCTCGCTTGTCTTCTACTGATTGGAGGGTGGAATAGAGGACACCCACCCACCCTACATACACACGTTAACTTTAATTATTAATCTTTGATGATTTTTCTGCTAAAAAACGGCAAACCTTTTATAAAATAAAAAGTGCAACAAAATCAAAATTTAAGTTTAAATATAAATGACTGGCTAAAAGACCCCAGGTCAACAGCCATTTAGCAGAAATTTTCTATTTTTCAATTGTTTCCTTTTAATGTTCCTTTACCTAATATGTAAAATTGTCTGCAATAAAGATGTTTGTATATATAAATGACTTTCTATAGGTAATCTTATCTAATTTAGATTTAAAGTCAGCCCACCCATCATGCATCAAATTTTTACTAATTTACTCACTCGAAAATTTTAACTTTAATTTCTTTTTTATTCAAAAAGTTCTGTAATTAATTTTATTCCAAACCGCGAGACTATTAGTAATTAAAATTTAAATGTATATGTAGGGTGGGTGGATGGCCTCTATTCCACCCTCTAATCAGTAAATCATCATCAAAAATTATTTGAATTTTTTTGAATAAATCTCTGATAATTGCAATTATTTTGTGTTTATTCATATTTTACAACTATTAATTAAAACCCCTGCTTAGGTTTAACTGGTTGAAGGGTGGGATAGAGGCCATCCACCCACCCTACATATACATGCTAACTTTAATTGCAAATCGTTGATGATTTTCCTGCTAAAAATAATCACAGCCTTTATGTAATAAAAAATAGAACAAAATCAAAATTTAAGTTTAAATATAAGTGACTTTTAATAGCTAATCCTACCTAAGTTAAATTTAGTTTGCCCACCCATCATGTATCAAGTTTTTTTTCGAGACGATAAGGAATTAAAGTTTATATGTATATGTAGGGTGGGTGGGTGGCTTCTATCCCACTCTCCAATCAGTAAAGCATCATCAAAAATTATTTGAAAAATTTGTTTGCATAAATCTATTGAATTTTGCAATAATGTTGTGTTTATTTACCTTTTAAAACTTTTAATTAAAACTCTTGCTTATGCTTTACTGATTGGAGGGTGGGTAATTGTAGAGAATTTAAATTATTAAGCAAATATTTTTTGCGTAAACTTCATAGTTTTCTTCTAAAATAAAGGGAAAATACTATGATGGCCACATCACCATTTGTTATTTAAATGTTTTAGCACTGTTTTGGAAGCTCTTCGATTAAGACTCTGTAATAATACCCATGCACAGAACTGGCCAAAATTTACAAAACCTGATCTTCAACAATCACGTGTGTATTCTTCATTAAACTAGAAATATCTATTTAGAAATAAACAAAAGTAACTATCTATAAATTTATCTCACCAGTCCATTGACATAAAATTTCATTGACACTTTAAAAAACTTCAGTATTTAGCATTTTTTAACATTGAATTGATTATAATATAATAATTGTGCATTGAATATAAATATAATAATAATAAATAAAATATTTCCTAATTGATAGAGATTATAAATTACATTAACCTTGTATTCTTTTACAATTGTTGCATTTAGATCAAATATTTTTCAGTCTAGATTATAAACTAGGTTAATAGGTTGCATAATTCAAGTTTACTGCCGGGCGCATCTTCAAGAAGAGGGCAGATGACTCAATAATGAGTCTATAAAATTGTAATATTCCTTTGTGTATTTTTTTATTATTAACAAGAACAATAAATAATGATAAAATTAATAACAGCAATTCTGTTTAAATATTTCTATCGTAATAATCGAATATACAAATTATGACAAAATGATTTCTACAAATATAATAATAATAAATTACCTTAATTATTATAAACAAAGATTATATCTATAAAAGTAGGAGAAGTTCAGATAGATTACCTGCTCTTCCACTTAACCTACAATATAATGACAGTTTCACAAATAAAAACAATTAAATAAAGAGTTTTTCTAATTTAAACGTTAAATTTTATTGTACATATTTGTCAATAAAGAGTTTCGGTCACCAAAAACCACATCAACCATTACATTATTCATGCACATAATCAGTAGAACAAGAATTAAAATGGTGATGTGGCCATCATAATACTTTCCCTATATTTTTCTCGAAAACTATGAGGTTATTCGTAATTATTTGCTCAATTTTAAATTATTTATATTCACTTCTTATATAAATTTCTATTAGCTCCTATAGTTTATTATTAGTTTTTAAATAATTAAAAGAAAAACCCTTCAAAGTTATTTGTATTAAAAATATCTACAAGTTTAAGTGGAAATTCAATGCAATTATCATTTGGGCGGTCTGAAAAAATTATAAAAACAATTGCTATCGGCTTGAAACTTTCTAAATATATTCAGAATATATGTGGGAATGTTGCTGCTTAAAAAAATCAAAAGTTTGCTTTTAGATCTTTTAATCATTTTCGCGTCAAATTAAAAAGACGTTAAGAAAATTGCAATCATATATTTGACAGTGTTAAAAAAATATAAGAAAAATTGCCATCGACTTGAAACTTTCTGAATATATTCATAATACATTTGGGAATGTTGCTGCTTAAAAGAATCAAAAGTTTGATTTTAGATTTTTTAATAATTTTACGTCAAATGAAAGAGCAGTTAACAAAATTGCAATTATAATTTTGACGGTGTGAAAAAAATATATAAACAATTGCTATCGACTTGAAACTATCTAAATATATTTAAAATACATGTACAAAAGTTGCTGACTAAAAAACAAAGGTTTCTTTCTAGTTTTTTCATTATTTTTACGTCAAATGAAAAAGACGGTAAGAAAATTACAATCATAATTTTGATGGTCTGAAAAAAATATAAAAACAATTGCCATCGTTTTGAAATTTTCTAAATATATTCAGAATACATGTACAAATGTTGCTGCTTGGAAAAATCAAAAGTTGATTTTAGATTTTTAAATAAT
Organism: Ontholestes murinus; assembly: GCA_963969525.1. Classification (NCBI taxonomy): domain Eukaryota; kingdom Metazoa; phylum Arthropoda; class Insecta; order Coleoptera; family Staphylinidae; genus Ontholestes; species Ontholestes murinus. Next base: position 43,794,445 of record OZ018397.1, on the reverse strand, counting down.
TTCAGGTCGAATGAAAGAGACTATGAAAAATTGCAATCGTAACTTTCACGGCCTGAAAAAGTATAAAAACAATTGCTACCGACTTGAAACTTTCTAGGTACATTCAAAATACATGTAGGAATGTTGATGCTTAAAAAGTCAAAAGTTTGGTTCTAGATTTTGCAAATTTTACGTCAATAGAAAGCGACGTTAATAAAATTGCAATCATATATTTGACAGTCTGAAAAAAATATAAAAACAATTGCTATTGACTTGAAACTTTCTAAATATATTGAGACTATATGTAGGAATATTACTGCTTAAAAAATTCAAACGTAAAAAAATTGCAATCATAATTTTGATGGTCTGAAAAAAAATATGAAAACAATTGCCATCGACTTGAAAATTTCTAAAAATATTCAGAATACATGTAGAAAGTTTCTGCTTTAAAAATTTAAAGTTTGATTTTATATTTTTTATAATAAGAAAAAAAAAATTCAAAATTTTTAAATTAAGAACAAAAAAATGTTTCAATGAAACTTTAACTTTACTTTAACTTTTTGTTTGTTTGAAAAGTTATGTCAAGTTATTTCAAAATTTGTTTGAATAAATCTATTAAATTTTGCAATAATATTATGTTTATTTACGTTTTACAACTTTTAATTAAAAACCTCGCTTATGTTTTACTGATTTTAGGGTGGGTTAGAGTTTTTTTAAATTTCTAAACGTATTTGTTTTTTAAATTTTACAGTTTCCAATAAAATCTTCACAATTTAGAAAGCGGGTTGAATTAAAAAGTCTTGAAACCTAGAAAAGGAATTATTGGAAATTTCTTGAATTCTTGAAAAAATGAGTCTAGTTTTTAGAACAAACATTCTCAAAAATCTAAGGCCTCAAAAAAGAGAAATTACTGAAAATTCCTGAACCCTCAAGAAAAACCTAGATTTCTACAAACAAATTTTCTATAGCCTCCAAGAAATTTTTTGTAATTTAGAAGATAACCTTGAAATCTGGAGGAGAAATCTGAAAATTTCTTGAACCCTTGAAAAAAAAGTCTAGATTTCTAAATTAATATTTTCTAAAAATTCTACAGCCTCCTAGAAATTTAGAAGACCAGTTGAATAAATATAAGAGAAATTACTGAAAATTCTTTAAACTTTCTCTAAAATAAGAAAAGATTTCAAGGGGAAAATTTTCTAAAAAAAATCTAGACCCTCTAAGAAAAAATCTGCAATTTAGAACTTTCTCAATAAGTTTGTAGCCTCTAGTTGAAACAAAATGTTGAATTCTAGAGAAGCAATTACTAAAATTTACCTGAATTTGTGAAAAGCAGACGAATTAAAAAACATTTAGAGCCTGAAAAATTTTTTCGCAATTTATAAGAATAGTTAAAAAAATAATGTTTGTTAAGAAGTTATTGGCCATTTTCTAAACTATAAACTTTTAGAAAAAAAATTCTAGAAAATACTAGGCATTCAAAGAAAATCTTTGCAATTTAAAAGACGACTTCAAAAAAAATCTCGAACTCTAGAGAATAAATTGCTAAAAATATCCTGAAGCCTCGAGAAAATAATCTAGATTTCTAGAAGAAAATTATAAAAATTCTAGAGCCTCATAGAAAATCTTTACGATTTATTTATTTATATATCTTTGGTCTTCTTTCTTAAAAAATACACTTTAAAACAAATTATTAAAAAAACTATACATAAAATTTTGGCCGAAAGAAGCACGGGCGGAGTTCACAATTAAATGTGTTCTTCCACTCAAACCCAATCCATCACCATGATGTTGAGGCAGCAAGGATCCTCCTCGACATCTGGAATATTTAATTTCTGTTTCGGTTTCTTCTTATTTCACCTTTTTCAGGGAGATTTTTTTGGCTGTTAAGTTGAAAAAATCTTGAAATGTAGAGAAGAAATTACTAAAAATTTCTCTCAAAAATAGTCTAGTTTTTAAAAACAAATTTTCTAAAAAAGCCTTCATTTAAATCTTCACAATTTACTAGAAATTTTCTGAATTTATAAACAATTTTTTTTTTGAAAATTCTAAAAACACCGCAATTTAAACGACTGCTTGAAAAAAATCTTGATATCTGGAAGAGAAATGAATGAAAAGAGTCTAGACTTCTAGGAACAGATTTCCTAGAAAAATCTATAGCCTCCAATCTGAATAAAATTTAATGGAAATTTCTGAACACTCGAAAAATGTCTAAAGTTCTGGAAAAAATCATTGCAATTTATACGACAATATCTGGAAGAGAAATAACTGGAAACAGCCTCAAAGAAAATTCTATAAATATTAAAGCTAACTTTCTAAAAAACTCCCGAATAAGACCTTTGCTAAAAATTCTGGAAATATGAAGAAGAAATTACTGTAAACTTTCAGAATCCTCCAAAAACGTTCTAGAAACCTATAAGGAAAACTTGTGAAAAATTCTAGATTCCTCGATCAAAATTATTTGGAAAGGAAGATGCAAAGAACTTTTAATATGGAGAAGAAATTCCTGAAACTTCTAGAAGCCTCTAAGTAAGTTCTAGAAATTTAGAAAAAATATTCCTAATAAATTATAAAATTAAACAAAATCTTGAAAGTACTTTCTGAAAAATCTAGAGCTCTCGAATAAAATATTTGCTAAAAATCTGGAAATATCTATTTATTTATTTATTTGATAAGAAAACGAAATTACTGTGCTTCTAGAATTCTCAAAAATGTTTTATAGATCTAAAAGGAAATCTATGGATCATCTGAGAAAATTATAGAAAAAGTTAAACAAAATATTGTACAAAAACCAGGAAGAAATTTCTATAAATAAATATAAATAATGACTTTCTGAAAAATTTTGAAACTCTTGAATAAAATCTTTGCTTTGTAAAAATTTGTAGAATTTTCGATGAAAATTCTTTGGAAGGGAAGTTGCAATAAAAACTGAAAGTGTGGAGGAGAAATTACTGAAATTTCAAGAATCGTTAAAGAAAAATTTTTCTGAAAAATTCTAATGTTACATTTTTTTCTCACAAGTCAAGAATTTTACGAAAAACATGTCTTAATAAAACTTCAGTTTCTCATTCCCTTTAACCTTTATTTGAAAAGTTATGTAATATTTTTCAAATTTGGAAAAATATTGAGAAAAATCAAAAAAACGCCTCGAGTAAACATCCACTTCCGGTTTATGAATGTTTACCAAAAGCTTTTCAGTTCCAGTTTTTAACGATAAAACCGTAAGTTTAAAGTTTCATCTCAATCGGATCGAAAGTAATAAATACTCGATTAAAAGAGCATTTAAAGAGATAATAATACGTATACTTGAGTATTCTCAATGGTTTTCGATAGTAGCAAACAGCCATAAATAATAATCATGTCTTTAATCATTACCACAGACGGCAATAATTAATGTTTTAATTACATAATGGTAGCGATAAAAAGGGCGTATGTCGTGGCCTTAAATTATTGGTTCGAGTTGGTCGTCCTTGGAACGCTTTGTCCGACTGTTTGTGTTCTGGTGTACAACTGCATGGGACAGGAAACATTGTGGGTGGGTTCGATACCGTTTAGTCTTAATAGTTTTTTTTAAATTCAAATTATATCCGAAGGATCTTTATGCGATACTAATTTTAAACGTAACAATCTGATCGATCTGTTTTCGTGAAAGTCGTGACCTAAATGTAACCATTAATAACGGTTATGTTTTCATTGCCCGAATTATTTATATAGGATGCATTCAAGTTAAAAGCTGATTATTCTAATTGCAGTATTAAGGATATGCATTTACCCACGTGTATTGTATTACTAGTTAATTATTACAATTATAGGTCAAGGATATTTAAAATGACTCAAAGATCTATTATGTTTTATGTCTGTAAAATTGACAATCAAATGTCATAAAAATAGCTCCATATAAAATGGACATAAATACGCCAGCAAGGGCCAAAATATTGCCAGTACAGCAAAAATACTTCCCTGACAGACAATTCCGTCATCTGAAGGAGAAGAAGGGGACATAGTTTAAGAACACATTGTGAACTCCACCTGCAAGTCCTGTAACCTAAATTTTAGTAATTATTAATGAACAATTTATAATTGTTATATATAATATAGACAGAATTTTGTAAACTAAATATTAATATAAATATACAGGGTCTAATCGTGTAGCAGTAACGAGATAGAGTACATCTAGACATTAAGAAATAATTTTCATGGTCGAAAACGCTTAACTAGTGCGCAAAAATTGACCAAAATAGGAAGAAAAATTAATGTCACTGATACAAGTGATACAGTGGAATTTCAACAAGTAACAGCCTCATCGATCTAATACAAGAAAAGTTGATGGTATATACTAGCCTTACTGGAACATTCTAGGAAAAGTGTTTCCGATATTTCAAAAGAATGATAAATATACGGAAATATCAACAAAAAGCTTAATTTAACTTATGTTTGCATTAACACCTGATGTCTATTAATGAACTTGACACTAATGAGGATCTCAATTAATTCACATTCGATTAATAGCACGCATCAGTAACGTTATTGAAATAATAAATTAGAAACGGTGATTACAACCTTCCTAATAATCCGCAACAATTTACTTCTTCCAAAGGTCGAATTCCGATTCGCACTTTTTTTTCGTTACTCCAGCGTCGGTTACATAAGCGCACTTACTCCTAATATATCAATTCGTGACGGTAACTCGTTAATTTGCATCGTGTTTCGCAGAACTTGCATTTGTATCCTTTAATGCGATTGTTTTAGGATGACGCCATAGTGATCTAACATTATATATAAATAATTATCGCACAGGATTTACATTATTATTATAAATACCTGGTAATAAATACTTTCAGTATGTAGCCAATACATTTATAACAATAATCATTTTCAATAGATCTATATTGAAAATTATATAATTAAAAACCGAATTATTTGAATTTGGGGACAATTTAGTTAAAAATAGCTTCTTTGTAGAATTATATTCTTAATTAGAATTTTAATTTTGTTTCACTATTTTTATATTTCTCCGACTAATTTAATTCGTCGTATATTATTGATGTTGATTTTGTACTATGTTAGAACCTTGCGGAACACCTGCACAAATCATACACTCGTCATTAAACGTATTTAGCATGAAAATTTTCCATTCCATCACTTTATAACACTTATTGTATCTTGTATGGATACTGTTAAAGTTGTTGAGGTATTAATTTCTTGATTTTATTACACGCGGAGAGATTCCATTCATATTCATGTAAATTTAATGGATATTTTGATAAGATGTATGGTTTGAGGAAGCATTTTTGTTTATGCAAATGCTCGGTAATGCGACAGTCAGTGTTATTTACAATAAGTTAATGTGCCGCCGCTAATGCAGCAATGGAAATTATTGGTCCATAATTTTACTGCGATAAGTGTTTTAAAGAGTACGCATCAGATTAAGTGTATGAATATGTGAAACTGAACCAGTAGGTGGTTTACACTACTTTTAAATGATAAGCATAATTAAGTGAAGAAAAATGTGAAATATACAGACATGTTATAAAGTGTTCTTTATTCTTGGACATTCGATTGTAGGTAATATTTAAATATGTGTTGATGTGAAGAAGTGTTACTAAACGTGCCATCTAAGGAATAAAAAAACAATTGGAAGATTACAGATATAATTTGCAATATTTATAAAACTAATAATTGCCAATAACGATTTATAAAGTATCCAAAAGTCATTAACAAATATACATAATATTGTTGTATCCTTTTTTTACACTTTAATAAAACCGAGTTATTTATATTGAAATACTCTACATTGATATACTTTTCACGAAACTTAAAAAACAAACATCGTTAACTAATATTTTTGTAATCTTATTACTTTCACTATATACGTAGTATATGTCCAAACCAATCGTTTTCTGAATAACTTTTAAACGTATTTCATTCATACCTACCGTTGACATGTAGAAAAATCATAAATTATTAGACTCAAGTTTTATTAATTTCCTAAAATCCTTCCTAAACAATCTATTAGAAAACTATTAGCTCTTGTTGTATAGCAAGCAACTCTGCTTTATGCTGGTGTTTATTATTTTGCTACTTGCTCGTTCTCTTTTAATACTGCTTTAATATTACTCTGCACCTTTTTCACAGATCTTATAAATTTTACAATTTCCCAATACACCAAATTGTTCTAACTCATATTGCCAAGGAAATTTAAAAGAGTTTAAGATGAGAGCAGCATTTTCCAAAATAAAGGACATCATGAAAATCTTCTGCCTTTTAACAATCGGTCATTGTCAGCTGTCAATATATTATTAAACAGTCAAACTGTTATCTGTCAAGTATAAAACTATTATAATTTATGTAACAAACTGGCTATTTAACAAATAGTTTGATAATAACTTGTCATCTATTATTTATCATTGATAAACTGCTTTATGTAATCTATCATACTATTATCTGTTATCTATCAAACTGCCATTTGTCATCTATGAAAATATTTTGATTCATTTTCAAAATGGTGGTTTGTTATTTACTAGCTTGTACATAGTTTAATAATAATTTGTCATCTGTCATTTATAATCAGACAAACTCTCATATGTCAAACAAAAAATTATTATCTGCTAAAGGGTTAACCGCCATTTGTCATACACTAAATTACCATGAAGATCTGTATTTTATCAATCAATCAAAACCATTATCAAACTATACATATTGGATATCTAGTAAGTAGCTTTATAATAACTTGTTATCTATTATTTATCATCTGATAAGCTGTAATATGTAATCTATAACACTGTTATCTGTCAAACTGCCATTTATTATCTATGAAAATTTTGTGATTAATTTACCAAATGGTTGTTTCTTATTTACTAGCTTATACATAGTTTGCGAATAACTTGTCATCTGACATTTATCATCCGACAAACTGTCACATGTCAAACTAAAATTTATTAACTGTCAAACGGTCAACACATATGTCCTTCATGCTTATTTTAGATCTATAGAAGTATAATCATTCACCTCAAAATATTATCTGTAATTCATCATTTGCGTCAAACTATTATCTGTTATTATCTATTATTATCAAATAAGCATAAGCCATTATTAAAAAATTTGGTAATAGTCATCTGCGAGTCTTCATCTAAAGAGCTGTAATACGTCATCTGTCAGATACGGATACGGATACGGATAAAAGGGAGGGAGACGAAATCACAGTATGCAAGCTCATTATACACCTCCAGTTTTGGGAGGACTAGCTCTTTATCCACCCTATTCCTTTGATAATGTTGAAGATTTTGCCCGGAAATATCCGTCCCAGGTTGGTCGGTTTTGGACATGATATCCCTATTTTCCTAAATGTTACCAAAGCGGGACAGTAGCACAGGATATGCGCCGTGAATTTTTTGTTGCACCCTCTGCAGTTGGTATTTTCAACGACTCGTAATGTATAACGGTGTTTCGTTAACTGGATACCAGCCAAGGAGTTTATTTTTGATCTGGCTAGATTAACACAATATAAAGCAACTTAAACGTTAGGTGTTCGTATTGTATTTTTGGAATGAGTAAAAGTGGAGACATTCTTCCACCTTGCTTTGTATTCTGCTAGAGTCATGTCTTGTAGTATGTTTGAGAGATTGCTTTTAAATAGGAACACAAGCCTCGATGAGACCTTGGGATATGTTAAGATAGCAAGACTGGTTTTACTGTCTGTATGGATGAAAATGTTTTCTCTTTTTATCCCCAGTTTACTTATTTTCTGTACACTAACAAGTAACCCAGTTTTGCCTAGATTATCGTAGAGTGTTCCTCCAAGGGTATTTTGAGTTCCAGATTAATTTTGGCACTATATATGACTGCAACTGTTCCTTTCTTGTTATTTTGCTCCAGATAGTAATCTAGTAACGACATGAAATGTCACAGAAAATAGTCTCATACAAAATAAGCAAAAATAAGGCAGTAATGGCCAAAATATTGCTTAAAATGGCTAAAATATAATGCTTGTGAGCCCATCACCGAGTAATATGTGTGAAGTGCGAGTGGAAGAACACTACGAGTTCTAAATTAATAAGTAGTTTGGAAATTTATATTAATTGTCAGATTATTTTTTTTAAATAGACATGTAGACAAGTAAAATCAATAAAAGACTCAGAGTTTTGTGACGTGTCTTTCGAAAAGGTAGATCGAAAAAGACGGTCTCCTAGAAGAGTGTCCGTCTGAGTCCCTCTTCCAAGAATTGCGCCATGCCTACCTGTCCCACCTTCGGACACCACATGCCGCTATCTTTTAGTCTTAGTTCTAGAGCCAGTAATTCCCATTTATGCTAAACATGCATGGATATTCAAACTGTAGCTTACTTGATGCAGTTTTGAGATTAACATAGCCACTATATAACTAGTGCATATATTAGGGCCGATCTTACAACGGCAGTGTACGCATACACATAGTGATTTTGGGTGTTGGTTCCAATGATCTACCTGTTTGCCTTCTGACCTTGGTTTGAAGATGATTACTCAAGTTTAGTTTAGGATCTAGGATAACCCCAGATCCTTCAGCTGTGAAACCAGAGTCATTCTGTCTCGTTTCTTTTAGTTTGTGAACAGATCCATTTCGTTACGATGTCCCACAAGAAACGAGATAGTACGCCTCCTTGTGGATAGCCACGTGTCACTTTTGCTTTGAAAACTATGTTTCTTATTGATATTTTGACCGTTCTTTTGTTTAGCATCTGGTTTATCCATTCAATTATTGCGACTATAGCGCCAAACATTGTGAGAGTTTGTCTTATGAGAAAGGTCTTCAATCCGCGACCCTTGGATTGAGGGCTGATGGTCGTATGTCCTATGCTGTTGAAAGAGGGTTTGTTAAAAGCTCCTTCTATGTCGATAAATATGCCTTATGCCAAAATTTCATTTACCATGCCCTATTCAACATGAGTAAGCACATAGTGTAGTGCTAATTCGGTTGAACGTCCTGGTATGTACGCGTGTTGGTGTCACACTATTATCGCTTCTTCACCAAATAACTTTAAATGACTTCTATTATTAATTGTCTGACAAATTATCATACATACACATTATTATTGTCCGTCATCTGATAATTAATTTATGACTTACCACCTGCCTTATGTTTATTATTATCTTTTGTCTGTCAAACTATTCTCTCGTATTCTCATTCACCTTTCATAATATTTTCATAACATTCTTAATTGTAATCTATTATCTGTAACTGGTAAAGAATTAGATAATCTTATAATTACAGTCATTTATCATCTAGCCAACTGTCAGACATGTGACTATTATTTGTTGCTTATCAGACTGACATCTATTGTCTATCAGTGTCATCATTAATTTATCAACGCAGTTATTTCTTGTAATCCGTCATGTATTTAAATCGATTACGTTTTACAATTTTTTGATTATTTTTTAAAATATTTTTCTTGTGAACCTTTTTTATTTTCTAATTTCAGTGACCTATATATTTAGGAGTGTAAAAAGTAAGGGGAATGGGGAGGGAAAGGTAGATGGAAGGGCTCGAGGGAGAGTAAATGAGGTCTTCTTTTGAACAAGTTTTGTAAATATTTTAGTTCTAAAATTCGAATACTTTCTGGCATTTTTGATTTATTTAATCTGTTTTTTTATGAAAATTTGTTAAAAATTTTCTTTAGCAACTTAGGTCTAGTTTTATTCATATTTTTTTTTTTACTTTTTAAGAATATTATCAGAATTTACCAGCAATTTCTTTTTAATTTTTTAAAATCTTTCCCCTTAGAATTTTCAAAATATCAATATCAGTTACGAATAGAAATGTTATTATACTGAATTTTAATCTTCATCATCATTAAAAGTGGAGACGGTATACTGTTGTATCATAAGTAATTTACGAATGGTCCCAAATTGAAACCTTGGGGGATACGTAATCTAAAGATTAGACTTAATTTTCACAAATTACTTTCAGATAAGTCAATGAAATAGTTAATTTTTAATGATGATTAATTAAGAATTGAATGACTGAGTCTGTTGTGATATAAGACTTTAATTAATTTGAATAGTAAGTATTAAACATATTGAAAGGAGAGTATTGTCCTTGTGTGCACTATTCCTATTTACCAAATAATTAATGTACGTTTCGCAATACGCTATATGTGCGTTTTACTTGTAGTATCTGTTACAATTATCTACAATATTAATGTCTGCATGTTTCGTTCGCCGTGTTTAGAGTTAATCATATTTGCGTTCGTTGTTAGTTATGTTCGATCTGAAGTCACCGCTCATATTCTTGATTTGTTAACCTAAACCTTTCACCCATACATCTGATACGGTGTTATATAAAATTGTTAAATTTCGTCTTGTCACAAGAAAAATTGTTTGCCTTTCTGTTCTATTAATTAAAAAAAATAATATTTTAAGTTCATTAGTTTAAATTTGTTAGGAGAAAATTTATAACCATAATTAAGTTCAAATATCCTGAAATGTTTTAATGAGTTGCGCAACAAATTATTTGTTTCCGTTGACATTGTCAGGAATTTTAATGTTACTTGTTTATTTATTGGATGCTTATAGTCTAAAAATAGATCAATAATATACTGGTTTGGATTAAAAAATAATTGATAATTATTATTGAATTAAAAAAAAACGAAACAATTGGTTTCAATATAACTTGATATTATACTTTCCTTGTTAGAATTAGAAGAAAATATTATGATGGTGAACATTTTTGGTTAAGCTTTTAGCGCAAGACGTAGGAAAAGAAACGATACAAAAAATTTTCACCATCACAATATTTTCTCATACTTCCTACAAGGAAAGTATTAACTAACTGAAGCAATTGTGTATATTTTTACTTACTTATTGTCGGTCCAAATTTGAGCTTCAGATCTTGAAATTATGTGAAAACGATATAAAATTTAAAAAAAAAACAGGATGAATTTTAGAAATGTTGAAACTGCGAATTAAGATCAAACATTATATTATCTGATTTTAAATATATATATATATATATATATATATATCTACGTCCTGTCTTTGAAGGATCTAGCAATGTCGATCAATAACAGATAACATTCACACGAAACGGCATGAATGAGATTAATTACTCCCAAACTCGAAACAGTGTACACGCAAAACCGTGGGAAAAAATTTGCGGAAATAAAATCAATACGCGATCGCAATCGATTTGTGCACGCATTCAATTACAAAACGGCCGTTAACTGAAAACAAACAGAAATAGCTAAAAAAATGTAGTCATGACAACACAATATGGATATTAATTCGTAACGTAATAATAGGTGTTGGTTCGAAAAGCGATCGAAATGGCACATTCCCATTAGGAAGTATGGAGTTCAAGGTTAACTGTCTTTCTGAACCTGACCATACCAGCCTAAGATCCGCGTGGGTTGGAAGTGTATCGACAGAACTGAAGCTTGTTTTTTTTTATAGTTTCGATTAATGTTCACTGGTGACGTTATCTGTTCTCGCGATGTGTCTACACGTGTAATATATTGTGTTTTAATTTTTACAGTAGATAAATGTTTATTTTTTTTATTGTGGGATGTCAAGATATGTAATAGGCTTTGTAGTTAAATTGTTCTGATGATGTAAAACATGAGTAAACGATACAAGTTTGCCACTTTTTTCACTTATTTACTCGTTTACTCATAAACATTTTCACGTACTCAAACAACCCAATTAATGATGAAAAACATGATTATATTTTGATAATATAAAGGCATTCCTGAACATTTCTAAAATGTACAATTTATATCTTATACCTTCGATAATGATTGGAAAGATTAAAAATCATTCAATAAGTGGCGAGGAAGGCATCCGGACGAACGATATGCGAGCTGGACCACTCCCTGCAAGACTTGATTACCCTACTACTGCAAAATGCATCAACCAGAGTCTCAAAGAAATTTCATCGCGATGAACACTAAAACGACCAGATACTGTGTACAACTGTCCAGAGAAGACTTATGGAAGTTTGTTGGGCTCATAACAGGACGCTACAATTTAAGATCGCACCTCCCTGAGCTGGTCATATGGATTGCTTCCGAGGCCAAAAAAAGAAGGTCGCACCTGAACAGACTGGGATTACACTCTAGTCCTAGCTGCAAAGGGTGTGAAGAAGAAGAGGAAACCGCCAAGCATGTACTTCTGGACTATACGGTTTTATCGCGAATCCACAATGGGAGAGGGATGTCTACAGTCATCAGAGATCCTAAGAGTCACTTTTTCTGTGATTCTGGTGTTAGCCAGTGCCTTGAGTTGGCTTCGTCGTAGCAAGGAAAGAAGAAGAGGAAACCCACAATGGGAGAGGGATGTCTACAGTCATCAGACACCCTTGAGTTGGCTTCATCGTGGCAAGGGATAACGCTCTATGTGGCCCAGTGGAGTGGACCTCTCATCAAATACAACAAATCTAAATCCTTTATGATTTATTTAAGGTAAAAGGAAAACAAAATTTTGTGTATTTATTAAATTTTATTAAATCCGATAAAATTTTCTTCTTCTTTTTCTTTACTAAATTTTTATTTTACATAGCAATTCCTTAGCCTTTATTTCCAATCAATCGTCCAAGAATATTATCATTACGTGCAAAATATCGAACGCCGTCAATTATGCAAATCACTAATAAACTTTTCCCATTATCAACCGTAATTTCATCTTGCGACACGGACATTTCATTGTTGCCGTACATTTCACATGGACAGCAACGAGCCGTTTCAAATTGAATATGATTAGGCACGGAGATAACGTTTTATTGCACTTTTATGCGTACTTTCACTGGTAAATATCAGTAATTGTTCGGCATTATATAAAAACCAACTATCAATTGGTTAAAACGGCTCCGTGCCGGTCGGTTTTCATTTTACGGCTCCCATTTATCTAGGCCGAACCTGAATTTGCGAGTTATTGTAAGGACACGAGCAAGTGGTGAATTATGGACGTTTCGTTTTTAATTGTATGCAATTAGTTAATTGGTGGTGGCCTCTGGGGTGTTTTGAATTGAGTTGCGTGTGCTGGTTCAAATAAATCGAATCAGTTGCATTGATTTGGTAGATTTAAATAGTAATTAAATTGTCATACATAGTAATTAAATAATTATTGTATGATTTATTAGTTTAAAGTAATAATAAATTAATTATTTGCCAAATTATTGTCGTTAATGGTTGTCTTCTATTTAAATCATTCCTATCAATAATTATCATCCATTTGAGAAATTCTCAGTTCCCTTTCATGAATAAATGTGTAATCAAGTTAATAAAAAAGCTAAGGAATACCAATAAAATGAACTATATGATAGTGAAAAACTTCTTAGATATTATATAATTTTCTGGATGGTAGTATCGATACCATTAGGGCTTATCGCACCAAATATCATCTTTTGGTGCGATAAGCCCTAATGGTATCGATACTACCATCCAGAAAATGAATACGTTATAAACTAAAAAAACTCTCATAGTTGTTAAAGTATTCCTCTCATGTACCTGCCACTCGTTTTAGCCCTCTCCTTCATACATCCTTGTCTCTTGCTTCTCCACTTTCTTCACCTTCTCATGTACCCATTCACCTCTTACTCCAGCCACTCCATCACGATTCCCCCCTAATAAACCCGCCCTTCTTCTTTTCACTCTCCATCTACCCACTCTTGTGTCCACACTACCCTTCCATACCTCCTTCACTAATCTCCCCATAGTTTTATTTCATACCCGGCCACCCTCCTTATCGTTCCACTCCACACGCTTTTCCTCTTCGTTTTTTGAAGCAGTTTGTATTCGGGCGTTGTTTTTTCTGTTTTAGAAACCACCACTATTCTCTTTCCAACCTTCTTTACCTCCTGACCTTCATACCATACATCAAGATCGGTCTCCCTCAAGCATCCCATAGGTCACATTTCATCATATAGTGAGAGGAATGTCGTGAGTGTCGTTTGTGCTCGCAGAATTAGCCGTTTTTTTGCAAGGTATCATTTTTATTCATTTTCAAGAATTGGTAGTTGGATTATTAAAAGTAAGATGATTTCGTGTATTTTGAATATTTTACACGTATCTATTCATCATTGCATTCGACCTTGACGTAAAAAAACACATAAAATTTCGCATAAAACTAAATTTTAATTTAAACTGCTCTGTTTAATATTAATATATGCAACTCAATTGTTAGTCTATTGTTTCATCTTTTGAACCCTACCGTGGCCAACTCTTCTCTTGTTTGTGTTATGTTTGTAAGTCACCACGATCGGTCGCGTGGTGTGAAGCGAGTGTCCTTTGTGAATCCCTATTACCAATTATATTATCCTTATATTAGATTAATATATACTAATCATTAGTAATTTTATAATGCCAAGTTATTGCGACAAGGGTGTTACACCCAATACGCCTTCAATTAAATGTCAAAACTGCGTAAAATACATACATATAAAATGTACAAATTTAAATGATGTAGAACTATCATACATTATAAATACTAAATTTAACTGGATTTGTCATATTTGCGAATCTACTAATGCGACGAAATCTGAGCTTGATAACACTCCTATAAAATTGTCAACAATCAATACAATGTTTTCTAATAAATTTGATCAAATAAATAACAACTTAATAAGCCTAATATCAGACCTAAAGATCGCAATAGAGAAAAGATTTGAAGATATTGAAAGCCGCCTGACAAAACTAGAAAAAAAGCAATTAAATGATCAATCCATCGGAGCAGCTGAATGTAACAGCGCTCAGTTTGAAGATATACTTTCCGAATTTGATGATAGGAATCAGCGTAAGTTCTTTTATTTAACGTGAAAGAAGCTTTGGGAGAATCAATAGATCAAAAAATTAAACATGATATGGCAGCAATTAATGAAATACTAGTTCCCTTGGGCATCGATGTCAAGCCAATTAAAGCTATCCGAATAGGAATATCAAAAGCTAATAAACCAAGGCCTTTGAAAATTTCTTTTTCTGACGAAAATACTGCCAAGAGAGTACTTCAAACAAATGGACATAACAATGTCCGATCTAATCATTTAAAGCCGATTTAACCATTAAGCAAAGACAATATTCAAAAGACGTTTATCAGGAGTTGCAGAAGAAAAGGGATCAAGGTGACGCTGGTTGGGGAATTAAATATCGCAACAATATGCCGCATTTGTCCAAATCACGCTATGACAATATTTCAAAAAACGCCCAAGCCTTTACTACCAAAATGTAGGCGGTATGAAAACATAAATTAAGGAAATTATGCTGAATATTAATTGTTGCTTACATGACATAGTTATACTGACAGAAACCTGGCTGAATAATGAAATAAAAGATAATGAAGTAGCATGGAATAATTATAATATTTATAGATGTGATCGTAGTGTTAATACTAGTAGTAAAATGGAAGGAGGTGGTGTTCTCATTGCCATTAACAAATTATTTAAATCGTGTAGTGTAGACATTGAAAATAATGAAATTGAACAAATATTTGTATCTGTTGCTTTAGGTGATACTAAATTTTTAATCGGTGTGGTTTATATTCCACCATCATCTGAGGTTATTAAATATCAGCAACATTGTACAACAGTTGAACGATTATGCACCAAATTTAATGAGCATTACTTTATAATATGTGGTGATTACAATTTGCCCAATATAGATTGGGAATGCGAACAGGGTTATCGTACACTATCGAGCCAAGCCCAAACTGTAGGAATTTCTGAATTTAAGTCAAATTTTAAAGATTCCTAACAAAAATGATGTATATTTAGACTTAATATTCACTCATGTACCATCTTTAAATGTACACGAAGCGACTGATTCAATATCAAATGTCAGTAAACATCACATTGCTTATAGTTTTGATATAGAAAATATTGCACGATTTAAGTCACTAGATACGGAGGAAAGAATTTACTGCCATGGAAATTATGCCAATCTGAATATTTTTTATTCTTTAGTTGACTAGGACTGCGTAATAAATAATGATAATTTTAATGCAAGTGTAGATAATTTTTATGCAGTATTGGAAAATGGGATCGATTCCTACATTCCATCGAAAATAGTAAAAAATAGAAATTCTAAATACCCACGATGGTTAAATAATTTAATTTCTTGTATTCGCAGGAAAAGGCAAGCGCATATGATCTATAAACAAACACTTAAATATGATGACTACTCAGTTTTTAATAGTTTACGTGCCGAGTGTAAAGCCCTAAATAAAACCTTATACGCTAGGTATATAAAAAAACGTCCAGTGTTCCATAAAGAATAACCCCAAATATTTTTGGAGCTATGTAAAGGATATGCGGAAAGAGAATGAAATCCCTGCTACAATGAAATTTGAAGATAGAAAATCTAGTATGGGCGAAGAGATTGTTGACATGTTTGCTGAATATTTCTCATCAATATATACTAACGACTCCGGAAGTGATCCATCCGACAACACCGACATTGTAGAAGATACAATACATAATACTGGAATTGTTATATCCTTGGATGAAGTATTTGACGCCCTATCTCAATTAGGTGATTCTTGCTCCGTAGGACCTGATAACATTCCAAGCATCTTATTAAAGAACTGCGTATGCACACTAGTAAAACCTATTTTAAAGCTATTTTCAACATCACTAAATATATGGATTTTTCCCGATAAATGGAAATCGAGTTACTTGGTGTCTGGTGCGCGTGATAAGGTCAGGAACTACCGAGGCATATGTATTCAATCCGTCTTGCCAAAACTTCTAGATAATATTGTTGCTACCAGAATTGCAAGAATGTATAATAAGACAATCTCGCCGAAACAGCATGGTTTCATGCTTGGAAGGTCGACAGTGACAAATCTAATGGAGTACCGAACATTCTTATCGAACGCCTTACAAAATCATTGTCAAGTTGATAGTGTTTACACTGATTTTTCTAAAGCGTTCGATCGCGTTAATCACAAAATTCTTTTATCGAAGCTTCGTCGGATAGGTTTGAATGCTGATTTGCTTCGGTGGTTCTCGTCGTTTTTACAAAATCGTATTCAATATGTGCGTATCAACAACTTTATATCAAAAGAAATAAATGTATCTTCAGGGGTGCCTCAAGGGTCACATAGTGGACCGATCTTGTTTTCTTTATTTATTAATGATATCGCGGAACACATAAATAATTGTGATTTTTTATTATTTGCGGATGATCTGAAATTGTTCAGAATCATAAATAACATAAACGACTGTTCAAAAGTACAATCCGACCTTATTAGGATAACAGATTGGTGTAAACGTAATAAACTTTTCCTCAACTTAAGTAAATGCTCTGTTATATCTTTTGTAAGGAGTAAAAGTTGTATAATAAATAAATATGTTCTTAATGATTATGAATTACAACGTGTTGATTCAATTTAAAGATGAATAATGTAATCAATAGATTAATGCGTACAGCTAACTAATTTTGCCATTGTCATTGGTTTGAATTAGTTAATTCTCAAAACCATATTTTTAAAAGAAATCTACATTTCTATTTACATATAAATGATCTTTAACTGATACTTTTGTTCTTTCCATTTCTGTTTTCTTTTTGTATTGTATTAACACTTGATTTAATTTTTATTTGTAATCATTTTTTAGGCTAAGCAGTAGTGTATACATTTACCTTTCTCACCTATATACTTAATGCATTTTGTATATATTATATTGTAAAGTGGAGTATTCTGTGAATAAAATTATTATTATTATTATTATTATTATTTCACTCTCGAACTATCATCCATCTACCTTCTCCATTTTTCTCTTCCCACCCTCACACTTTTCACGCATTCCTCTGTACCGACTTGATTTTTATGTATATATGATACAGATTAAAATGCCTTTTTATAGACCACAGAAATATAAAAGTGATGGTTGCTATTTACATATTGTGATTTATCATTATAACTAACCCACACAAAAACCTTATTAGTTTTAAGTTTTAATTGCTTATCTTCCTTCTCAAATTTCTCATACCACAATACTTAATTCGATTAAAAATCTGGCTATAACTATAAGCAAAATTAAAATAGTTCTGCAAGTAAAAGCGTAATAAAGTATTTGAAAAATAATGATATTTCTACTAAAATTAGAATCTATATTAAATCTGCTGAACCTTATTTATTTATGGTTGCATCTTAATAAATATCCTTAATCCTGAATCAATTTGCTGTAGCTGTTGAGACTGCATGAGAAACTTCTTGGGAAGAAGTACAACCTGGATGTTGGGTAGCACATATCCCTGAGCGATCGTAACGAGAGAAAGTAGTTCGTTCAACTATTCGACCAATTTACATTTGCAAGTGACGAGTTTTTTTGTCATCCCTGGCGGTGTTTCTGCCAACTTTAACACTTCAGCGGTTAAGCATTCCCAAACGGCGGCCAAATAAACTGAAGCGCCGACTCCAACATATTCCACATAATTTCGCACCTTCAAAAATTTTAGGAAACTGCCAACAGGGATTTGAATACCCGTACGATTAGAACGAGATTTCGCCTTTCCTTTAAGTTCAAATTCAAACTAAATCCTCTGACTTATTCTAGAGAAAGTCTTTTATTCTTCAAATAATCCTCTAAATTTTCCACATTATAACTTTAGAAACTCTACTATAAACTCTAAATGTAATAGATGCCTATTTAGGAATTTACAAGACAACGTTAGATAGAATGACTTTTGATTGTAAGCTCAAAAGAAGAAGGCGATGTCATCATTTTTATTTATTGCTACGCTTTAAAAGTATACTTTCGACATTTTTCTCTGTTTAGAGCAATACATGTTTAAAATTCTTTAGATAATTAAATAATTTCTCTAAAGAAAACATGTATTGCTCTAATCAGAGAAAAATATCGAAAGCCTACTTTTAAAATTCGTTTTGCATGTGGTTGTATTGCTGAAATTGGGATATAAATCACATTTTCTATATTTTAGAGGCAATTCTGGCAGTAGTTTTGATGAAACCAAACTAGAGAACATAAGAAGTGTTTTCCTTCGCCAAAGTGTAGAGTGTAGTGCAGCAACTGTTAATTACAGTTAAGGAAGTAATTTCATCATTTGTTTGATTACTTAACCCTCGAAGTTATTTTAGTTTTGATTTCAGCAATTTTTGAAATTGATTTTTTGATCTACAGCTAAATTTTGGCATAACCTAATGATAAAGGATGACTGATATTTTGGGAAATTAAGAGCGTATAAGGAAAACTATTAGTACGATTATGAGATGCGATTGGTGGAGGTTCATTTTAATACGACATTTTGAAAGACAATCGGTTGTTCTGTTCTAGTATTTAATTTTGGGATGGTTATTGTTCAAGTGCTAGATGAAATTATTGAGCTTTTCTTTACAATGGGGCCAAATGAAGCGGGTCAATAAGCTCTTGCAGGGCTTTTGTAATGTAGGAGTTTGTGTAATCAAAGCAGTATTATTTGCAAATTGCATGAGATATAAGAAAGAATAAACATAGAATGTATCGGGGTTTTAGATATCAATGCAAACAAATATAGGTACATACTAAAATCGAAAGAGGAAAGCCTCGAACAAGCTCTTGTTCGAGAGTAAAGAAAGAAAGCAAGATTTTGATTGAGTGAGCTACGTGAAGATGATAATAACTTAATTAAAACACTCAGATACCTTTCTTCATTAGTTTATTTGTAACCAGGTGTTTTAATCAATAAGAGAAAGATAAATTCCAAAGACACCAAAGTAGTGTACGAGTTTACCTGTGGTGACTGCTCAATCAATATATAAATCAAATCGAAAGATTATTCAAACAACGAATAGCAGAGCATAAAACTGTTTCATACGAAAGAAGACATCAACATACCCCAACCATCTAATATAACATAAACACACTCCAAATTTTGATTCCAAAATACTACACGAAGCGAAGAAAATCTGGAAATTTATAAAAATAAAACAAAACATTTATTTAACGATCAAAAAGATTTATCCAACTCGCCTCTTATAAGAATGTTCATTCTGGTAACAACTGCGCAAGCCCCATGTCCTTTTCACTCACAACAATAAAAACGACCATAATATTTAGGAAATAAAACGTAATTCAATGTATATTCTTCACCTGAAGAAGTCACAGTGTGGGAAACAATTATAGTGTATTATAAAAAAAATGAAAATTGATCTAATATGGATTTTCAATCAATCAGAGAAAGAGTTATTGATTTTGACTTCTAAGAATCAATTAGGGAGGAATTGCTTAATAATGATTATGATATGAGGATAGACAGATTCTTATATAATAAGTCTTGATGTCAGATAGAGTCAAAAGCTTTTTGGACAATCAAAAATAAAGCTGCATAAGCTCTTTAAACTTTAAAACTAAAGTTAATAATATGTTTATTTATGTTAAGATTATGATGGGAAGTGGAATAGAGGTTAATGATCAGGGAAGAAAATCAAATTTGTATGTGGAGATGTTGTTAGAAATCTGAAAAAGGATTTTGTTTTTAAGGAGGGATTCTTAGATTATTTTAATCACAGCTAGAAATTTGATGGGGCGATAGCTGGATAGAGAAGTTGAGAGCTGATTGGTTAGAAGTATAGTTAATTATAAAAAAATATAGTATTTTGTATGCAGTGAATTGGAGTTTTAAGCTATTTCTTTTACTTTTTTGTTGGTTTTTGATCTTTGAATTTACGATTAACTGAAACCAAAAAAAAATCATATCAAAACTACTTACGACAATTATTCGACTTAAAAAAGCCTCTACATGGAAATTAAACTCAGTAAACACAATCTCACACTTTTTCACCCTAGTTGTTTTAAGTGAAGTGAGGTGAAGTGAAGTGAACTTCAAGAGATTATCGTGGTTAAGCGAATTTTGGAAATAGATCTGACACTTTAGTGGTTTTTTTGTTTAGTAAATGATAATATAATATAATTGCGCTAAACAAAAGTCTCAAATATTGGATTGATAAGGATGTTACTTGGCGAAACTCCATTATGAACTTATAATGAAAAACCACTTTAGCTTTATCTGATTTTGAAATAAGACACTTGTTTGGTTTCATATTGGTATATTCAGTTTCCTGACACGTGTTTCGGTCAATGACGACCATTCTCAAAGGAATTACAAAATTAACTGTTAATACTTACTTACCATTCTCAAAAGAATTACAAAATTAACTGTTAATACTTACAGTTAATTTTGTAATTCTTATGAGAATGGTCGTCATTGACCGAAACACGTGTCAGGAAACTGAATATACCAATATTAAACCAAACATGTATCTTATTTTAAAATCAGATAATATTCTATTTTATTTTCGTTTCACCAAGAGTGCAGTGAGCAAAGTATTTACCGCATTTAGCTTTATTTTGTAGAGACAACTACAAGTTTCACTACATAGTATAGCAGTATCTACAAAATAAAGTTCAACAGGCTCAAACATAGATAAGAATATATTTTTCTTTGGTTCTGAAAAACCTCATTAGCATAGGTAGAAGCTACAAACGTTATTTCTCATTAGCATGGAAATAATATGCAGTAGAGAATGTTCATCACTAGTATTACTGTAAGTATAGCCTTAAAGTTGTTATTTAAGAGTTTTTATTGGATTTCAGTAAATATTTATTGTCGGGAGCCAGTAGGAATCTTCTATGCTTTCTTTACCATTAATTTATACTTATTTTCCACCTATTTCTCTTAAACTGTACATAATTACTAAATATGTAAGACATACGTATATTTTTGATTACAAAATTTAGCGAGATTTAACTCGGCGAAAATGATTTTTAGTTTCTACACTCCATATTATTTAAATTTCCATGAGCAAACATTGCTTTATTGCATATTGTACCTTACCAATAATGAAAGACGAATAAATGAACACCTAAATATATTACACAAATTATATTTGAAAAAAAAGGCATTTATATGTACAACATAAACCGCTGAGAAATTTAGAAATTTACTACGAAATAAACTAAATTATTTCAAAAGAAACTGTAGAAACAAATAAGCAAAAGGCAATAGAAAATGAACATCATTAGCTGCGAGGAGAACGTTTTATATCTACTACCTCCAATGAGAGGAACCCTTTTGGCTTTCATTTATATCTAGAATCAAACATAAGCTTCCACACGAGAAGCTTTGATAATTTTCAACTACCACAACAACACGTCGAAGACGAGCTCCTCCTGGTCCGGCGACATACGATTTACGACACGAATCAATCAACACTTCATAGAGGTAAATAATGCAACTAACCGAACAACCCTGCCAATTGTGGCACCTGAAAATCTTCACCAATAGTTCTGTATACTTCCTCAAAACTAAGGAAGACAAACTGATTTTCTAGAAGAAACAATATTGATGCTTGCACTGTCACTGTGATTCTAAGTAAATATTCTTCAATGCTTTTAATATATAAAAAGTTGTGGAATTTTAAGATAACAATGACGTAAAAAACCCCAACGGCTCAACTTTTTTTCTTGAGAGTTTAATCATTTTGTACCAACTAATAAACAATTAGTTTGCATCAATCGTATTATTTTTTCTGGGTGATGCATTTCATACGAAATCGAGTGTATTTATTTATTTAAGGAACAATATTTACGCTAGCAAAAAAAGAAGAAACGAAACATTTAGCTCTTTGAGGAACAATATTGACTCTAGTAAAAAAAGGAGAATCGAAACATTTAGTTAACAGAAGACGAGGAAAAGCCGTCAACAGCACGGGTTAATAGAAAAATCATTGCGGATGTTAACAAACATTGGTGTCAAGTAATTACACAAGACGACAAATGTATTGAGGTCAAACTTACACGTATCATACGCAGAAGTACTTTCAGAAGATGGAACATAAAAATACATGTAGATACTTGAATTTGACACAATTGACTACTCCCAGCTCTTTACACTCTACTAACAATCCGAGTAGATGACTTCACTTCGACATATCACTGAAACGACTCTATAGTCAAACATTAAACACACATCAAAACATGGGATTACTTAACCGTATTAATGAAGAATTGAAGAATTGATAGAAAATACAAATTCATGGAAACAGGACAACTTTTCAATCGTGATAACTTTTAAAGAGTGTCTTTCAAAAACAATAAAGCCAATGCAGGAAAGTTTAAGATGTCCCAAAATACCAAGGAACAGTCACGAAAGAATGGGCTACTGCCAGTAAAAACTTTATCACAACTCAACGAAGGATATATAAACTGGAAGCACTTTTAAGAACTTTTTCAAGTAATACAAAAAATCACGATGTTGTTCCTAGAGGAAAACTTTGAAAGCCTAAAATTGTATGCACGTGGTGTACCCGCCAAGTTTATAAACCATCTTTCAACGTGAAGTTCTAATTACATAACTGCATATAGCATGCTCTAATATTGCAATAATAATAAACGGCACAAATAGTTGACAAACTATTGGAACAGCCAATGGAACCTGACTCAGAGGGATAACTGAAGAACCTTTAGAACACCAAAAAGTAATGCTTGCAGATATTGGATGGTATAGGATTCGACATAATTTTTTGGACGAGTAAAACTATCTATTGTGTTACCCACTACATTTGCCAAACTAGAGTATTGGTTGATCAAGATGCACAACAGATATCAAATTCGCAAATAGATGCTGTTTTATCTTATAGAGAAGAAAGTGAGTTTGAACTGAGAGCTCAAAATGTATATTTTAACAAAACTTACTGGACAACACCCATCAACACCATTCGCTTAGTGATGAATTTCGTGAAGGTCATTTTAAATAAATGATTGTGCCCAAGATAGTTATAAGACATGCCGTGAGATTGATGTACCCTTGGGTATTAGTAGAACCAGGATTCATTCAATATTGCATGAACATATTTCAACAATCGCCCAAAAAAGTCTCGTGGCGTTTGGTCAAAAGAAATGCTCAAGAAAAACGATTGCTGAGATTCAAAACACTTCTTGCAATCGTAACAGGTGACCAATTTTTGGATATATGGGTATGATCGAAAGTAAACAGTAATTTTTTGATCTTTCAATATGAGACTTAATCCAATAAGAGTTGTTTGACTAATGGTCACCTACTTTTTTGAAAAAAAAAAACAGGCATATGACAACCGTACCATTAGTGCAGTATCGGACGGTTAATTCTGAGTGGTTGATAACCATTTGTTTGTCAACAATCTTGGGAAAAAATAAGGGAAACCAACCAATCATATTCTATTAAGACAATGCGAGCTTTCACACATCGGCTGAATCAAAAGACTTGATGGGTAATCTGCCGTTTAGTTCTGATTTGGCACCAAATGACTCTATTTTTCCTCAAATTAAAAGTAAATTATGAGGTAAACGTTTTTCGACGCTTGGAGAAACGATTGATGCAATCAGATTGCATTTGATGGTACCTCAATCAAAGGGAAAAAAGAGCTTCCAAAATTGGTTTAAACATATGCAAAAATATATTGATCTAGATAATATCTTAAAAATCAATTAACCTATGTACAAAGATTGTTTTCTCTATTCTCGAAATATAAAAGGAAACCCTTGTATCACCTAAAGCTCATGACTTTAAGTAGAAATGCTCCTTGATCTTGATCAAGGGTAATGCGAACTTTACATCATCATCAACAATGCTATTTTTGTTTAACCGAAAGTTTTTCTGTGTTAAACCTTCTTACTATAAGTATTTTTTTAGATTATTGTAATTTAATATAAACCACTTTATTATCTTTTATTTAACCTCTGCAAATATTTTTTTAACTTGAACTTGCAACCATTGCTCAACATTCGTTACGAAATAAATTGCTCTCACCTGAACCGCATTACTCGTTTACCTTAAATATAATTTTTACCATAATCATTGCGGACATTTCATTAAGTAAACCTCTATTACTAGAACGTGACAAGTTCGCCTTTCAGCCAACGAAATTATTGGTCGCACATGACATTTTCCCACGCCTTTCAAACTTACTGCTAAAAATGTATCGAAACCCACGAATGGTAATGACTTTATTTTCGCAGCGCGATTTTATAATGTCAAAAAGTATTTTTACGCTCTGATTCCCGAGAGCGCCAGTAGCCAGAAACGATCTGAATTTCTGTTTGTATATGGATATCGTGATTTATTAAATAACAAATGTTGATTGTGCAGTGTGTCGAAATACTGATTGAGTGTCCATTCAATTTGCAGTTTAATTTAAATTAAATTTTGTGTTGGTTTCAATAATGTGGCTTCTATTTATTGAATAAGTGTTTCTGATCTAGATCTTTATTTAAACATATATTCAAACCAAAATACGAAATACGAAGGATAGCTTTTATATTTCTGGAATGGATGATCCAGGTGCTGCCATGTGACAACCAACGTTACTAAAGTTCTTAAAATTTGACTTTTTGTCAGAAGAGTTACTTATAACGTTTTTATGTTCATGAGCTGTTTGTGGTGTTTCCAGTAACATGAAAAATTGGAGTCGGCCAAGAAATAAAATTTGGTTGCAAGCATTTATGTGCGATTATTTTACAGCTTTCGACACGGATTATCTCAATGAATTAATATCTATAATTCAATTCGAGTTTGTTGATGGAGCACCATTAAAAACTACTACATAATGATGATATATGGAATTCAATCATAAGCGAATTTCGTGAAGGTTGTTTCAAAAATCAGTTGCTGTTCCAGAAATCAATGATGCTCTGTGTGAACTGATATTCCAACATCGTTATGTGACTTTTCGTAACGTTTAGGCATTCTTGGGCATTAATGGGACCAGTAAATATTCAATATTGCTACAAAAATTGTTTGCTTTTGATCCAACATAATTTAATAATCGATTAAAAATGTCTCGAGTTGATTGGTCGAAAGAAATTCTTAAGAAATACGCCTGTTACTTCGTAACATGTGTGGAATCATGGATATATGCGTACAAATCCGAAAGTTAGTAGCAGTCTACTTTATGGGTTTTTTGAGATGAGCCAAATACAATGCCCGAAGCAAATAATTACCTGTTTTTTTTCTTTGGAAAAACCGGGCATATGGTAAATGTACTATTTGTGCAGTTGCCTTAATATTTATACGATAAATAAATTCATCATTAGGAATTCCAAAAATTCCAATCTCAAAACGAAGGCCAGAATCATTGTTCAACATCTTCGACGGTCAATCTGTTTCGGAAGTTGCGAGAAAAGCGCGCCCGCTTCGGTGTATGTGATGATGGAGATATTAAATGAAGTAGAATTGCGATACATCAAGATTTCGACGTGGAAAAAATCGTATAACAATAATTCATCGGTTCGCAATCATCGATCAATAATTACCGGGGAGCGCTATTTGCATTAAATGTTCTTTAAACGGCACCGCCGGTTTACCATAATTGGAACAATGGGTTGTTGGTGGGCTCGAGAAACAATTGTGGTAGTCCCGGTGTAATTCATAACGTGAACACGGAAAAATTATCGCCGGCATCAATTGGTAGATTAATCATCTCGACAACTCGATTAAGTGCAATTTATTGGAACGCCTTTGTTGATGATCGTTTTCGGTATTACCCATATTAATTTTAAAATCAACAGGTTGGTACATTAATTTTTCTTTGTAGGATATTGTAAAATATTATGGCGATTTATAACGCGTTATATATTATAGTAGCTGATTGTTGAAATTGAAAAAAAAATGTTAAAGATTCATTTTGTTTGATTTTATTTAGTGTTGTAGCTAATGTATATCATGGTTGACCTTGAGAATAGCTGGATTTAAATCAATTTATCATATGTTAAATGTTTTCCCTCTAAACTTGAGATTGTAGTGCATAAAAGAAAAATACTATTAAAAGTCTGATTTAGATTTCCACCATTATTTATCAAATTTAAAACACTATCGAATTACAACATTAAATTTCAAGTCCTTTAAACTTTTTGTATTTTTATTAGAAAATATCATTCCAAGAAATAAACTCTTCAATATGTTTATTATGATTTGTAATCGAAATCATTACATAATTGTTACGTCAGTGTTTAATTTATAATGTAAAGGTTGTAGGTACAACAATGCGGTAAAAAAGTAAATTATTTTCTGCGCCGGGCAATAAAATAAGAGAAAACGTATTTTTAAATCAACCAAAATGGGCACTAAAATTTTATTGGCCATACAAAAGGCATCCAGAGTTTTGTATGTAATCGTGTAAAACTGTTCAATGATTTATATATTTTTTGCCTTAATAAGGTTTCCAAATTTTCTTATGTTAAATGTTTCCATGCCAATAAAAGCTACGGACGAGTTTTAACCTATCAGGGTCTTTTTTCTTAATTAGAAGAATCAGCCAACTTAAAGATGTATCTAAAAATTTTCCGGTTGATTAAAAACGACCTATAATCACTAGATAGATTATGAAGAAGTAGTTTTAATCTGTAAAAGACCCACATCATCCTACTACAAATGACACCACGGTGGATTTCTCTTCTCTTAAAAAAAAAGGAATAGTCAGTAGCTTTAGGTGACAGGGAAACAATAATTTAATGTATACATTATTATTTTCAATTTTCACTGTTGATGACCCCTTAATTATTGATGATTTGTTTACTTAGGAAAGTCAGTGTCATATTTAGGTAATGGAGGTCACCTTAGCGGTGTCTCTATTCTTGAACGTTATTAAAATTAAGGGAGCAATATTGCTAAGTTCGTCTACGTGAAATGCACCGCCAATCATAACACCTCCGAGTATGTTATCACGCCCAAAATCGCACCTCGTTGCTACAATTGTAACGGTGAGTAGCGGCCAGCTATCGTGGCTACTTCATGTTCGCAAATTCTGTATCAAATAAGGTCTCACAGTCCACTCACAAGAGAGCTTCCGGCGCACAAAGATGTGATTGCGATTCCTACCCAGTTTGCAGGTTCTACGCCTGACTTTCCAGCTCTTACAGGCACAATGCTCTCTTCTCGTAACCCCGAAGAGCACAAAATTGCTTCAGAAGCTCTTGGCAACGGTTTCTACCGATGGCAACGGTTTATACAGCGTCCAAATAAAAGGCCAGTTCTGATTACAACCATTAATTCTAACCGCAAATAGCTGTTCAAAATAATGCGAATCAAATCATTAAGACTTTCTTCACATAACTTTTTGGAATGCGAATGGACTTCGAGAACGTATTCACAAGCTCGAACTTTTCGCTCACGAGAATGATATCATGATGGTGTAGGAAACTCATTTTGGCTTATTAGCTTACGCCTGAGGCCCAGAGTTCTAGGTTATATTGCATACCTACAGATCAATAACAATGACCAAAGTCATGGCGGTACTGCCATCTTTATTAAGAATGGGCTAGATCACTCATAGCTTCCGCTCGACAATCTGCAAGAATTTCTCACAGGTTAATCCTCTCCACATTCCCCACGAGCTCAAAGCTATCCGGGACAGAAAGTTCGCTTGCTATAGATGGCATAATTCTTGAGATCCATCTTTCTGCGTAAAGATGATTGGGAAAGATGACTTGAGTCGTTTAATGAGCACCCATATTATGTTTGGAGCTTTTTATCAGATTCTGAAAATGCAGAAGCGTTCGCCGTCTC
Organism: Ontholestes murinus; assembly: GCA_963969525.1. Classification (NCBI taxonomy): domain Eukaryota; kingdom Metazoa; phylum Arthropoda; class Insecta; order Coleoptera; family Staphylinidae; genus Ontholestes; species Ontholestes murinus. The sequence goes on along the minus strand of OZ018397.1, from coordinate 43,765,971 downwards.
CCTGGAGCGACAATTCATGTTAAACCCTGGCGATGACGATTACTTCTACATATCGACCGTGTGTGGTCCTGCGAAGCAGCCACCACAGACAATTGACTGATTAAACAGCCCTTCACTATAGGAAGTTTTGTACCAAGTGAGGCCTGAAGAAGCGAATGATTCAATTAAAATGCACAAAATAAAAGTATAGTAATCGATGGACTGATTAAACCGCCCTTCGCTTTAGGAAGTTTTGTACCAAGGTTAATACTACGTTCTCCCCCAAGAGCTCGATATTAGCAGGCATTCCAAAGGGTTCTGCCTTTTCTTCGGCCTTGTATAATATCTATACTAGCAACATACTAAATCTGGCTCCGTTTATGATCGCTGATGACACTACCCTTCAGTACAGAGGGCGATCTACTTCCCACTTAGATAATACTCTCAAGAAGGCCCTTGACTCCTTCGAGGAATGGTCTGACAAGTGGAGACTAGCGATCAATGCTGACAAAAGTGTATCTGTAAACTTCAGCAAAAACAAACATCGAGTTATTCTTTGGTGAGTCTTTAATTCTAATTTGAAACGAGGTTAAATACCGCGGAATAATTTTCTACCAGCAACTAAAATAGTCAAAAACAATTTGTCTAGCCCTTAATAAGGTATAAGTGACCTTGTAAATGCTGTGGCCACTGATAAATATCAAATCTAAAGTAGCCCTTAAGACCAGGTTTAACTTCTATAAAATGGTAATTAAACCGCAATTAACCTATTTTATATTGATGATACGTAGGTAAGACCTACCTGTCAAAGGTGCATTGATCTAGCATACCCCTGGCCTATCTTACATATTATGGCGGGCGTTTCTAAATGAATATCAGAGTTTTAACGGTTTGTAGTACTTATTACGTAAAACCTAAAATTATAATTAATACATTAGATGAAAGAAGAACTCAAAAAGTTCCGTTTGTTGGTACGCTTAAGGGTAGTAGTAGTAAAAATAGCGACTAATAAACAGAAAACAGACATGTAAACATACAAATAATCCTCAATTTTGAGATGGCGCAGAGTGGGGGCAATAACTGGTAAGTAAAATTAATCTCAAAGTGAATGGTGAGCAAAATAAGGTTGAGAAATTATGCTTTAAAGGAAAAAAAAAAACAATTCTTCACAGAGAAAAAACTTCAAAGCCTAAGGCAAACACTTCAATTAAATGCAGTATTCAATAGATTACTCATAGGCTACAATAAGGTAATAAAACAATAGGTAAAATGAGGTTTGTACAGTTTTGAATAGACTATTGGAGGCACTGAATGAAGTTTTTACATAGTAGATTACGCCAAAGATAGCACGGTCCTACATTCTGACAACTCAGAAGATTTGTTCGCCAAACCTATATTGTATTCTCTTTGTGCAGTAAAAGAAACATTTTTCCTAAATCTTACAAAATAGAAATTAAAAAGAAAATAATCGATGATTTCAAGGGTCTAGCTTAATACCCTTGAAGCAATAGAAATGAAAACAGTGGAAAACCGGCTACTAAACTTTGATTTAAGTCCATTAGTTAATCCTTTCCTAGAATTAATCTTACCATTCTAATTGCTAGAATTATTGTAATCATTCTTTTACATATTTTTCCGCCCTCATTGCAGGTGACGAAGGCTGTAAGTAAATAGTCAACGGAGGTGTGTAACATCTCTGCAATGTAATTAGTTAAGCAATGAAAATTATCACATCGTGACCGAAGTATACATTTGCTATTAATAAAATTTGTGAAGCAAGGAGACTCATATTTCATTTAATAGTCTTTTAGATCAGGTTAAACTTGAATAGAGAGAGAGGAGATAACGCGCGAACAACGTGAAGGGATATACCATAAAGTATTAGAGAAAACTAGAGAAAAACAACAAATAGATAAAAACTAAATGATTCTGCTTATTAAAATAATTTCAAGTGATTAAGCTGCCGGGATATGAATTTGGTTTAATAGGAGTACAATATTATTGGATATTCCTGGAATAAGTATGAGGCAAATAAATTCGTAGGTATCAATCACAGTTCACTAAAATTGTAGACGAACTTTGCGGAAATATGAGTTTTATCTCTTATTTTATTTTCCAGTCACAAAGCTCCTAGAGAAGGTACAACGAATTTATTTTTGAGTGAGGAATGACGTGTAAACAACGGTTAGAGGATTCTAGAAAAATATCTTCAAAGTGAATATACTAGAAAGAATATATTTATTATGAAACTTCAAATAGATCTGAACTTTGAGTTAGGAGTAGGAAGCAAAATAAATAATATTCATTCGCGATGAAGCAAATTTCTGATAAGAAGTTCAAATAGAAAATGTGCTAATGATAACAGGCTTTAGAGCAATAATGTGAAGCATAGCTAGCTGTAAAAGTAGCTCAGATGAAATGCTGCTGTCTTATCTGTAAATTGTAGGGGATATTTAGAGCGATTAAAGTAAAGAGGATCAGGATTGTAAGTATCGAAGCAGAAAATGATATAGAGTAGTGGAGATAGAGGGGATCCTTGAGATAGACCTTGTACAGGAGTAAAAAGAGGGGAGTAAGAGATATCGATTAGGACTTTTAGTTATCTCTTTGAAAGGAATTGCTCAATAATGAAAATAATATGGGTAGGAATTTTAAGGGGGCAACATTTGTACAACAAAATTTGGTGCCAGATAAAGTCGAAGGCCATTTATATAAAGCAATATGTTGGGTTAAAGTATGTAACAAGAGATGTTACCATAATATCTAATTATAAGAGCATTCGGAAATCCTTTAAATAGACCAAATCATTTCTTGTAGGACTTGATTATTTAATTATGCTACTAAAGAATGCATAAGGTATTGCAGGAAGTAATGGGATAATATATCTAGTTATAGGGTTCCAAAAATCTTTGTCATGTTGTATAAACTGTTAGAGAATACCTTAGACAAGTGTTGGGGATCTTAATAATCAGGTAACTGCTGTACTTGTACTTTTGGACTGTTTAATATTTTCCAACTTGAGAGATTCTAGAAAGGCAGAAGAGTGCTTATAATCATCAGCTATGATTATGGTGTTCTCTTATACTTTCGTTTAGTTGTACTGTAGCAAGAAACGATGATTTTGGAAGGGTGTATAAAGGCACACAGTGGACTTGCCATCAAGCAAATTAATCTAAAAATGATTTCCTTCTAATATAAAAAAAATGTTGAATCTACACAGTGAAAAATTGTTGGAACTACAAAGTAAAGTATTGTTCATTTCTTGTACGACCTCCTTTTGTTTTACTAGGCATCTATAACACTTCATTTTTCTTGGTTTTATGATGTTAAACTATTAGTTCTATAGACAGATCATATAATTTTGCAGTTAAATAATATCTTTATAATATCTTTATTGGTCACTGTTGTTGTTTGTTGTGATAAGATTTTTGGGAAATAGCAAATAGCAGAGCCGTTCTGGTGGACCTAGGATTAATCGTCACGACACTTTGCGACAAGTTCGACATGCCTTTGTTGCAACAACAGGCCGTGTGATTTCTATATGCCTATAGTTCTTGCCATGGGCCTTCATGCGTTCCGTCCGGTTTGGGTGCTACCGGTGACTCCGCTGCACAAAGGTCGAACCTTGGAATGGTGTCAAGCCAGAGTCCAGATTCTGCTTAGGGTCCACGATCAACGTAGACGTGACCGTCGATTTCGCGGTGAAAGGCAAAATGTAGAGTTTACCTTAGAACGCCACCCAGCTAATACCCCTGGCGTCATGGTATGGGGCGCTTTATGTCTTGGAAGCAGGTCTCCTCTGGTGTTCATTATTGGTAGTCTAATACTTTAACAGTACATCGCTGAAACTCTACAACCTGTTGCAATACCATACATTAAGACTATCCCAAACACCATTTTCAGCAAGACCGTCAAACAATGGACTTTAAACAAGTTCTGGCGTTGACCTTTTAGATTGGTCTGCAAGATCCCCTAATTTATCGCCAATAGAACATGTATGGGATAACATCGGAACAACATTTTAGCGAATGCCACAGACACCAAGGACTTTAGACCAATTGCGCATCTGCGTTCAACAGGCCTGGGACTGTTTGCCATTAGAAGACATCGACCACTTGATTTGGTCTGTGCCTCGCCGAGTTAGAGAGTGCTACAACAACTTCGGCAAACCAACACATTGAATTTTCTGTCAGTATTTTCTGTTCAACCTGCATCAAATTGTAATCGTTTGTTCTGACACGAAAACTGAACATAAATTTAATACAAAAACATTTCAAACATTTTGCTTTTTGGGTGTTGCATTACTTTTGAGCTCCAGTGTATAAAAAATATGTTCCTAATCATTTCCTACATTGACAACATTATGTAATTCGGTGTAGTGTAGATATCTATCTATAATCTAGATCTACCAGTCACTAATTTTGCATGTAACAGGTTGGGTCCAAATAATTATAATAATAGAAATCCGTGTTACTTTTAAGGACCTAGAACTTGAATAAGTGCATACACGCTCTCATTCCATTGTGCAACCAGGGAACACGGTTAATTAACGCGTGACCAATCCTCTGACCTTTGGCAGCGTTCTTCTACATCATATCATGAACCGGATATTCTGCGTTTTCTTTGTTGAACATTCTTAATTATCGCGGGGGTTCTTCGCCGCGAACGGCGCCACTCGAAGGTAGATAATAAATGGCACACTTGTAACAACACCAGTGTATTCTTCGGATAATAAATTGTCCCTCGCCGACTATAAAGTATATTAAATTTTATTTTTACAACCTATTACCTGCGCGTTCGTGCGCCTCTTATTTTTCCCCCCTTGTTTCGTGCGAAATTAATTACTTTCCGCGGTGGAGAATGTCGCCGGGCCGCTCTTTTTTTGCGGCTCGTAAATTACTAAGTTACTGCCGCAACCTTGTCAAGGTAAGAACAACGGCCAATTATATTTAGCACGAGATGGTGCAACTCGGCTCAAAACAGTTTCTGGCCGTTTCTTTACTGCTGAGGCGCCCCGGGCTGTTATTAGGCGGAACGGCGCGTGCTGCAAATTTTCAGCTCCGTCGGTTCGCTCATCTGAAAAACTATGTAATCATCGGATTGCGTTCGCGAGTACGTGCGATGTTATATAATGTGTCTCAATTAAAGAGTTGAAATTTTAATGTGTAGATAGACGTGATATATGCAAGCAGCTTCCTAATTACACGCTCTATTAGAAAAAAAAGTGGGTTTGGTCAAATTTTTAGATTGTTGAAAGTGTTGAAACTCCCTATTAAACTTTCACGTGTAGTCTTGTACCTTTTACTTATAAAAAATAATGCAATACCTTTAATTTAAAAGACTATATAATATTGCTAAGTACTTAATACTCCAATTTTTGTAATATTGGATCGATGAGGCTGTTACTTGTTGAAACTCCATGGTATCAGTTAGTAGCATACTTGTCATCTACCTGATGAAGCCACTGAGTGGCAATATAATTGTTGTAGAACAATAAAAAACAATTTTTTGAAACACTCTATCAGTGATATAATTTTTATAACTTTTGGTAGATCAATAATAGTACAGAGATTGGGGTAAACCATATGATATTAACAGGTTATAATAATCAATGATATCAAATGATACTTAAGGTTATGTAATCTCCCCATTATCATATTAGAGAAACTTCAGTAACTTTTTACGATAAACTCGGTGTCATTGTCGAGTTCTTCTAGGATTTCCTTTCCAAAGCACGATGTCACTGCCAAATGCAAAAATCGCAGACTTCAAAAAAGTCTATTTGGCATACAATTAGCACCACAACTTCTTGTGCTATCGAACATCAAATGATACACAATCAGTCCTACACCTTTTTGTGCCACCACAATCTGTTCGGTGTTGTTGCTTTGCTTATTTGAGAAGACCATCTCATATGACGAATGAATTAATGACTATTTTTTTTGCGACGTTTTACTCATGTCTTCGACGTATAGTTTTGGACTAGTGACACAAAGTTAGATCTAGAAAGATATGTCTAGTCTGTTTTGTAGAAGTCCCATACTAAAAAGGTATCCATGATGTATTTCTCTTCTATTCATAAAAAAATCTTCCTATGGTCCCATAATAAAGATAAGATTACATCTATTTGTAGCTGCAATTTGAAGTTACAAATAAATTCCAGGATACACAGAACGTCACCCTTATTTAAATACTAAATCATCTGTTTTATATATTCACTGTTTAATGGTTGCATAAATTTCGGTAATTAGATACAAGCACCGCCTTCAATTAAAGATAACTTTCCACATTGTCAATTAACACTAATATTGTGTAGAGTCAATTATTAATCAATCAAATCTCTATCAATCAGCAAACATGGATCGGTTTCGACTTAAACAAGTCTCATAAGTGTATTGAAGTTGAAGACAGAAATACGAATTATTTTCTCTTAGATGTTAAATTAATTCCAAAGAAAACCTAATGTTTAACGCCATAATAACGTTGGGTTTCCCTAGATGCAACTGCACTGTCCTGATAGGACCTTAACTCTTGATTAGTAATGTTATTAGCAATAATTTAAAAACTTTATTAAATAAACCTATCATTAAGATCTTTTAATAAAATATATAGGCTGTTATTTTAAAATAAAACTTGTAACACACATTATATTTCACTAAATTTTTATTCTCAATCATTTTGCCAATTAAGTGATTATAATCAACCATAAATCAATTCTATCAATTAGAACGATAAAGGAACGTTTATAAATCAATAAAAATGCACTAATCAATTAGCTTGAATTATATATAGATGTTTACTAAGACAAAACGTTAGTTTATCTTTAATTTTTTGCAATTTATCAAATGCTAATACATAATTAAGATCGAAATTAATCTTGCCTGATTATCCGATTCTATACTTTTTGTACAGACATCCTTGGACTTTTGGAGTTGTGTAGTGATTGATTGAGTCGAATGAATTATAAATAATGCTATAAAATAAGTATAATCCTTCTAAATAGGCAAACATTTTAGTTTTTTCTTTTATAAAACATTTACTAAAATATTAGTAAATATTTATTATCAATAATATTTAGTTATAAATTTTATGATAATCCTAGGTGACTTAGATTTAAAAATATTTTTATTTAATAATTATTAGTTAAATTTCTACAACGTAAAGGATTTTAATTAATTTTTTTGATTTTTAATATTATTATTTGGTTAATATACGGTCAAAAATAATGCAAATTAAAACATAATTGTTTCTTTGTGGAGGCGTTCACTTTGTGGTGCATCTTAAATATAATTAGGGAGACACGAATAAATAAAGTAGCATAACAAAGTCATCGTTTCTCCTTAATTAAAACATAATTGTATAGAATATGAACTCTAGTTTATTGAACTATATTGTAGAACATTTAGATGAAATATATAAGACTAAAATTCTAGAATATTACATACTTTATTGGAAAACAATATGTATATTTAATGATTAAATGATTATAGAAAATTTATATCTAAAATATCCTTCAAAAATATGATGTGATTTCCTAAATCCGAAATAACAATGATTAATCACAATTGTGAAATAATTATATGAAACGTTTAATGGAGCAAAAAATCTCAATCAAATACCTTCGTTTTATATGCGAACACGAATATATTAGAATTATTATGGCTATTTAAATGTCATTAATTTCTATCGCTGCCAGTGTAATCAATCAAAGTGTCAATTTATTCAAATAAAGTAATCATATTAATAAATCTCTATTACCTACTTAAGAGGAAACATATTTCTAGTATGACATGCATGCACCTAAATTAAATATTTAATTTAGTACCTATTTTATATTTCAGGGTGAGTAACAATAGAATATTTATATCTAACAGAAATAGATATTTATATACAGGGTCTCTTAGCAAAGCGATTACAAACTCTTATTGCATATTTTCCTTTATCAAAAGTGCCAAAATTATTTAAAAAACTTGTTAGGATATACTTAAATTATTAATGATAATTTAATAATAATAATTGCTATATTAATTAACCAGAAGGCTTTTATTATCCCAATATACGGTTTAATTTTTCTATTTTTTTAATTGTTAACCTATTCCAATAAAATTTAAATTGTTTTATCGTACCCTCGACTTATGCCAATAATTATTGAATAATCCTAGCGTACTGCTGACCTACCACAATTAATTATTAATTAATTAATTCTTGACCTATCCAAATAAATTTTACATTGATCTGACTATTCAAAAAAAAAATATCACTCTTTTGAATGCTAAATAAGTATTTAATTGGAAAATTATAAATACAGAAAACTTTTATTTAGAAAACTATGCCTACATCACTATATTTCCAGAATAAAAATGTTAAATTTAATCCTAAGACAAATAAGTTCTAAAAAATTCTATTCACAAAAAATCAATACTTAAAGAGTTCATACATATTTTAGAAAACTTAATGATTAAATTTAGATTTATAGAAGTGTCAAGAAAGTAAATTCAAAAGTTTTTATGATATTTCTTATTGCTATATATAAAAAAAGGCAATTGGCAAATTACAAACGATAGATGGCAGTTAACGATTAAATGCAATATTTCGTATCATCATATTTTATAGTTAACTGTCAAAAGTTAACACACATGATTAATAACAGTAAGAAGATGTTAAAATTATATGACGTAATAGATAACAGAGGATAAATAATAGATGAAAAGTGAAACATTATAAATAATAATTGACAGATGACATGTTACAAATTATGACTGAAAGTAAAAAAATATAATAAACAGAAAATGTTATTTAACAGATAAAATATAATAAATATTAGTAGATACTTTAACAGAAAGATCAACTACAGTCGTTGTAAAATGGTATGTGATAGATGAGAAATTACCGATGATAGATGACAGATGGCAAGTGATAGATGACAACTGAATACCTAATTTTAAGTTCTGTATTATGCCTCACATCAATATAAAATAGATACTCTGTTGAATGCTCGCAGATGGCAAATTACAAAAGATAGATGGCAGTTAACACATATCAAATAACAATGACAAAAGATGAAAGATGATAGATGATACAATACAGATTATAGTTAAAATATGACAAAAAGTAGGTAGTAAATAACAGATGATAGATGATAAATTAGAATTAACGAAAGTAAAATAAAAAATAACTGATGACATATAAAAGATGATAGATGATGATTTATAAAACATGTAGATAGTATTTAACAGGTATTTGTTGGCAGTAGACAGTTGATATTTAACTACAGTCGTAAAATGGCATATGATCGATGACAGAAGACAGATGATAAATGACAGACGACAGATAGCAGTTAAATATCAAATAGCAATGACAAATGAAGAACGATAATAGATGCTAAAATACAGACTAGAGTTAAAATATGCCAAATGGTAGATTGTAATGAAGAGATGATAGATGATAGATTATAATTCTAATAATTGATGACATATAAAAGATGATACATTATGATTGATAAAACTTGTAGCTAGTATTTAACAGCTATCAGTTGGGAGTTTTCAGTTGATATTCAAATACAGTCGTTGTAAAATAGCGTAAGATAGATGACAGATGCTAGATAACAGATGACAAATGACCAATGATAAATTACCCATGACAGATAACAGATGACAAATGGCAGATGAGAGATGACAGAGGATAGATGACAGATAAAAGATTACAGATGACAGATGACAGAAAATGATTTAAATGTAGATCCAGAAAGGTTGGAATGTAGTCTTTTTACAAATATTAACTATAAAACCTGCAATTAAACAAATTCTCAAATTAGAAAATATATCTATATATCTATGGCACTACACTCCTTGTGGAGTTTCGCCGCTTCTTGCTGAAGCCCTTACAATCCATTTTTTGGGGTGGATTAGTCCCCATCATCTATCGTTTTCTATGTCGCATCAGTGTTTAGACTTATCATCGCTATTTCTCTCCACTTTTTCCTGTCTTCTGTTTTCTGCCTCCAATTGGTGATTCCTCTTCTCTTAATATCAGCTTCCACCTCATCCTGCCATCTACTGTTTGGTCTTCCCCTTCTCTTCTTTTTGCTCGATTTCCATTCCATTACCGCTCTTATGTTGCTATGGCTCCCCGATCTCCATACGTGCCCTAGCCACTTTATGCGAGCAGTCTTGATAATGCTCACGACATCTTTCCCTTCAAGAATTTCTAAGATTTCTGCGTTTGTTCTTCGTCTTATTTCACCTTCACTTCTTATTGGGCCCACCATTCTTCTAATCATTTTTCTTTCAGCTACTCTTAATTTCAGTTCATCTCTTTTTGTCATTGTCATTGTTTCCGCGGCATACGTCATTATTGGTCTTATTATTGTCTTATATATTTGTATCTTTGTTTTTTTACTTATTGTTTTGTTTGTTAAGACTTTCCGATTAGCATAGTATGCACTATTTGCCTTCTGTATTTTTTCGTCAATTTCTGTATTATCTCCGGTACTGTTACTTATTGTTATTCCCAAGTACTTCATTTTGTTGATTTGTTGAAATTTGTGTTCTCCTATTTTTATTTTTTCAGTACCTATCTTTGTTCCAATTCTCATAAATTTTGTTTTTTCTTCATTTATTGTCAGACCCATTTTTGTTCCTTCTTCGACAATTTCTTTTAGAATGCCACTCATTAGGTTTCGTTGTTTTGAGATTATCACTATATCGTCTGCGTAGGCAATGATTTGACTTCCCTTTGTTCTAAGTGTTCCCTTCGTGTTTAACTTTCTTAATACATATGTTAAACCGATATTAAACAGAGTAGCTGAAAGAGAATCGCCTTGCCTTACTCCTTTGTTTATCGTGAACTCTTCAGTTTGTCCGTATTCTGTTTGTACCGCAGCTTTGGTATTATTTAGTGTCATTTGTATTAGATTAATTAACTTTGTTGGTATTTTGAATTCTATTAGAGCTTTCATTAATTGGTGTCTATTCAATTGGTCAAATGCCTGTTTAAAATCTATGAATAGTAATTCTAAGTTAATACTTTGTTCTTGTGATTTTTCTATGATTTGTTTTAGAACATGAATTGCATCTACTGTTGATTTGCCAGATACAAAACCACATTGGTAATCCCCAACTATATTTTTTGAGTATTTGTTAAGTTTTTTTTGAATTATTGTTGTTAGTAATTTGTAAGCACTATTTAATAGTGTAATTCCTCTGTAATTTTTGCATTGCGCCTTATCTCCTTTTTTATGTATGGGGATTATCACCCCTTTGCTCCATTCTTTTGGCATTGTTTCTGTTCTCCATATTTCCTGAATTAACTTTCCAATTTCCTCATGTACTTTATCTCCGCCATATTTAATCATTTCTGTGTTAATGTTGTCTTCTCCTGGTGATTTTCCATTTCTATATTTCTTAATTATTTCGTTTATTTCCTCTATTGTCGGTTCGTCTACACTGTTGTCGATTTCATCTGTTTCTTCGATTTCTGCCAATTGTTCTGTGCTGTTTGTGGTTGTCAATAATTTTCGAAAGTGTTCTTCCCATATTAATTTGGAATCTTCTTTACTTTCTACTGTCTTTCCTTCATTATCTTTAATCCCTAATGTTTTAACTTTATTTTGTTTCCGTTCATAATTTATTTGTTTATAAAACTTTTTTGTATTTCTGTTTCGGTACTCACTTTCTATTCGTTCCATCTTTCTTTGTATCCATAGGTTTTTTGTATTCTTTATTATTTTATTGCATTCTTTTCTTTTCTTGTCGTACTTCATTTTGTCGTCTTGGTTGTTGTGTTGTATCCATTTTTGCCTTAGTTTCGATTTTTCTTCGATAAGTTTACTGCATTCATCGTTCCACCATTCATTATTGTGCTGTTTTTTCATTACTCCTATTTTTTCCTTTGCCGCATCATTTAATGTATTTTTCAGTTGTTCCCATTTTTTATTTATGTCGTTTGTAACAGGCATGATGTCTTCCATTTTATGTTTTACCGTGTTTTTATATTCCTCCCTTAATTTTAAATTGTTAAGTTTGTCTATGTCCCATTTATTTTTTCTATCCGATTTCTTCAGTTTTGATACTACTTGTCTCATTGTTGCTGTTACCATGAAGTGGTCTGTGTCAGCGTTTGCACCTCTGTATGATCTCACGTCTAGTATAGCCGATACTCTTTCTTTTTTAATTAATATGTGGTCGATTTGGTTTCCGTAATAGTGTCCCGGTGCCATCCATGTTATTTTGTGTTCTTTTTGGTGTTTAAACTTTGTGCTTATAATCTTTGTCCCTGTTGTTGTTGCCAAATTGCATAATCTTTGTCCATTGTCGTTTGTGTTTTCATGTATCGTGTTTTTCCATGCTACAGCTCTTACATACTCCTCCTTTCCTATTTGGGCGTTGAAATCTCCCATGATTATTATAGTATCTTGTTTAGGTATAGTTGCATGTATCTTTTCAATTTCTTCATATAATTCATCTTTTTGTTCCTCGTCTGCTCTTTCTGTTGGTGCATACACATTTATGATGGATATGTTAAAGGGTTTTGTTTTTATTCTTATGTAGGCTAATCGACCATTTATTGCTTTAAAATCTATTATGTTATGCTTTAGTTTTTCAGTTATAATGAAGGCTACTCCATTCCTGCCCTGTTCTTTATCTCCGGAGTAAAATATCGTATACTGTTTTTTATTAATTTGCCCATCTTCCTTCCATCTTACTTCTTGTAGAGCTGCCACTGCAATGTTGTATTTATTTAGTTGTTTTGATATTTCCTCCAGTTTTCCTGTTTTCAACAAAGTTTGTATGTTCCACGTGCATATTTTAATTATATTTCGTTTACGATTCCGTTTTTATTTTAAAATAAGAAAATGTATCAGTGTGTTGATTTGTTTTTTCAACAGTACTTGATTTTTTCTTCAAAATTGAAAGAATAATTTTCAGTAATTTTTCTTCCAATATATATAATAATAATTCTGCAGTAATAATCTTTGTCAGATTCCTAGATATTTTTTCATTTTCTTATAGAATTTTCCACTATTTCTTGTTTCATTCTATTTGATTTTTTTAATTATTTTTTAATTCTTGTTTCATTTTACAAAAAAATTTTCTTCAAAAATGCAAGAATTTTCTTTTAGGGTTCTAGAATATTTCAACAATCTTTTGTTCTGATGTCTAGAATTTTTCAGTAATTTTTATTCTAGATTTCTAGAGCTAATTCTGCAGTCATTTCTCTTCTAGATTCTTAAAATTTTCTTCTAAGGTTCTTGTTTATCATAAACAATGAGTCTAAAATTCTTTAAATGTGGATTTCTAGAAAGTTAGACTTTCATTTACCCTACAAAATAACACAAATATATTAACTAAAATGACAGATGACAGATGATAGATGACAAATGACAGATGGCAGATGATAAATGATAGATAGCATATAACAGATGACAGATGGCAGATAACAGGTGTCTGATTTTATATGATAGATTAATAGGTTAATGGAGACGTGTGATAATTACAGAAGACTGATGTCAGTTAAAAGATGGTAAACTGCAGATAATAGTTAATAAGTGATTGCAATATTTAGCTACTTTATCCGTTCTCATAGCAATAAATAACAATAAATCTTTATTCATCATTTATTAAACTAATTTTTCTGAGAATCTAAGCGGGATTGAGCAGAACGTGTTTTATAATGTGTTTTATATGATAAACTCTATCGAATGACTTTGATATATTGAGAAATAACTTTGAGCAAGGTTACATTATATATAAGACCAGTTACTGCAGCCAATTTACCAATGACAGAAGACAGATGACAGATGATAGAAGATAGATGATAGATGATAAATGATAGATGAAAAATTACAGATGATAAAATATACATAATAGATTAAAGATGAAAGATGAAAGTTGACAAATGACAGTTGAAAGATGACAGATGTCATATGTCTAATGTTATATAACAGATTAATAGGTTAACGGTGACATGTAATAATGATAATATAATGATAATAGATGATAGATAAAAGATGACAGATGACAGATGCCAGACAGATGACAAATGACATATGAAGGATTATAGATTACAGATGACAGATGACAGATAACAGATGATAGAAAATAGATAAAAGATTGAAGATGACAGGGGAAGTTGATTTCACAGTAAGTTTGTGAAAGAACTCAGGATTTTTCTACGTTCTATATTTATGGAAAGCATTTCAGCTGCGTTTCAGCAATCGTAATTTATAAAAATTCCATTCAAACATATTTTATGTTAAGAATTATTTTAACCACAGAAAAAGTAAAATTTTCTGTGCAGTAAACCAACTTTTATAAAATTTTATTTTCAATTTTCCCAAAAAATCTTCTATATATTCAGTTTTTAGAACAGTCGTTGTACAGAAAATCCAAAAAATAGCAACTTCCAAGCACAGAAATTTCAATTTGAAAAATTTCAAAATTCATAAATAGGTTTTATAATTAAAATGAATTTCTATGCATGCGAAAAATTCCTGTGTTAGAGTTTTTTTTATAAATAATATGTGAAAGGGCAAGGTTGAGTTAAGAATATGATATCGTTTTAGATTAGGGACTATCGAATACATTGTTTTTACGGTAGTAAACTATTAGGAATATTAAAATTCTTATAAAAGCCAACCTTATATATGGGTTTCCTTAGCAAATTTCCAAAAATAAGTAACAGAATATTAAACCTTCTTGTAGTCGGTTTTAAATGATTTTTCTGAGCAAAGTTTATCCTACGAAGTAAATGAATTAGACAAATAAAATCTTCCCAAGTAATTTATGTAGTCTGATCGGAACATTTACAATTACTATTTTGCTTTAAAATATAAACTATTAAAAATATTGACAATAAAACATATTCTCACGGAATATAACTTCTATCTGTGGTTCCTTCAAAACCTTCCAAAAAAGCAAAAATATTAATTTATCTCTTTTGTTATTAATTGTAAACACAAAATCTAACAATTTTATAGATATATTCAAAACGTAATTACTTCAAATTGAAGAATCTTCTAGCCGGCTTTAATTTTTATATCTTCTCTTAGAAGTTGTGCAATTAACGCCCCATCAACCCTGACAACACAAGTTGTTCAAAAATTCAAATAGGAAACTTCTATCCACCTTATAGTTTAGACTTAGGTCCTTTAGATTGCCATCGGTTTACAAAACCCCTAAGACTTTTTGACAGGAAGGAAACCTGTAGGAAATGATGAACTCAAAGAAGCAGTGATGACGTATCTCAATACACTGGTGGCGGAGGAATATGAAGCTGGAATACAAAAACTCGTCACACGTTACAAAAAAATGCTTATATTTGCGAGGTGGCTAATTAAAGATGTTGTTTTTTTCAAATAAAACGTTAATATTGCTAGTTTTTTTAATATTCCTAACCGATACTACTTTCCAGATGGTCCTCGTCTATTAGATAGTCAATCAATCTTTTCAGGTGAACTAAATATTTTGATCAGAACTTTTACAACATTGCTTTATAATATGAACTAATTAATTAAATTGAGATTTACTATAGAGTATATTAAATTGTCTTTGGTTATCCACTCAATTAGGGAAATTTGGTGTAAAGCTTTAGACAATAGATGTCACCTTGATGTTATTTTCTTTATATCTATATATCAAAAATAATGAATTTAACGTATGTTCCTTACAATAATTATGTTTATTGAAATTCTTATTAATTGATGTAATTAAATTTTAAAATATGTATCTTTAAAAAAACCTTTAAAATTAAAACTTGTTTTATTTAATAGCTACATGTATGATGTTTTAAAAAATTAATTGATTAAATGTTTTACTTCGACTTTACAAGGCAAATAATTAAACATCTCCAAGATTCGTCGCAAAAACCAATTTATTTAATTATTATATACTAATAACATTAATGGCGGCTAATTTAATTTTAATTAGCAACACGACTGGTGACATTTATTCCTTTACCTATAAAAATATTTTAAACAAATTAATACTTGAAATAACACCATTCCTCAGTTTAAATATATCTTTTGTTTATCTCGATTAGACAGTTGCTCAGCACGTCCGATCTACGTGGGCCGTGAACTATGATAAATAACGCAGTCTTGTATAACATACGACGAAGAGCACCAACAATTCGATCCTTGTCCCCTTGTATCAAACCATTGCGAACCATAAACTCCAGCCACGTTATGAATTGTTTCCACAACCAGCGGACTTTATGCCTTCGAGCGTTAATAAAAACACCCCATGACACAACCAAGAAGGCGGACGCAGATAAGAAAATCGATATAACAATTACGCATTCACGTAATTTTCACAATTTTACCTATTGGTAATAAATGATCTAACATCGTAAGTGTAAAATTCGTGTACTAATGTGGTACGAACGTGACGGACCATTTATCTTGAGCTCGTTGTTGAGTTAATAACGTGTTTTGTAGTAGTTTTTTTAAATCCATTTTTGAAAACACTTAGTGGGAATTGATTTCGCGCTGGATTAATTGTCGGATTTAATTACATTGTTGATTTCGTGCCGGTGGGTAATTAATGGTATCGCATCTGAGATTGGGATCTAAATCGATTCTTGATTATATTTTTACCAGATCGTAATATTGAAACGTTGATACACACATAATAATTAAGTAATCCAAAGGTGTATGCAGTTTTGTGGAAATAATTAGTTTTAAATTGAATTATACAGAAATGTGATGTGCAATGTAGTAATTAAGCGTATTTTTTTGCCTTTTAAAATCTTTACAAAAAGATTAGTTTTCTTAATTAATATTAAAAGGTTATTAAAGGATAAAACAGTGTTATTAGTTAAAGGTATGTATCAGGAGTTTTAATTAAGTTTATTGTGTATAAACCATATTTTGTATAAATTGTATGAAAATTTTATACCAAATGTGGTTTGAAAAGTTTTTTAACTTCGTCAACTATGTAGAGATTAATTGTAAAATTTAGGAGGACTGGATTAGTTGGAGAGGCTAAAGATGTTGGTCGTCCAAAAACTGGCCCTTTAAATGTCAACATTGAAGAGTGTTGGTGAAAATCACTTACTTCAACATATTTTCTGATCGTATTATATGAATTCAAAGGTCTACATCAACAAGCCTACAACCACTTATGTATTAGAGCAGGAAGTACAGACAACACGAAATTGCCAATATTTTTGATATTTATTTGTTTATTTTGAAGTAATAAATTTTCTGAAAACATTGTGTTTATCCACAATATTTTTTTATAATTAAATGGGTGATATTTAAGGTAATGTGTAGTTATGGTAAGGATTTATATATCAATATGGCTGTAGATCTATTTAAATAAATCAATTGTTCTCACCTCATATTAATTCAAAAATATTATTCGTCGTTATAAATCACCTCCTCGAATATTAAATTACACGTAAAAACCGCATTTTCACCTTGATAACATCCGAACGATACGAGAAGCCGTACGTGAAATAAAACTAACCTAGGACAAGTGGTAGCCCATGGACTTCACACGTGAGCCATAAATTTTCGACCACGATTACCATACTCAACACTTTCTACACATCACGTCTGCACTTTTATTGTAGCAAATAAATGAATTATTTATTTGAGCCGGCATAATGCTCACATAAAAAAGGAGATCTGGTGTAATTCATTGAGGAATGTCAATTTTGATATTTCTTCGCATCGCGTGTTGTTCGCGAGCAAGGACGAAGCCGGATAACCAGAAACTGAATTGCTCATAAATTATCCATTACATATATTTTTAAGTTTTATATAATTGCTATTTATATGTTGTTATTGTGATGTATTTAATTGAGCGCTACAGATATTTTTGTAGGCTTTAATTGCTCGACATCTACAAATACAGGAAACGTACATTTAATTGTGGAAAATTGATTTAAATTGAAATCACTTTAAATTATTTCCATGGACAGGTTTCGACTTATTTTATGTCTCGTCAGTGCAGTACAGTTAAAACCAGCGAAACGGAATGTTGGTAACGAGTTTATAACTTATTTATGACTGTAATAATGTTATTTCACCATTAATGAAGAATTGTTAATGGTGAAATAACATTGTTAAAGTTATTTAAGACAAGTATTTTTTAATAAAGAAGTCTCCTTCTTAATTATACTGTTTGTGATTTAAGAGCAAAACATTGTTTATTTTCTCCACTGAAACTTATTCTTCTATCAAAATCGTTCTTATTTCGATAATTATGTCCTTTTTCAAAAAATGATTTTTCACTGAATTCTTTATTAACATCCTTATTTGTGGTAATTGTATTTATGTTTGCTCTTTCAAAATTTAAGATGTACCACAATCTTAACTCCTTCACTATTAAGCAAGTAATTTTTATTCATATAGATATTTTTATTTGTTATAATCTAACAATATTATTATGGTTTTATTTGAGATGAATCATTTATGTTCCTATTTTTAGCCACTTATTTACTACAAGGAAGTAATAATCTTAAGGTTAGATCTAATTCTGTCTTCTTTATAGGTTTTATTTAAAAAAAAATATTTCCACAAGGTTCTCACGATAACAAAATATTTCTACCCACTAAGTATAATATGCTAATTCTATTTCGAAGATATCGAATTACAGTCACCTGAATCTATTGCATAAATTCAGGTGACATTTAAATAGGTAGGTAGATTATTTTTTTGTATAGGTGATTTGAAATTATTTAATAAATTTCCAGATTTTATTGGGGACAATATTTACTACTACAAAAATATCGTTAAATTATAATAAGTAAATAAAATTGTTAGATTTTTTAGAATTATTTAATCTGTTAATATGAATTTGGAGCAAAATAGAATATTTTGTTCATCTTTTAAATTGTACACATGTTTCCTCTAAAACACAACATGTGTTTTAACTTTATAATAAGGAGAGGATATTTTTTATTAAGACTGATTTAATAGTAATTTATTTACAAAATCAAAGGAAAAATATACAAAATATATTTTCGTTATTATTAATTTAATTAAAATTGTGAAGAAAGGTTTTTAGTGCTTTATTAATTAATCAAGTTTATTTTCACGTTACTCACAAAAGTGGAACAATTAAGAATCTGTTCTGGACGAAAGGCAACTTACATATAAGTTTAAGACTGTAGCAAAGTATGGAGTTCATTCTTGTAGATGATCTTCCACTCCAACCTATAACCTTCACTCTTTCACAGATTCGTAGTATATTAGTTTTGAATACACATGTTTAGCATTTATATGTTTATTTTGATATTTTAATGACAATTACTCTCTGCAATAACTAACCTTCATACAAATCCATCTGTTTATTCCGTAAAACAAGGCTACGTACAACCTGCAGAAATAATTACTCTTCTTAACTCTTCTTATGAAAAATTATCATAATCTTTTCTACCATTACTTTTAGCTTGTTTATCTTGTCGTTTGTGAAACGAGCAAATAAACGACGCTTGTAGCTCATGGTAGTTCTTCTAAATATCCATCTGAGTCATAATTCGTTGCCACAGTCCAATCATCCTACTTGCAAAGTACAACACTAGAAAATACTAGTCTACTGCTAGGATAATCTCATTGGATGTCTGATATTCTTAAACATTCCTCCTTATAAATTATAAAACATTGATTATCGTCAAGTACTCTCAGGTCGTCATCTCTTCAAATCTGCAGATGGGGTTCAAGTAAAACCCTTATCTATGCAGGTAATTTATAACCTTGAGTCAGGAGTCATACTAGTTTTTTAAAGAAAATTGTATTTCTCTTTTAATGTTGCAGCCAGCTGCATCATTTCAAACTATTACACTAAAAATTGTTAATGCCTAAGCAATTGCATTCATTTTATTTTTACCAAAACCTTGGAAACTCTATTAGCTCTTCAAGTAAAAAATCTAAACTTAATTGATCAATTCTTTACTTAATATCTAAACTTAAGTTTAAAGTTTCACTTTCACAAATTTTTTAGTTCTTTTTGAGATAAAGTGCTCGCGAGCATGTAACAAGCATACACAAGAATTTTCTAAAAATGTTTACGATCATGCAACTTTTCTGTACTCCTTACAGGATAACTTAAAATGTTTATTTTTAAACAAATTTGAAAAAAGCTACAATGATAAAAGAATCAGATTAACCAAAAGAAAAAACAGGGGATTGTGTTTAACTGAAACATCGGTTAAAAAGATCATTTAGCTGCATTGTACATCTGGTCTTGGTTTTATTCGATGGGAGGGCAGAGGGTTCCGCTGCACTTAGGCAGCGTTTGTGCGTTCTCCCATCTGAGTCCTCATTCCTTGCTACGGTCAAGCCAACCCAAGGTATTGGCAAATGCCAGGACTGCAGAATAGGGACTCTTAGGATGTCTGATATCTTTAGACACCCCTCTCCCATTGTGAATTCGCGTAGGTTGGATAACACCAGGCAGTCTGGAAGTACATACCCCGCGGCTTCCTCTTTCTCTTCACACCCTCTGCAGATGGGACTAGAATGTAGTCCCAGTTTGTTTAGGTAAGATCTTAAATTGCAGTGTTCTGTTAGGAGCCCTACGACCTTCCGGTTTTCTCTGGACAGTTGTATACATCGTCTGGCCGTGTTGGTGTTCATTGCGATGGAGTTTTTTGAGACCCTTCAGCCAGGTGTGTGGTCTCATCGCTCCTTGTGGCATCTAATTGATAAAGTTTTCAGTTGGGTAGTCAGGTATAGCAGGGAGGGCGCCAGGAAGGTGTTCGGTCCGCATTACATTCGTCCTCGCTAAACCATCTGCTATTCTGTTACCTCTGCTGTTGTTGTATCCTTTTACCCAGGAAGGTCACCTTCGCAACATTCCAGCGTTAATGCTGAGGTAATTTTACAGCTGGCAATGGACAAGATTGCTGGTCTGCTGTCCGTTATGATGTGTATATTTTCCCTTGATTTTCTTGTTAGAGATTGCCTTTGCTGCATATATTATACCCACGAGTTCCACAATTGTTGGTGTGCTCATTATCTTACCTAGTGCAGTACTATATTTTAGCGACAGGTTTTTGCTAAAAATTCCTACACCAGTCCCTGCTTCCGTTGATGATCCATCAGTGTATATGTGAATGTCTTTGTGCTTGCTTTCTACTTCTGAGTCTTCGTATCTTAGATCTATTTGAAGGTTTCAGCTGAATATGTATTTTCGAGGCATATTGTCCACCGGCATCATAATCTTGGGATTTGTTTTCCTGAGATCCTCTAAGGTTTGTGGTGTTCGCATCCTCCTTTGCTTACAAGCCATCCTTTTGTTGCTCGAAGACTTATAGCTGTTCTCTGATAAATATGTCTAAGGGTGCAGCAGGGCTTCCATAGCCGCTGAACGTGATCTAGGTGCCTTACGGCTGATTTCGTGGTCGTTTATGGCCACCATATTATTGATGCATATGACAAAATTGGCCGCACGATGGCTGGGCAGATGCATAGAGATACCTTTGAAGATAGTCTCCCTGTTTTCCCCACAGCACGTTTGTATTGCCAGAGGGCATGATTTCTTAGATCTCTCCGCCAGGTGGGAATTCCAGTTTAAATGTATTATCTAGAAGAAAGCCCAAGTATTTGACTCCATCTTTCAGGGTGAGTTCTTCGCCCCGAAAGCTTGGTGGTTTGAAATCTTTAATCTTTCTTTTTGCATCATACATTTCTTTCTATTTTCTTACAGTTACAGCACACAAGGTAGAGGAGGTGGTATTGGGATTTGGATAAAAATTGGCCTTAATTTTAAAACTCTGGATATATCAAGTTATTTTCGAGTTTAATAATTAGAGACATGCGCAGTAGAATAGATTTTCAGCAAAAAGAATGCGGTATTAATTATTAATTGCTATAAATCACCATCTACGGACTGTGATCAATTTATATCTAATCTTTATAGTTTGTTGAAACATATTTTTGAACCTAGTATCCTAACAGAGAACTTTAACGTAAATTCATTAATTAATACACCTGAACATAATCTACTATATACTATAAACATTTAACTTAAAACAAATAAACACACAAACTATCCTGGTAACGACAACCTATGCAACATATATTGTTTATATCTAAATAAATACTACTACTTTAGGCAATGTTTTTTCAGTGCATAAAGCAATTTTGGCAAAATTTTCCTTTGAAACGATAAACTTTAAGACACCATTTAAATCTCTGTCTAGAAGTTTTTGTGAAAAGAATTGTAATACATTTTGTAATGATGTAGCATGCTAAACATAGGAGGGGTTATATTTTGAAATTTCTCTAGATGCTAAGTTTGAACGTTTCCACACAATACTATTCACTTAATTTCATAAACATTTTCCACTAAAATTGAAAACAAAGAACATACGAAAAAGTCATGGGGAAATGAGAATATTTGTGCATCAAGTAGCAAATTACGAGATTTACAGTTTTTTGAAAAAGCAATTTCCTACTTTAAATAACAAAAATCTCTAGTTAAAATAACAAAAAAAAAACTACCAAAACATTAAGTAATCTTTGCAAAACCACTTGGATGATAGTTAAAGATGTATCTAACATTAGTAATAAATGCATTCAGAATATTAAACAAAATATTGATGGCGTATTTATCGATAATTCGGATCATGTTGTTGAAAAATTTAATAACAAATTCCTTTAGATATTGTAAACAAAATCACACCTTTAGTAAGAATTCCAGAATCTCAAGTCAGTGAAGAAAAGAAGGAAATTAAATCTACTGGAAAACCTGTAAATCAATAGATTTGAAGAATCTGGCCTCAATGAGCAAACTGAATTGTCACACCCCCCACTACTTAAAATATTTTAGGGGTGTTCAGATGAAAAGATATGAAATAACATTGTGGGGATTAAAAAAAGTTTTTATTCAAAGTATATACTATAGGCCTGAACACAAAAATTCCGAAGGATTCCGTGTTACCAGAATTCCTGTGATCGTGACGAAGGTCAGTTCTTCACAACGTCTTTGAGTTCGTCGCCCGAATTGAAACGCTGCCCTTTCAAATGGTTTTTCAGGGGAACGTAAATACTGGTGGTGAAGGTGGGTGTCAGCATATATAGTGTGGACAATTATTTACGACAGTTATCGGAAGGTGTACGTGCATTGGTTTCCTAAGCAGCTCACCGACCAGAAAAGAAACTGCGTATGGGGTTCGCATTTCAGCATCTGCTTTGATATCATGAATACCCAGCTTTCGGAGTGGATCTTCACAGGTAATGAAAACCCGTCCAATGCAGTAAAAGCATCACCTACCCTTAAAAAGTTCAAAAACTGAGCGTCAACAGACCGTCATTTTTGATGTGTTGAATTTCTCCAGAACAGAAAAACCATTATTTGAGAGCTGGTCTAATTACTACGAGCCAAAGACAAAGAGGGACAGTATGCAGTGAAAGCATCACCTCCTCTTAAAAAGTTCAAAGCTTTGACGTTAGCAGACAAGGTCATTTTTGATGTCTTGAATTCCTCCAAAACAAAAACATTAACTCTGATATACCCGGAGATATTCTGAAGATTACGCAGGAACATCAAGAATGCAAAGTGTACTTCATGATAACTCGTCCACATGTATCTAGGATTATATACGCAGAACTGGTCAAGTTCAAGTAGGAGCTGCTTGACTATCCAATCCACAGCCTTGATGTAATCCTACAATTTCCATGTGTTTGGTAATAATAATAATAATATCTTATCTGGAAAACAGGAAAATCAACTCCGAGCGTCCTTGAGTTCGTAGGACGCTTTGGAAGTCTTGGTTTCGTCATGATTACAGAAGTTCTAGGATAGTGAAATATTTTGGCTCTGTAATCAATTGAATTTTTGTGTATATTTTGAACAAATATCCCTTATATGTAGTTCTAAGATTTATAATTTCATTAAAAACTTTAATTCAGCTGAAGGAGTAATAAATTTGAAAACAAATATTGTACAAATAAACACACCTCTTTTAAAATCACAGAGTTATTCATAACTTTATTAAACAAATAATTATTGCATGGAAGTGCTTTCTCCGCTTATACGATCCCCTGTTGGTCTCATTGGGGAGGGTTTTCATCTGCAGGAATGCGTCCTCCGTTGACCCTCCCCAGCGGAATTCGTAATGCTGCGGAGATAGGTTCCCGTTCTCCTCAAGGGATCCCCTAACTCAATAAACCAGCAGCCTTTCAAGCACCCTTTTTTCTGTATCTAATAGGAAGATCAAGTGATATAGTAATATGTATTTCTGAGTTATGTGAAGTTTTATAACGGGTGTCCAACAATTATTGCAGTCCCGGGTGGCGTTGGAATCAAAAACGTAGGTCGACACTTTAAATGCACGTTTAGGTTATGTTTGACAATTAAAATGTCAGTTCATTTATTTGGCACATGTAAGAATCGACCTACGTTTTTGATTCCAACGCCACCCGGGACTGCAATAATTGTTGGACACCCGTTATTTAATTCATTAGTCGCAGTTAATTAAATATAACATTGAAGTAAGAAATATACCTGTGCTTAATTAATCAGGTGATAACTACCAGGTTCCATTTTGTTCTTGCTTTTTTTTAGAAATAAGCACCAGCCTCGCCTTTTTAAATATATCTGCTAAGATTCCCTTGCAAAGCTACTGCTTAAATAAACTAGTGAGCGTGCGAGGCTCGTCCAATGGCGCGAGTTTTAGTAATTAGCCAGGATTTCATCAAGGTCCTACTGATTTCTGACATTGTTTGGACAGCAGCCAACACCTCCTTTTCTTCAAAATAGTCCTTTTCCGCAGGTATGGTCATCCAGGGCCCAGGGAGCTCCTCTTCCCTCTGCTTTGGGAATAGAGGCTTTACAACAGTTATGGTACTCCCTGGCACTAATGCGTTAATTTCGCCCTCTTGTATGTCTCGATGTCTGTCCTCTGATTTTGTTTTACCTAACTTAGTGCCTCTTCGAGAACACTTCCTTCTGCATCTAGTGACGTCCCTTCATGCGGCGTTTGATTTAGCCCTTGCTACCTCCATCATCAATATAGCGATTTTTGCGGCTCCACTCCCCTCTTCTTGGGGATGGTGATGACGATTAAAGCCTTAGATGGTTTGTTCCATCCCAGCTGTTCTACATATACTCGCAGAGCTTTACTGGATCCATTATCCTGATGTTCCAGCTTTTCTTTCCCCTTTGGGGGCGAGTGACCTAGCCTCTACCTCTCCAACTCTGAATCTTATGTATCAGTGGTCGGTGCACATCTTCTCCTTCCTCACTTCTCAATCGTTTATCCTGGTTAGAGACTTGTTAGATGCCAGCGTAATATCTATAATGGATGAGGAATTTACCCTGATCATCGTCGACTCTTCTTCTTCAATAACCAATTCGAGGTCCAAATGGGAGTTTGTTTCTAGAAGCTGGTCTCCTCATCTGTTCGACCTAATCTTTCTAGGGAGCATTCGCATTTAAGTCCCAAGCCACGATTGTGTTCCGTCCCAACCCTTCTTAGAATTCCAGGTCCTAAATTCTTCTTCAGCCTTGTTGAGCGAGGCATAGCAAGAAAGGTAGATTATTCTACCCACCCTTACCCATACTATGCCCCTTCCCGGGCTCCTTGATGCCGAGGCTCTTCGCCCTGCTCGTATTATAAATTATTACATCGCCTTTCCTGCAGTCGGTGAATCCGCCCCTCTCGTGGCCTCAAATGCGTTTCAATTAATAAATATAAGAGTTATAAATTAAAGAACAAGTGAGAAGCTCTGTGGTATCCCCTACTCGCATGCTAAAGTTTCTAAGAAGTATTCATATGGAATGATTGAGCTGTATTATTGAAAGTTTGACTTATTTAGGTTAAAAATTCACACTTATAAATGCAAATATTGACAATGATACATTAAAAATTCTAGGTATGTGTATTATGCAATGAAATCCATATTTTTTCATGTTAAAAACAATTTATTTCAAAACTAGTCATATTTAAATATAAAAATACAGGTGCCGCAACGACACAAACGATATCAAAATCTATCCTTCGCTTTCGTTGCGTTTTATTACAAGTGACACCTTAAAGGACCATTAATAACAATATGTCAGCACACTCATTCGAAACATTATCTCTCGTCGCATAAAGCGCTCACAATTTCAATACCCCATAACCGATGGCGCTATGCGAACAATTTATCTGCAGAAACCTTCAATAAACATTCTCCACCAATAACTATCGGCATCATTTTCGCCATACAATTACTTTCATATTGTATACACATAACCTTAGATTGAGCATTGCCCTAGATACACGTGGGTGTTGTGTGTATGGGAATAGCGTAAACACAATTGGGCCAATTTAGAGATCAGATTCTGGCAAGGACATTCAAAAACGACCATTTACAAGCACTGATCGAAGGTGAATTACTTTAAGTATTCAATAAATATTAACAGTATAAATCAATAATTTATTCATAAGACAACAAATGATTTATATTAAATAGAAAGTAATAATGTATAATTTAATATGAATTAATTATTATAATATTTTATTTCGAAAATAAACTACGTTAATTGTTTATTAACTTCACAGCGTTGATTACATTCCATATACGCCCTTATGACACAAGCTAATTAAAATGCACAAATCATTTTTAATGCAACCCGATAATTTTCTAAAGGATGGTATTTATGGTACAATTAAAATTCATTAGAAAATTATGCTGATTGAAACACGTTTTCAATTACTCGCCGTATTGGGTGTTTTCCTCCATCGGGTGGTCTGTGCCTATGCCGTGATTTACACTCCAATTAAAATTGTTTACAACATAATCAAGTTTACTTTAATTATTACACCGAAACAATTATTTATTAGAGAAAAAAAAAACGTGCAAATTGGTATCATCCAGGAAGTTCTAATCGCTAAAATTAGCTTTTTTTGGACGGGAAACGGCGTGATTGTAATCTTATTTTTTTGCAAAATGTACATAAAAGCTCATTTATTTGATTTGGTCTTGATGTAATTTTCAATTATCTTGTTTTTTGGGATTAAGCCTTGATCTTCCGGAAATTATTAATTAGATGTTCTGCTTTATTTTTTAGGTCGTAAATTAATGTGTTTACAATGTTTGGGCGATGAACTCAATTATTAGATACTTATCGAATTGGTGTTGTAATAAAAACACTTGTATTTATTGGTTTAATAATTAGATCTTTGAGATTAAAATCGATATGTATTGTTTTTTTCTTATAGCCTCCTCTCCTCGTAAAATCTTATTTGATTGGTTCAAAACAAAATAGGGGTGGATTTGTTAATGTTAATTTACAAATGCAAAATATATACAATACAAAACCGAAAATATCAATTTTATTCAAAACCAAATATATACTTTTTATTTTTGTTTTAGTTTAATTTTGTTTATATGTTCTGCCTAAAATGATGCATACAAACGTACATTTACAATAACTTTGAAATTTTGTAATATAATTTTATACGAAATCACTTTAGCTTGTTTCTATAAATTAATACTGATTCAAAAAATTTAAATAAAAAGCTTTTCAATAATTCTTGGATCTTAACGGCGTTCACTTCGTGGTCGTGGACTTAGTTTGATAATAATTACCGTGTAGTCGAAACTAGTCACTGCAAATAAAAAAGTAAGTGTTTTCTTTATTCTGCTTTTGAATAATATTGTAAATTAGATTTTTGCCGTCATTTAACTGGATGTTAAGCATGCTTCTAGATTTACATCAAACTTTAAAATCTTATCCATACTTTTACATGTAAGAATAATTCGCTCAAGTTTTTGTAGACTATCCCAATTTAATTAGCTCTATTACTTAGTAATTAAAATATCTACTATTGCTAATATGTGAACAACTATTTTTATCACAAATTTAAAATCTTATTACACTGTTTTAGCCCTTTATAGGTAATTTTCCAATCGATTATTCTAAGCTAATTAAGTTTTTTAACATCCTCAAGAAAGATATTCGAAATCTCAAATATCCGATAAAAAATTATTTGTCGTTTTGCCATCAGGCAGTGGAATAAAATAGACTGAATTGGTTAAAGAAAAAGTCTACGAAATTGCCAAGTTTTAAAGGATAAACAATAAAAAAATTTATAGGTAAAAAATCGTACATAAAAGGACTATCAAAGTAAAAAGAGCAGTAAAACATCATGCAGTGCATACATATCAAAACTCGTAAGCGACATGAAGATATAATGGCTGAAATTCGAAATTGGTAGCAAAATAAAAATAAACTATGAAAAAAGTGATTAAAAGTTATTTTATATTGCATCATCTTCACTTAACATTAAGAAATTCGTTCTTGGGTTAAATGAAGATTTAATTAATAAACTTGGAATAAAACACACTTTCTTCACAAATGAAGTTTATTTGAGCTAGATGTACATTTCGTTCACTAAGTGAGCATTGCCAATAGTTTTCTATTTTTAATGGCCACTTTGTGACCGTACATGTCTAGCTTAAATAAAAATTATTTGTGAAGAAAGTGTTTATCAACTTGCTAAGTTATAGAAAAGAAGGGGAAAGAGTTTACTCTGATAGTTAAAACAATTATGCGGACTGAAAATGAAATCGATTGTAAAACAAACAGGATGATGTTTAAGGAAATGTAAGAACTTGATAGAAAAAAAAAATACTCACAGGCAAACAAGAAAAATATTGAATTCTGGTCGATATTAATGCTAGATTACAATCGACTATAAAGTTTAAGCTTTCATAGAGTTCCTAGAAAAGATTTTCACAGCTACGAATCCTTACTATTGTAAAAAGTTAACAGTTTTTCGACAACTTAAACAACATAGCTGTTAATCCAATCACCACTGAGTTTATTAAAATAGGACAAAAATTCCGCCACGCGTTAATACAATATTAAACGCGATACCTTAACCCAGTTGCTTCCGTCGAACAAATCCTCAACAAATGCTATTTCGAAAAATATGTCATCATCGCTAAATAATGAATACAAGCTCTGGCCTTATGTTCTCATATTTGTAGATTTACGAAATATTTTCGTATTTTTAAATTATTACTTATTTACTTCGCCAAGCCTCAGGAGGTAGAGTTCCTTCACTATTTTGCCTGGATTTTTGGTTCGAGTCTTCAATATTTGTTCATTTTCTACAAAAGTTCGAGTTGTTTAAATGGTCTTGGATTAACATTATTATATTGAGTTTTGGCTAGCAATATTTATATTATTTATTATATTTTAATAAAGACTTCAACATAATGAAGTGTGCGAAGCAAGCTTACTTATGCCTATGCTCTCTCTATCATTAACTGCGAAGCAGTGTCAATAGCTTATACTTTTTAAGAATATAAAATACTTCTTCAGCATTCAAATTATGTCTGCTCTCACGGTGCTCACTGTTTTTCTTCTTGCTATATGGTTCATTATGTTTCTTGACCATCCGAAGAGTATTAGCAAATACATCAAGATACTGCTCTGATAATTAAAATAAACATATAGTGCTGGTACGGAAATGAATTGAGGAAAGGGAGAAGAATATATGAAATAAGATGTTGAATGCTACTTAGAAGAATTTGTTGGAAAAAATATTTTTTTGCAATTATTTTCTTCAATAAATTCATCATCAAATAATTGAACTGATATTATTATATTAGGTAAAGAGTAACACTTCTTTTGTTCCATAATGTTTTTATTTTCAGTTGCCTGACGTGTTTGGTCTTCAAAGTTGGTTCGGGTCAGTAATTGGATGGATGACTGGCACCATTCACCATTGGGATCCAATTAATGGTGCTTTAAAGTGACGGGGCGATCCTTTGAAGTAACAATTTACACACACACAAATACACAAATCACACAGCGGAAGGACCACTACCACAAATTGTTACTCCTTACCTAATATTAATACCCGTCTACTAGATTTAGAATTAGAATTGACTAGAATTTCTAGATTTAAACAAACCACCATGACATCTCGTATTTTAGGCAAATCAAGATGATCTCTTTCTGAACATAAAACTGCATTTTTAAAGCAAGATTATTTGCGCATCTTTATCGTTAAACATTGTTTTTAAAGCAGTATCAATAGGTTTAATATATAAAAGAAACCTGCAAAAATCAGTCACAATGTCCTACTAAGGCATTTAGCCCACTGTGTCACTTTATAATATTCAGTGACCACTATAAAAAAATGAGACTGTTGGATAATGGAGACAAATGTGTAGTATTGTTAGCGAAAATAATTAAAGAATTAAAAAATTAAGAAGAAAATAACTGACTTGTGGTATAGCAAACAGCAATGCTTCATAGAAGAATATTGTCTATGATACATATAAATGATTAACCACAGATATTTTGTACAATTGCTATGGAAACCAATTTACAAAGAAGAATATAAAGTTGGACCAAAATTATTATTTCAATTATTTATTGGCAAAAATTCTAGATGACCTTTCTCTTATTTTGAACAAAAATCGTATCTTTTGTAAAGCATGCATGGGAACCTTAGGATCATCTACATCATCATTTTTTTTTATTTCTCACCAAATATGGTGTTAGTTTACTATCCACAGTTAGTATTATCAAGGATAATAAGAGACTGGTCTGCTAGAGAAGGTAAAAAAATAGTGCTGGCATCGAGAACAGAAAAAATAGATGAAATAATATGTCGGCGATGCTTTATAGAAACTTGTATTAGAAATGAAAGATATTGTAATATTAGAATCCCAAAGCTACTGTGGAAACCAAATTCCAATAAAATAGTATAAATGGTCTCTAGCCAACATTAAGAGAAGAAAGCTTGAATATTTTGGCCACGTTATGCGACATCCGAAAAGATATGAACTATTGCATTTAATTATAGAAGGAAAAACGAAGGTAAACGTGGATTATTCCCAAACGTACCCTAGGAAAATTTGCTTTTTTGAAAAATATATTTTCCAAAGTAAATTTGTAAGACATTTCACATAACGATTCTTTATAAGTTAAGTCTTTATAAGTTATTATGTCTCTATTATAATATCTTATAATTTAGACATATCAAAACGACCCCTTTTAGAACTTCAACACTATATATTTACTAAAAGAAGGTTTACTGGAGCTTTCTCATCCTTCAACGTATTTTAAAAACTAAGCATCCCTCCCTCTACCATATTAGTTCTATTATATCTATTTAAAATCCATATAATGAATGAAGAATGCCAACATTTCCATTAAAGAAAACGGCATTGGTTCATAGAAGGATTAATTAGATTTTTTTGTAATACATTTTTTTAATAAATCAAAATATTTCAAAAAATAGGAACTACAAATATTGTTTACAAGAGATTTCCAAAACTGTTGGTGGTGATGAAAAATAATTAATAAAAACATGTTATTACGAATGGTCTTCGACCAACCTTATTATGGTTTCCAGAAAATAACTTCCGCCATTATCCTATCATGTTCTTTTAAAATCGACAGGGAGTTTTATTAAAGACAAAAAGAAGCTTTATTGACATTATAGATAAAGGGACGATAATACCAAGAAGAATGAAATAAGAATGTGAGAAAGACAGATAATTAATAGAAGAATATATTGGAAAAAAACTTATGCAATTATATTTTTAATAAATAGAGAAGATAGACAAAACTTTTATTTGGCAAATTCTCTCTATTACATATATAACTAAAGTCTGTACTCTGCTAATTCTGTTTTCTTCATTCCTTTTTCTCCTCCTCGGTCCCAGCTTCGTCAGTATCTCTAGCCTGGCCCCGTCTTCTCTTATCCAATCTCTCACCCTTCTACACTCATCCACCTAATCCAATAGGATTATATGCAAAAAAGTAGAATACTACTTTTTTGTATTCCACTGCCAGATGACTCCATGTATCATATGCGTCCTCACAAAGCATGCATTCTTTGTCTGCTCTCGTGCAATCCCCGCAGTTTTCTCTCACATCCAGAATTTTCTTTGTTTCACTCGAAACGCTTTCCCTATTCCTTTCCTGAAAAAGTATGTGCTTTTCCACCTCCAGCATCTACTCAGCAAATACCAATGTTCTCTCTCCATCCTTTCGTATCACCTGATCCCCTATACCTCCACTCCATACATTAAAAACGGTCCCACGCACGCATCCCATAGGTCACTATCATCCATTCACCGTCCCCATTATTATTATAACTTCATAAACACGAACCAGATACTTGAACTCTTTTAACATTTTGATCACCTCACCCCTTTATTCAAGCTTTTTTTCTTTCCCACCCTTCCTTTATTCCTAAAATTCATCGACTAATTTAGCAACATTTACCCTCAAGTCTTTCGTGTCTATAAATTTCTCCACTCTTGCTAATATCTATTTTCTTCCTTCCAACCCTCTCGCTATCAACATCATGTCATCAGCATACGCCAGTATGCAAACCTTACTCCTCCCATTTTCCCTCACTTCCTATTTTCTTCCACATCTCCAACTCCATACCATCGAGTCCCGCCGTTTTTCCACTTTTTAACTCCTCAAACCACTCTCCACTTCTTGCTCTGTGAAGTCTACCATCTCTCCCCTTCCTTAATCTTTTCCTATACCTCTCGGATTTCCATTCTCTTTCTTACATTTCTTCTCCAGCTTCATATTATTTTATATACAAATAATCTAGTCCAACGAATACAGATTCCAAATATAAAGAAATCATTAATATAGTTTCCATTAGAATCCTAAAATTTCTGCCGAAACCAGTGCCCAAAATAATAACGTTGGACAAACATTATTCGTTTCCTGCAAATTTTCGACGGGAAGTTTATCTATAATTATGTCTGTTATAAAATCATATATTAGAAACATTTTATATATTTTATCCAATCTATCGAATGCACATTTCAAAATCAAAATTTAATCATAAATCCATTAATTGACTGATAAGGGTGATAAATGTTGAAAGTTCATATTTATTTAAAAGTGAACATAAATCAATTGCCAAAGAATGTAGAACCTCCACAAAAATGAATTATACTATAAGTAAAACATCTTGTGATAAGTGAAGATTTAGATCACCATTGAAATAATCACATCCGCCATATCTGGAACACCATGTTCTTTGAAAATCCGCAATCAGTACTATTAAAAATCAAAAATGAGAAGAGACTGTCACTATTATTGAATATAAGTGTCGGTGTTAGTGTCAACATATAGGGAATGCAGCAGAATAAGATATTGGTTATAAAAAATCTGATTCTTTATGGAAGACATTATCGTCAGGAAAAATTCTATTCAATTGTTTGTTTATAAATCATTATAAATCAAAACGAAAGGATATTATCATAGTGTAGCATCTTCAAACTTTTAGAAGTTAATATTTTGATTGAATTCAAAAAGTCGGAAAAAATCACTATTTGTAAGTCCAAAAATAAAACATTTTGAATAAATAAATACACATTTCAAATACAAAAATCATTGTAGAAAACAATTTCTAAAAAAAATGTGGAGTTAGTATTGAAGAATGTTTTTATTTTGATTTGCTATTGGCAAAAATTTCTAAGTGAACTTAGTCATGCTATTTTAAATGACATTTTTTTAACAAGATGGAACAGCATTCCCTATTTTGCATTGAAAAAGCAAGCGTTTGAAAATACAATTTGGATAACATTGAATACTAATTGAAGAAGAAAAAGAATTGTGATAACCTTTACTTTAAAAAAAAAATTAGGTAAAACTTTCAAAATGTTTGTGCCAAAATCGATATTTAGTTGTAAATGTAAAAAGTAAAAAAAATAAGTAAAATATTTTAGATAACTTTTAGAAGATACAACTCTGCACCTGTAAATCAATATTTAATTTACAACTTTTAGAAGGTTTTTACTCCTTTAGACTATAAAATTTCATTTGGAGCCTAATTTTAGGCAGGATATAAAACATTCAGAGTATTTAGGCCAAAACCGAATTTTAGGTATGAATATAGGTTGAAAAAGAAAAAGAAGAAAAATTGTGAAAGTTTTCACATTTACTTTTGAAGATTTATAAATATATAACAAATAAATTTTAGAACGTATTTCTTTCCTTTAAAACAAAGTATTATATACAAATACAAACCAAAAATTGTTATTTAGAGCCAGATGTTAAGCTACATATAAAATTTGCAAAGGTATGTAGGGTCAAAAACGAATTTTAGATGTATTTGATCTGCTAATAGCATTTATTTGTTAAAATTTATGTAATACATCAACAGTTTAGACAAACACAACGGTGTTCACTTCACCACACCTAAATATTTATGTTTAAGGGTTGATTATTCCTTCTAATATAACAAACTTTTTAATTGATTTATAATAATATATTTTCTTACGATTTTACAACGTATTATCCCATCCCTTCTAATTCATCCAAATTTGTATAGCAAGTTTTATACGTCAGATCGTATTCATTATTCGAACTAATAATTCTGTCAACTGGTCAGTGTTTTCATGAGTACAGAGTTTTATTTCTGGATATAATTATCTCTATTAACATATTCATGAGAAACGCCGCTGCATCGTACGTCTAGAATTGTAGGTTAATATACTTAACGAGGTTCTCCAATAATATTACGAAAGGAAAGGTTGAGGATGAATGACTGCATAATGGATAACCTTTGAGTGTAATGTAGGTACAAATACACACAACCTTGGAAATGTGTCTCCTCATCCTCATAATTATTCAATATACTGACTGAATAATTGAGATATTGAGTTTAGAGAATTTGATCATGATTTTTGATCTAAACTAGTAGAAGTACCAGAAAGTATAGAGGATGATTAACTAAATACTCACTTATTCTAAGTATGATGATTATGTATATCGTATAAAGCACAATTTTTTTCTAGATTATAACCTTATTATTAATTAATTAATTTTATATCAATCGTTCTAAAAAACACATCTATTAAACTACAATCGATCAGTACAAACCCGTTCTGGTTTGCGTTCAGCGCCAGGAAAAGAACGTACATTTGAAAAAAATCGATCACAATCGATACGAGTGGTACTACGGTAATACCTGAAGGTCAGTACCAAAATAGCGCATCAAGTGGAGAACGATCTCCGAGTGTGTGAGCACACCCGAAAACGGCAAACGGCATCTCGAGCAAAGCGGTCGCGTGTCGCGGGTCAAATACCTGGAAGGAAGGCCGTCCAATGTCGTTCCTTGGCCCCAGAGGTGGTAGGATCGCACCGGGCGCCGATTTCTCGAGCCGATGGCGAAAAGTTTACGATATCGGGTAATTAATGACATATGATTGCAGAACGACATGCCTAAATGGTTTTAAATTCATCGAAGTTATAATTGAAAAATAAATAAATAATCATCAAATTAAGCTCCGTTTTGGGCACCATAAAAAACTGTTCTGGATTGTACCCCATACAAAGTATCTCCTGTATTTATTCAGAGTATAATCAATACGAAAAAATTTCTGTTAGATTAATTAACCAAGAAAGGTTCCTCTTTGGGCGCCATAAAAATAAAAGTTTCTGGATTGGTCCCTTTACATGATACCATTGTTATAATTTGCATATAAGATCATAAATCTGTGCAATTTTATTTTCATATTTAGAAGAAACTATGTTTTTACGGTTGAGTTATGATTAACACAGAAATCTACATTGAGCAACACAACCTTACCAGTTATTAATTTATAACTCGGCATTGTTATAGCGCACCACTATGGCAATGCGAGCGACCTAATAAAGCGAATGAGTCAGATCGCACCAAATTACGGTGGATCCCGAGAGAAATGCATTTGGGAGATAGCCATCGAAGGACATGACACACCGTCGGGTGACATTTGAGGTCCGCGCAAGAAACGCTGAAATACCATCGGAACCGTGCGCCGGTGCACCTCCTGTGGAATGCAAGAGTTATTTATGGATGAAACGCGATGGTGCGCGCATGGAAAGTTATTGCGGTGCGGATTATGGATTGCACAAAAGCTCATCGCGGATCCCACCTCAAAAATAAATCACGATGTTGCGGATAGATAAGTCCGGTGCCCCTGCAATGTTGGGTTATTTATCAAATTATTAAGTAGAGACGGTTTTCTACGATGGATTTTAAATTTTTAGATGCAGATGCGGTGGATTAAATACACAGTTAAGGAATAGAGAATTTAAATTCTAGATGAGATAATGTGGTACAGATTGTAAAGGTATCTGGTAATAGTTAAAATAAAGTAAGGAATGAGAATGTTTATTTGTTGTATTTTTATCTAATCAATTGCGTTACGATGATGGGTGTTAAGTTGGCATCCTAAAGTATAGTTCTTGTAGTTCTTAATAGAGCTCTTTATTCATTTAAATGTATCTGAAAGTACTATTAACCTTAAAATAGAGTTCTGCAATTTGAACAGTCTAATATTTTCAGGATAATGTGGTGATAACTTGACACCGCAACCAAAAATTGTAATCAAATAGTTCCGAACTAATTTAAAGATGTATTTGCAATAGTACTATAGTTTTTTTTAGTATTTTAGACATATTCCAATTGAATTTCAAGTGATAAACATTTTTATTTTTAAAACTTTATATTCATATTACTTATCTTATCTAATGTTTGGTTTAATCAAAATATTTCATGAGTTCTATGTACATCTAAATCTAATTAATGTGTTCATTAAGTCATGCGCAAATAAACAAATACGACAAAATAACCATTAAATAAAACTGTTGGTTTTAAATTATTTGAAAATAATTTCTTATTACTTAATAGCAATTATTCTTCTATAGTTCTCTGTAGAACTCCTAAAGTACAACACAGATAATTATGGAAATCAGTGCAATCGAACTCGTATCCGAACTATAGAGAACTACAATACATATTTTTAAATAAATAGAAAATAACATTTATAAGTTCGAAAGGCGAAAAAAAAATAAAGAGTTCTATGAGCTCTTCCTAATAGATAATTTAAGATTAAATTAACACATTCCTCACCGCAACCCTTAAAACCCAAGGTATTGAAAAACCAGAAATATGCCAAATTGGATTATTGCCAAACTCTTGTAGTTTAGTATTTACTTTTCTTCAATAGAAATTTAAAGCTTAATAATTTCCAAGACATTTAAATAAGAGATAAGAAACTACAAGAACCACAGTACATTTTAGATTACCAAATGCGATTTTTTTCAGGTGGAGAAGGGAAGGCAAAGAGAGAAAAGAAGGTAAAGAGTAAAAGAGTAAGTCTTGTTGCGAATATTTCCCCGATTATATTGATATCTTTGATTGAACAATTTTTGTACAACGATATCCACCTATTTGATTAAAAATGAATAAAAAGTAAGGAATGAAGAAACAGGAAAATAGAAAATAATAGATCAACACAGAAAACTATTGCGTCAGCAGGGGCTAGATATAATAGCCCCTACTTACCTATCCCAAGAGAGGGTTGAAGGCCACCCGATGATTCCAAATCCTACCTTCCAATTAGCTTTACTTAAAAGCAAATCAGCTCTATAAACAGCAGTGTATCTATCAATCTTGAAAATCTATTGTGGGTGCGCTTCATAGCTTCTCAAAAGGCATAGAAGCTTCACTACAACACAATGAAATTGTATTAGGCATTTTCGTGAATATTGAAAGTGCGTTTAAATACACAACCTTAAAAACCGTGAAAAAAAGGAGCCATCAAGAAGGGTATCGATATACCCGTAATAAGATGGATCAAGGCCGTAATCGTAAACCGTAAGATCACCACATGTATAGGAAGTGAATCACAAACGGTATCTGCACCAAAAGGGTTCCCGTAAGGTGGGGTTTATTGCTCCTGTTATGGTATATATTGGTGAATCACCAATTTTCATAAGGGGAAAATATGACCACATCATATCGTCGCTAACCCAAAACGCACTCAATACAATAGTAAAATGGTGTCTGAGCGAAGGCTTCAATATCAAACTTGACAAAACTAATCATAAGAAGCTGAATATCAAAGCTCTCAAAGTAAAAGGAGAAGAAATTACGCAGTCCAATCATGTTAAATATATAGGTTTACTACTGGATAGAGAACTTAATTGGAACGCACACGTAGAAAAAACAATCTGCAAAGTTATAGTACCACTGTGGATATGCCGCAGGCTCTTTGGCAGATCATCCTCTGAAGCAATGGAAGCTTTACTAGACCTATTTTTTCAGCACGGATAAATCAGAAAAAAAGCGTAGTGAGGGCGACCAAATTTGAT
The DNA here is from genome assembly GCA_963969525.1 of Ontholestes murinus. Lineage (NCBI taxonomy): Eukaryota > Metazoa > Arthropoda > Insecta > Coleoptera > Staphylinidae > Ontholestes > Ontholestes murinus. Next base: position 43,727,911 of record OZ018397.1, on the reverse strand, counting down.
TTCGTATTGCGCTTTGAAGGAGAACTTAAATAGAATAAGAAAACTGAAACATAATTCTGTAATCTGGTATATAAATACATTAAAACGGAAACAGCATAGGCATATATTGGTCTAAATACAGTGAAACAGTTCTTTTCGGACAAGTACCATTAATCTTACAGGCTGAAACAATACCCTTGGAAAGATGTGCTTAAGTTTGTATGAAAGAGGGCTACAGAGAAACACACATTTGTCTGGCCTCAGACATCCAGGCTGCGCTTAAGAACCTCAAAGAGTACAGCTTCAATTTCAAAACTACTTGGAATTGTAAACAAGCTCTTAACCAATTGGCCAAGGGCAACAAGCTCACTCAAATGTATGTATCAGGCCTTGAAAGTATAATAGGCAACAAACATGTTGATGTGCTTGCTAGAGAAGGAGCTACGACAGTCATGATCGGATTAAAGCCCACATGTAGGTTCTATCAAAAGCAAATGGAAAAAAGTGCAAAACAGGGCATTAGACGAGCTCTAACCAAAGAAATTACGATAACATCAGAAAGCAACAGAGCATGGCTTCCTAGAAAGTTAATTATCCTTAACTAATTCCTAGGGACATACTAGTAGTAGTGTATTAGTAGAAAGAAAAAAAAAACAACCAGGCCGCAGTGCTGTAAGGCAGTTTATAGCCAAATCTAATCTAATCTAAGTTTCACCTTATACATTATTTTTTAGGCTAGAGTGAAAAGGACGAGAGAGAGAGAGAGAGTAGTAAATACTTGTGACTCTCTGGACCAACAAAATTTATATTTTAACTTTAATTTTGGATAACCATGATAACTCTCTCCACAGGTATTTAAACTGGTTCTAAAGTTTTGCAAAAAATTAGCACAACTAAGTTTGGATGCTTTGAGAACAAACCAATGTCTGAACAGGTAGCGTTCAGAATATTCATAACACATTTTTACAGATCAGAATCCTCAAAATTATCCAGAAATTTGCTGATAAAATCAATCCTATTGTGTCTGAGTTTTCTTGAGGTGTTAGTATATTCGATTTGGCACGATCTTGTTAGAAATTGTATCATCGAATTTTTCTGCAGAGTTGTCTTTTTAGGACAGGGTATGAGTGAGAAGATGGACGGGAGAGAGGTATATGTCTACTGATAGCCAAATGAATCGAGGAGGTTATGGTTTGAATAGCTATGTCAATATTATCCGTCGATGAGAGTTTGAGAGAAGGGGCACGAATTCCAAGGGGATTTGAAGGTGTTCCAATCGATTGGGAAGAAAATCTTCTTTGAGGTGAGGTGTAAGAGAGTTTAAGGAAGATGCGCAAAGTAATCGAAGATGTAGTCTGTTACTAGAATGTAGTCGACGATCCAGTGACTTTTGTATCTTTGGAAAGAGAGCTGGAGAGGCGGACGAGTGGGGAGATTAGGATAAGCTTTCAAGATCATGGCCGTAAGGGTGGAATGCGGTGTACCCAAAGGATCTTGATTTGAAGAGTATGCCTAGTATGATGGTACGGGGTTGTGGGAAGATATTGAATAATTTTGAGAGGTATGTAAATGGAGTGGGCAGAAATCGTGGGGAATTTTGGAAAAGATATGACGATTTAGGCTATGTAAATATTGGGTTCTATGGGAGGATTGTCAATTGGTTGGAAGGGAATTGAATGGTGAAGAATTATTACGCATCCGCTAATCTGGTGCATATTTTTATTGTATGTTAAATCAGGGATGGAAAGATAGAATGAAGGGGCAATTAAAGTTTCTTGAAGGCATAGATTCGGGGGGTTGGAAAGGATTTTGCTTCTGGCCCATCTGACGGTGATTGTAACAAAAATTAAATTATCTTTTTTGACAGATAATTTTGGTCGTGGGGCGGAGTGTGCAGAGGAGTGATGAGATAGACTGAAGATGAGTTCAATAATACACCCTAAAGCCCGAGAATTTTTTGAAAACATTACGAGTTTTGGTAAATTATCTTTTAATAGTGAAACGGTTAGGGGATTGTAAGATCTTATAGAGACTAGGGGCTGGAGGGGGAAGAAGGAAAGGAAATAGCGACTATGTCGAGGTTTGCGACGATAATTAGCAGATATTTAGAAATAGAATGATATCAGTCATTTTTGACAATAGATTTTCATTGTCTAAATCTTGACAAAGTTTGTAACCGTTGTACTGTAGCTATAAAATTGCACAAGAGATTTTAAATAATAGATGACCTATTTTTTATTTTATTTTGATACTTCTAGAACAACCCAATGAATAAAATCTTAAGATTTGTAACTAAAGTGTGGAAATTTTAATATACTAAGAATTTGTGATATATTCTACGTACGATTCGGCAATTTTAAATTCGATAGCTTTTGTTTATATTTTATTTTCTTAAGATCTTAAGAAATTTCCAGAAATGTTTAACATCACTCTGCGTTCAGAAAAAAAATACATTAAAAGTGTGGTAATTTTTATGAAATTATTATTGATAATTATTGATTGTGTGGATGTTTTGGTAATTTCAAATTTGATATAGCTTAGTTCATTGTTAAAGCTCTTCAAAGTGGTCAGAAATTATCAAAATTATCATAAAATTTAGTATTAGTGAAGTAGTTTTAACAAAATCACAATTTTGTAATTTTGTATTAAAAATTGTTATAGTAAATTAAGGATTCGGAGAAAGTTTTTCAAAATAAAAAGAAAGAAGTTGTTAAAACGTTTTTGAAATTGTAGGCATCTTGGAAAAAAAAATGTTTGGAGTTTGGAAGAGAACGGACTGAAAAAAATGAAAGTAATATAAAAGACAACTTCCTAAAAAACCAGGGAAAATTACGGGATAACAAAACAAAAGTTACTGGAAAATTGAAAATAGATAAAATAAAGATTGCGGAAGTTATTAAATAATTGAAGCAAATATGCTCAAAATTGATAAGAGAAATTATTTTAAAATTCATAGTACAGACAACAGAGGTCAGAAAACTTCTTAACTTTGTTATCCAAAATATTATTCAACAGTTATCAGAAGGTTTGAAATTTAAAATTATGTTCCTTACACTCCTTACTTTCATCCTCACCTTCTGGGAGCTTCAGTTTTTGCTATTATATTTCTTCATCTGTTATATTATGTATTCACCAATTGGTACCTGTACGCTTCCTATATACTATTATAAAAGATAAGATAAGATGAGATAACAAGAAGGTAAGCAATACCTAAACTGCACTGATTGGATTTGATCATAAAACAATTAAAATCATTGAGCAATTGAAATAATTAGTTGATTTAATAATAATAATTAATAATATTAATCATACTAGTTAATAAACCCATTAGGTCGAAATTTGTTGTGACGTTCAATAATATATCAAAAATTTAAAGATCACAAAAACTTTTGAATATATCAAAACTTCTTACCAATTAATCAAAACCAGTAAAACCACTAATAAAAACATTAATATTTCCTATAAATAAAACAATAACGAGTAACTATGGTTACCGCCAGCAGTTCTATATAGATTGTACAATTAATCAGACGATTTGGCGTGATCGTGTTGCGTATACAGAAAACGTGACAGACACAAGTTTTAAGGTCAGAAAACACACCTAAACACCTCAAAATCGAAACGTAATGTTAAAGACATCCTCTATGCGGTCACCTTGGAGGTCCAAAAACCATTGTGATTCGATTATTGCGCCAATATACCAATTCTTTCCCACAAATAACTTTTTTCTTATATACAAATTAAACATGTTAATAGTTTGATATAGTCGTGTGTGGGCGTTCAGTTAATTTACCATTTTAGTGCTTATATTATTTTGAATGGTGTGTTGTAAAGTACTTAAATGATTCAATTTATTAGGAAACAAATATAGCTATGTTATTCACCGCGTAATTAAGTCATTATTTATTGGTACGAAATAAGTTTGGGTGTTTTTTTCATACCTGGAATGAATAATGAAATGAAACAAGGTACCATAAACAGAAATTTCGGTACTTAAGTATACTGCGTGTAAATACCTTCATAAAAAATGAAGTCAAGAATAGAATTGTTAACTTTTATTTATGGAGGAGACACTATGACTTTGTTTTAGCACTTTAACATATTTATTCAAGAAGTACCATAAAGTAAACGCCTCCACAATTAAACCTTTTATAGATTTAGGTTAAATATTGGGTTTGATTAAAAAAATAGTAGTACTAAATAAGAAGTAATGTTTTCTGTACAATATAATAAAAATGCATAAGCAAACTTTCAATTTATTATAAGTTAATGTATTCATAGAGGAGGAAAGGTTGCAATTATTAATAAAAAAACCAGCGTTGCATTTATCACCGCGCAGATAATCTTCATCATCCGAACGGATACTTGTTTACCGTCTCGTAATGATGTTAAATACCTTCACGCACCGCCGGTGATGATTCGTTTATTCTGCCGACGACGTCGAAATTTTTCGCTTCCACCATCACCGGAAGGTATACAAATGAGCCGGACAAGGCCGCCAACTCTGCTCCAGTTGGTACTTACGTATCAGGCCGCCACACCCCATTCCCATTATCTCTCTGTCGTCTTATTTTCCGCATATAAACTCACTCTCCGAGTGGACATTATTTTTACACATTAACGCGTAGGAGTGACTGTGCAGCAGTAACATACGTGCATTTTTACGTAACTGTCTACCGCGAGCAATTAATTGCGGGAGATGTTGCTATTGTTGCCGCTACAAGACGTCAGTACCAGATTCGGAGCGTTATTTTGATTGAGGTCCGTTGGGCGGAGGCGCACGTCCCATTTGCATAATTGTATATTTAAAGTTTTATTACTTTGATCTTATCAGGAGTTATTACTTACGATGGTAATTTTTCATACACCGTGTATAATAACAAAAAATTATGGTACCACAAAGGCAAATCAAAAATTTAATTATTACATTTAGATTTTTATAACTGATTGATCTCAGAAATATGCATTACCAGTATAATGTATTGGTTAACTTCTTAATCCTGCCATTTTTCAAGTTTGATCCTGATTGAACCTAATCTTATTAGTACTTTTAGACAATTTTATGTGATTTCAAAGATATCTCTATGTTTCTTAATCAACAAGGCATACAATAAAAGCTTTTATGATTTATTATTGAGGAGAACAATGTTGCTCAATTTTGGACAAAAGAAAAATGTTCAAAAAGGGTAAAATCTTGACCTAGACACCATGATGTAATTGATTTAAAATAAGTATTGTCGCCTGAAAAATTAAGCAAATATACTCGCTGCAGTTTTTTAACGGTATTACAAAAGATGGTATTTCTTTTAATTTCTGCTCAAAACGATTTCAGATTTATCTAGTAAGGAGAAGGAAGCTTTGATAATTTATAGGGTCCTACGATAAAGATAAAGGTGAATGGTGATTGTTTCTATATTCATCGAAAACGGCCTACAATCTACCCTTAATAGCTGGAATGAGTATGCATCTGAATGACTTAAAGGGTAAAATAATGGTCGAGAAGACCTAACCTTGAATCAGATATTGTTATACCTTCTGCTACCATTTAATTGATTCTATAACTAATTGGGCGAAGTGGAACATAACAAGAGTTTTACTTCTTCCAATTTGAAAATTTGGTTCCATCAAGAGAGTAGCAGAAAAATTATCGATTAGATTCTAGAGGAGATATGCCTCATTGTCTTTTCATTATTGTTTCATTAATTGTAAAATATGTTTTTAAGTAAAAGTTCCTATTAGTCTGGCTTGTGACTGTATTATTATCTGTTCTAGACTAAGAACTATTTTATCATTTCATTATCTTATGTATTTTGTCTTTCGTTATATCTCATCCATCTGTATTTCTCTAACCTTTGGGTTTTATTTTCTTGCATTAAGATCGTATCCTGTAGGTTTATAAAGTTTTGTTAATTCACTGTTAGGTGTTGTAACTAAAACACAAACTTTCAAAGAGTATGCTTTTATGTTTCGCAACAATTGTTTCGCCACACTGTGGCTTCTTCAGGCGAAGAATGTTTTGTTAATCCAAAAAGTTGATTGAACTATTGTTTAGTTTTTGTTGGAAATACAGTGGTAAAATAGTTAATTTATTTATAATTTATCAGTTAAGAATGTTCCAGCAGTTTCTGAATTTGTTGATACTAAGACGTTCGCAACAATTGAACATTTCAAAAATCAATTTTTTCTTATAAAGAGATTTTATATTCTATGCATTTTAAGTAATGCAAGCATTAAATAAGGTGGGGAAAAGTTTTCGATTGCAAGTAATATAGAGCGCAGACCCTTTGAACTTTTTAGTTGAGAATATTGGAACTGTTGTTGACCGTGTCTATCCCAAGACGTTCACAAAAATTGGTCATTGCAAAGCCTAAAGCAGAAATCTTATATTTCGTGCTTCCAAAGTTAAGATAATCGAATAATTAAAAACTGAATGTTATTCATAGCGTTGAACATTTGTTTTATATTGAATTCAGGATATTCCTATAAGTGACGTAAAATGTAAATAGTCAGTTTGTACGTATTCACTTGATCTATTATTACATATTTCATAGACCCAGTCCAGACAAGTTGTACATTGAATCCATGATCTATCTATGTAATATTGGTAATAACATTTGCAGATTGTAGATAAGTTGTCAGAGCTGTCATCTCTTACGGCCGCTTGTCAATAATTAATTTATTCGTTACTTCTTCTGAGGTAATCACTTCGGCTTTTGCTCCAACTCTTTTTTTTGAATGTTTGATTTAACGTTTGTTTTTTCTTTCCAATCAAACGTGGCTGATTTTGTTGGTTAAGGGCTATCACAGACAAACAGAGAACTGTTTCTGGAAGATTGTGGTAACATTTCAGCACTTCTTTTTTCAATGAAGCTAATAGTTTCCTAAACGGGTATAGCCACGTAGTCGAAGTAACTCTTAATGACAAACGGCTTCTTGAATAATGGATTTTAGAAGGATCTTTGGCATTTGATTCTTGCCAATGCAATTGCAATGGCAGTAAACATGGAGTCTGGAACGATATTTCTTGAAAATAGATATATGCCCACTTTCTTGAAATGATTCATAATTTTTTCAGGGTTTAAATCACGCCAAATATCTCCAGTCATTACAGAAAATGTATATTTGGAAGGTTTCATCCAATATTTTTTCTTTGCTAGGTGACTAATTTTTGATCCCAGGTTGATTTTAATGGTTTAAATACACTTATGTTTAAATGTTGGAGTTCGTGATCATATTTAAAAAAGGTTGGACGGATTGGATCAATAGAATTCAAGCATTGCTTTTCAAAATAATTTTCAAATACCATTCCATCCAACCATTGGAAGTCGCGGCATACGTGGTTCCGGGAAAGACAGTATTCTCTGGGGCAACACATTGATCCCAGATATTTTTTCCTTTAAAAATAATCAGTGGTAGGACTTTTTCACCAGAAGCAGACGCTGCTAGTAGAAATGTTATGTTATTTCTTCCAGGAGCACTTATTACTCGTGTGCAAGGTTTGTATGCTTATACCACCAACCACTTTAGTTGTAGAAGGGTCAGTGCAAAAACAAGACTCGTCTAAATTCCAAATACTGGAAGGATTATTTTCTAATCCTAGTTCTTTTATGGTATTTTCCAAAAATGTAAAATATTGTTGGATCCTAGAGGAATTGCAACCTTGTTTATGGGCCGCTTCTTCTGCGATTTTTTGCACTGGCAACAACAACAAAAAATACAGCTAGTATGGATACCCAAGGACGAAGGAATTATTGGACCCTTGGAGGCCAATTTGCTGACTAAACAAGGGGCAGCAGGTGAATTCATAGGACCTGAACCCACTTTCGGTATACCCCACGAAACTAGAAAAGAAATAATCCAACGCAAGCTACCAGATGAACACAACTGACTGAGGCATAAGAGACTCTTCCTAGATGACAGAATACTGATACTCTCAGGACTGAGCAAATTGAAACTAAGAAAAATCACAGGACTAGTCATTGGGTACTGTGATTCCAACTGCGCTACATCGATGAAATACAAAATAGATCGAAACCAGTCATCGACTGTTGTTGATAGGATACAATAAAGAATGGTTAAAAGCTATGTTGTATACTTGCGGAGATTTGTAGCACACAATTAGCTGCTGTTTAGTTATCACGGAAGCTTGTAGTTATTGTGCAACGTAGAAGTCACTTTAATTTGAAACGTCAGGCAGTATTTTGGCTATACCAACGCCCTTCATGTAGAAACAAAATTACTGTTTGGTGTGCTATATCATAATAAGATGTATAAGGACTAATTTTTTGTAAACGACCATGGACATGAAAATCAAATGTTTCTTTGTAAATAAATACAGAGATAGACACAACTAGGTTTCAATAAGATACATTCTTACACACTGTACTAAATCCGATGGTAGCTATACACCAACGTTTCTTCTTGGGGTACTATGGCCGTATAACGGTCGTTGGTTAACATCATGTTGGCTATCATGTTGGGAATAATAATTTGGAAAATGTTTAATGTTTCGGTTAATGGTAACAGTTAATGGCCTTGCAATGGCCAATGATCGGTTAGATTGAGATTTATTGCTTTTAGATCACATAAAAATTAGTGCCCTTAGTCGATGTACTTTAATGGAAGAAATGAAGGAGCAATTTCCAAAATTCAATCTATAGAGCAAATAGTATAAACTTCTTTCTAAAAAGCCTAGAGTGGTGTTTTTAGCTTTTGGTTAGCTTTTTATTATTACAAAGATGTATTTGACTTGAATATTCCTGACAGAATTGATTATCTTCATTAAGTACTTATTTTGAGAACTAGGTACATTCATTTGAGGATTCCAGAAACGTAAAATTTATATTATTACCATAATGAATCCAGGGTTTTTATCATTACTGCAACAATAAACATTTATAACTTAATATATAGCCAAATTCAAAAAATTAATTAACCCCCAGACTACACGGTTTATTCACCATAAAATATATTTACGAGCATTTCTCGGCCAATAAAACGTTGTCCACATTGAAAGTTACCTGAACACTTTGGGAACAAGTCCTCCTGTTTTCCATTAAATCCTTCAAGGTCCAACAAACGAGCAACAGTAGACTTGATGTGATATTAGCAATTATTTATAAGTACCATGTTAAAACTACGTGATTATCATTAAGAGTACTCAATTCCGCGAACTCATTCCTGTGGTTGTTAAACAAAATATAATCTTCAGAAAATATTTTTGAAATCGCTTACATTTCTATTTATTATAGTTACTAAGATACTATCAAATTATGGATTATCACGTAGTAACCATCATCATGATTACTATCAAATTAGTGATTAGTCAAAAAAAAAGTAAATAATACTTTCTGCGCAAAAACGTTTAATTACCCGCTAATCATTATATAACATCACGCATTTGCATTGAAAGTAATTGAAACACATTGTTTACAGCATGAATTGAATAATTCATGACCAACATTATAACCTCCTAATGAGACCGTTTCGACTTCACCACACACGAAAGGAAGTTCGCTCAATCACATATCAGCCGAATGTAAAGGAAATGTCGCCTCTAATCCGTGCATAATTAACACCGCTCAAATAAATATAATTAAGACCTCATTGTGTTATAAATGGCGAGACGTGTGCGATTTCCGTTTCGGCCTTCGGCGGCCTTGAGATCGTTCGATCCTAATCCGCGGGCAAAACGAAGCCAAGTAGAGAACCCGCCCGTGCGTCTTGTTCTTGTCTCTCTTTTGGGCTGCTCGCAGAAGAAAAAAACTTGTTTTGTTTTGGTATTTGCTCACCTGATGATTATAACTGCGCGAAATTATGTAACCGTAACGCTATTGTTTTGGCGTGTATATAATTTAAAGCGGTCTGATGTTTAGTAATGTGAAATGGCAAATGGAAATGTATGGACGGAATCTAAAGGTTTGTAAATCTTTTGTCTCTATATACATTTTTCATTGTCAAATGTTAATGAGCTAAAATTGTTATTGAGGATTTTTCAAGTGTACAATTAGAAGCAAAATAAAAGAAAATACAGAAAGCCTAGATACTTCCTAAGGAAATACTAAAAACTATCTGGCGATTAGGAAGAAACTTAAGAGTCTGCTCATCACAAAATAGTTGTGTTACGTTTTTATAATGAAAATTTCTTTCTAGTTTTAGTAAATTTTAGAAAACATTTTGGCGGAGACTCAAAAGTCTCCAACTATAATTGGAGAGTGTACTATAATAATTGTTCTGGAGATCAGTGAATTTTGTTTGCCAATAATGATTTATTGGCCAAAAAATTAAGAAGTATCTACTCCTCACTGGGAAGTTTTACTGCTAAATCAAGTTGATGATCAAAGAAACCTCGTAGTCTCTATGCATTTCTTAATATATTATAATGAAGAGGTCATTTTAGTTATTAGTGAATTTTATCACTTTCTTAATCATGGAAATTATTTGATAGCCAAGAAAGTTTAGAAATCTTTGTATCAAGACTAGAAAATTTTATTACTGAATTTACGAATGGAGAAGTCTCTACTCATTACCAAGAAGTTTTGTTATTAAAATAACATTGAAAGAAACGTAACATTAAAAACCAGGAAGGGACTAAAATGACGTATTTTTACTCAACATCAAGAAGTTGTTACTAAAATGACGTATCTGACAGCCAAAGAAACTTATCACCAGAAACTTTAGTTACTAAACTGATGTATCTGATAGTCAACGAAACTTATCATCAGAAATTTAGTTGCTAAAAAAACGTATCTGACAGTCAAACAAATTATTGCCAGAAATTTGAGTTAGTAAACTGACGTATCTGACAGTCGAAGAAACTTAGGAGACTTTATTCATCACTGGAAAGTTACTTAAATGATGTTTTTGGTAGGAAGTAGAAAGAAATGTTGTTGCTTTCATGGAAATTCTGAATATGATTCAGTGGCTAAAGAGATTTAGAAATCTCTGCTTATCACCGGAGTATTTCATTACTTTAACAAAGTCTGAGCTAAGATACTCCTCTAGAACATTAATTCAAAGAAAGTTTCTTTCTGCTTATTACCGAGAAGATTTCTTATCAAAATAGAAATAATAGAAAAACTTTTCTGAATATTAGTCAATTTATAAAAAAGATATGATACCATCATAATTGTTCTGGAGATTAGTGAATTTTGTTTATGGGATCACCAAGAATGATTTATTGGCCCAAAAAATTTAGAAGTATCTACTCCTCACTGGGAAGTTTTAAGCTAAATCAAGTTGATTGAAAGAAACCTCGTAGTCTCTATACACTTCTTAACGTATTATAATGAAGAGGTCATTCTAGTTATTAGTAAATTTTGTCACATTCTTAATCATGGAAATTATTTGATAGCCAAGAAAATTTAGACATCTTTGTATCAAGACTAGAGAATTTTATTATTGAATTTACGAATGGAGAAGTCTCTACTCATTACCAAGAAAACTACGAACTTTTGATTCATCTATCACTCGGTGAAACATATTGTAGTGATTACATAATTACCCAATGATTACCAAGAAGTTTGGTTATTAAAATAACGTTCAAAGAAACTTAACATTCAAAACCACTAAGTTTGGTTACTAAAATGAAGTATTTTTACTCAACATCAAGAAGTTCTGTTACTAAACTGATGTATCTGATAGTCAAAGAAACTTATCACCGGAAATTTAGTTTCTAAAAAAACGTATCTGACAGTCAAAGTAACTTATTGCCAGAAATTTGAGTTACTAAACTGACGTATCTGACAGTCACAGTAACTTATTGCCAGACATTTGAGTTACTAAACTGACGTATCTGACAGTCAAAGAAACTTATCACCAGAAATTTAGTTCCTAAAATGACGTATCTGTCATTAAAAGAAACTTAGAAGGCTTTATTATTTATTTACCACCGGAGAGTCACTTAAACGACGTTTTAGGTAGGTAGTTCTTAATATTACTAAATTTTGTTGCTTTCATGGAAAATCCGAATATTATTAACAAATCACTGCTCATAATTGGGGAATTTCTTTACAATAATAAAATCTAGGGTAATATACTAATACTCCTCAAGAATGTTCATTACTGAAGATTATTCGTTCTCCCAGAATACTTAGAATTCTGTACTCATCACTGAAGAATTTTGTTAATTAAATAAGGTGGAGGCAACATACTCTTCCTGAAAATTGCAAACGTATGTTCAAGGACATCTAGGAATCTCTAAACATTATTCGAAAGTATTACTTCAATTAGATTTTAGAATAAAGAAATCATTTTGGCTATTAGCAAATTTTATTACTTGAAAATTTAGAAATCTTTACTTATCACTTGGGAAATTTTATTACTAAAATAAGATCTAAGCCAAAATGTTCTTCAAAGAATTTTCGAACTGAGATAACTTTTTTGCTATTTTAGAAGAGAGAAATAATTCTGGCTACTAGTTAATTTTCTTAATGTGTACAACTACAGGAACATGTGGAAATTCTGACAATATTATTTGGTAAAACTAAGGAGATTTAAAGTTTCTATTCATCACTGTTTGAGTTTAATGGCTGAACTATGGCCTAAGCTCTTTAAGAAATTGGTTAACTGACGATTAACGAAATTTAAATATCTTTACTCATCATTAGGAAGTTCTATTACTTAAATGGCATCAAAGTTAAGATACTTCTTTAGGAAATTTCAAATAACGATCAAAGCAATCTTTACTCATATCTTAAAAAGGGACCTATTTTGACTATTAGTTTACTTTATAAAACAATCGAACACATAAAGAATCCGAAAATATATTTGGTGGATAAGAAGATTTAGAAGTCTCTGCTCATTGTTTGTAGATTAAATACTCAAATAAGGTATGAGTCAAGATACAAGGAAATTCCAAAATGAAACTTGGGAGTTTCTTCTACTAAATAACAGAGAGGCAATAAGGTCTAAGTCAAGATAGAAATTACAAAATAAAACTTGGGAGCTTCTGCTGAATACCAGATATATTTGTTATTAAAAAGCAAGATATAATCGTGGTTACTAGGGAATTATGTTCTTTCCGAAAATTACAACACACATAGAAATTTCAATAATTGGAAATTTAAAAGTCTATACTCATCACTAGAGAATTATGCAATTAAAATGAGGTCTAAGATAAGAAACTTTTCAAGAAATTTCGAAACATACGCTGTTATTAAAATGACGTCTCAAAATAAACGAGCAGTTTTGTTTATTAAGCATTATGAAAAATGAAAATCTTTAAAAATATTTGAGGAAGGAAATTTGAAAGTCTTTTATTTATCACTATGGAATTTTATTACTAAACTGACGACCAAAGAAATTAGATCGTCATCGAACATTATTTAGCAGTCTCAAGAAAATTCCAAACTCAGGATCAAACTCCTTTGATCTAATTTTTGAAGTCTACTCTTTACCTAAAATTATTTGACACCAATGGAGATTTCTAAAAGTCTATACGTATCACTATGAAGTTTAATTAATAAAATAAGTCCCTTATTAATGTCCTCAAAGAAAATCCAAACTGACGACTATAGAAACTTCATTTATCACCTGGAAGTATTGTTGTTACTAAAATATTTTTTTAATGATCAAATCATTTAGTCTATTAGTGAATTTCGTTACCTAACCAATTAAACACACAGTAGTTTCGAAAGTTATTTAGTGGCCGAGAAGATTCATAAATCTACTCACAATAAGGTGAAATTACAAGACCTTGACGAGATGATTTTTGAAAATTTTCAAATGACCAAAGATACTTGAGGAGTATCTACGCATTACCGAGGAGTTTTACTGTTTAAATCTAAGATCGAATATTTGCCTTAGAAACTTGTTATCAAATATCTGTTGATGATGGTTTTTGTAATTTTGTAATTTCCTGAATTGCTTTGCTTTTGACAGCCAAAACGACTTTCTCGTCAATGGGGATTTAATAGTTTATAGTTTGAGTTAAGATACTCTTCAAGAAAATTCCAAATCGATGACCAAAGAAACTTAAAAGTCTCCACTAAGGAGTTAAAATTATTCTACCATTTTGTTAATTAAAAAAATACATACTACGTGTAAGTTTTGAAAAATTATTTAAAGGAAATTTAGAAGTCTGCTTATAACTTGAAAACTTCAATAAAATAAAATAAATCTGATGAAAATGATGGTGAGTCCTTAAAATAAATTGAAGTGAAGATATTCCAGAAGAAAACTCACGTCTGCAAACACGTATTAATTTGCTTATCAATTATTTGGAGCCAAATTTTCTTTAATAATTAAAAAATCACAAATATCTGTGCACGATGCAATTGTTTCTGTGCGTGGCTTTGCCATCTTCAATGGAACTGTCGAAAATGATTTCAGCTGTGAGAATCGCAATAAGTTTTATTCGTAGTTTAGTGTTCACCTGGAAATGCAAGGTCACAGGATTCAACTCTCGTCTACAGACATAAGTTTACATACTGTCGTTAAATAATTTTCCTACCTACTGCTTCATTAATATAATAATTATATACATATATTTATTACTTCATTTGGTAACTTCCAAATATTGTCGAAATCATGCCCGGGTCTCACACGCAGATATTCGTTGATACACAAAAATATCATTCGTTTTCTTAAACATTATACTGCATTAAGAATTCTCACTACGAATAAATGTTGTCTTCAACTGAAAAGATGGACCTGCAGAACGCAGCGAGTGCAGCAATCGCACCGCGCAAATGCTAAATGTCAGCGCGGCCTTGACACTTATACACCTACATAATGGCAATACTGTCGTGCGATAATTTAAAAGAAATTCGTTTAATAATTGTCATAGAGGAATTTTCATTGCGGACAAGACAAGATAATTAACGATGTACGGCGATAGGTAGCGTAATGTCGAGGCGTCCTAAGGAGGTCAGTGCTGAGATGGGTGCAGGAGGATTCCTCTTGATTGACTAGAGTGTTTTATGTAATATTATTCTTAAGCTCAATTATTGTAGTATTATATACTAGATGTATTAAAGTAAAACCTTCAAAAGCTTTTAGAATATACAGACAACACCTAATTACGTACGTTTGGTCAAAATTGGCTGATGTATGTAATAGATGTCGTAGCTGATTATGGTGCATGTTTGACACTCGTTTGGTCTTAGTTGTTTTGCTCTATTAAAAATAATAAACATATTATTTTTCTCTTGTTTAGGAAACGACTCAAAAAACCAATGAATTGTTTGGCTTCATTGGTTTTTTTGTATCGTACAAACCGCGCTAGGATTATAAATCCTCAGATAGCTTAATAAAGAGAAATAACAGTATTAAAAATAATATATCTGTTTTCTTCTCTTGTTCCAATTCTTTCTTCATTGGTTTTTATGTCATATCTACCGCGCTAAAATTATAGATTCTTGGACACCCAGATTGATGAAGTAATCAGCAAAGATGGAAAAATAATTGTCAAATGGTATGACAAATAGAGTACTTTTGCAATACGATTATTCGATTTTTATTCCATCCTTGCTGATCATTTCATCCTCGTCCTTTTCAATACGTTGTCCGAGGAGAAAAGAAGTGTCTTGAATACATTCACTTTGGCTGTGCATGAAGCGTAGATATCTCAAAGGTATTGCAACAATATTTGGTTGCTGAAGTAGTTGTTAACGTATTAAAGGAAAGTCGGTTCAGAAATCTATTGAAAAAGCGTTCAACTATTGCTCCAAATAGGAAGGTATCAATTTGCTGAACCTTAATAGATAATGAAATAATGAAAGATTCCACGTAATCCATACAAGGCGTAAAGTTTCATTCTTCATTTCGTTGGTTTATTCTTCACATACATCTGCTCATTCCCACATCAATCTATTTCGATCCAGATATAGAATGAGACAGAGAGAGATAGAGAGAGAGAGAAAGGAAGATATAGAGAGAAGTTTCACTTAGGGTGTCAAATACGAGACTGATTTTCCAGAATCTATAGTTGTCCTCTGGAGAAGTAGAAGTGTCAACGTAATGATAATTATTACTGTTGTTAGATTCCTTTAATAGTCGGTGGTTATCTACTTATAGGGATCTAAACAACAGATGGCACCTTTATGGTAATATATTAAAAATCTGTTCACCTGGATGCTGTTTGAAATCAAGAAAACTGATAAACCTGGTTGCCAGTAACAATATATCCTTGAATTGTAGTAGCTCCTCATCATGACACGTATCTCTATAAATATCAATTATGACAAGAACAAGTTTAGTCTCTTCATCTGCGTGATGAAGCCACAGTGCTGTGAAACAATTGTAGCAGTGTATCTACAAATAAAGCAAAACTCTAAACAGTCGTGTTTTTATTTAATAATTGCATAATGGAGTATCAGCCTCATCAATCCAATATTATCAGGATTTGTTTCTCATTTCTCTTCTTTTTCATCGACCCACTCTCCGGGTTTGGTACTGTAGGTGGAGTATCAGAGATTGCAACTTCCATTTTTTCACAGATCTTCACCTTAAATTAAAGTTTTTTAATTTTACTTGAGCATTCACTTCAGGGTTGATAGGAGCCATTGCGATCGATTCAGTGTTTTCTTCAGGTACTTCATCCCCAGAATCGTCCTCATCAAACGAAATATTAAGGTTAAAATTATTATTATTATCTGTGTGAAAATTCAAGGGTAGAAATTAAAAGTGCATACAAACCTTCAATCAAAGGATACCATCTTCGAGCCATGACGTATACATTTGAATACTAGTTTCCAAAAATCTGTTTTCCTTGTGGATTAATGGTCGATGTTGCATTAAAATAAAAGAGCATACTTTTTGCTATTAGAATCCAACGTGTAATATGTCCAACAAAATTCACGGAGAATCAGAAAAAATCTGTTCATCAGCTTGGTGTTTAAAATCAAGGGATCTGTTAAACCAGACTACCAGCAGCAACATATCCTTAGATAGCGGCAACTCTTCATTCTGATAAACGTCATATCGTCAATTGATGTAGCGCATAATTTAGTAACTTTCTGAAATGCTTTTGATACTTTTAAACATAAAAAGGAAATGTTTGTCTAAAAAATACCTTAGACTTTCCCATTTATCTGCGTTGATCCCTACTTTTTGTTGCAATTTTTTGTGCCATTCAACTGTAAGACATAATTGTGTTACATTTTTTCATCCAAATAATACATTTCTCATTGGTTAATTCATTTTCAGATGTGAACCTGTTTATTAGAATTTGTTTATCATTTCTCTTCTTAAAGCCTATATACTTTCTAGGTTCGACAATTGCAACTTCACTTTGCTCCACAAATTAGCAATCATCGGTCAAATCTAAAACCTGTTTTTTTTTACTTAGGTGTCATTTTAGGGGTGATAGGTGCCATTGGAACCATTTTGGTGCTTTTATTCTGTACTCCATTCCCAAAATCGTCGTTCCAACTTTCGGATCACCGATAATTGAGGTTAACATTATTTTTTAGGAGCATCAGCAGCAATTCTTCGTGAGTTAAAGGTTTCTGGTAATGATTCTGAGCCATCTGTGTGACAACCAAAGAAAGGTTATACCAACCTTCAATCGAATGTTTGTAAAAATGTGTTATACTTGTGGATGAATTGCCAAAAATATAAATGATCATACTTTTCTCGCATACATCCCCTTTCTTTCAACATTCTCTCTACTATCCTTGCCAGAATAAAGATCTGATCTGTTTCCCCCCTTTTTCTTCCCTTTAAGTTTCTGGTAAAAAAACATTATTTTTTAATCTTATCTAGCCAGTTTTTCACTACGGTCAAGTCAATATTATACATGATACGTATTTAGACGTTTACATCAGCAATATCTCCTCGTTTCTGTACCGGACACATAATTTCCAGTCTTCTTGATGCTTGTCTTTTAGCTAAGTGAAAGCTTATTTAGCAACTCCCCGAATCTTTTCTTACCTCTATTTAATATCTCCTTCCACATCTCAGCTTTTAATTAATCCAAAATAAGGAAAAGCGACTTGTTTTACTCCAGCAAGAGTTTTTCCACCTTTTTCTTCTTGAAATTTTCAATCACTTCTCTTATCGACACATTTTATCCATTCTTCTAAAGATTCTCCTATTCGTCTCTTACTTTTCCCCTTATATACTATATTTCTGCCCCACTTCTACATATTCTTAATTCTTCACTAATTTTTCCAATGCCTGCATCTTTTTTGTTTTACATAAACAGTATACTTATTTCCTGCTACCGTCACGTGCTTCTTCACCAGTCTGCTTCGTATGCATTCCCTCTTTGCCTTTCCTAATTCTCTTTTTGCAATTCTCAAACAACCAAATACACATTTCCCATTTTTCTCTTCACTTTACTATTACTTCCAATGGTAATGATAATCTTCCAACTTTTCCATTGATCTAACTTCATCACATTGAACATTTTTTAATAGAATTAAAAGAATCATTTTAAAATCAGAAATGATTGTATACCTTAGATTTTTTCTATTTGAATCCAACGTCCAATGTGTCCAACAAGATTCACGGGTTCGTAGAAAAAAATCAGAAAGAATGCTGACAGCTATGCAGTTTCCGTCATGAGATTTTTTAGTCTACCAGAGTATCGCTAGATGACTAATAATATATTCTTAGCTTTTGAGAATCTTTTATCATACTGTGTACGGTGTTGTTCATATTTGCGCTATTTAATTAGAAAAAAAAACATCGTATACGCTACTTATTCAATTGAATACGGAAATTTATTTTTAGAGCTATCAACGTTATACAACCAGCGTCTGAAGCAGAATAAAGACAGTTGAAGAAGCAACAAGATAAAATTAGGAAGACTAAGGCGTATCCAAAAAGAAATATTTAGACATGAATGTTACCAAATTTAAAGTTAATAATGATGATGGTTGCAAATTTACAAAAGGTCATGAACTCTCCCATCCGTAGGTGTATTTCCCTATCAAGTTTATTATCTATATTAATAGTAATTTACTCATTTAAGGACATTCGCCATCGCACCGACAAAGGGGTAACATAGCGCATCGCTCTGAGCTAACCTTTCCATATCATGAATTCCAATAAAGATCAAAGTTGCAGTTTCAGGCCTCCGACCTCAATAATGAACTCTCTCACAGGGGCCAAGGTCAAACAAGGTACAGTAGATTCTAGAACCTCCTCAGACCTTGACTACGATCTTGACATCCAGTCGATTCTGGAACCTCCTCTGAACTTGCTTCTGGCCTTGACCTCGAGAAAGGTCAAAATCAGAGAGGGCTCAAGGTCGGAGGTAAGGACAGAGGAGGTTCTAAAATCGTCTATCTTCTAACATTTACTATGTTTTACTCAGTGCCGAATTTAAAGTACTACAAAAAATGGTAGAGTGTGGTTTATATGGATAAATCAGAAGCAATTAATTGAATAAGAATTTAACAGTCTGATACTAACCAAATAGGACATGCTATGAGAAAGCAGAAGAAATCCAGAACAATTGACACAAGATTTCAGCTTCGATTTTAAAAGAGAAAAGTTTTGTATTGATTTTAAAACTAACAAATGGTAACGCTTAAATATAGTCCAAATTTTCCAGTAAGTTTAATGTAGGAAGTAAACTTTTCTACGTTTATACGATTTGGAATTTCTAATAACTATAGTTTATAGGGCCTATGGTGATTCGCATAGCTTGTGGCAGATTTTTTGTTGTTCCTGTACACTTTTATATTATGCAATTCATTTCAAATGCTCCTCCAGTTTGTCGGTTGAATATTTTTGGATAAGCATGTATACATCACAACGACCCAGTTATTTATTTTGAGCTTAGTATTTTAAATTAATTTATCCAGGCTTTATAAGACGTCGGTATGAATTTTAAAGAAATGTATTTAATTTTACAGTTCTATATCACTCAAACACGCTAATATTAACGTTAGGTAATTATAATTTCGCTTAATCAAGAGTGCAGTGAACAAAGGTACTTCTGTCATCATTTTTTCTATAATTTAAATATAACTATACTATTTTCATAAACCAGACTACACGAACACAATTAGTTTTCTGTAATTATGACAATGCGGATTAGGTGAGAAGTGACCGCGCCCAGCAGACAACAGTTACCCACATATAAAATCACATTGGAGCTTAGTTTCCTCAACGTACACTTTCAATTCTCTTATTAATAATACACGTACACTCCCCTGCCGTCATTATTTATCACTTTATTAAATTTTTAATTCGAGCAAAGCGTGAGTTTTTGCCATTGTTCGCGCCGTTCGCGTAAGTGACATTTATATTCTCCAGGAATGTGTAGGAAATTAATAAATTAACGTGAATAATGTAATATTATTATGAATTGTGTAGTAATCCTATTGCTTCATTGCAGTGTATGCAATTATAAAAATATTATATGTAGCAATGTATTAATATTTAAATGGTATATATAATTGTAATACATGTTTCTATCTTTTAATTGATTTCATTAGGTAAATTAATTTCTCTCTTAACTCGTGGTGAAACATTTTTGTATTAAATTGATTGTTGATTAAAACACTTGGTATTATTTCACTCGTTTTTTATTTTACTCCGTTGTAATCAATAGTTGAATTAATTTCATTACGTAATTCTAAATTAGAACAAGAGAGCAGTGAATAAAGAATCTACCGTATCAATTTTGACTTATTCGTGGTCTAGTAAACTATTATTCCTCGGATACTCCAACGTCAATTAGATAAAAAAAAGTTGTAATACTTTGTATCAATCACTGGAAACTGAATTTGAAAGGTGAGATATACGGTGACAAAAATGGGATCATTACTACTATAAAATGGATTAAAGAATACTTCCAGTGGAAATCGATCTTCTTGCTAACTTATTCAAATTGCTACGGATATTCTCAAATGCATAGACACAATTCAAATCCAATAAATCCAGCTAATGCAGCTGTAATAATTAAAACTTTGGATGATTATATAAAGTACGAAAAGTATAGTATAAGTTGATTAATGGTTGAGGCGTTCACTTCGTGATACATCTTGAATATTTAAATAAAGTAAAACTCACTTTGTTAATATCACACTATTTATTTAAAAAGTGACTCGAGTTTCGATCAACAGCTGATCATTTTCAAACTTAAAGTAATTTAAAATACATTTCAACACAATTTATATACAGTTAAATAAAGAGGAGGATACTAGGTCTAACTGGTCGTTAATTATGGGGAAGGCCGGATTAGATTTTGCTTTGTGAATTTCCAGCGACTCGAGTAAATCCATTTTAAGCCCTTTCTCGGCGAAATGGATTATCTCGAGTGCGTCTTCATCAAAGGTATGTCGGTTCTCAATTAAATGGTTCGCGAATGTCGAATTTGTTTTATTTAATCGAAATGATGCTTTATGTTCATTTAGTCTAGTTTTGAAGTTGCGACCAGTTTGCCCTACGTAAATTCCTTGACAATCTTTGCATGTTAACTTATAAATACCTGATCTATTTAACTTATCCATAGGTGTTTTTGCATTAAAAATAGAGGTACAGATATTATTGGTTTTGAACGCTACATCAATGCCCTGTCTTTTTAGGATGTTACGGATTTTTAGACTGACTTCACCAAAGAATGTCAATGATTTGTATGTTTTGTTTTCTTCTTTTGGACATGCGTATAACATTTTGTAAATATTGTTATTCTGTTGTTTTTTAATTAAATTATCTATTGTTTTCTTCGAATACCCATTTGTCTTCGCTAATGTATGAATAGTTTTAATTTCTTTTTGATAGCCAATTTCTGATAAAGGCAACGTTATTGCTCTATGGATCATCGCGTTAAATGAAGCTAATTTATGTTTAAGAGGGTGTCTTGAATTGTAGGGTATGAGGGAATCGGTGAAGGTTGGTTTCCTATATATTTCAAAATTAAATTGGTTTTTTGTGTTTGTGATTGAAAGATCAAGATATTTAATATTTTTGTTATGTTCTGTTTCTAATATGAATTTAATATTAGGGTGAATTGTATTTATAAAATTTAAAAAGTTATTTAGTTGTCTGTCTGTCCCGGTGAAGTCAAATAACTTAACGATAACAAAAGCTGATAAAGGCAACTCGATAATAATGTTAAAAACAGAAGATTACCAACAAAAAATTACACAGTTTATCGATTCATCCGGCATTACAGAAATAAACAAAGATCCAACCAGTCAATTTCATAAAGAATTAAAAACAGAAATTTCTAATACTAACGCCATTCTCTCAGAAAAAGAAAAATTCAAAATTCTCCCTATGAACCCATTTTGTCCTAGATTGTACGGTTTTATTAAAATACACAAACCCGACCGACGAATCAGACCAGTTGCCACGTATATAAATACACCAGCCCATAAGATTTCGGTCAAACTTAATTCATTATTTAAAGAAATTTCAGACAATTTTTCCGATCCTCGATCAATAAAAAACTCGTTTGAACTCACTCATAAACTATCTCAAATTAAACTAGAAAATAATATTAAAATGGTCTCATTCGACGTAACAAACATGTTTTCAAAAATTCCACAAAACGAATGTATTGAGTTAATTAGAATTATATTTGATAAAAATAACGTCAACCCAACAATTAAAACGGAATTTATAAACCTGCTGAAGATCGTCTTAAAACATAACTATTTTACATTCAATGGCAAATATTATGAACAAAAAGAAGGCTTAGCAATGGGCTCTCCTTTAAGTCCATTGCTAGCAGAAATATTTATGGCAAACTTAACAAATATCATTCTAAACTCAAAAATGGGCAAAACACACATCAAATTTTGGTACAGATATGTGGACGACATATTAGCCGGCTTCACCGGGACAGACAGACAACTAAATAACTTTTTAAATTTTATAAATACAATTCACCCTAATATTAAATTCACATTAGAAACAGAACATAACAAAAATATTAAATATCTTGATCTTTCAATCACAAACACAAAAAACCAATTTTGAAATATATAGGAAACCAACCTTCACCGATTCCCTCATACCCTACAATTCAAGACACCCTCTCAAACATAAATTAGCTTCATTTAAAGCGATGATCCATAGAGCAATAACGTTGCCTTTATCAGAAATTGGCTATCAAGAAGAAATTAAAACTATTCATACATTAGCGAAGACAAATGGGTATTCGAAGAAAACAATAGATAATTTAATTAAAAAACAACAGAATAACCATATTTACAAAATGTTATACGCATGTCCAAAAGAAGAAAACAAAACATACAAATCATTGACATTCTTTGGTGAAGTCAGTCTAAAAATCCGTAACATCCTAAAAAGACAGGGCATTGATGTAGCGTTCAAAACCAATAATATCTGTACCTCTATTTTTAATGCAAAAACACCTATCGATAAGTTAAATAGATCAGGTATTTATAAGTTAACATGCAAAGATTGTCAAGGAATTTACGTAGGGCAAACTGGTCGCAACTTCAAAACTAGACTAAATGAACATAAAGCATCATTTCGATTAAATAAAACAAATTCGACATTCGCGAACCATTTAATTGAGAACCGACATACCTTTGATGAAGACGCACTCGAGATAATCCATTTCGCCGAGAAAGGGCTTAAAATGGATTTACTCGAGTCGCTGGAAATTCACAAAGCAAAATCTAATCCGGACTTCCCCATAATTAACGACCAGTTAGACCTAGTATCCTCCTCTTTATTTAACTGTATATAAATTGTGTTGAAATGTATTTTAAATTACTTTAAGTTTGAAAATGATCAGCTGTTGATCGAAACTCGAGTCACTTTTTAAATAAATAATGTGATATTAACAAAGTGAGTTTTACTTTATTTAAATATAGTATAAGTAATGCCACACCTCTTAAGTACACTCTAGAGGAAATGGTCTAAAAATTAATTGAAGGCTGTGCTGGTTCTATTTATTTAAAAAAAATGTAAATACGAAACGTAGTCTCAGTAAAGGATGAACCTGGATTATACTACTTTAATACGGATGCCTGATTGAACCCGATTGATTAATTGGAGCACGAAGGTTTATCGTAATGCCGCCAAACTTCTAATGTTTCCGGTGATGATCTCTATTGCTCATAATAAGGTCGATAATGTAGAGTCCGTGATTAATTCGTTCGTGACTTTGATGACGGCTTCCTAAGTATTTGCACAAACTGAATGAAACCTATCACGAATATATCAACGATCCAAATGTTTGCAAAATTGATTACTAAATTTATAAAGAGGCGTGACAAAGACGATAGAAGTACGACGTTGAATTTTAGTAAAATAAAACGTATACATAATTAATTGACTAGCTTTATAGGTACTAAATCATGAGATTGCATTTTTTGAATCAAGTGAAAAGCCTCAGTTTAATGATTTTTGTTTAATGAGTTTGTAAATCTAATTGAAATGCACTCCTAAGGAAAACCTTTATTGTATATTATATTGTAAATAAGGTTGTGTATTCAGGATATTTCAGAAAGAAAGAAATTTGGAGATTGTGGAGTGAAAAGAGGCATACGTGGGCACAAAGAGCGGAATGATCAAGACAGCCGCGATACGCAACTCCCAGTGGATGTTGATGGACCAGAGGCAGGATGGGACGCCAATAACGAAAAAGAAGCTCATTCCAGCGTTTGAGCCTTGGGCGGCTGGAAGGCACGGTGAGCTGTCGTACCACCGGACAAAAATCCTATGAGAACCAGGTTGCTTCAGCAAGCACCTTTATAAGTCAGAAAGGCTCAGGGGGTAAGTGCCCTTGGTACAACGATAATGTGGAGGACGCGCGAGATACGTTTTTCGAGTGTCCAAGTGAATTTCACATGCTCAATAGGAGAAATGGAACGCAGTGGATCAGGCGGCCAGAGAAATCCTGGAAGGAAAAGAAGCTTTTCCCTCTGAGGCAGCTGGACAGATGGGGCTAGCGCAGCAACCTAGACGAGGTTCGCAAGCGAGGATGAGGAAAATGCTAAGGATAAAGATAATGAAGGACCGGAGGTGAAGAAGGCAGTTATCCCTATCTAGTCGACCAACCAACAATGAAAAAGGCGCATGGACGAAGGAGCTCAACCCAGCGTTAGAGCTTTGAAGGGTTAGGAGGCACGGCGAGCTGTAGTACCACCTAACACAAATTCTGTTAGAACACAAGTGCTTCAGCAAGCACCTTTATAAAATCAGGTAAGCCCTTGGTGCGATGATGAAAGTGAATGAGAAGAGCCAGACAATCTATTTGCACATGCTCAAAAACGAAGTGACCAGGCGGCCAGAAAACCTCTCTCTGAGGTAGCTGAATAGGTGGAGCTAGCGGGGATTGCAATCGATGAGGAGGAGAACGCTAAGGATGAAGAAGAATGAAGGGCCGTCTAGTCGGCCAGTCGATCGGTCGACCACCATTAACAAATCCTACAATGATGGCGGTGCAGAACTTCATTAACCATCTGAGCTCCCTGAGCAAATATATAGAGCAGGAACCGTGAATAGACCACTTCAGGTCGTGCGCTCTGAAGTAAGATTAAGTTCAATAAAAAAAGGTATTCTTAAATCGTCTGCTATAGCTTCGTTCTCTGCGAACGAGAGAAACCACAATTTACGAGAAAAACTCAAGACTTCAACGAGTAAACAACACGCTATTTTGATAATCAATGTAAACAATTGTACAAAGTTGGTATGTTTGAATATACCGTTTTGTGTAACATATCTTTTCCACAAATTATTTGTGTTGTTTTATTTTAAATTTAAAGAACTTGTTCTTTGATAAGTTATAAGCCGTCACAATAATCTTATCCACGTCTTTTGTTAATTTTATTACACTAAATCTCCTATGAAATAGACCTTTAATGGGATATGATAATACAATAATAATACCATAATTTCCATTTTTTTTATTTATCTACCCCAATCTTATCAAATTTTTTACCCAGTCACCACTCTTCCTCACATGAGGGATATAAATAAAAAAGATGAAAATTATGGTATTCAGTCTCCTTTCTGTTTCTTCCCACCTATTTCTCAAATGCTCCTTCATATTCCTTCGCCAAATGCTTCCAAGTATCCTTTCTAATCACGCATAATACACATTTTTCACAACTTTTTTTCATCCAGCTTTTTCATTCTCCCTCTCCTGACTCACATCTAGCTCTTACCAAAGTGACCTTTTCTTCTCTACTGAGCTGATAGTTATTCTCGTGCACCTGCCATTTTTATAAATATGTGACTGTATTCACTCTTTTCAATACATCCATGCCGTTCATGAATTTCTTTCCACTTCCTTCGCTTTCTCTTTTACTCAAGCCCTTACGTTTACTCGATGCTCTAACCATCTATCAACTACATCCTCTTTCGCTCTATTTTTTTCTGAGATTACCCTACACCCACGCACGAATTCTATACATCTTTCATTAGTTTCTTTTCCTCTAATCTACACAACTTCATTTTATAACTCGCTATTCTCTTCATTGTCTCATTTTGCAGACTTATTTTATTTGTTTCCTGCAACACCATGTATACTGGAGTCTCTTCCTTAACTCATATCATATACATCAGAAAATATAGTTACTCTATCTGTGCACTCATTCACTCTTGTTCCCCATACTTCCACATTATAGATTAAAATAGACTGCACACACGCATGCTATAATTGACATGCTACTCGAAACTTGTACTTGTTCACCAACCATTTTCCTCACTTCTCTCTCAAAACACTCCATGCTTTCCTAGCCATTTCTACCCGTCTGTATTTTTAAAAATAAATCCTGAATACTTGAATGCTTCAACCCTTTTAATTAACTTACCATCCCATTCTAATTCTTTTACTCTTTCTTCTCTTTCTCTATTCCTAAACCTTATATACTTCGTATTCCATACTTTCACACAGAGTCCTCTCTTATCCATATATCTATCTACTCTCTTCAAAATATCTTTAATTCCTCCCCAATATATTGCCATTAATATCATATAATCCGCATCTGCTAGCATTCAACCTTTGCTTTTTTCGATCAGTATCCCATCCGCTTATCCTTTCATAAACACTTATTCCAATTTAGGACACAGATGGGTATGAGACCGTGTCCTAAATTTCTCTAATTCAGTTATTTCCACTTTCGCAACAACCAACGTTTCTCCTGATTCCACCTACCTTTCCATCACTCACTCCTTTAGTTCTTAGACATTCTAGCAAACTCTCTATAAGTACTCAATCATCAGTTGCTTTTAAGACTAAGAACATTGCATACATACATCCTCTTTCTTTCATCAATAAAGATCTGGACATTTGTTTCACTCCCTCTAAATATCTATGAATGTCATTTAAAGCTAGTAATGTTTATTTTAAGTTAAAGTTATAAATTAAGTGTATTTTGAATTTGATTCGTCTTAGTATACTATAATAAACCAGATCTTAATTTAATACAGCCTTATAAACATAGAATACTCTAAATCGTTAGTTATTCAAGCGTACTTTTGACCTACCATAATAATCAGTACAGTGACCTCTCGTTCTAGCAAACTCTCTATAAGTACTCAATCATCAGTTGCTTTTAAGACTAAGAACATTGCATACATACATCCTCTTTCTTTCATCAATAAAGATCTGGACATTTGTTTCACTCCCTCTAAATATCTATGAATGTCATTTAAAGCTAGTAATGTTTATTTTAAGTTAAAGTTATAAATTAAGTGTATTTTGAATTTGATTCGTCTTAGTATACTATAATAAACCAGATCTTAATTTAATACAGCCTTATAAACATAGAATACTCTAAATCGTTAGTTATTCAAGCGTACTTTTGACCTACCATAATAATCAGTACAGTGACCTCTCGTACTCCCGACCTACCTCAATAAAATACGCATTAACCTAGGCCAAGAGTACGCAAGTTTGACCGTAATTTATTATACGCTCAAAGTAGAATACATTGAAAGCGTACATTGGATATGTTTCAACTTTAAGTTTTTAGTAATATGCTCTTGTTTGAACTATATTATTATATTAACTTATTAACACATTTAAATTTTTTACCCTATTAATATTATAAAACTTTCTTTTCATGATTTTTCATGATATGAATATAAATATATAGAATACTAATTACAAAATATGTAAAATAACAACAATAACTAATAATATTAAAATAATTATTTCGTTCGTTGAGGTTTTAGGAAATTACGTTGAGCAATTTGTTCTAAAAGAATAAAATCGTAATTTAGATTTAATCGTAGTGATTCATGCAGCGATTTAGAGTTTCTCGGAATGAGTTTGACATTGGGAATAATGTATTGAAATCAATTTGTTATTTTATTGCTCTTTCGATTGAATGAGCGTGTACATTGATTGAAAAAGTTCATTGTTAAAATAAGAATGAATTACTGTTGTTATTTTTGGTATTTGGTATATTTCAGATCATTCAATTATTTTTTAATGGTAATTTTGACCAAAAGTTCTTGGCAATTGATATTACAAATATTTAAGTAGCTATTAACTAGTTATTAACAAATTTAAAAAACAATCACAAAAAAGTATAATAAACTAAGTTGTTAATAATTATATGGACTAAATAAAGGTCAAGAAAATAAAATTATAAATACTTTGTAATCATTAGAAGCCTTATATATTATGTAATTATTTTCATCAAATAGAAGTAACGCGAATACAATATTTAAAGTTATTATTTTCACAGTTCTTTTAATTTGTGAATGAATTTAAACATAAAACTTATTATTACTATCACATTAGGATTTTTAAAGAAATTTTGAAAATAACAT
This sequence comes from Ontholestes murinus, assembly GCA_963969525.1. Classification (NCBI taxonomy): domain Eukaryota; kingdom Metazoa; phylum Arthropoda; class Insecta; order Coleoptera; family Staphylinidae; genus Ontholestes; species Ontholestes murinus. The sequence continues at coordinate 43,699,267 of OZ018397.1, read as the reverse complement.
GAAACGAACGTTTTTCTAATATTATTTTTACAACTTTTGGAAAAAAAATCGATAGTTAGGAGTGATTTAGGCTATTTTTGATTTTCGTTTTAACTTTACAAAGTACGGGCCATTAAAAAGAAATATATAAATCTTAACTTTGACTTTGACTTATATGGTTTCTTCGAGAATATTTTGATGATTAGTAGTATAAATGCAGTATCATATAAATAAAACTGATTAAGAGGATTGTGTAAAAGATTGAGAGGCAGTGTTTGACTAAAGGGATTATTGGTTATTCATTTATTGGTTATGTATGATTGGCTTAGTAGATCTGCAATTTCGATACAGACCTGGACAGGAAAAGTTTTCGGAATATTTTGTAGACCATAAGAAAAGTGCTTACAGCAGCATCTTTGCCTATTAAATTTCTAAATAATTTTTCCTCAATTGTTGCATTTCAGTGATTCTAATTGGGATTGGGAAAATAGAGAGAACGGATTAGTGATGACGGTACAATGATTAAAAGAAGATCTCATGATGAGTCGATAAGAAACTAGGGTAGAAAGGTGAAGGAGTTATTAAATGGATGCACAGAAGTTAGAAAATATACATTGGGTCAAGGAAGTAGAAGAAGTAATGAGATTGAACTATTTATTACTGAAAGTAGAGATACAGAGGGAAGCGGAGCAAAAATAAGCATGTGATACATTAGAAGGTGATATAGCTGCCTTTAGGGATAAGAAAAACAGATTTGAGAGGGTTTAGTGGGATGAAGTTAGATCAATAGAAGAGTTAAGAGATTTCATAGTGGGATGAGGAAGAAAAGTAGATCTAAAGCACTGAAAGAAAAGAAATACAGACAGAAGACAGAAGACAGAGGACAGAAGACAGAAGACAGAAGACAGAAGACAAAAGACAGAAGACAGAAGACAGAAGACAGAAGACAGAAGACAGAAGACAGAAGACAGAAGACAGAAGACAGAAGACAGAAAACAGAAGACAGAAGACAGAAGACAGAAGACAGAAGACAGAAGACAGAAGACAGAAGACAGAAGACAGAAGACAGAAGACAGAAGACAGAAGACAGAAGACAGAAGACAGAAGACAGAAGACAGAAGACAGAAGACAGAAGACAGAAGACAGAAGACAGAAGACAGAAGACAGAAGACAGAAGACAGAAGACAGAAGACAGAAGACAGAAGACAGAAGACAGAAGACAGAAGACAGAAGACAGAAGACAGAAGACAGAAGACAGAAGACAGAAGACAGAAGACAGAAGACAGAAGACAGAAGACAGAAGACAGAAGACAGAAGACAGAAGACAGAAGACAGAAGACAGAAGACAGAAGACAGAAGACAGAAGACAGAAGACAGAAGACAGAAGACAGAAGACAGAAGACAGAAGACAGAAGACAGAAGACAGAAGACAGAAAACAGAAGACAGAAATAAAGCTTTAAGAATGTGTAGTGTGTAAGTAAATGAGAAATATGGAGAATTCTGAAATAGGAAGAAAGATATAGACACGTAAGAGTGTTATTACAAGATTAGATAAATAAATTTAGAGAAAATAGAGGACTTCCATGTTGGAGAGGAGACAGACTTCAAGAAGTTTCTTCAAAAATTCTATATTTATGAGAAAACAAAATATTTTAGAGTTATCCATTCAGATTCCTATAAAAAAAATTTCTAAAGATAATCCACAGATTACCCCCACAAATACCAGCTCCTAATTCCTTATCATCGCACCAATAACTCACCTTACAAAGTCCATATTTCCCAAACTTTGATCCCTCCCACAGCTTCCGTTATGTGTACATGGGCATAACCACAGATCAAAAAAATCAATTTTAAAAAACATACAACCATAATGAAAGGTAAAATTACTTCTAGAGCAAAATGCTTTTGACACTTGACAGAATACAGAAAATATAAAACGAACGATAGACGAATCATTTTTTATTTCAGTTAGGCATTTAGCAGAGGGCAGAATACAGAAAAACAGCAGTAGAATATAGATTAAACGTTTTCTTTCATTCCAAAAGAAAAGTTGTATTCTAGTACAGCATCATCTTCATATCTTTTTTCCTCACCTTCCCTTTTGTGTTAAGCTTGTAAGTTCAAAAATGTCGGAAGCAGTAAATACAAATAATGATGAAAGTTGCATTGTGAACAAAATAATATTTTGCTGCGATGTTAGGAGCTTCTACTGATGAACAATGTTAAACCTTTCATTCAGTATAATTTCGTTTCAACTAGCAATATTTATTAAATCTTTTTTCTTGGTCCCTAACAAATCTTGTTTTTTTTTTCTACGAGTAAACATGTTACGAAGCTTTTGTTATTTATATCTTAACTTATTTATCTATTGCAAAAAACTGTTTTTTCAGAAAAAAAAAATACAATATTTTGAAGAAGGTCAATAAACTTTCCCTATTTCAAAAGAGAAGTTGTAATTAGTGGTAACCTAAGTTTTATGAAAGAATTATTTTGATGGAATACTAGAAGACCTATCAATCTTCTAGCATTCCATTACAGTAGTTCCTTCATTCATTGAGAATCAATTTATGTATAGCTCTTAATATATACTACGATAAAAGTTGAAATGTATATAAAATAATACTCTTCTGTGGTTTTAGTAGTTTTAATTTATGAAGAATGTCGCGATATCTTTTCACCTAAGAGAATTTCGATTAAACCAGTAATATTTATCAAAACTTGCTTCTGCACCTTTAATAGATCTTGTGTTTCATAAGTATATACTTTAACTAAATGCATATACCACTTACTTGAAACTCCTCATCCACGACAAAGCAAATGTTAACTTATTGTTGCTCTGGAAAAAACTTCCTCATTTTTAGAATACACTTTTTCTCTTCTAGAAGGGATTTAGTGCAGGTGTTACTTATCCTAAGTCGACTTAACAGATTTTCTATGTATCAACATCTTCATTTCTACATTCTTTTGTTTTCTTTTAAGTTGATCTTTTGAGCATAAAAATATTTAAAGCCCTAAAAACAAAACACGTTGGATTGAAGATAAAACAATAATCTTCTGTAATTGTAGCAGCTTCAATAGAAGAAAAAATCTTGGTAGATATTTTACCATTTTTTCTCTCATCTTGATCTTCTAATCATAAGAATGTTTGGGGCCCTGAGTATAAAACACGTAAACAATATTCTTCTGCAATTTTATCAGCTTCCAAAGATAAAAAAATGTTGGTAGATCTCTTATCCAAGAAAATTTCGTATGCTTAAAATACTTTCTTGTTTTGATTGGAGGTCCAAAAATTGTCTATGTTCCAAAAGAGAACTTGTATCTTGATTTATTGCCGGTATTTTCCTGGGTCGGATTGACAGGTCTTCTAATATATCATCATCCTCATTAATAATAAAGTTCATAAATTTTCTCTGGTTTAAAAGGGATGTTGAATTTGGATTTAGTGGAGGTGTTACCTTAAGTCAAATTAACGTATCTTTAACATATCATCATCTTTATTTCTTCACTCCCTTGTTTTCTTACATCTTAATCTTTTAACCATAAAAATGTTTAAAGCACTGAATACAAATCACTTTGGATTAAAGATAAAACAATATTCTTCTGCAATTTTAGGAGAAATAATGTTGGTAGATATTCCATGCAAGAAATTCTCAATTATCTAGCAATATTAATCAAATCTTACTTTAATTTTATTTTTGCTTCTTATCCTTTTTTGTCAAAATCACATTCTGGACGACAAAATTCTGGATTCCTTGAGTGGAGGTTCAAAATCGTTCACTGTTTAAAAAGACAACACGTATCTTAATTTATTGCATGTATTATCCTTGGTAATTCTAATGTATTAACATCTTCATAGAAATAGACTGAGGTAACTTAGTGCATATTGTTGACCAAACAACGTGCAAAAAGCTGTGATAGGCTAATAGGAAAACCTTAAGATTCTAAAATTACCAAGCCTAGGGTAGATAAGAAAGGAAAAAAAATAGTAAAGAAAGCTCAGCGCTTTCAATGCCTTTGGTCTTGATATAACTTTATTATTTATGCGAACAAACTCATTGAAGTAAAGTATATGTTTAAACTGAAAAAGGTTCAGGAAAATGAACTTTAGTGTTTTATAAGCATTCAAATAAAAAGTGCATATGTTAGGTTAAAACAAATCTTTAGAATAATCAGAAAGGCATTGATGTTACTATAGTGGAACTTTTAAGCATAGCGAAGACAAGGCTTTGAAAAGATTTAATCTTTGATCATCCCTTAAAATCTTTAGATGCCTCAGAAAGATTTAGAAGAAAAGTACATTGATGTTACTATAGTGGAAAATAAACTTAAAATTAAAGCAAAGCGAAGGCAAGGCTTTGAAGAGATTTCTATTTTGGGCATCCCTTAAATCCGCTATCGCCAAAAACGTGGAGTGCTTTAGCATATCTTCAAGAAAACTAACTAAACTGTAATAATTTGAAGCGCTTAAATTACGTAGCTTTAAGTAAACAATAATTTAGAAGTTTGTAACACTCTGTACATACTTTTAACTATAATATCATCTCAAATGTTAGAAATAGCAAGTGTATTATAAAGAACTATAAATACTACAAAAAAATTTATGCGTATTCATGATCGATATGAAACAGTAACGATCATAAAATGAAATATCAACAAATAAATTAAACCGAAAGCGAATTAATCTCTTATAGATTTACGCCTGCATAATTCAAATTCAAGAATGCTAAATTCGCTCCCGTTTGTCATTGGCATTTATATTTACGATTTGTGATTATATTAAACAAAAATTTTAATATACTACCGCCGCACGCAATCCAGCCAAATGACTTAATTATCCGACACGTAATTAATTATCTAGTCTCGGATATGGCCAGTCTTGTTTCCATAAATGATAATTTAGAGGTGAATACGGAGATTCCAACCGATATCGTGTTTTAATTTGACGTGATCATAACTCCGCCATTTATATTTGCATATTGTGATATTTCATCAAAAGTTATATACTTTATTAGAGTTTTGTGTTTTGAATAATGTAGATTTTTACGTTTTGTCATTCCCATTATAAATTTATTATTAATCACTATACATATAACATTAATAATTCTTATAATAGTTCTATAAAATTACTAGATGATTAAATATCGAACGGTTAATTTCAATAACCGTACAAGTATGGAACGCACAATTTGCAATTATAAAATTCCGACATCTGCATAATGATAGATCAGAAGTGTAAATGTTTTCAAGACCACGAACACCAACACCAACACGAGCACTCCCAAAAACAACAGACGTAATTAGACAATAGCCGTCGAACGTATCCGCGTGATGGTGCATTCATGAATGATCGTTAATAAATATTAATTATTAGTGGAGAATTTTCGATAAACAATTATCGGCACGATTCCATACATAACCACTGGGTGCAGGATACCAGCTGAAAATTTCGCTTACTCATAGGTGATGTTTGTTCTTCTGCGCTCCACCAATGCCGCAGATTGTTGGTAGATAATTTACAAACAAAAGAACGCTACGGTGACGGTGAGGAGATTGTATTAGTTATTTTTTTCGTCAGGGACGATTATTCGCGAGGTGAGGATTATTAGATAGGTTTTTTTTCTATTAGCGCATCTGTTTAGTACTTTAATGCTAACTGCATTATTAAAGTTGAAAGAGCAAATGAAAGTAGAGTTATTGCAGTTGTTTGTGATGAAAAACCTTGATATTGTTAACATCTGAATTGGAATTTCAAAATACTAAAATTATTAACCTTCAATTGCAAAAATTATTGATATATACAGTTTTAAAAGGATGTCAGTAAGTTGATTAACTAGATCTAATTGATCTGAGCTTAGAAAATCTAAAGATGCAGGCTTGTAACTGTGAAAAAGACCTTTATTAGCATATGATAATACTAATTTCATTGTTTGTTTATTTCCCACCCTAATTTCATCAGAATCTTTACTCCGACACCATCAACCTTCATCTATTCAATCAATTCCCCTGCTAAATGCCTTCATGTATTTTTTCACTTACACATGATACACATTTTCTTATAACATTCTTCCATCCAACTTTCTCTTCTGATTCCCATCTAGTATTTGCTAATTTGATCTTTTTCCTCTACATCGAGGTGAATATAATTCGAGTACCTTTGCCACCTCCTACGCACTGGCCACCTTTTAAGTGTCATTGCTCTCAAAATATTCATGTCTTTCATTTATTTTCACTTCCTTCTTCATTTTCCATAACTTTCTTCTATCCCTCGCTCTACAAATCTAGCTCTTGCAAGGTAACCTTTTCCTTTGTACCGAGCTGACTGGTATTTAAGATTTAAGAACCTTTTAAACATGTCATTTTATCCACCCCTTTCAATACATCCCTAGCTTTCATGAATTTCCACTTCTTTCCTTTTCTCTTTTATTCAAGCCGCTACTACATTGACATTGACCACATTCTTCAATAACTACACTTTTTATATTTACACCATGTATATTTCTTTGTCTTAATAGTTTTTATTACCATTACCATTAACAGTATGAAAAATCTCCGATATAGTTAAACAAGTTAAACAGCCCCAAATTAAACAGGATGTATCTATATGAAATGCTTTGTAGACTTTAAAAATAACTACAACGCACTTTAAAACAACAAACACGTCTCAAATTCAATTATCACATAACTATGTTTACATTAGAATCCTACACGAACAATTATGAGAACAATCGATAATTACTTATCTGATCTTGAAGTTGAACGAATGTTAAACAGGTTATCGACACAAATTACGAACTTGGTATTGTAATTCCCCGCCTACATAATAATTATTTTTAGTTTGCCTACTGTTCACACAAATAAAAACAATTAAAGTTCGTTCGATAAAAGAAAGATGAAAAATTGTCGATACACTATCTACAGTACTATTAATAATTTATATGAATTTTAAACAGATTAATAAATAATTATTGTGATCAGAGTTACACCTCCTAATAACGTCAACATTATCAGCGAATAACGGAGTTATAGTTACTGACCAAGGTCAGTTTCTTATGGCCTTGAAAGTAAAATTCTATATATTCTTCTACTAAAAAGATAACGTTGCATAATATGAAGGAAGAGGAAGAAAAATTTGAGGGAGATTTTCATCTTAATATGGAGAGATGTGGTGGTGGACACAATAGTGGGTAGATTTGGCTCGGAAAGGAAGAGATTGTACAAGAAGGTAGGTTTGTTAGAGAGGGTCGTGAAGGAGTGGCTGGAGCAAGGGATGGACGTGGTTGCATGGGTGCACCAGAAGGAGATGGAAGTGGGGAAGTAAGAGAGACAAGGATGTATGAAGATAAGAGGATTTAATGAATGATACATGAGAGGAAGCCAAAGTATCTGAAGGAAAACCGTTGAGGAAGTGGGTAGAACTGGTAAGAGTAAGGATAAGGTGAGAGATGGAGAATATTGGAGAATATGTGTTGTATGAGGATGTGAAGAATACGTGGAGTCATCTGGCAGAGGAATGCAGTGGAGTAGAAGATGATGAGTTGGATGGGTGTTAAAGAGTGAGATATTGAAAGAGAGACAACGGGCTAGGCACTGACGAAGCTGGGACAAGAAAGGAGCAAATGAAGGGTTGATGCATGATAAAATAGCAGAGTATATTATAAAAATCAAATTACGAAATAAGTAAAATTTTCTAAAAATCAGATAATTATAAGAAGAACTTAAATATCACATATTATAATAGATTTCAAGAAATGAAATTACTTAATAATTAACCAATAAAGTTTTTCTTTTACTTTTTTGAAATTATTAACAGATATAATTACGTTTCAGAACTTCTGAAATTTCTACAACAGATAATATATTAACACCAATATTTAAACAAAGTGTATACCTATAGTTTCACCATCAACTTCTTTGATAATAAAATTTTTGATACTTTCTATAAGGCTAAAACACTCCAAAAAATGTATTACGATTTTATTTTTAAACAGACTGGAAATCTAAATGAAATAAACATCAATGCTAAAGTGCTGCATTAAAACGATTGAATAAATAATGAATAAACTGTTCTTCAGGGACAATCGATAACGAATTCAAAGATGATGTAATCCAGAGCAAGCGGCCGATCATCGCGTACGTTGAAATCAATAACTTATCAGCGCGTAGCAATTTTCTCCAGATCGCAAACGCTATAACAACAAATAAATTAAGCGACATTTTTGCAGGCCGTTACGTAAACGCGTGCTAAGTAAACAAGGTTACGCACTCGCCAAGAATTCCAGAGCACCTCCCACCGGTAATCTCGGGAATTTCTCTAAAACCTCTTCACGCTCTTCTTGGTTTTCCGCGCGGCGTTCTGAAATCATTTTCGCAACGAAACGTCGGCGCCGGTGGTGTGATTTTCGAAAATTTTGAGCAATTCGGGTGTCGGGAATTTAGAGGACGCCACTCAGCCGGAAACGCGGTGGCGTGAAGAAATTGCGGCAGAAGCGCGCGTGCGTGAAATGGAACTGTTGTTGCGAGCATCGCTTAAGCGCAATTTGCACGTAGTTAAGCGTTTTGTTAGGTGCGCGCAGCTGAGGCTTTCGTGACGTGAAGGATGCGGATTTTATGGGTCGTAAATTTTCGAAATTGAGTTATCACTTAGCCACTTGTTTTTGCATAGTAGGTGTTTGCTTCAAATGGATTTATTTATGACAGCATTTGCGTCAAAATTAAAATTGGTTAACTACCTTTGAGAAAGCTCAATAAATAAGATCTTGATGCCAACTCTGAAAATAAAAACATTCAAGTAATGACAGTTTACAAAACCAATATTTTTTTCGTTTGTAATCATCCGAAAAGTTAAATAGTCTAATGTTATAATGTCGTGAGAATTTATATACATACATGTTTCTTCAGTACGAATCTTCTTGACTTAAAAAGATAGCAGAAAAACATTTTTCATGTCAATCAGGAAATATTAGTATCAATTGGTTTTTTAATTATTTTTTTTGTCACAATCATAAGCAATGGGAGAGTTTTAATTAGCGTGTAATGTTTTTTTTTTCACTTTCTAATATTTTTGCAAGTGTGCATATTTAATTAGGTTAAATCAATGCTAGATTATTTCCTTTTCATTACTACAAGTGTTATGCATTGACATTTAACAGTAAAACATTGCATTGGCGGAATAGTGTGAATACAACAGATTTGAATTAATTAAAGCATAATGAGCTTTTTCATTCATAATTTACATAGATTATTAAATATTAATATTGGAAAAAAAGTTTATCAAGAATAATATTCAACTCTATCTTTATATTCGTATAGAATGAAACTTAATTTTTTAAATGCAATTCCTACCAAATACAAATTTTCGTGGTAAATAACAGTTTTCATTATTTATATTAATAAAATTTATTATGTTATACATCTCAATAAGTTTGAAGCATATTCTCCAAAACTAGAAATGCAAAATACAAAAAAAGTTGAATCAATGTTAGAATGAACTGCAAATTTTAAGGACTAAAATATTATGTAGTTTTGAATGTGTAAAAGACGGAAAAAAAATAGGGAAGCAAATGAAATTTTTGATAAGGTTAAGAAGGATCTGGTGGCCAAGGAAAGAAGGGCTTGTAGCAATCAACGATTTAGGTTTTCTAAAGCGCTTTCTTTAATTTATTGTAAATCTAATTTAGAAGAAAAAATATAAAAGAGAGCTTGGAATCAAAATTACACGAAGAATTACTTTCACAACTTTCTATTACTTGTCAAGCTGAAATTGATTCTTTAAATTATGAGATCCAAATAATTTATAAGCAAAACTATAAAAGAGGGTTTTAAACCAGAATTACACCAGAAATTACTTTCACAACTTTTTAGTGTTGATCAAAACGAGGTGGATTATTTAAGCAATCCAGCTTGATCAGCAATAAAAAGTTGTGAAAGTAATTTCTGGTGTAATTCTGATGGCATCCAAAGACTTTAGAAAGAGAATAAAGAGCCTTTCTCCATGTTTATGAAGTTAGATGCAGAGAAAAGTAAGTTAGATAAGTTGTTAACAAACAATTTAATTCATCCTTGTGATGAAGTACTTCATACCTTACAGGAAACTTCTCTTCAAAATAAAAAAGCGACTGTAAGTGAACTACAAATCAGAGGTCAAAGAAATTGACTGATAAAGTGAAAAGGCAATTAAGGATAACATAAAGTAAAACATTTTTAGTTAGGAAAAGTTGAAAAAAAAGCTCGAGATATTCTTTATTCTTTAAATAAACATTTGTTCTTTTTGGCTTATAACATATTTACAAAAGTTAATGATACACGTACAAATTTAGACAGCAATAATCACCAGCGGAATTCACTGATTTCCAATGATCTTCCACTCAAATCCATATCCATCCACTGCCGAGTAAAACATGCTGAGAGCTTCGGAATTTTTCCTTTATAATGTATTTAAGAAAATACTCTGTTTTTGTCTCTTTTTGGGAGGTTTATTTGACATTAGACATCGCGACATAAATAAATAAATGAAGATACAAAACATCTGGAAAAGTTTGATAGCAAACAAAATGTGTTGGATCAGAAATTGAAAGAGTCTCTGGAGAAAATCAATCAGTTACTAGCCTTACCATATAATGATCTGTACGCAAAATATATGAAAATATCACTAAGAGGTCTAATTGAAGTAGTAGTTTTGAACCAAATAAATAATAAATTGAAAAAATTCAACCGTGCCTCAAGAGAGTACGAACTAAACTTCTCTGATAAGAAGGCAAATTTCAAAATTGCAAAGAAACATTTGATTAAGGTGATAAAACATTTCTCCAGATATTGACGCAAAGAAAAAGATTACTTTAAAACAAATCTATACATTTCTTCTGCAGAAGGGTAACAACCGCTCAACTGGAGAACAATCTTCACGATACTTTCGACTCATTTGAGAAATGGGCTTTCGAGTGGTTTGTGTCTCGAGATTAATGCTAATAAAAATCTTTATAAGCACTTCAACAATTCTTTACTAAAGACCATGAAATCATTCAGGATCTACAGATTGGTACTTGCTTTTCTATTTAGTATCAGATATTACTCTTGACAGATAACATCGCAGAGAGTTTTCCTATTAAGTATTTATTAACGTTTCTAATATGTTTGACAGAGACTGGCACAATAACCCTATATTCAAGCTGATCTATAATTTTTCCCAAAACTACTGCTTAATTAGTTTGGTCAGAGCAATAAGTAAGCTACTTGAGAAAATTATGTTTGCGCATTTAAAGTTTTTCAAAAAGGACCGTGAAATCATTTATAACCCACAGATTCGCTTTTGTGACTTCCTTTCTATTTTACATCTATAGTGGAAGATGGCAAGTTACATTACAGAGATCTTTTCTATTAAAATAAATACTGCTTCAAAATTTATTAATGTCTCTAAGATATTTGATAGAATCCGGCGCGATAGCTTCATCTTAAAGCTTATTGGTAATCATTTTTTTCAAAAGGACTTACAGAAGATAGTTTCAACAAATCAAGGTTCAGATTATAAATATATGATAATATATGAGTAATATCTCTAAGTTTTAAGGAAAAAACTAAGTAAAACTGAACGCCTTTTGGTTTCTTTCCATCTTTTTAGAAGCTTGCATCTGTGATCAGCACCCTCAAGGTCGGAAAATCTTTAACTTTTCCCAAAATCTACTGCCTAATTAGTTTGTTCAGCGTGATAAGTAAGCTACTTGAGAAAATTCCGCTTGGACATTTAAAGTCTTTTACCAAAGACAATGAAATCATTCCTTGTCCACAGATTAGCTTTCTATTTTTTACGAAAAGAGTTCAATAATTAATGCAATTTTGGTTGAAAAAACCTGAAAATTTCGAAAGGAACATCATTTAATATTCCCACTTTGTCTCGTATAGTTTCATTGATGTCCGGTAGATAGCAGCACTATATGCAGCTGCAAATGTCGTTTGTAACGGAGGTGCGTTCCAAACAATGATTGAGTTTCTATTGGCCAAAAAACAGGGCATCTCCGATATTTATAGGCGCTTGCATGTCTATGGAGATGGCAGTGGGCAAACGCACGGTGAGACGTTGGGCACACAGTGTGTCATCATCGCCGCAAGGTCAAGCAAAACTGTCTGATCTCTGACCGACGGATCACAAACACCTCGCTGCTCAATTGGATGTCTCTATTGGTGTGACTGTCACAATTGTTCACCGGTTGGAATATTCAAAGGTTTATCCCGCTGGGTCTCGCGATATCAAACCGAAGGCCAAAAAGAGCAGAGAAGAATGAAGAATGAGGCTCACCGTGACAACCGAACCGAAACAAAACTACAATCAATGGAGTTGTATGGAGTTGTGCCACGCCCACCTCCTACCAAGAAAACGTTTAATCTCTTTTCGTTACAACCACGAGTGCGACTCGTGTCTAAAAAAAAATACAATAAACGTGAGCTTGTCTCGTGGTACGGCGCTCGAATCATTCGCATTTAGAACGAGCGCGACTCGTGTGTATCTGTGTTCTTGCTTCGTGACTGGGGCACGCAATTGGACGAGACAAAGTAGGTTAAAGGGTTGAAGCCATTAACTTCAGCTGGTATAGTCATGGATACGGTCTTCTGGGATTCTGAAAGGGTTATTCTGTTCGATGTCCTTCACCATAGTAAAACGATCAACTTTGAAGTGGACAAAAGCGGTCAGGAAGAACAGGAGGAAAAGGTCAACGGTTAGCAATCCCGCGATGTCACCACGGTCTCTAAAGTTCTTGCGAAGTCGTTAAGAGATAACCATTCGGTCGTAGCTAGAACATTAACCAATAATAGACCGGCAAGGATCCTGATCAAGATCGGCAGCCTCTCTTATGTTGAGACACCTACTAAACTTAAGTGTGAATACTCCAACACCACCAGCGGGGTTAGGAGGAGTGCGAACAATAACCTTCTATTGAAGCTCAAAATGGGCGTTAACTAGGAGCCTCTTATAAATAAGGTCAACAGGATCCTGGGAGCGGATGTAGCCAAACTCACAGCAGGTAGTTTGGCTACCGTCGAAATTAGGGGACTAGATGAGAATTGCAAGGAGACCTACATTACAGACCTTGCGCATGAACGGGTGAATCAAGGTGATTTTGGTGAGGCAGTATGCCACCAACTTAAGAATAGCCTTAGCCGAAGGCATCACACACATTATCGTGAAGCTCCTCGGGCTTGGAAAGGTGTAAATGGGATTTCCAAATTGCCGCATCCAGGAAAGGTAAGACAAACCGGTATCCTAAGCCAGATGCAGCATAGGATACCGTGCGCTTCGAGCACACAGCGAACGTTGGTACAAGGATAAACAAGAGAGAAACATGTAGACGCTATGGGGCGCCACGACATGGGGAGCAAAAATGCTAGTCTGAGCCTAAGTACTCGAAAAAGGTGCAAAAGTGAACCAATACCGCAGAAGCACTAAAAAACCAGCGGAAAGGTACAGAGGGTAGGAAGGCAACGTCGGACTGACAAGCTAAGGAGCTGCGCAAGACTGAGGAGTGGAATTTTAGAGTTACAAAGCTAAGATGTGCCTACAGATCAGATTTTAATCGGTGCCACGCGGTACATGAGTTACTAGGGACGACGTAGACATCCAGACCAGAGAGGAAGCCAAGAGGAGAGCGACCGAAACCGGCAGCCTCGCTAGATTTATCTTCATCAAATACGATGTCAACTATTTGGCTTAGCGACATATAGTCACCACACACGCACTTAATAAAGCAAAATCTAAGCTCTGAAGGCCCTGAATTATTTATTTCACTAGCGTATTTTGGAACTAACGTAATAAACTAATTATTGCCTTGGGGATTAGACAGACTATCTCAGACGTCATGACGTTGCTCTTATACGCGTATTAAATATTTTACATGAGGAATATTGAAATTCATGATGATGCCAAAGTACTGAGGGTATTAGAGTTTCTAGGATCTCCTCTATGGAATTCATATTTATATTGTTTCATAACAAACATCAAAGAGAAATCTAAAACAGTTGTGGGGATTAACTTATTTAGCTTTGTTAGCTTTGATGACGCTGCTCTGTTTCGAAGAGAGCCTCACAACTACTGTAGCTTTGGTGACGTAGCTCTGATTAGAAGAGAGCTTTACAACGGACAAAGAAACGTTATGAATTATTTTGTTATCGATTTCTCGCTATTATCATCGTTAGAAAACTCTCTTGATAATTAGAAATAAAATCAAATGATTAATTAAAAAAATTGTTAATAAGAATGCTTCAAAGCCATTCATAAGCTTCTCTGACAAAGAAAATGCAAAATCGCAAGGAAAAATTTAAATACGGTAATCAAAATACCAAAGAATTCTTTCAGATGGTTGAAACGAAAAAGGTGGAAGCCATAGAATTTACTTTAAAACAAATCACGAAATATTTCTTAGAAGTTGTCAAAGCAGCGACCGGAAAACTAGTAATAAAAAGTGTGGACAATAAGGACAGGTAAGAAATCGGAATGATTGAGACACTGTCTTCAAATATTGGATTCATGAGACTTGGCGAAACTCTATTATGCATTTAAACCAATAAAACACGCATGTTTAAAGAATTTTGCTTTATTATATAAAGACTCTGCTACAATTGTTGTACTACAACGTGGTACGGGAGGATTAGGGTGTTTTACGTACTAAGCCGCGGAGAAACCAGTAACTGGTTGAAGATGAAACTTGATCACTGCGAGACAACCCAAGACCTGCTAAAGCAGAATGTGCGTGATTTGGGAATTAGCATTGAGCAGCACCGAAATCCAACAAATTTGTGGTCCTGGATTCTCGCTGCTTCAATTCTAGCAATTTGGGTGTATGAAACTCCGTGCGAACTTCGCCAAGGAAAAACTGGATTTTGTTAGTTTAGGGTGGTGGGCATCTACGTGTATAGCTCCAGCAAGCATCTTACAGGGTGAATTAAATATGATAGAAACCGCCAAAAATCGACGCCCCCACATCATTGTAAGCGACTAGCCAACAAAATAGGGTAGCAGTTCTATAGGAGGGATGTGGCTCTGTGAAACTTAGCAAAATTTACGGAGGCAGTCCTTCTCAACACTTGAGCAACTCTGATGTGCACAGTGGAATGAGAAGAATACAAAATTTCGGAAGCTGTGCTATAATGGCAAATATCACAAAACTCTAAGAGATCTATACCAAGAAGTATGCAAAGTTTTGAAAAAGCGATCTAGAACATTTAGTGACGCAAATGAAGAGTGTTTTCTGTAAATAATATTGGCAAACCTGTTGTCAGATACCGAAGATTCACTGTCCGAGCATTGCATCGAACTGCCAGCGATTGCAGTTAAGAAGCTTGAAAGCTGTAGCAGCATTATCAACTCGACAGAACTATGTATGGAGCCTGCAGCTAGCCAACTACAAGACTGAGGCAGTCCTTGTAACCAACAGGAAAGTTAAGAAGACCATTACCCTGAGAACCAAGGGATGTGTGATATCTGCGCTATCTCAGGATCCAAGTTGATTCTAAGCTCAATTTCGATAAATATATGCGGATTGCAAGTGCAATGGCGGAATCAGTCTGCAACGCATTAGCAGTAATTATGAGAAACATCGATGGCTCGAAACAAATTCGACTGAAACTACTCTCCACCATCATTACATCATCGACAGATGACAGTCTACCGCAAGTCTGCCATTTTGAGTGACTGACAACAGTTTGTCAGGACACACTAGACATACTAAGAGGTGGTTTTGATCATTATACTAATTGTGGAAGCATCGAGTATATCGATAATCCTAAAGTCCAAACTCTAAAACTAACTAATTAATATTTCTCTGAACAGAGAGGATTATGAGAATGAATTAGCAACAATTAAATCCACGGCTTTCCAGTTACTTTGGTCAAAAAAAAAATCTGAAGAAAAAATCGAAATCAATCATCGCCAAAACAATACATAAAGGAAATAAAGTTTCATGAGAAGAGGGTCATTACTATGTCATCAATTACACAGAACGAATCAGCAATAAAATCAGCAGAAAACTAAAAAACACCAATTTTCAAGTAATTAAAACAAATATTGAGCAGTTAATAGTGTGAACAACAAATTAGGCAAACGATTGCCAATGTTCAAATAGAAAAATTAATTTAACTTTCTTGTCACCTGGTTCACCTATTATTATTCACCTATTTAGTATCAAAGAATGGAAAGTCAAGTTCGAACATGCGTGTGATAATACAGTTTGTTAAGGGTGTTATTGTCCTCTACAGAATATACAATCACACTTTAGTCTATTAAACATTATTGATGAATAAGTAATAATAAAGCAATTATAGTTTTTTTTAACCTCATTAAGGTGTGATATACATTGTAACCGTTTTCAAACTGTAATGCAAAAAAATCCGTTATTTAAACATCAGTCAGTAATGTCATATATCACACGTGAGCAAAATGTTATTATATGCACACGAGAAATTCCAAACCCGCCCTTATATAGATCTAAATCACGTGTGAAATTGATTAATTTTTTTAATTATAATCTTATTCTAAAACACGTTCCAAAGGTTTTGATTTGATCAGATAAGTTTGACAAATAGACATGCTTTTAAACTCGATCAAATAATTAGGCAAAATTTAATATTTTACTTACTAGTTATTCGTATTAATTTAAATACAATAATTAATCTGCTAGGGCTTATAGAGTATAGATTAATAAATAAATAAAAGGATTAATTAAGTACTTGTTTCAAAAATTTTCAATTAAGTGAGAAGTTAATTAATCATTAATAAATAAAGTCATACTTCTTCTTAACAAACAATTTTTAAATTAGATTTATGTTCCGAATAATCGATTAGTCAGACCTAACATTTAAACCATTTAATGCGTTGCTAATTAAAATACATAAATACATAAATTGAACTACAATGACTCAGCCATGACCAACGCTACACGTCTATACCAAATTTGAGCACAACACTCCCACCCTGCACCTACAGGGTAATAACTTCGCGTTGACAAAAATTTATTTCTTTTGTTACGTCGTGTACGAATTTTTATGGGCGTATTTATTACACGAATAGCGATATTTTCATTAGAAGGCCGTACATATGCACAGAATGAAAATGGTAATACCAGATACCCAAAGTGGATAGTTAGTAATCAATGCAGGCTTTATTCGGAATGTCATTCACATAAACGGAGTTTATATTAGTATGTTAAACTAATGCAAGAGAAATTGTTGGCTTGTTTGTTGTATATAGATAATTTTGATTATTATTCTAGAAAATTTATTTATTTTACTGATTCTAACTTGATTAATACACTTAGAAACCTATCTTCAATCAATATTTCTTGAATGACTTTCTTATTTATCACTTGGTGAAAACTGATGAAGGTTGTAAGTAAATTACACTTGGTTTGTTTCACAAATGGACAATAAATTGTGAAACAAACCAATAGCAATTTAATTTAAACCTTCTTCAGTAATACTCTCTTCAATATTTTATTTGTAAGATTTTTTTGACACAAAGTGACAATTCTCAATGGTTTGATATTCTAAGTGTTTTAATCAAGTTATTACCATCTTCACGTAAGTCAACTAATAAAAAAAAATATCAATTTCTACATCAACGTGGATTTTTTGACAATTCTCAATGGTTTGATAATAAAACCACATTCTATGTGTTTTAATCAAGTTATTATCATCTTCACGTAACTGAATTAACCCAAAAAAAATCAATTTCTAAATGAACGTGGACTTTTTGCTTTTCGTATTGTCATTGCTCTTATTTTGTAAGTACCTCTAGCTAAAAGAAGTTGGGCATTATTTTTTCGGCTTTCATTCCTAAGAAGAATTTTCATCTGATACACTATAGGTTTTCTAATACATAGCTAACGTAAACCTAACGCTTAGATTTTTGGACAAATTTGATCAACCAACAACGTAAACCGTCTCAGACCTTGATGAAAGTAAGTTAAGGCAAAAAATGTATTCCAAGCTCTGCACTAATAAAAACCAAAAAACCTAGACTCCATTAATCACGTTATTATACATTAATATGGCACCCACGTTTTTATTATACATCACCAGCATTACCATCGAGTCAGTAATCCCGTCGCCCTCGGACGGACCTTTGGTACATAAATAACTATTACAAGTATTTAATCTGGCGCGGGAAAAATAAACCAAACGAAAACACTAAGAATATAAATATAGATTACAATTGCAATCTGCGCTAAGCAAGAGAATAAATCTACCATCCGCACCTAGCGCACCGTAATGATTTGAATTTTTATTGTGCGGTTAATGTATGCCGAATAACAAATCAAACTCGACGTATCCAGTCTGGAGATATTAGAGATTGCGATTGTAATTCTGACCGGCTGTCAAAACAATTCTTAGTTTTTTTTATAAGTGCAGTGTTAAATCGGACCGAATGTTATATGATAATAGGCTTTTGGATTAAGTAGGCTGTGAAATTTATTCGCGGTGTTATTTAATGTTGGCTCATTTCCACACGTCTAATTATAACCAGGCAATTAATTGTTATTATTTTTGATTCCAGGATTTGACATTTTATATAATAGGAGTTGCATTAATTATTAGGATAATTGGAACCAAGGAACGTTATATAAGTTATTATATAGTAAAAATTACATGGTCTAAATTGAATTGGCTAAGAATTTAAAGTTTTTTAAAGTGTCTTCTGATCATAAAAGAATAATATAAGAAATACTTGGTGTTAATGAAAGTAGTTGTTGTAGGCAATAGATCATCAGGAAGAAATTCTTTAAAACGCTTATTTATAATAAAATTATATCATAATGGCGTTAACGTGTAAAATTCGAATAAGCGATAAATTTATCACGACTTTATTGATTTACAGCATATCTAGCACCAAGAAGCCTAAGAATTTTGTAGAACAAAATCCCTTATTAAGTAATAAACATGACACTTTATCTGAGGCCTACTGCCAACGCCCACGCAATAAAATATGACCGTAAATAACGCTAATGGCCAATAAACTAAAAACTCAGCAGTAATCGCACCTATTACCAGTTTCCAAATTTAAACGCCCGGCGCACACCCGCCATTCTGGATTAATGGTCATTTGCATATAATAAAATGTCAAGTTCGGTGAGTAAAAAAAACGCCGTAAAATAAATTTGGGCGTGTAATTACTCCAAACAAGTCCAATAAAATAATCAAACGTCAAATTTGTCACATAGTTATTTACGAAAAAAATTATTCACATATTGAGTCTTAAGTCATATCGTTTTTTTACTACAATACACAAAGATGATTTTTTCAATGAAAAACTTAATTAATAAAATTATGTATTGACCATTTTTTTCAATGACCTCTTGCCATATTTCGGGTAAAGCATGATGCCACGCTCAAAGAACTTCTAGCCTTCCTCAGCAAAAAAGAGAAGCAAGTGCTGTTTGAATTTAATTGTTTACCATTTAAGGATCTAAACAAATAGTAGTCGGATTGGGCAAGGTCTGGCGAGTATGGTTAAATCAATCAATCAAATCCCATTCAAGATCCTGCAACTTGTGACAGGTCACTAAACTTATGTGTGGTCTCGCATTGTCACGAAAAGCTTGTGTTCCACCACAACCTTTTCATTGATGGCTTCATTCAATTTATCCAATTGGTAAGAGTACACATCCGTATTGATGATTTGGTTCTGTGGTAGCAGCTTAAAGTATACGTGGCCACCAAATTACAGACATAACCTTCTTTTGGTGGATATTTGCTTCCAAAGTGGTTGCAGCTTGTTGGGACTTGCACCAAGATAGTTGTCACACAATGTAGTCGAAAACTATCCACTTCTCATCTCCAGTGACAATACGTTTGAAAAATGGATTATTTCCTTATTTTTCAAGAGCTAGTCGCAAGCGATTATGCGTTTTGTTAAATGAATTTCTTTGAGTTCATGTCAAACGCAAATATTAAGTTTATTAACAAACCTCAGCTTGTGCAAATGCCTTTTCATCGTCGTTTGAGAAATGTTTAATACTTCTGCGAACTCATCAATGTTGTAATGGTGGTTTCCTTCGATAAATGTTTTTATTTTATCGTCTTTAGCTTCAACTGGCCTTTCTAAACGTGGTACACCTTTGACATTAAAATTACCGTAACGGAATTTGGTAAACCAATTCTGGCATTGTCATTCTGTAAACCAATCTTTACTGTACACAGCAGATCAATTTTTATTGGCTTGCGTTTTTCCTTTTCTAAAATAAAAGAGTAAAACGTGCATGACCTTTATTTAACAACTGCTTTACTACAACTACTGAATCGATTCATTTACATTTTTTCAAATGACAGTTGAAGCGTCTTCTGTCAAATTTTATTTAGATTAGATCAAAATTTCGTGGTGCTGGGCAGTATCGTGATTTAGAGTCTTTTGTAGGCCTTAGCCTCTGCAAACGTGACTTGACTCCTGGTGGGACATAACTATTGCGGAAATTCTGGAAGCCATGGTACATGATGATATTGCTAGCTGGAGATGGAAGATGTCGAAAAAAGATGTCAAGGGGAGGAGTTGTGGGTATTGGTACTTTTCTGGCTTATTAGTAGAATTTAGTGTTGAGGTAGGCGAGCTTAGTCTTATTTTTTGTGTTCTATAGGGGGAATGGCAGAGTCTGTACATCGTTTCGAGAAGACGGCGTTCAATTGAGAAGAGGGAGGTGAGCTAGGAAGAAGTAAAGGTGGTAAAGAAGGCGTGTGAAAATTCAATAATGGGTCTGATGAAGGCTTTGTATGTGCGGAGTTGAATATTGGCAGTGTGGTCTAAGAGGCTGAGTTTTAGGGAAGCGAGGAATGCCTTGAGAAGACTTTGTTCCGGATTTTTTTAATTGTGGCAGAGGGGCTGAGATTATGTTGGCATGGGATGCTAATGAAGGAAATTTGGTTTCGAGGAAGAAGAGAGAGATTGTTGACTAAAAGGGGGAGAGAGGAGAGAGTGGGGAGTATGCAAAAGCGTTGAAGGTGGTGAAAGATAGTGAATTGGGATTTGGAGGGGTTAATAGTGAGGTGCCAAATGTGAGCCCAATTAGTAAAAGAGTTAACATATTTTTGGAGTTTAGAGACGGCTGAGCTGGAGATTTTGTGGGACGATTGTAGAGTATTTGGAAAGAGAGTAGAGGGAGAGAAATAGACCAGAAACTTGCGGGACATCTCAAGAGAGGGTGAAATGAGAAGAAAATGGAGAATAGTAGGAAAGTGAGTTGATTTGATTATGCGTATCTATCTATAAAGTTGACTTTTCTGGCGGATCAGGAGAGATTATGAAGGTAATGTCTTGGACGGCTGTATCGATGTCGTCAGTCGATGAAAGTGGCAAGGGTGGTTGAAATATTTTTTGGAAGGATTGAAAAGCGCTCTAGTTTGTGCAGGAGAAACTTTTCTTAGAAGGGAGGGTGGATTGAGGACGAGACTTGAAGAGAGAGCAGGGGGAGAAAATATAATTTACATTCAATGCGCCTATCATATTATAATTTTCCGCTGACATAAACGCAGACAATAAACCATAGGATAGTTTACCTGGCCATAACGACACCTGACTTAATCCGAAACGCGTTGGCATCGCATACCATCTAAATCGCCAAGCTTCGGGTTTTCCAGAATCTAGTGTGTATTAAAATGAGCATATCATTAATTGAGATGGCGAGAGTGAACTAAGGCTTATACCAAGATGTCCAAAATCAAATTACGTATCGATTGATACCACACTTCCCGCAGTTTTAATCAGCCCAAATTCAGCAAAGCCATCTGGACAAATTCGCGACTTGAAAAAATATCATTATCGTGATAACTTTACCATAAGTTTTCTTTGGAAAACATACTGTAAAGAAATTATCCACATTGCCACTAACTTACAAGAAAACTCTTTGATAGGAACCTTAAAAAAGGCATGGGAAAACCCTAAACTAAACTCTAGTTGAAGGGTAGTGACAGACGCATTAAGGGAAGAAGAAGTACGAAGCAAAGGAGTCTTCGTGGCCAGATGAAATAGAACAGTCTTCGTTAGCAGTTGGCAACAGTCAGTTTTCGTAGTGAGTTAATATCGAACAGTCTTCGCGGTCAGTATTTTGAATCAGTCATCAGTGTTAGAAGTCAATAGTAAACAGTAAATCCGAAAACAGCAGTTGCAAATAATCAGCTAGCAGTCAATATTAGTCAGGGCAAGAAAAAGTAAACATTCACGAGTTATATGTTTTTTTGGTAATAGCGATTTGGGCCAATTTAATTCGTTTCTTAAACATAATTGTACTTTTTTTCTCTTATTTATAATTTTATTAGTTCGTTGTTATTTTGTTTCTCTTGCAATATATGTATATATTTGTTTAATTGTGGAGGCGTTTACTTTGTGGTACATCTTGAATATACTGAAGAAAGAAAACAGGATCACTTTGTTTTACCACTTTTTATTTAACAAAATACATGTGACTATAGTTTCGACTATCAACTAGTCATTATCAAACATAAAGTGTTTAATATTACGGAGTCTAACATATTTATATTAAGCAGTTGAATAGAGGCG
This sequence comes from Ontholestes murinus, assembly GCA_963969525.1. Taxonomy (NCBI): domain Eukaryota; kingdom Metazoa; phylum Arthropoda; class Insecta; order Coleoptera; family Staphylinidae; genus Ontholestes; species Ontholestes murinus. The sequence goes on along the minus strand of OZ018397.1, from coordinate 43,676,762 downwards.
TGTACATCAGGTCTACCTGGTCGTTAAGAAGGGAAATTCCCGGATTATTCTTAGCTTTGAAAATTTCCATGGCTTCTAGTAAATCCATTTTTCGTCCTTTATCCGTTAAGTGGATTACCGAAAGAATGTCATTTTCAAAAGGGTGATTCGTTTCCAGCAAGTGATTAGCAAAAGTTGAATTATTATTTTTCTGACAAAATGATTTTTTATGTTCGTTCAATCTAATTCGAAAATTACGACCAGATTGGCCGATGTAGACGCTTTTACAATGAGAACAAGTGAGCTTGTAAATTCCGGATTTATTCATGATGTCAATTTCAGTTTTACAATTAAAAATGGTTGAACTTAATTTACTATAGGGTTTGAAACAAATATTTACGTTACATCTTTCAAGGACTTTTTTAATTTTAGTGCTTACCATTCCGAAATAAGTGATTGCTTTGAATGCTTTTTTGTCTGGTTCTGTTTTTGCATATAAATATTTACTGAGACGCTTCATTTATGAATTAATTTATTAATTGTCTCTTCTGTGTATCCATTATTAATTGCAATTTTTTTAATTGTGCGGATTTCGTTGGTAAAGGCTTGAGGACTTAAAGGAATGTTGAGGGCTCTATTAATCATTGAGGTGAAACTGGCTAATTTGTGTTTTTGAGGGTGTCGGGAATGATCTAAAATCTATAATTAAAGAAACAAATTCATTATTTAATGACAGTGAAAAACGTAAACTTTTCCCAATGAATCCCTCACCACCTAGACTGTACGGTTTTATCAAAATTCATAAAGAAAATGAACCTATCCGTCCCGTCGTTTCATATACGAACACACCAGGAAGGAAGTTAGCCATAGAAATGAATAGTATTTTCAAAACAATCACCCAATTCCGAGATCCACATTCTATAAAAAATTCAGTAGAACTAACACAAAAATTTGCCGAATTAAAGATAGATAATAACTGTAAAATAGTTTCATTTGATGTGTCAAATATGTTTTCCAAAATACCAACAAAAGACTGCATAAAACTTATTATAGACCACTTAGATAAAAATAATGTTAATCCCGTAGTTAAGAAAGAATTTCTAGCCATCATACAAGTCATTCTTAATCATAATTATTTCACTTTTAACAATACTTTCTATTCACAAAATGAAGGACTGGCAATGGGCTCGCCGCTAAGCCCATTATTAGCCGAAATTTTTATGGAAAACCTAACAAAACAAATACTCAATTCTCCGTTAGGGAAGAAACATATCAACTGGTGGTTCAGATATGTAGACGACATCCTGGCATGTTTCAAAGGAACAGATAGACAAATTAAACAATTTCTTAATTTCATAAACTCCATCCATCCATCAATCAAATTTACAGTAGAATCAGAAACAAATAATTCAATAAATTTTCTCGATCTCACAATTCATAAAATAAATAACCAATTAAATTTTAACATTTATAGAAAACCTACATATACCGACTCCATCATTCCAAATCATTCCCGACACCCTCAAAAACACAAATTAGCCAGTTTCACCTCAATGATTAATAGAGCCCTCAACATTCCTTTAAGTCCTCAAGCCTTTACCAACGAAATCCGCACAATTAAAAAAATTGCAATTAATAATGGATACACAGAAGAGACAATTAATAAATTAATTCATAAATGAAGCGTCTCAGTAAATATTTATATGCAAAAACAGAACCAGAGAAAAAAGCATTCAAAGCAATCACTTATTTCGGAATGGTAAGCACTAAAATTAAAAAAGTCCTTGAAAGATGTAACGTAAATATTTGTTTCAAACCCTATAGTAAATTAAGTTCAACCATTTTTAATTGTAAAACTGAAATTGACATCATGAATAAATCCGGAATTTACAAGCTCACTTGTTCTCATTGTAAAAGCGTGTACATCGGCCAATCTGGTCGTAATTTTCGAATTAGATTGAACGAACATAAAAAATCATTTTGTCAGAAAAATAATAATTCAACTTTTGCTAATCACTTGCTGGAAACGAATCACCCTTTTGAAAATGACATTCTTTCGGTAATCCACTTAACGGATAAAGGACGAAAAATGGATTTACTAGAAGCCATGGAAATTTTCAAAGCTAAGAGAGAGAGAATAACATCTTTATTAGAACATTTTTTTTTTTACAAACACAGTTTATGGAAATACAAGTAATGCAACAATATGGTTAGTCTGTCCTTTTGGGCTATCAACCATCGGTCTTTCTGCCCTGTCTTGACTCTAAGTTTTGTGTGAAAAATAAATATCTTTGCTAGCTAGCTTAACCGTCTGGATGATTCGAACTAATGAATTGATGTAGTGTGATTGATGGGTGTTTATGTTTGGGGGGGATATTCGGGTTTCGGGGAATGCAAAATTTATTCAGTAGGGTAACATTGAAGGGGTTATTGGCAAATTTGATATTTAGGCTATTTATACGTTGGGATATTGGGGTGACTTGGGTGGTTTCATAGAGGAGCGCATTAGAAGGATTGTGTAGGGGATTAATAGGGTGTCTGAGTTTAGTAAGGGAACGTAGGGCTGACCTTTCGGCTACATTTAAGTGTTGGAGAGTGGAAGGACGGATTTGGTTAAATAGGATCGCACTGTAATCAATAAGAGGTCGGCAAATCGATGTGTAAATGTTTACGGCTGTTTTAATGGAGATGCCTTTGTTCTTATATGTGAGTGCACGGAAATGCCGAGCTCTTATCTTAATTTTGGACTTAATTGATTGTGCGTGGGTCGTAAAGGAAAGTTTGGAATCGAAAAGGACGCCTAGGTATTTACAGGGGTTGGAGGGGTGGATGTTGGAATTGTTGATATTAATAGAAGGGGAATTCGGTGTGATTTTATGGTGAGGGATAAATAATTTGGATTTGGAAGGGTTTACTTTCATACGCCATTTGGAACACCAGGATTGTATTGCATCGAATGATGATTGAAGGGATATCAAAGCTAAGAATAATCCGGGAATTTCCCTTCTTAACGACCAGGTAGACCTGATGTACACGCCTCTATTCAACTGCTTAATATAAATATGTTAGACTCCGTAATATTAAACACTTTATGTTTGATAATGACTAGTTGATAGTCGAAACTATAGTCACATGTATTTTGTTAAATAAAAAGTGGTAAAACAAAGTGATCCTGTTTTCTTTCTTCAGTATGTATATATTTGTTTTCTACTTGTTGGTCTTTTTCTTATTCATAATTAAAGTCATATCTAACCTCAAAGTAGTCAGTGTAAGTGTACATGAAAAACCTACACCAGAAGGTAGGAGATAGGTCGCATATGCGCACCGAGATAAACGCACTCAAAGCAAAGGTAAGTGTTCTGCTCTCTTTAAAATATCATTGTTTGTTCTAATTTTCTTTTCGAATAAGGGATTAAACAATAAATGAGCTAATCGGATATTACGTGTATGAAAGATTAGTATCAGTGATACCAACCAACTCCATCCCACAATAATATCGTCAGTAGTTAAGATGTGATCGAGAATGGAGTGACCCTGGTAACCAATATAAGTGGGAAGAGTGTTCGGAAAGCAAACGAGTAAGGAGATTATAAACAGGATTTCAAGCTCGAGGCCGTGGGCGTTAGATTTTGTGTCCCCAAAAGGGGAAGATCTGGAGTTAAAGTCGCCCAGGATGATGATGAGGGGGTGATACGAGATAAGATTAAGTAATCTAGAGAGAAAGGGAGAAGAAGGGGGAATGTACTCTTATATGAAGTGGACAGAGATTGAAGGGAGTTTAGGGAACGACATGAGGACAGAGTACAAGCCTATGTTGGGGTCACTGGTAGGGTAGTAAAGTGGTTGGAAGGAAATTAATTTATGGAGTATTATGGTACAGCCTCCTCTGCGGGGTCCGCTGTCTGAACAATGAATGTTATAATCAGGGATGTAAAACCGGGTGGAAGGAGAGAGGAAGGTTTCTTGGAGGCAGATGATGGGATGGTTGTGATAGGTCAGAAGAGCGATGATTAAAGGATTTTTATGTATTGTTCCTCTGATATTTAAGGAGGCAACATGTAGACTGTTGTATTTGGGCGGAGTCGAGAACGATCACTTGGAGGCTGAGGATCTAAGCAAGAGAGGCTGAAAACGCTTCCTGGACAGCAGCAGATTAAGTAGGACGAAGCTTAGAAACGGTGTGGCGGTGAGGATTTAAATAAATGTTTCTTTTGTAATGGCATTATTGGGGTGGAGGTAAATTTGGGAGGAACGGGAGAGATTTAGCGGTGATTAGATTTTTAGGGCATTTATTAGAGAATACAGGATGACTATCTCCGCATTGAACGCATTTGAAGGTGGTGGCATTTAGATTAGATGATTAGACTGAAGATATTATAAGTTAGATATCCCTTTCTGACGATAGTTGTTTAAATATAGAAGTGTAGGCATCTATTGGTCGGAACCGAAACGGGTTTAGTCTTAACCCAATATTATCTTTAGTAAATAGAGAACTTATTTATTGCTCTAAAACAATAAAAATTAATTATTTATCGCCATCGTTTAGCAAGTACAGACCGGTTTCGAGCTTTACCTCTCATCAGTTTAATTTTTTCGATTATGTGGAGTAAAGACACCCATTGTAATAATAGCCAAAAAATTATTACGCGTAATAACTTATTCATCCGATTGTTTCTAACACATCCTGTTCCTACAACGAAACAAAACGCATGGGCGTGCGTGCGTGTCCGTGTATGCAAATGATCAAACATCAATGTCAATTAACACGAGCGAAATTGCCGATTCATCGCACCGCCGACAAAGACGGTTGCACAAAGTGTCGCCGGTAAGGCTATTTTCGATACTTTTGGACCATTGTGCCCTCGCGAATATAGGTTGGAATGCAGTTATCAGGTCAAAAGTTAAGCCGTAAATTTACATAACGAAACCCGTGAAAAGAAAAGGTCCACTGTTGCGACGGTTTCAACACAAGACGTATGATGGGCGCCGCGCCATCAAGACAATAAGGACTTGCAAAAATAAAATTTTTGGAAAGCAGTTTCATCATTTTCGGTAGTAAACAGTAAACAGTGCCAAATTTGGCGGTTGAGGGGTTTTAATTGCCCAGTTGTTTATTGGTATTATAAACATGTTTCTTGGATTTAACTGCAGTAATTAAATATCGTATTATTACTGCGACGAAACGAAATATTGTCATTTATTATTTGGGAAATATTTGTGTTGAAAAATTAATACGATCTTAAATATCCTATAAAATACAATGCATATAAATAAGAATTAAGATTAATATTACCTATATAAATACCTATTTTATAAACGTAAACATGTACATGTAAAATTAGTATATTTAATTAAAAGACAACACTGATTTGTAATATTTTTGCATGCCGTGATTGATACAGGCCATCTCATCCTTCTGTTTTTCATCTAAAACATTAAGCTGGAAACTTATTTATTAATGATTAATAACACTAGTATCTTTTTTAATACCACACACTTTTAATATCAATTGTGACTATAGTTTTGACAGAGTTAAAAAAATTCTTGGAAAAGGTGAAGTCTATACTTGTTTTATACCCAATAGCAAATCTAAAATTATAGACTAATTCAAAATTAGATTAAACGAGTAAGAGAAAGGATTTTGACATAAAAAGAAAAACTCAACATTTGCAGATCATTTGCTGGAAACAAATAACCGTTTCGGAAAAAGTTGTACTTTCGGTACTCCACTTAATTGATAAAGGGCGTAAGATGGATTTAGTAGAAGCGATATGTTATACATTTTTTGTTCCACTCTCGAGAAATGTGTGAAAATGATTTTGTATAAAGATATCCCAATGTTTCCTTTAAAAGAAGTAAAGGGGAACATATGAAAGTTTTTCCAGTATTAAATATGTATAATTATTATGTATTATGTATTTGTAAGGTACTTGATATAGGAACATTTTGAACATATCTTATTAGATTATGAAAAATTTTGAAACACATTCTAAGCATGTAGTTAGAAAAATGTAAACTTTATCAAAAAATTAGGGAACATATTTTGGAAGAATATACACTCTTCGAAATAATGTCTATAATAAACCCTAAGAACAGGATGTTTTCTATAATTTTTGTATCCATGGGAAATCTGATAAAATAATTCTTTTAAAATCTAAAATACGCTCTGAGCATAGTTATTTTAATATAGTTTCTTTTATTTTATCTAATAAACAGAATTGCTTTAATTGTTAGTAAATATATAAGAATGCTCTTTTGATTGACCAAAAACTTTTACAAAAAAAAAAACTTCAAGAATAAGTAATGCAGGTTTTGAAGCAAAGAGGATTATTTGCAGTATTTTCAGTGCATTAAATGATGCTAAACATGTTAAATCAAATTATTATTAGGATTTTAATTTTGTAGGTATATTTTAAATGTTATTAAAGAATAAATAAACATTTCATAGAAATGTCTTCAAAGGTTATTTCAGCTTGGTGCAAACAAGCTTGCAAAATTCAAGAATTTTTTTTAATTGCGAATATTTCTTTCAAAAAATGTTTAAATGTTTTCCTTATTTTCGAAAATATGAGTATTTTCTTAAATTTTTTCTTCTATATTCAAGAATTTCTTAAAGTCATTAAAGAATGAAAAAACATTTCTTTTAGATTCATTGTCCACGAAGTGGTGCATTTAAACACATTTAAAAAATATTGGCATCATCTTAGGGCCTCTTTAATACCCTTCATAATTTTCTTGAAAGGTTCTAAAATATTGCGATAAATTTCTTCACCAGATTTTTAGAAATTTCTTCGAAAGCTGTAAATATCCACTAGTTTTTCTTTTTCATATTCTATGAATTTCTTTTAAGAGTTTTAAAATATTACAGCTTGGTATAAACAAACTTCCAAGATTTAAGAATTTCTCTTCTAAATTGCGAATTTCAAAAAAATTCTAAAAATGTTCACCTTAGAGAGAAAACATCTTTATTGAAGATTGTAGTTATATATATACTATAACAATTTTTGTGATTCTTTGTCCTATTCTTTTTATTTTCTTTCATGACTATCGACCGTAGGTCTTTCAGACTTTTATCACCCTATTTTGTCGGATTTTTCCATTAATTTTTGTTAAAACTTAGGATTATCTTCTTAAAGGGTTCTAAAATATTATAATAAATTTTCATTACAGATTTTTAGATTTCAAACGTTATAAAATTATCCTCATGTTATTCTTCTATATTTTATGAATTCCATTTAAGAGTTTAAAAATATTTATGTTTGATTTAAAGAAGTCTTCAAGATTCAACAATTTATCTTCTAAATTGCGATAATTTATATGAGATTTTTCTTAAAATGTTTCTTTCATATTCAACAATTTCTAAAAATTTTTCCCCCAATTTTGTCAGATTTTTTATTTATTTCTTTGTGATAATTTTATTAAAAGAATCTAAAATTTTGAAATAAATTCTCCTTTCAGATTTTTATAAATTCCTTCAAAAGTTTTAAAACTATTCACTAGCTTTTCAAAATTATTTCAGATTGTTATAAAAAAGTCTCTATGATTCAAGAATATATCTATAATTTGTTGAAATTTTTCATTCATATTCAAGAATTTCTAAAATTTTTTACCTTATTTAAACGGATTTTTTTATTAGTTTCTCTTTAAACTTGCTATTATCTTAAAAAATTCTAAAATTCCATTTACTAATTTTTAGAAATGTATTCAGAGGTTACAGCAAGATTCTAAAATTTCTCTTCTAAATTGCTAATATTTCTTTCAAAATATTTTAAATATTTTCTTTCTTTTGAAAAATAGTATTTTCTTTCATTATTTCTACTAATTTCTCTTTAAACGTGTTATAGTTTTCTTTAAAGGTTCTAAAATTTTGCAAAAATTGCCTTTTTCAGATTTTTCAGGTTGTAAAATTATCCACTGGATTTACTTATTCATATTTTACGAATTTCCTTTAAGAGTTTTAAATTATAAAAGCTTGGTATATACAAGTCTCCAAGATTCAAGAATTTCTCTTCTAAGGTGCGAAAATTTCATTAAAAAAATTAAAAAATTTCTTCTTTTCAAAAATGCGAGTATTTTCTTGAAATTTTTCTCTCAAATTCAAGAATTTCTGAAATTTTATCAGATTTTTTTATAAATCCTCTTCAAACTTAACATAATTTAAAAAGATTGTAAAATATTGCAATGAATTCCTTTTCCAGATTTTTATAAATTTCTTTGAAGGTTATAAACTTATCCACTAGTTTTTCTTTATAATTGTTTATGAATTTCATTTAAGGGTTTTAAAATAGTACAGCTTGGTATAAACAAGCATTAAAGATGCAAGAATTTCTTTTCTAAATTGAGAGAGTTTCTTTCTTAACTTTAAAAAAAAAATTCGCCTTTTCAAAATAAAGTTTTTCTTTCATTTTTAAGAATTTCTAAAATATTTGACCTTATTTTTGCGGATCCATTAATTTCTCTTAAAAATTTGGACAATTTTCTTAAAAGCTTCTAAAATTTTGCAATAAATTCAAAGGTTATACAATTTTTTTTTATATTTTATGAATCTCATTTAAGATTTTTAAAATGTTTCAGCAAATTTTTCTTCTAAATATATAGACCTTATCAACTTTTAAATAATTTCTTAAGAATTTTATAGATTTGTCTAATTTTGATTGATTCAGTTATGTGAAGATCAAAATAATTTGTTCTTTTCTTCTTCTATTTAAAATATACGAGTATTTTCTTAAAACTTTTCTTTCATTGCCAAGAACCAAAAAATTTGTCCTTATTTTTAAATAAGTTTTAAATTATAAGAGCTTAGTATAAACAAGTCTCGATGATTCAAGAATATATCTTATAAATTGCCAAAATTTCTTTTAAAGAATTTTTAAATTTTCTTCAAATTTTCAGGATTTTCTTGAAATTTTTTTCTCATATTCAAGAATTTCTGAAATTTTATCAGATTTTTTTATAAATCCTCTTTAAACTTAACATAATTTTCTAAAAAGACTGTAAAATATTGCAATGCAAAGAATTTTTAAATTTTCAGGGTTTTCTTGAAATTTTTCGTATTCAAGAATTTCTAAAATTGTTCACACAAATTTGCGATAATTCTTTTAAAACGTTCTAAAATCTTACAATAAATTCTTTCTTCAGATTTAAAGAAATTTGTTCGAAGGCTGTAAATTAATCCACTAGTTTTTCTTTTTCAAATTTTATGAATTTTGTTTAAGTGTTTGAAAATATTACAACTTTATATAAACAAACCATCAAGATTCAATAATTTCTATTACAAATTATAATAATTTATTTCCATAAATGTCTATATATTCTTTTTCTTTTCATTATAAGAGTATTTTTTCGAAATATTTAAGAATTTCTAAAAATTGTTTGAAGATAGTTCTTTTATATTGTTATTTTTGTGATTCTTTGTCTTGTTCTTTTTCTTCATGGCTATCAACCGTAGGTCTTTCAGACTTTTTTCACTTTATTCTTAATTTTATTCTTCCATTAGTTCTTAAATATTGCTTACCAAATTTTTAGAAATTTATTCGAAGCTTAGAAAATTATTCACTTTTTATAAATTTTATGAATTTCGTTTAAGAGTTTGAAAATATTTTAGCTTGGTATAAACAAGCTTTCAAAATTCTAAATTACGAAAATTTCTTCCAAAATATTTTTAATTTTCTTTCAATTCCAAGAATTTGCAAGGAAGACCATATTTTATTGGATTTATTCCAGATGTTTAGAAATTATTTCAAAGGTTATTAATTAATATATGTATTTTTATTGCCAATGATATAAATAAATGACTAAATAAATAAATATTTAACTAGTAAATAAATAAATAGATAAATAGATAGATAGATAAATAAATAAATAAGTAAAATTTCCCAATAATAAATTACTTTTACCAGATTTTTAGATATTTCTTCAGGATTCTCAATGTATACACTATTTTTTCTCTAAAATTATGTTATTATTCTTTAACAGTCTTAGAATATTTTAATAATTTTTCTTTTAGATTATAGAAATTGACAAAAATTTTCTTAAGAATTTTCTATAATTTTCACTTGAACGTAATTTTCCAGCATTTGCCTTCTATAACTTTTTAATAATTTTTCTTTTAAATTTTCAGAATTTCCTGAAGTATGTTAAATTTGTTGCTCAGTTTTGTTGGACACCTTCTCAAAAATTTCAAGAATTTTAATTATTTTCTTTAATTAAACTAAATTTTACTTGATTTCCATCAAGGATTTGAAAATTTTGCAGATTTTTAAAAATTTCGGGAAAGTTTGTAAAATTATCCACCAATTTTACCTACAAATTTTGTGAGTTTTTAAGAGTGATAAAATATTTTAACATTTGTTTATTAGATTTATAGAACTATTAACTTCAACATTCAAGAAGTTCTCTTCCGAATTTTGATTATTTTAAAACTGATGACAGTGGCATTCTGGGTCCTACACCTCCCACCTAACCATTTTCAATTATTTGCAATTGACAGAGTTGTGGAAAATCTGCCTCGTGTAGCCAAAAGTCTTAAGAGACGTTCTTCGCGATTTGTACTTCTCCAGGGATGCGCAGATGATGTTGAACCCCTTCTTCGGGATATTTGGACAAATATTTTAGTGCAGTTCTAACATTTTGGGTTACTTTACGAGCAATTTCTCTTAGCGGAAGTCGGGCTTCTCTTATGCCAATAATACTTTTGGCATTGCTTTAAAGTTCAGAAGGTAATCGTGTACAAATAATTTACAAAACTGACAGTTAATTCCACACTGACTGATTTATTTCTTTTAAATATTACTGGAAGAAACAAGAAAAAAGAAAACAGAATCTACTGGCTAAAATTGTTCAACTAATTCTATGTGTTGTAATTTTTATAGAAGTCAGTATATTTACAAAGACAATTTGTAATGTAATTTATTTATTTGTTGACAGTGGTTGTAAACATGCTTGGATTCTTATAATAAAAAGATAACTGAGCTCTAATGTCTACTTTTTAAAGAACCAATTGTACAGTGATTTAATTGTCGTTTGTGGTGTAGTATAGTCCAAAAGAAAGAGTAGTAGTATTAGTAGTAGAGCATATATGTTAAAATAATTTAAAAAAATACAAAATCTGGAATAAACATACTGCGACAAAATATATTGCAGAGTTAAGGAGAAATTATGGAACCTTATGGCACACCTATTATTATATTAGATAGTGGAATTTATACACTAGTACAAAATAAACCAAAATTATAAGGTGATGAAGGACACCTAAAATAATATACATTCTAATTTACACTGACTGTGTACATTTATTAATCCATCTAGATTAATTTATAATCAAGAATGGCTATTTTCGTTGTATGGATTTGCAGTATAAATTACACGCATATTTGCCTACGAGGTATTTTGACCAATATGTAAGCTACAAGGAAAATATAAAAACGTACACATATAATGTTTCCTTATACTCCAAACTCTTGAAAACATCATTTTATCAGAGCTAATGTTAATGCCTATTTAACTATTATAAATCTAATAAATCAATGCATGACATTTTGGCAATGAATGTGTAAATTACAAATGTAATTTATTACACATTTTTTGTAATATATGAGAGAGCTACATCTCAATTTTAGCTGCAATATTTATTTATCTTTAAAGACATACATCGTAAATATGTGAATGTACACGTAATCCATAACTATGATCTAATCCTATGCAGGAACATAATTCTTGAATAAATCATGTTAATATTAATCGAACAATTTCTCTCCTACATTTAATAACATCGCAATTAGTTCAACAAATTACCGTAATTGCGTTTTTACGGCGTGAAGGTTCCCGATAAAACATACAAATAAATCGTTTCTTTGTTGCCGCATTATACAATTATGTTGAAATCGATTTGATATTTGATAAGGAATACGATTGTCGGTAATTAGGTGTTAATTACGACCGGACGTTCAATGTTATTGAGCAGCTTCAAGTAGTGAAATGATAACACAACGGATTTTTTTAGGTTTTTTAATGAGCAACTGCAATTGATATAATGTAATCGTATAGTTGCTGTGGTATTCCATACAATTATATTTGATAAAAATAAACAAACTGAGGCTTTATGCTATAATGACATGATTATTAAGTAGTTTTTGCTCGTTGTATAATATTTCAGGAATAAAGAAGAAAAAAACATACAATCATTGTTTTTTTCTTCTTCTTTATTCCTGAAATATTATACATGGGTTTATTTGCGGGAGTAAAAAGAAGTCATTGGGTGCCAAATTAGAACTGTAGGTCGGATGACCCATCAATTCTCAAAAAGTTCCTTGTTTGAGCAGATGCATGAGAACTCGCATTGGAGAATTATGCGTCTTCGGCGGTTGGTATACCTTATTTTTCCGAAGACTTCTAACAATTTTTTTTTTCATATTTGATCTACAATAATCTACGCAAAAAAAGCGAAGACAAATTTCTGCGAATTTTCTAGCAAAAATCCTTCATTCTACCTTACTACTCTATTATTGTTTTTGTGAACCACTCTAATAAATCGATCGTAGTCTATTGTTATTACCAGACGTGCAATTACCAGCAGTTACCTCTGAAAATGCATGCTCCTCGATTTGAATACAATTATAATGCGACTAGTGGAGAAGATTGCAACAAGAGGATCCTACCTTTCACCACGCAACCGCACACAATAAATAGCAATGAGCTTATTACGAAACCGAATCTTCCTTTAATAAACGATCATCACAATGATTGTGCACGTCGACTCGACGTATCATTATAACACAACGGATCAATCAGCAGGCCAAAAATCTCTACGAGCTGATAGTAAATGGCAATTTCGCCGTTAAAACCCCAACCAAGGTCTACCTCTCACATCACCCCACAAAAACTGGCGCCGCTTCCCAACAATAAAACCCAATCCCAACATCTTGTTAACCGATATGAACCATAAAACTGCACTCAAACGGGTTTTTTCGATAAGGACACTCCGCCGGCTATTACCATAATCGTACGCGCAGCTACTGGAGCTAATTAGCTATATCTGTCCGAATTTGTGTCGGTGGATCCTGTTAATTAATTTTTATAATTGTAATCTCGGACGCATAATGGAGCGGTTCCGAGTTGTGGGCTGATTTAATAACGGACACGGTTTCGTCCTTCGGCGCCGTTCGAAAAGGAATTTGAAAATGGATTGGTGCTCGCACAAAGGATTGGCGTCCTTCGAGGTCGATTTGGGTGAACCGAGTGAATTCATGTGCGGATTAAAAGTGGACAGTAGTAGAAAGTTTATATTGTGTATAATTAAACTGCATTCGATTTGTGTTTACGTTGTGTAAACGTTTTTTTTTTTTTATAATAAATTACAATTCCTGCTCACACATTATTGTACTATACATGTACAAATTTTAAATATTAATTAATCAATAATTGCGTCTTTAAATTACAATTTTGATTCATTGTTTAATTATAGTAATATTAGTGTCTAATGTATTAAATTACCATCATTCCATCACTTAATTTAAAATTTGCAACTTTTAGTTGTTCGAAAAAATGCCCTTTTAAATATTTTTTATATAATGGGGAATTAACCAAAACCATTCGTGATGGGAAAAATAATTTGCTCCTTAGTGGGATCTCGTTAAAGGTCAAAGTTAGAGTTGATTAAAGACTACAGTATGATTTCGTGATCATCACATCGTGTCAACACGATTGCGGTATTTTTCTCACACAGCTTAATTCGTTTTTAAAGTACAATAAACAGAAGAGTTATTGTATTTGAAGCTTTTAACACTATTAGAATAGCCTACAGTTATTTACACTAACATTCATAGAGGATTAAATTATGAACTATTTGCTCATCTATCACATGGTGAAACATAATATAAATTATTTTAGAATTATTTGTATTTACTTGATAACGATATTTTTCTGAAATTTATTTACAGTTACATCTCTTTCAGACAATTTGTTATAAACTTTTAAGCAAATTATTTCTTAAATTTATCATATGTTCTATGAGATCCAGATTGATTTTGGAGAGTCCTTCAATCATGATAATGAATAGCAATACAAGTTTCACAATTTGAAAGATTAAGATTTAATGATGAAAACCAAATACATTATATTCTTCCAAATTTTTGTCTGAAATCTTTTCTAAAGTTTAAATAGATTATGGTACAAAATATTTATTTGGCATTTTTTTTCTATTACAATACATTACTTAATTTTATACTCTCCTAATTCTGATTGCATCGTCCCTTCCCGCCCCAGCCTCATCAGCACCTTTACCTTGTCCCCAATCTTTCACCCTTCGACATCCATCCAATCCTCTTCTATTGGATTGCATTCGTCTGACAGATGACTCTTATCGTAACTTGGCCTCCTCCTGTACCTGCTACTCTCTATAGCACTCACCCATTCTTCTCTATACATCATTGTTGCTCTTGCCTCTCCTTCTCCTTCGGCTTTTCATGAACCCCTCCTACCACATTTACCCTTTGTTTTAACCACTTCTTTACGATCCTCTCTGATAAATCCTCATGCATCCTTTCCACTCTCCATCTATTCAAATCCATTCCATATCACCTGTGTATTATTTCCTATTTGATTTTTAGATAATATTTGATTTTACTTCTTCCTCTATTTGAAATGCCTTTTCTGCCTTCAATCTTTTTCATGCTTTCTTCGATTTTAAATTCACAGGTGATACAATAACTTGAAACATCTCTTATTTCTAATCTTTTGTGATGGTTAATTTTATTGGGGCTAAGATAGCAAAACTCAGATGAATTCGATGAACTCTATTTCAATGTAAATGTATTTCATTGAAAAGATAAAACCATAAGGGTGCCATCTATTGTTTAAACGTTGCACTAGATCCCAAATGGGTAGATAACCACTGACATTAAAGGGATTTGTTAACAGCTACAATTATTTAAATGCATTTCTACTATTTAGATTTTTAGCGTTTATTTGTTTGTCTTTTCTCCATTAACTCATTCAATTCACTGTGGTTTGCTGATTGTTAATCTTTAAATTGGTTATCCTTGGACTCTTTCCAAAATATTTTATCATTGCTTAATATCTTTTCTACTTCGAATTCTGTTCTTTTCTGCTGAATATCATTCATTTTTCTATATAACAGAGCTCGTTGCTTTTGCTTATCAACGGGGAAAATTTCAGTGCTGACTACTAAGGATTAGAAGTTCGATGATAGTCAAATAAAATAAGTCAAATATTTAAATTAGATCCAGAAAATAACACATGAGAAACTAATAGCAAAGAAATACTTAAGAGTGCACATTCCTAGGTTTTTGATGACGATGCTTCAGTCTTACAGATTCACCACGTGTACCTTTGCGATATTTTATAGTATATTTTCATTTTGTAATGCTACTTGGTAATCAAGTAATCTCGAGAAGACAATTTTTTTGGATATGGGTCTAAATAATATATTTAATTAGCTAACTCTTATTGTCACTACTTTAATTTTCTCAATTAACAAATGGTCTTAAAAATGTTTCTGATGAATATACTCATTTTTTAAAAGGAAGTTTTAGAATTTTAAACGTTCTATTATAATGATTTATTTAATATTCCATTTTTCAATTATTTTTCCATTCTATTTATTCTTCAATTTTTTATTTATTGGACCGTTTTAGCTATTTTATTGTCCTATTTTATTTAATGTAATTTTACTTAAACCCAATTCATGTACTTTCAGACATACAACATGCAAATATTTTAATTTACTTCCAGGGAAAAAAAAGCTTTTCTAGCGGTTTCAATCAATTTTTGCTTTATCTTGTTTGAATTTTTTTTAAGTTTCTAATAAATAACCGGGATAGTTGATAATTTGTTTTATTTTTGCTTTCCCCGGTCGAATTTTCTACCCACATTTCCTCGAGATTTCTTTTAATTAATATTGTTCAGTAATTTTTCTTTCATATTTCGTGAATTCTCTTCAAGGGTTTATAAAATTCTCCAACAAATTTCTATTCCAAATTGTAAGAATTTTTTACAATTTTTTGCTTTGTTTCATTGTAAAGTTCAGCTTTTTGCCTACTAAATTACACAAATTTACTTATCTTTTATATTATCTTTAATACTTAGAGGTTTTTAAAATAATTATCTTGATGGTTGATAATCCGTTTGCTGTTGTTTTATCCTCATAATTTTTCTGAAGATATTTATGTTTATTCCATTTCTATTTCCATTTCCAAATTGCGTGAATTCCTTTCAAGCCTTTTAATTTTTTTATTAATAATTTCTGCTTTAAATTGAGAGAATTTTCCAACTCATTTTGCTTTGTTTTATTGAATTTTTCAGATTACACAGATTTCTCTTAATTTTTAGCAAACTCTGTTATACCTTTTGATATTTTTTGCTTCTTCTTTTCTGTAATTTTTTACAGGTTTCTGATAAAATTTTTCGATGATGTTAATTTATTTTCTGTTGCTTTATCCTCAAAATACATTTTCTCAAAATTTCTTTGTGTATGGCAGCTTTAAGAATTTCCATTTCCAAATTACGCGAATTCCTTTCAAGGCTTTTAATACTTTCCAATGATATTTCTATTCCAAATTGAGAAAGTCTTGCAACTCATTTTGCTTCAATTATTATTTTCAACCTTTTTCTTGCCAGATTATACAAATTTCCTTAAATTTCTTTCAATTTCTCTGCCATTCTTCGATAATTAAAAAAAATATTTGCTTTATCTTTTCTGTAACTTCGTCAGAATTTTCCACCACTTCTTGCTTTGTTTCATTGGAGCATTTTGCCTAACAGATCAGACACATTTTTCTTGAATGCCCATTTACCACTATTACTGATAAAGATTTAAACTAAAATACACTTGATTTGTTTTGATAAATAGAGAAAAATAGTGAAACAAACCAAGGGTAATTTAATTTAAACCTTCATCATTAATACACAAACTTATTTCAACTGCAAAGTTTTGCTTTATCCTTTCAGTAATATCTTCAAGGATTCTGAAATAATTATCATGATGGTTGATAATCTGTTTGCTGTTGCTGCTATATAATTTTTTTTTGTTTATAGAAATTTTTAAGAATTTCCTTTTCCAAATTGCGTGAATTTCTTTCAAGGCCTTTAAAATTGTGGAACAATTTCTATTCCAAATTGAGAGAGTTGTCCAACTCTTTGTGCTTGGTTTTATTGAAATTGTTAACCTCTTGCGCTTACCAGATTATACAACTTTCCTTTAATTTCTTTGCATTATTTTATCAGTGATATACAAATTTAATCAGTTAATCAAAAGAAAACCTTCACCGAAACTCTTACCATAGCAATTGTCAAATTCAAATCTAGTAAAATTTTAAATGTTAAAGATTTGATAGTGCCAAAAATAAGTTTAAATTTTTAAAGCCCTTTTAATTTTATTTAGTTTTTAGAGAACTTTAAGAGAACAAAAAATGAACTCACAGTTTGTTAATGCAGTGTGGTTTCGTTAAAATTCTCTTGTATATATTTTTTTCGCCAATATACTTCCAGTTACTTAATATTCTATAATTTGTTCTCTTGTTTACACTTTCATATTTACTAAGATTTATAACACTTTAGGTCACTTGTAAGTCCCCATTTCAGGTTCATATCCTTGACTCTTGAGACTGAAAATCACTTCAACGTCCTCTAATTATTTTTCTTCTTTATACTTCCATAGTTACTGAGATTTGAAACTATTTAGGTCACTTGCTAATCTCCACTTAAGGCTATTAGAACTAAAATGTATTACTTAAATCTGTTTCTAGAGAATTACTTAGATACTAAAACAAGATAAAGTCACAGTTTGAAAAAATCTGCTGCATTTTGTTAGGATTAATACTTGTGTTTTACTCTATAAGATAATTATCATTATACACACTTCCATCTACCTTAATAATAATTATCCTTCCCACTTTAATAGTAATATCATAGTGTTCTAAATCTCACTAGAGTTTAATTTAAATTTCTGTAAATTTAGAACACTTTAGGTCACTTGCGAAGTACTAAAAGGTACTTCGATATCCTATATGTATTTCTTCTTTTCACACTATAATAGTTACTGAGATTCATAACACTTAAGGTCACTTGCTAATCTCCACTATTGGAATTAAAAAGTTTGACTTAAGTCTAATAATAACAAACATCTTTATTTGAAGATAGTATTACATCTGATAATATGACAATTACTATGCTTCTTCTCTTCTTTTTTCTTGATTGGCTATCGACCGGTGGTCTTTAAGCCCCTTAAGTCTATTTAGGTATAGTTTTGGATTGCATTGTAATATACAGTAAGTTTACTTTCATAAATTACAAAGAGGATCACAGAAAAAGGTAAGTATAATATAATGGCAAAATGAAATGCTTAAATTAGCATTAATTATTAAAATCAAAAACTAAATTTACAAATTTGACTTGCATACAAGTTAAAAGAGTAGAAATCAATCTATAAGGCTAAAGTAAGCTATTTTGGTGATGCTATTAGATACTCTACCCATTAGGTTTCTCAAACAAAAAATATTTTTTGCTAGAAATCCTGCGAAATGAGATCCTTGTTGTTCCTAAGTTAGGTCGGAATCTATATGTAGCCCAAGAAAGCGATGTCTATTTTGTTCGGTACCTTTCTTTAGACTAAAAATAAGATTTTTGTTTTATATATACAGTAATCGTTATTTGGACAAAGTAATAAATGGTGTTAGTCCGTCTGGGACCAGAGCCGTTTTGTGGACTCCCCATGGCGCACAGAAGAGAGGCGGTGCAAAAATGGGAAGAGGAGAGAAGACGCAAGCATTGGAACAATGTACCAGGTCTACGTCAATCAAAACGACTTATGAAACTCGATCACAGCCACAAGGTGCTTGAACTCACAAGGAACGAGCTAAGAACTTTCATCGGACTCATGACAGGGCACTGTGCCCTCCGATACCATTTGTGGAAAATGGGAAAAGAGGAGAGTGGAAACTGCAGATTATGTGATTCGGCATATGAAACGACAGAGCTCATACAATGCACTTGTGTCGCAATTGCTCACAAGCGTCTTTCACACTTCGGTAGGGACCGATTATCCCACGAAGAGGTGAGCAATATCACCCCCAAGAAAGTTACCAGGTTCATGGAGGACCTGGGACTGATTGGGAAGTAATGGACTAAGGGTAGAACAATAGGTCGCATAGGCTAACACACCTCATTGGTATCCTAATGTTAACCTATATAACCTACAGTCCATCTGGGCTATAGACCTGAGATCTTTTTGCCCTGAATTTAAGGTGAGAGAAAAAAGTATCTTTGCTAGCTAGCTGAACTGTCCTGATGATTCGCACAAATGATTTGATGAATTGTGAGGGGAGGATGTTGATATTTAGAAGGGACATTTGGATTGCGAGGGATACAGAATTTGGTTTACAGGGATTGATTGTGGGGATTATTAGCAAATTTTATGCTTAGACTAATTTTTGTTTTATTTTTGTTTAAAACGAGTTTTTTATTGTTCCTGTGCAAAGTTAATCAGTCTCCATATAGCCTAGGGCTGGTTAAGAGCTCGATAATTATATTTACGTATCTCGTATTTTCTGGTTTGCTTTGTTTGTTCTATATGTAGTCCGCAATTTATTTAATATTAATTTCAATTCAAATGACGCATTGGCTTTATCCATCTCAATTAATGTGTGAAGTTGATTTTTTTTAACCAACTCCCATTTGTCGTTGTTTCCTTATTCTCTCAGAATTTCGGGATCTTTATTATCCAGTAGTTTAGTAAATTCTTCACTGCTGCATATTATTACATTTAGATTAGGTTGTTGTAACGTTTCTCCTGCGAACTCGTTAGTAGAAACTGGCATCGACTTTGGCGCCGATTTCAAATTTATATCGGATGGAATATCGCAAATTTCGGCACTATCTACTACAATTACAGGTTTCTCCAAATTATTACAGTTCTCTGTAATTTTCGGTATTTTAAACATGGGTTGAGTAGACTTTTTAGAATAATTTCTTATTCAATTTGTATAAGAAATTATTCTAAAAAGTTTCTTATACAAATTGAATAAGAAATTGAGTGAATGTGAGGGATGAATAATCATTATTCATCTGCCTGATGAAGCCACTGTTCAACAATAAATGTGAAACCCTCCCAACTGTGATGTTTTATTTCAATTTGTTATGGAGTTTCATCATGTATCCACCTCATCAATTCAATATTTTCTCATACTATTTACCGGTAGATGGCGGTGTTGATTCGCACATTTGTCTTCCAGCAATGCAATGAAATTGCTATTTTCATAATATTTAGTTTAGTCTTTTACCCAAATCCTACAGACCAATTAGCCTTAGCTCATTTCTCCGTATCAACCTGGAAAATCAAATGTGGATGCACTTCATAGCCTCACAATAGGCGCAGACGCTTCAAAACACAAAGAGATTGCCTTAGGCATTTTCGTAGATATTGAAGGTGCGTTTGACAACAAAACCTTGAAAATCATGGAAAAATAGGTCACCTAGAAGGATATCGTTATATTCACAATAATATCAATATTGTACTCAAAGAAGTGAATGAGAAATGGTAACCACAGCAAAATGATGGCTGCAAGGCGGGATTCTATTGCCTTTGCTATAGTGTATCATGGTGAATGACCTTCTGACATCCTTCGTCCTCAATGTTTATTGTACGTAAGGTTATGCCGTCGTCTTAGCAATTGCCATAAGGGGTAAATATGATCACATCATTTCGTTCACAGCACAAGCCCTACTCAATACCGTTGGTTATAAGGCTATAATTGGATTTTGTTATATATTTAGTTTCCGGAACCAGAATTTAAGTTCTTCTTTAATCCACGTTTTTCGTCTGCTTTTAATGTCTTCTTAACTGCACTTAATTGTTCATATTGCGGTACAATATTATGCTTTAAACCATGTTGGTTGAATCTGATGTCTAATGAGTCTTCTTTAATTTTTAATTATAGTTTAAAACACACTTTTGCCTTTTTTGCCACACTAGTACTGATGATATGCTTGACTCTTGAGGATTCTATTTGGTTGTACATTTTGGAGTATAAAATGAAAACACTTTCTTTGTATAACTGGATTTAAATCCAGTTATTCAAACGAAAGCTATAATGTTAATCCCGGCAAAACTGTGGTGGCACCTTTTACTATTCGTAGGAAGCTGAATATAAAAGCTCCCAAAGTAAAAAACAATCCGCATAGCTACAACAACATTATGGGTATGCCACAGCCTCTTTAACAGATTATGCGGACTCCAAGTCAATTGCCAGGACATTACAGCAATAAGCATCAAAATTTAGTGGGTATGTATGTAGTCAAGACTAAACAAGCAACGCCACAAAAGAAGCTTCAAACACTTGAGAGAATGGCCTGTCTTGGCATCAAGGAGATTACACACACCGCCCCCTCTGTAGCAATGGAAGCTTCCTTAGACCTACTTCCCCTACACGAACAAATCAGAAAAGAAGGTCTAATAAGTACGATGAGACCGGACTGGCATGGTGCAAGGCATAGATTCGGGCACTCAGAAATTCTGAACCTGATAAAAGCAGAGTTCCTACAAATGCAATACAAATGTAATGCCGACCAAATTTGATTTCGTATCGCGCTTTGAAGTGATTATTGCCAGTCGCCAAACCAGCCTCTTTGTTGTTTATCAACAAAAATCACACTCAGAGGATTTTCAGAAAAGGCACAAAAACAAACGCAGATAATATCAGCGGTTTAATGGAAATAACCAAATAATTTCGAATGCACCAACAATTGCCAGTGGAATAACAAAAATTTCACAAAATCAAAAGACAAAAATATAAATATTATCGGAGAAGTAAACGAAAGAAGCAATGCAGTATAAAAGCCTTGCAGGATAAAGAGGTATCATGTCGGGTAATATAAGCCGGATTATACGGAAGAAAACCTGATGTTAAATATTACACAAAAATTTTCAGATCTACAATTCTCGGTTGAACCAATAATGCATGAAAACAATAACATGTGTAAAATGTATAAATGTTTTAAAATTATTCTCCCTGAAGAATCTGCCCATGTATTAACAAATCCAAAATTATGTCTTAAAAGTCAAAAATGATTACAATTCATAAGGGCAGCAGTTAACAATTTTCGACTAATTGCGATATTGGATTCATTTTCAAAAATATTCGAAAAGATCATTGTGCTACAGTTAAAAAACTTCACCGATTAATTCCATATAAAGAATAACGCCGAAGATGGTTTTGAAAAAGATAGATCTGCAGAAACAGCACATGTCGTTTTTTTGAAGAAAGTGTCAAAAATATGAATTTGGGAATGCATGCAGTAGAATATTTTATGATTTCTCAAGCGCATTCAATACAATTGGTGTTGAGTTCGTGTAGGCTAAATTAAATTTCCGAGAAATCCGTGTAAATGTCTCGGATCTTATTGAATTAAATAATTGGAAGCTATTTGTGCAAATTAGTGATAGTTATTTAACCACGTGTAATAAAGGGACACTTATTTGTTTTCAGAATTTTTTTAAAAAACGTTTTTTCTAAGTTTTGAAACCAACCAGGTGCCTCATCTCAAGCTGTTGGGACTAAAAAGTATGATATAATTGATTATTGAAGCCGTTACTTTGTGATACATCTTGATTACGAATTAGGTTGAGAAGTGAAAACACAATGCTAGTATCACGAATTTTTTTATTTGCCTGGAATCGGAGATTCATAAAAGTAAATCTAATCCGGAAAACCCTCTAATGAACGACCAAACCGATCTAATATACACGCCAATATTTAATGCCCTTTTGTGATGCCTACATTTAAGTCACCCTATTAAATAAGAACTGAACTGAAATAGTAACCATTGTATTCTATTCGTTTGATAATGTTCGAATAGGATGAAACTAATCA
This sequence comes from Ontholestes murinus, assembly GCA_963969525.1. Taxonomy (NCBI): domain Eukaryota; kingdom Metazoa; phylum Arthropoda; class Insecta; order Coleoptera; family Staphylinidae; genus Ontholestes; species Ontholestes murinus. The sequence goes on along the minus strand of OZ018397.1, from coordinate 43,653,900 downwards.
CAATACGAAGTGAAAAATTTTGTGTTGCTAGCAAAGTGTTTTGATTTCTCAACCTACTTCGTAAAAAGTATGACTTAAGTCTGTTTAAGTATAATTTTGGATTACATAATTTTAATGGATGTCCTAATAGTTTTTTCTTACTTTGTTATTCTCTTGAAATTGTAGGTAGTTTTATGTGATTCTATCAATATGAAGTCTTTGGATACTCAAAGGGTAATTGATTATTATAGCATTGAGTATTTTGATTTAAAATCCTTAGTAAAATCATTGGTACCATATGGATCAGTTATTTTTTGAATATTCAAAGGCTTCATATTGATAAAGTTTCAAAGAGCTACTTATAATTTCAAGATTAAATTTCTTGTACCAATCGCACACTTTTTATTTTGTTAAAACTCTTGTACGGCCAAAAGTATTTTCAGTATGTGTGAATACAATAAAGTAAATAATATTTTGAAGTTCTTCATTAAAATACATCATAAAGTTATATTTTCAAGAATTAGTTCCGAATCTTGTCTTATTAATTTTTATAATTGGTATTTGTAAAGTGGGTTGAAAATATGTTAATGCTAATAGTTTAATTTTTTAAGGTGCATGAGAAGTCAACACAGTTTTATCAATTTTCATTACATTTGTAGATTTTAAAAATTGAATTATTTTTTCTATCAAAGTACCTGCAGTTGCTTTCAGACAGTTAATGAATTACATATCGGAAAAATGTTACGTCTCTGGACACGATAAAATATGCTAAAAGGTTATATCTTTATTGACATTCAATTCAACATTTGAAGCGATAAAATCTTACAATTTATACATAATACTGTTTAGGGGGTTCTTTATATTAATTATATTAATTCTTAATTGCACATAATTGGAGAAATATCAGACGTGTCTACTTTGCATATCAATATGGAGTTCTGATAGTTCTAAGCAAAGATTTGAATTAATATTTAGAAGTACTACTAATCTAAAGATTTCTGTTAAATTTATTTCTTTAAAAAATAGGAGGTAATTAGACACCGTACTTCAACATTAGAATCGAATAGTTCTGAACTAACTTAAAGATATTAGAGTATTTGGAATTGTCTTATAGTTCCCACTACTTTGAAAAAATAATTCCATTGCATTTGTAGAGTTAAAAATTTTTCGTGTTGAAAATTTGAATATTTACTATTCATATTACTCATTTTATATTGATTCAAGACATTATAAATTTATAACAATTATCGATATAAGCCAAATAACTTTAGCATACATTAGTTCGAATTAATTAGATAAAATAATAGTTAAAATAATAATTTTCTGAGAGAGAGAATAACATCTTTATTTGGACAAACAAAAATACATTTAGAACAAATACATTTTAATTTAAAATAAAATAGTCCGTCCATTTTCTGCCTATTTTCTGAATATAATTAACACTTTTAGTAATTTATTGAAATAAACAAATTTAACCAAAATAAAGTAATTCGAAAGTATCAAATGACAAATTGCGATTAAAAGACAAGAAAGTTAATAATTATACGAAAATTCGATTATAAATGCAAATCAAATTTTATAATTATTAACCAGATTTGAAATTTTATTTATAACGTGCATGGAAATTACTTGCTTCATTTTTTTTAAATAATTAACTAAACGTATAATTATTTTTAAAAAAGCAAACCCAAATTATAGTAATATTTGAAAGGTGTCCCTGTAGATAACAAATTATTCTCAATGGAATTTAATTAATTTGATAAATTGATATTAATAGCACAGAAGTGTCCCCCTTGGTCATTTACCTCCAAGCAGTTTTATAATATAATTTGTGACGGTTTAACATTGAAAAAATTACGTCTAAGAATCTCATTATAAAAGAATAAATTAAGGTTTTATTTTCTACGGAAAAATTAAAATAAAACTACTTTAATACATTTCTTTGATGACATGGCCATTCTAAAACTTCTCCAACCTTGTCTTTCTGGCTATCAGCTATTCATCCTGTATTTTTTCATCATCCATTGATGCAGCCTTTAGAATTAACTTGTATGAAAAGATAAAATAAATTCGGGGATAGTGGTTTCGGGATGTTTGGATTTAAGAGTTATATTCTGATTGTGATAGATACAGAGGTGGTTTAGGATGTGGAGTATGTGGGTATTAGTGGATTTTTTAGAATAAATACGTAAGGCGTTGATCAGTTGAGATAATTTAGGTGTTTTGATATAATAAACTATTAGAATAATTGTGGAGAAGATTGTTAGGATTCTTGATCTTTGTCAATATTCTAAGGGCTGATCTTTCACAGGCTTATTAATTCCTTAAAACAGAGTAACAAGGCTTATGAAATAGGATTGCAGCGTAATCAAGTAGGAAAAGCAAAACATTTTATATAAGAACCGCAGTTTTAATAGAGATGCCTTCATTTTCGAATGTTACTGCTCTAAAATACCGCGCCCAATTCATGATTTTTTTATTTCACGTTTTGGTGTATAGGTTTCGAAGGAGGATTTAGGAACAAGGGTTATTCCTAGATATTTACAAGTCTGTGATAGAGAGATATTGGTGTTCGCTAGGTCTATAGTGAAGGTGGACTTAAATAAATAGTTGGAATTTGTAAGATTCTTCATTTAGAATTGTGGGATTGTATTTTTTAGCTTTTAAAGAGTCTTAAGAGGCTCCTACTTCGATTTCTTAGTTTATATACTGTTTTCCTCTTTGATTAAAACACTTAGAACCTTTCTTCAATATTTTATTTTGATCCAGATGCACATTTCGGACACAAAGTGTCCATTATCAATGGTTCGATACGATAATGGACACTTTGTGTCCGAAATGTGCATCTGGATCAAAATAAAATATTGAAGAAAGGTTCTAAGTGTTTTAATCAAAGTTATTATTATCTTCAAGTAACTCAATCAACCAAACTGTTTTCCTCTAATGATTTTTCATATCGTATCTTCCCTCATCATCTCATTAGACTCTTAACCAGTAAACAATGTTAGTTGACCTTGTACTAATTTTCACTTGCAAAAATTTGCCGTCAGTTTATTCTTTGTGTTTGTGTTTACTATTGCCTACAATTTTAAAAATATATACCTCAATGTTGTTATGCGCAGAAATACCATAAATAATGATCCGATGCAAATGCTAAATTACCCATATCCGATTGATTATGAAATAACCAACAATATTTAAAATTGATTTTAATCTTAAACAAAAATCCACAATTGAATAATTCTCCATAATATTTCTGATATTCAATATTCGAACAATCAATTCCTGTTCGCAACAAAAAAATAATATCCTTGATGCATGAAACCGTACAACTTTTTCACTTTAAACTATTAATTCCCAACGTGTCATATGAAACAATAAACTTTTCTTCGACTGAGGGAAAGGTAATTTATGCATATGTCAACCTGAACTGGTATTAATTTTTTTTTCGTTAATGCGCGTCCTGTTCGTTTCCTGAGATATAAACTTTTTCTATCTTTATGAATTCAAGACGTTAATTAAGCGCACCGTTTTGTAGGACGTATTTACGGACATTGTTAGTTAAATATGATCAATGGTTATTAGTTCCGTGACATGTTTTGACAATGGAATGCGTTTATCGCACCTGTTGACAATGGCCGGTATTTATGATTATGTGTGTTTATGTATTTAATGATTTACTGAAGGTATTTGCATAATAGATTATTGTTACCTGTTTTACTTTGTACAAATTTATTGGAGTCTTTACTGTGAGTGCAAGCATGTGGAGTTTGTTGTTTATTAAGGCAGTTACATATATTATAATAATTATTAAGAGTTCGTTTATCATTTTGATGTTTATATTATCATATTGGTTATAATTAAGTCCTTATTTTAAACTGAAAATATCTCTCAAATATTGTTGTTTATACAATGGATAGTAAGGAAATACATAGTTAGAAGCATTTCTTCGGTATTGATATTTGCACCGTGCGGAGCGTTGGCGAATAGAGTAGCCCCTAGATGTGTGCCAACATATACAATTGCATTTCAACTGTCTTTACGCAAAGTTACGCCTCGCTGTTATTGACTGTGCTAAATATATGAGTGTTTATAATGTATAAAATAAATGCAATCTCAATGCAAGAAATGTGCGAACTTGTGATATTCATCGTAAGTTGAAGGATATATATGGATAAAATGTTATTAATGAGTCGTTTATTCGGTGCTGGTGTTGCAACTTCAACTTGGGATACGAGAATATCCATTGAAATGAGCGTTCGGAATGGACCAACTTTCAACCTCATCGTTAGTGGTTGAATGGTTAGCGCCTATGCCAAAAAAACAAAAGAAAAAAGTTTTCAACCATCTACTCTAAATTTAGCTTCTTTCAATTACCAACAGTTTATAAAACTCAAGGACTTTTTGGCACGACAGAAAGTTTACGTATCTTAATACACTAGTGACAAAGGAACATAAAGCTGGGATACAAAAACCCATCGTTATCATAATATAACACATCGTTTCCTGGGAAAGTTATACAAAAATTCATGAAGTATATAATTAACACCGCTGTTTTTTTTTTCCATTTATTAATACCTGACCAAAAGGCGAAGTTCATTAGCAGAAACTGATCATCCAATCGCACCCAGGAATGCAGATAAAACCCATTAATTTAATCGAGCGTATTAGTAATACAATTCTTGTACATCATCCCACACGTTTACAAATCAAAGCCGCAGTGTGACACATTAAGCGTTCTATTTTTGTAGGAGGGTTTTCCAGTGAATAAGATTGACCTATTAATTCGTTCACGTGGGCGGAAAAGTTCAAAACTGATTGATTTCCAAAGAGCGGCATTGAATGATTTCTTTATATGATTGTGATGCGCGCGTAATTAATATGGCAATTTAGTTTTTTTTTTTGGAGTGCTGCAATGGTATGAGGTTAAGGTTGTTCAAACAACGAAACCTGCCCACGAGCGATTTATCAACCGGATCAGAGTACACACGGCAATATGCGAAAGGTAATAACATTCATCAACAAGCTTTCTTGATAGACCACGCGATAACGTCCTGAAGTCTTGTCGCAGATTAACAACTGAGCAAATATCTATCGTGTTACTTGCGGAGGTATTTATTTTGCTCTATAATAGTAATATTGTTGTGTTTATGGCTAAATAAATATTATTTAAATTTAAATTTGGATTTGTGGTAATGAATAATTTTGTATGAATTATGGTTGTATGTGTATTTATTCATTTAAGGAGAATTAAATAGATGGGCAGATTCATGTTTATTGTCAAGCAGGTTAAATTTATATACAGGAATTGCCATAAATTATTTGACCGTGGATGTCTGTGAGGCTATTGTTTGGCCTTCGTTCCCGATTCTCATATTAAAAAATGTAGGTAACTGATATGGGAAATTATTGAATTTGACTTAAAATAACCCTTTAGAAAATACAATGATGCTAAAGCACACGATCTAAGACGTCAATTCTTATCACTGAAACAAGAAAGTACACGACCAGAAAATTTCGAATTCAGTAATTCACTTGTTTTATGGGCTGTATGACAATTTACACCATCTTGTTAAAACCGCATGCCAGGATCAGGAACATTTATTGCTTCGCCAGCATAATTAAAAAAATATGGTTCGATGATACCCTCCACCCAAAATCCTAACCGAGAATTAAAACGCTGAAGATTTAAGCCATTAAGGTGAAAATGTGATTCATCGCTCAATACGTTTGGTCAATAAAATGGCAACATATTTAATAGTCCATTCAACGAAATCTTTTAGTTTTCGTGTCAAAATATTATTTTTAAAACCCGGAACTTTAGTGATTGTAAAGTGTAAACTGCTTTTCGAAATTTACAGTTGAATTAATGATTCTTTCACCAGCATTTTATGTATTGATATTTTAAAGACTTTTTAAGATGATGATAGAGTGATATCACTTTACGGACCATATTTTGTACGAAATTTTCGAACTGTGGTCGTCAGATATTCATATTTTTCAATTCTTATTCAACAATAAAAACTGGCGGCTACTTTATATTATATCACCTATTAAAAGTGTTCTTTTTTTCCAAAAAGAATTGACAACACTTTTAGATTATTATTATCTATATTATTATATTCAAATCTCGATTAGCGCTAAATTATGTGAAAAACAACATTAAAATGAGATTTATGTAGCTACTATTGATAGGTCTTTTACCCAAGAAAATTTCGATTAATCTAGAATTGTTTATCAAACCCTCTTCATTTGTCAGCTTCCTTCCTATCCTTTGATGGCTCTTGTTTTTAATAATTCCACATTTTACTAGAAGCTTCTATTACCTATTTGAATCATCAGTCAAGATAGTAACATAAAGGTGCCATCTTGTCTTAAGACAATAGATGGAAATTTTATACTAATATTAGAATTGACGGTTTTCTTGGAGAGTTAAATACTCGAAAGGAGAATTTATTTCCCTGTCTTCAACTGCGCTATCTCTTCTGCCTCCAACTAATAATATCCAAAATAGATCGAAACCGGTCAGGGAACAATAATTATTGTTTAGATCACCTGATCTATAGTAAAACTATTTATAACTCTTTTAAAACTTTCTTATTTATGATATTTGCAGAAGAGATCAATAAACCTTCGCTGTTCCTAAAGTGTTGTATCTGGATTTAGTTTAGTCGTTACCCTAGGTCGAATTTATAAATCTTCTAGTGTATCATTATTTTCATTTTGAATTTTCTGTTTTCTTTCATCTTGATCAATTCAGTATATATCAACCAGCATTTTTTCACCAGGTTAGGTACGGCACAACAACTACTGAAGTAAGGCAACGGGATGCTACCTTCAAAAAAAAATTTTTTCCTCAACAGAATTACATGTCATCTTTCAAAGCTAAATGTACTGGAAGTTTAAGTAGTTTCCCAATTGGATCTCCGAGGAAAGAGTTTTGAATGAAATAGAAAGATCAAAATTAATATAAAATTGGTACGTGGAATATACGAAGCCTGTTTGAAGCAGAGAAACTTGCAAAAACTATTATATAGAAGAAACGACACAATATCGATATACTGCAAGTAGCAGAAACAAGATTGAAAAGATCTGAAAAATTCTGTACAAATAAAAATCATCCAAACTTATGCACCAAAAGCAGATAAAAACGACCAAGAAGTAAATAAATTCCTATGGTGAAATTACTTAACTACTCAAAATGACTAAAAGACATGAACTTGACACTATAATGGGTCATTTCAATTGAAAAGTAGGCAATCACAAACTCGAAAATATAGTTGGTCCACACGGCCTATGGTCCAGAAACCAGAGAGAGAGAGAATTCTGCTGAGAAGAAAACTTAAAAATCTCTAACACACGGTTTGACCTACCACAGAGAAGATTATACACATGACAATCTCCTGCCTACGAATAGTACGAAACCAAGTTAACTATATCCTAATAAATAAACATTTCGGCTCGTCAATAAAAAAGGCAAAAGTCTACTCAGAGGTCGATGTGCCCACAGACCACAACCTACTTATAGCAACAATGAAAATAAAACTAAATACCATTCTTAAAAAACCTATGAGTCGCAGCAAACTCAGGGATGATGACATCACAATATGATATAAATAGAAAAATCAGGAATATACACTAAAAGCATGATAGATGCCACAGAAGACGTGAAGTATACATGGAAACACATAAAGGAAGCTATGATATAAACAGCAAAAAATAGACTTGGATTCAAGAATTCAAGAAAAAATCAAGAAAAGAAAGAATGGCAACCAAGACTCTGAATTTAATAGACCGACGGCGCCCGCTAAGAATACAACCACAGCATAGAAAGAAATATTGGAAAAACTACAAACTATGCGCGAAAACTTTAACCTCCACAAAAAGTTAAAGGAGACATCAGGAATACGCCGCAAATCAATACCGCACCTACTAGTAAACAACCAAAACAGTTATAACAGAGACATCATTAAGAAAAAAAAAACACATGGAAAAACTTTGTAAATAGAAGAATAACATATAATAAAGAATCTGGAAATAATCTCACAGAATCACAAAAGAAGAAATAAAAAAGTCATAAAAAATATTCGAACGACAACAAAGCAGCCGGACCGGATGAATTGATAGATCTTCTAGTGTGTCATTTCTTATTTTCTTTTTTCTTTCGTCTTGATCATTTCAGTATAAAATTGTAAACTAAAACAAACCCCGATGATTGGATGATTGGATTTTAAAGAACACTATATTTTTGGGCAATTTTAGGATCTTCTATTAATTAAGAGCGTGGTAGGATCATTCTACCAAAAAGATATTCGAATAATATTTATAATAACTTGGTTCATTATTCTGCTTCTTTCTTATATCTTATTTTTCATGAGTTTAGATATTTCCAGAAGCGTTTATTACTTTTTTGACACACATTTTCAGATTTATACAATATATATATATGTAAATTTTGAAAATTAAATTCACTATTACTGTGTATTTCATAAGAACGTGCTATATAATTTATCACTATAATAATCTGATGTTTCTTTTAGACATCATTCTGTTTTAATTTTTTTCAATATGTCTAAAGTAATTATGTGTCTGCCTGTGTGTTTTTAGAAGTGGAAAAATGAAAGAAAAAGTTTTAAAAAATCAAGTCCTTTAGATACAAAATTTGAAAATTCAGAACTATGGTAACATCTTATAGCTATAATAATAATAATAAAGCTTCTATTGAACTGTCTTTCATTGCCATTGTATAGAATAATGATGAAGCATATTTTCATCTTTCTGGCGCAGTGGGTAAACAATATTTTCAGTACTGGGCTGCTAAAATCCCTTAAAAACTCTTTCCACGATCTCTTCACTGTCTAAAAGTGACCGTTTAGTCAACTATGTCTTTCATAGGTATCATTGGGCGTACTTGTAGTAAATTCCATGTTGAAAATTTCTTGCGTCCGAAAATTGAAAATTATCGAGATGAAAATAAACCAGAAAGCATGGAGTTACTGCTCATACAGCACGACGTCCACGCCAAGTTTTGCAGGAGATGTTTCCCAATAGAAGAACGTGGATTTGAGTGGAAGACCATTGGTAAACAATGAACTCTGCCCGTGAGTGCTGTGTCCTAAATTATTTGTTTATTTTCTATTAAATGTATGTATATAATGTAATATTTTTTTTGTAATTATGTAAGGAGGACAATAAAGAAAGAAATAAAGAACAATTTAGAGTTGGCTGTTTTCCAATGTTCTTCCACTCAGACCTACATCAATCTACTGTCCAGAAAGACACACTGAGAGCTTGTAAATCTTTAATTTTCAAACATCGTCCTTGGTTTTTTGGAGGCGGAAATTCAAGTAGAAATTTCTTTTTGCTAAAGTGTTTCAAAATATTTGTATTTCTGATAAGTTCGACGATGACACCAAAATAGTTAGTAGTATCACCAAGAGATTGTGATTTTGGTAAATCGTTTACAAATATTTAAAAAATGTCGTACCTGATACATTTTCATTAATTTGTATTTTGTACTTGTGCCTGTCCTTATTTTCTGATAATAAATATGTATTATTATTATTAGAAAATAGTATGAATAACAAAGGGCCAAAAACAGAGCCTTGGGGCATTTCTACATTTAAGATATTTTTTTGATATCTTATTCTCAATTTTACTTTATACTTTCTATTTGGCAAATACGATTCCAAGAACATTTTAAATTTACTCCTGAACCCGTATCTCTAACGTTTCTAAAATAAATTGATGCAGCATTGTGTCGAAAAGTTTTAGCAGATCGAAAAAAACTACAACAACTTATTTTCTTAAGTCTAATTCAGAAATGATATAATGCAATAATCGGTATCCTACTGTCTTTTTAATCTAAAACCATGTTGATGTTTTGTAAGAATATTAAATTTCTTTCACTTAAAGCTTCTCAAATAATTTTGAGATGGTGGAAAAAGTATAGATACAGGCTTATAGTTTTTTAAGTTTTCCGGGTCCCCTGATTTTAGAATTGGCGTTATAATCGATAATTTTAATCCAAAGCCCAAATAAATAAAATGTGCAATAGCATCCGCAGAGATTTTTAAAATATTTGAGGTGAGATTATCATGCCCATAGGACTGTTTTATATTTAGATTGTCCATTTCTTTTGCAGCTTCCATTTACGTTACATCAGAAAAATAAAATAAATTTGATATAGAAGCTTGTACTACAGTAAATTCATTTGAAAAATTAATACGAAAGTGTTGATAACGTTTTTATCTTGTTACTACCGCAAAATAATCACCAAATATATTTAATATTAAATAACTAACTTTTATTACTATATAATTCACTTTTAAAGTTATGTTTGTAATTGTTTTGCAATTGGCTTGTTCTTTTTTATAATTGAACAAACCTTTTTTCACACATTGGATGCTTAATTTATTCGATGATAATAATAATAATAATGTTTCTTGGATGATTTGACATTTTGTGAGTACATACGCTGTTTAACTTGGTATTCTTGTCCCATTTTTTGTTATTAGAATATTTATATTCATAAAATAAGGTTTTTAATTAATCTCTTTCGAATACCACTATTCAGAATTTGTGTATTAGTTATAAAATTTATTTTGCAGCGTCTTTCCTGGTAGGATGCTCTAAAAATTTTATTTGCACATGCGCCAGAAAGCCATATATTTAGGTTCCTCAATTCTGCAATTTGATCAATTTGAACAGGGATCTTAAAAGAGGCATATTCTTTAGGGTATTTTGATTTTAATTTGAAAAAATAATTTTATCATTACCTTCTAATATTGAATATCGGGAACAATTCTAAACAAAAATCTTTCTCTATTTTTACGTCTTGGTAAATGAGTGTTTAAGTCAAACCTGTTCCGTTCCTGATGTTTTTGTCTACATCCAGGCCCTTTTATCTTCATCATATCTTTCAATATAATTTGTAAGGAATTATATTTAGGAGTTTTAAGGAAACAAATATTTTTATATAAATAGAATTCCGCGAAGTTATAAAGCAAGGGAAATGTATCAAACCATATTGGAAGAGATGTTTTCTGTTTACGGGGACTATCATCCAAGAAAAACCATGGTATACAAGTGGCACAACTTCTTTAAGCAATGCAGCGAATCAATTGAAAACGATTCCCGATCTAGGCGCGCTTAAAGAAAAGACAACTCCCAATAATGGTTGGAGTACCTGAAACAACCAGTTTTAAGGTCCAACATAATCATATCGGTAAAAATTCTGTGCAAGATGGGTGCCTATATTGCTCAACCTGCTTCAAAAGGCAGCAGTTCGTCGAGTGTTCGCGTGCATCTTAGAACCAATGTAATGAAGACGAGGATGGTTTTAGGAGCAAATAGTTACTGGGATGAAACTTGGGTTCATCACTATGAACTTGAGTTTAAGCAAGATTCTAGGCAGTGGCATTAAAATCGTACACTACCGCCTAAGAAATTAAAGGTTTCGCAGTCGACGGCGAAGCTCATGGCGACAGCTTTCTGGGACAGAGAAGGAATATTTTGATTGATTCTAAGGAAATAGGTATTGCTATAACCGAAGAATACTAGGCATCAATTTTATAGCAGTTAAAAGAGTCTATCAGAGAGAAAAGAGGAGGAAAATTAACCAAAGATGTCCTGCTCTTGCTCGACAATGCTCCTCTTCATAAGAGTCGAGCTGTGTTGGCTAATTTGCATAAAGTGGGTTCCGAATATATCGATATATCATTAAACACCCATGTTATAGCTCAGAATTGGCTTCCAACGACTATTATCTCTTTCCAAATCTGAAAAAAGAGGAATGATATTTTCTACCGATGAAGAACTAAAGGAAAGTGCATTACGGATTAAGTTCAGATCCCCTAAGTGATAATAACATCCGTAGATAGCATCATCAGTCTGAAAATACCGGCTGCATTTACAAAAGGGAGAGTATGGGACGACCAATTGTTTTTAAAGTGTTGAGCGAGTGAGAGAGTCCATCACGCGTAGCCCGACGAAATCATTTAGGAAAGCTAGCCCATCGACTTGATATATGTTGTGTACGAAAGGTGCTGACAATGAACACTTAAATGCTTGAATATATAACTATTTGAGTTGCTGTTTCATTTCATGTATTAATTATTATATTAAGTATTACGTATTAAATATTACAAAGCGTTAAAATTCCGATATTTATTTAGAAACTTAGTATAATAGATAATCTTACACGCCGGTGGTGGCGCATCGGTTACGGCCCCGAACTGACGTGCAGCAACGTTGATTCGGGTCAGTAGTCGGATGGGTGACCGGTACCATTCACCATTGGGATACAATTAATGGTGCTTTAGAGTGACGGGGGCGATCCTTTAAAGTAACAAGCTCATTTACACACACACACAAATACACAAATGACACATGGCGGAAGGACCACGTGGTCGATAGCCTAACACTACTACTACTACTATTACTAGATAATCTATTCATTATACTAACTTAAAGGCAATATATTAATTTCATCCTCATTGTTGACATGAGTAACAAATTCACATTAATGGCATAAACCCATACTGATAAACAGAGCTTATATTTTTTTTTAAAGTAAGAAATATACATTTATTGTTAATTTTTTTTTGTACTTGGCAAGTTATTCATTCTTGTATTTCGATTCTATTAGGACATGAATCAGAAAACAACAAATCTATATTAAAGATTAAAGAGTAATTTTAATGTTTGTACAAAACATATAAATTACTTTAAGTTTTACGATGCAAATTTGCCAACCGTTAATAATAAAGCATCTTGCAAGGACAACATCTGTAAATGGTAACCAACCATATTATATGTATTTATATCAGCGATTATTTATATGCACGTGTTAAGGTTTTATTAGTCAACTCTAACATCGTACGTACATCCCTTACAACAGACTGGAGAATGATTGGAAGTATACACTATATATTAGTTATTTGCTGTAGATTAACCCTTGCAAAGTAGAAATTTTAAATCTCTTAATTTTTTTAGTATTATATTATGACTAATAGCTATCTTCAAATATTTTTGGTTTGTCATTTCTCATGTATCATTTCCAAGTATTAATTATTATTAGTAACTATCACTATCAAGTAACATTTTTTATATGTAATTTCTTATTTATGATTTTGAATAATAAATATAATGAGCAACAATTTTATTGAGAAATGGTGATAATAAAAATCCTTGGGAATATCACGTTACCACTTAGAGGGCGGGATTTAAAATATAAAATTCTTATTCTAAAGTGTCTATATATTAACTGGATTTAAAGAGCTGATTTAGTTCTATTACTTGGTCAAACCTCTTTTTCATGCCTAAGAGAACTATTATGGCCTTTTATGTTATATATAACATATAATATTTAACTATTCATTTATAGTGATAGCTAAGTATGATTTGTATTTATGAACATTAAATTTGCACAGATCGAGGCCATTTTAGTTTACAATCTTTATGTCTAACTTTTAATGATCCACATAATCCTTCATATTTTAACCCTGGAGATATTTCCATGCCGAAGATACTGTACTGTATATCCAAAATTTCTGGATATTAAATTTGACCGATTATCCTACAAAACATGATCCAGCATTTCTGGAAAAGGTGGACCAAGGAATAATTTCCCACGCTGCTACCCAGAAGCAAGTGGATAAAGAAGAAAGCAAATGCAAGTGGTAACCCAGAAAGGGAAACTAACACCTTAAAATAAATTGCTAAACGAGTTATAAATTTCATGAATTTATATTCTGGATGATAATTGCAAGGTTGGCAACTGTACAACTGGATTTTTTGCCATGATGAAATATTTACTGATTATTATCTCTTATAGTGTCCTAATAATGAAAACCTATTTGAAATTTGCTTATCACCCAACGTTATTAAATATTTACATATAGGATGACGTTCGAAATTGTCTGATTTTTAGGTACTTTGTCAAGAAAATAATTTTATATAATTAGAAAAAAACACGAAAATATATCGTAAAATCTACAACAAATGAGTCTTATTAAGACTACAAGAACAATTTTATTATAAAAAAAGCAATATTAGGCGTCAAAATTGAAGTACTTCTCTAAGGAAATATATAAGTTAACTGTAGGCAAAATTTACCAAAAAAAATTATAAATAAATAAAATTAAAAAATTTATACATATAAAAAAATAATATTTTTCCTATAATGCCCCCTATTTGAATATTCATGAATATTTTTTTCGTAATATTTTGACAACAAATATCTCATACATTGCTTAAGAAAAGTACGCTAATTATTTTACTTAATTTTTACGTATTTGTTTATAAAAAAATAATTCTCTCGAAAATCTGGAAAATTAATAACAAGTAAATACATGTTCAAAAAATTCGCCAGAATAAGTGAGGCAAAACCGAAGGAATGAATATTTATAGGCCACAAAATAAGTCATGTAATGCAAAATGTAATATTCGTTGAGAAATTCAATTTAATGGAAAAAATGACGTGGATATGCTTTAAAGAAGTGGTGTAAAACTTTTTGGGGAATTTTAAATCTGCAAACTATATAACCATTGTAGAAATTCTATTCAATGCATATAAAAACTTGGGGTGTGACATGTCCCTCAAGATGTACTTTTTACATTCCCATTTAGATTTTTTTCACCTAATTTGACGTTAGCGACGAGTATGTAGAGAGATTCTATTAGAATATTTAAAGAATGTAAATGCGATATCAAAGTCAATGGAATCCTAGTATTCTAGAAGATTACTGCTGCTCTCATATACGGGAGACTTCTGAGGGCAAACGATAAAAATATTGTGAAAAATACAATACATACGATTTTTTTATATTCTGATAAAATGCATTAAGTCGACTTTTAAAAATATTTTTCCTGGAAAAATGGAGGGTGATGCAGAAAAAGTAAATACGTATTTGAAATCAGCATATTTCAGTTTATGGAAACCAGTTATTTTCAAGTTTTGGCAAAAAAAATATATATATATATAATATAAATTGGTGAGATTAAAGTGTTTATGTGCGTGTACAAGGAAGTGTATAATACTTACTCAAAACTTCAGCAAAGTTTTTTTATATATTATGGCAACAGGTCAATTATTACCACCATGGATTTTTTCGCAATTTTTATATATTAGGATTAAACGCGCACCTTTCTGTAAATCTGGAAATGTCTGAGTATAAAGAGCTTAGTTTTTGACTTCAGTGGAGGGCCAACAAATAAATATGTTCTACATCTGTAATAAAGAAAGTAAGTGGTTGATTTTTTTGTTTTTTTCTGCTTTTCTGTTATTCTTTACATATCCGGATGCACTGCAGTCTAAGTTGCTTATTGTACTTCCCCATATTGCCTTACTTACACAACTGTTCCAAACTCGATGTCCTGCACTATCGTGTGCAGGTCCTTCTGGGGGTTGCGCATGGTAATCATTTGGTGCCATCTGTCTTTTACCAAATATGAGTTGTCTTTTATTTTCCAACGCATTACAACTGCACATGTAGCAAGGTGTCTGACCATTATTTGGTCTGAACTCATTTGGAGGAGAGGTCCCCCTATGTTTGTCATGAGTCTTCTGTGTGGCCGTTGCTTTTGATGATTGTATATAAACATCAGAAAAGGCAACAGCTAATTGATTAACAATTTCAATTTCATTGCCAAACATTGCATAACATGACTTTAATGTCAATCCTGAGTCTATTGAACTCAGGAAGACTTGACGATTATAATTCTTGAGCTTAACTGCCTTCTTAATTTTGAATTGATGAACGAGTGCTGGGTAATAATTATCTTCTGACACGAAAGTTTGTGACTCACGTTTAAATAAGATATTAGTACCAATATAAGTTAGAATCAGGTCAAGCAATCTACCTTTACTGTTAATTACATTATTATATTGAGTTAAGTTTAACGTGTTAAGAAATTTACGTAAAGAATGTAATTTGGGCGAAGAAGGTTGAACAGTAATAGAAAAGCTGAATTGAGGTACATTAAAATCACCAATAAGCAGAACTTGTTTGTCAAACATTAACCATTTCGATAATTTCTATAACAATGACAATAAATCACCATATAAATCAGGCGGAATGTAAATTATAATAATATGGAACAGTAATTTGTTAAATATATATTTGCAAGCGATGTCCACGAGTGGAACAAGATTGATAATAGCTGTTAAATCAAGTTCTTCTGAGACGATCGCATTTAAAGATTTTGAAGCTAGAAACCACTACTTTACTATCAAGTTTCACTCAGTACTATGATGCCACAGTCAGTATTAAGCAATGAAGCGTAGAGATAATATATTTTGATAAGAAGTCCGCAAGTAATTTGATAGTAAATACAAAGTGTAGAGTTGGTATGTTGGCTTGAATCAGTTTTCCATAAACTGTACAATAGTGCAATAGTGGATATTCCACGAATTTGTTTTATCTTAAGGCCTCATTCTTCCAAAGCTGTCCTTTTACTTAATTATTCCCTTACGTTTCGATAGAACTCCACTTGGGATTGTCGAATTTATCAAGTTAATCTTATTAAATTTGTAACTCGGCTTAAGTTCATGATAGTTACGAATAGAAGTTTTGACAGACTCTTCATTACAAAGAGCAGCTTGACTGAATAAAACTTCTCAAGACGATAGGATTTGAGTCTGAAACCTGAACACTTAGCCCTGGCAGAATATCAGACATTGTTTTTTTGTCTAGTTCAATCTGTTAATATTAAGTTTTTAATTCCACAGAAATTTTGGTGACATACGAAAAGGCTTAAGTTCACTTTTTGTGTTCTTCCACTCGCGCCCATTTTTAAGCATACTTAATATTATCACCTTAAGTTCCTTTATCGCTATTCTTGGTTACCTAGGCAGCATTTTTACTCAAAACTTTGAGGACTTTTTTTACCAACCTTATAGATTTGACATCAGCTTATTTCGTTCAGTAATCTCATTTGTGATCTCTTCAGCAATCGTAGTCATTGCAAAAGTTGTGGATAAACTAATAATGAATTTAAATATAAATTTAATTTCAATAGTTATTCATCCTATAAGAAAACAATTGCTAACTTAATCCTAATTATATCATCATAACTTCACGCAGTATTTAACAAGTTTATATTATTATCTGATGATTATTAGGTATAATTTTCATGGCCGCGCACAATAATAATATAATAGGCGTATGTAATCAGCGTTAATAGTAATATAATTATGTCAAATAAATATAAATGTAGAGCACGTTTTTATCGAATGAATTAAATGTTAAACACGGAATACGTTGAATATAAAGTGGAAAGAGAACAATTACATGTGTTTCAGAGAACACACGGTAGCCTTCGTAAATAGGAAAAATGAACAATCGCCAGCACTTATTATACAATAACTATGCAATTTAAGGCTGTCCGTTGTTACATTCTATGTTCTAGAAATGTTAATATGTTTCATTTATTTATATTTCATTATTTACTTACATTTTTTTATACAATAATATAACAAAAGTATATGTTTACTAAATTTTTAAGTTAGGAATTAAAAAGTGGGATTTGTTTAGATTGATTTTAATCAGCAATTTTATAAAGCCATATTAAAGGGTTATTTACTTACATTGTTTTATACGACATTATAACAAAAGTGTATGTTAACAGATTAAAAAAAAATTAATAAAATTTATAGTTTAGTAATTAGGAAGTGGGATTGTTAAGATGGATTTTAATCCGCAATTTAATAAACACATATTAAAGGGAGTTAATATTTGTAAATTAGAACAATGCAATCTGCAAATTGTAAGAAAGGTTACAGTAGAGACGATCAAGATGATCTAGATTAGTGGAGATGTAATGAATCCTTGAGGTAGTATCTATAAAAATATAAACGCTGCAGTTGTAGAGCAGTAAAATTTAGTTGACAAAAATACGAGGAAATGCAGGCCATAATTAATAACCCCGTAAAGGTTAACTGCAAACGGCAGGAGTGATAAAAATTAAGTGGGTGGATTATTTTATCGAAATCGATCGCGATCGGCGCGGTAATTAAATTACGCCCATTTGCATAAATTGCCGAATAGTAAATACCGATAGCGACAAATTAGAAGCACAAGGTGATATATTTCAACACGCGAATATCGGAATTCGAGTGTCGCTCAAAGTTCTGGCGTGACCGCCAAACAAAAAAATCGGCTGGCCGAGACTTGAGGAAATGGAGGATACGTGGTTTTGACTTTCAAAACAGTTACGATATCCTTGTCATTTTTCAGACACAGACACAATACATAAGAGTATGGTTTCAAATAGATTTCTTATTTCAGAAGAAGAATTTTTAGACATAAAACATGAGAGTATTGTTTCAACAAGATATTTTTGATTCAGGAGGATAAATACGTTTTTATCATTTAATTTTTTGACTATTTTTAGACATAATACATAAGTGTATAGATTTTTTGATTCAGAAGGATAAATACATATTTTTCATTTAATTTTTTTGTCATTTTTCGGAGACATTACAAGAGAGCATAGTTTCAACAAGATTTTAAAGATGAGAAGCATAAATGTATTTTTTTTTCGTTAAATTGTTTGAGTAAAAAGTAAATTTTAAAAGATATCAATTTGGTAATTAAGAGAAATAAATTATCTACACCTTCAAAATTTGAATTACCATGTACAATAATAAATAACATTCAGATTTGAAGAGCCGTTTTTGTGTAATTTGGTATTTTAAGTGACGATATTTCGTACTGTTTCATAACACAATACACGACTGTGTTTCTCAATCTCTTATGAACTGAAAAAATATATTAGTTGCGATTTTCGCATTTAGAATATTGCAGATTCTTCAAATTTATGGAAGCGGTAAGTAGAGTTCCTTTAAGAATAACAATTACATTTACCAATTGAATCTTTTCAATTAAAGAATGCATTTAATTATTATTATTATATGGTATTAAGTAATATTTAATATATTTTAACCATTATAGTTCAGCTAAGTTTTTTAGATAAGGATAAAAACCCTAAACTATTCATTAACCTTAACCTTAATCATTTTAATGTTGGTACAAGTTAACATTACTATTATTGAGATATTTATTGTAAAGAAGTTTATATGAATAATCTATTTAGAGTTTATGGAAATTATTTAAAATATGGTTCATTGTTTAACCGAGAAATTTTATTTTAAACATGTTAAAAATTTAATACAATTAATTTTCATTTTATTGCATTTTAGATTACAATAACAACGCATAAAGGTGTTAATAATTAATATATGAACTGTAATACTATAACTATATAATCACCATCTCTATTCAATTAGATTATTAATAATTAATTGTTAAAAAAATCAAATAATTACATATATTATTATTTTTTTTTTTCAAATTAAAAAAAATATATTTATTATTACTTACAATTGTGAGAATAAGAGGGATGGTGGTGCGTGTTGCGTTGGTACACATGTCTCCCTTCTTCATAGCTGACGGTGGTATACCCTATTCACAACATTATCGCGCCACTTTCACTCACGCCCGTCCGCGTCTTAGCGTGCTTCGCGAGTTACTGACATTTCTTGCCGACTCCTTGGCGCTTTGGTTCCTTCTTGCTGACGGTAGGCGGCATGCGTGCGTACTTCAGCAGCTTTAAGGATCACCGCCGCACGGATGGACGGTCGCGGTGATCTTCTGGACCGCGCACCGCCGACCATAGGCCGCCCGTGACGGGTAAACACATCCCCAAAGGATGTTCACGGTTGGTGGAGCACTTCCGCATTTTTCGTCTAATCGTATTCCGCAAATATAAACATCGCAGATCTAGTTTACATACATTTACATTTGTATAAGTGTATATTATTAAAATATAATCATAGAATTTTTAATTACTATCCTTCTACGAAGTACGGGAAATTTTTTTTGAAATATCTATTTTGAGGTCCCTAGAAAAAGAAAATGGTGATGTGTTTATCAAAATTACTTTCCCTGTATTACTAGGGCTAACAAAAAGTAGTTAAGACTATCAACTAATAAATGTAAAGAAGCTATAGAAAAAGAAGTTAAAAAATATTTATTTAATCGATTACCCTTCTATCTATCAGTGTAGGGTTAATTACGATCACGTAGTCAAGCATGTTTATCATATACATCCTTCAAACCGCTGCCAAATATCTCATAATAAGGGTCTTTAAGAGTTTGAAGTATACGTTGCTTATTTAACATGATGAATTTGAATCCGCCTACTCAAATTTAAATTCACCGCCACATATTTTGAATTTCCCGCTAATCAATTTCAGTTGCCAAAAAAAAACCTATGGTGTATGGTAATTCTAGAAGGTTTAACGATGATGAGCTTCAAAAATGTATTGCTTGGGCCTAAGCTTTAAGTTCTATGCATTGCTACCATCCTAAGTTTCAACATTGTAGCCACTTTTTTCCCATCTATCTGCAAGTGTGACTAACAGAAGGTCTTAGTGTTCAGTATTATGGGGCTAGAGTGAAAGAACATTCTTCAAAGTGAACACCCCCCGGATCTCTTACGTCAAAATGATATAAGTTCATTATGAATTTTTATTCATTTAGTTTATTGTAAGACAAACAAAGAACTAAATATAAGCTTATCTTATCTAAATATGTTTGCTTCATTTTAAAACTCTCTGTTCATTGTTAACTTCTTCAGCTTAAGAACTTTTACACTATGGTCATGGCTGACTTCTTTAGACCTTCTGGTCATTGTCAAAAACTTCTTCGGTTGAAGAAAAGTGTTCCATCAAGATAGTAGAAACAGGCCATCGAGATATCACAGGACATTAAAGGGTTATAGGAACCCGATATCTATACTACTTGCATATCCATCTGGATAGGGAAATTTAGAAAATTCACCAGGCCTTGACACTTGCCCGACCAACTAAGTTAATGCTGTCAAATACCTGTACAAAAAATTGTGAATATCCAAAAAGAATAGAACCTTCAAAGAAATTTCTAGTGGTTTAGAGAAATAAATTAGTAGAAAATGTTTTGAAAACTGATAGAAGAGTTGATAATTATAAATAAATCAAGAAATGCTAGAAAATGCTAACATTTGTAAAGAGAAGTTTATGAAAAACAGATTCTGCAAAATTCTAGAAATTTCGAGAAAAATACACGTAATCATCAAACAGAAAGTAACAGTAATTAAAAGAAATTATAGAGAACATAAAACCTTATTTTGTGACTCAGCAGAACTGAAAGATGAACAATCATTTGAAGATTTCATAGGTAGAATTAAAATGGTTTAATTTGAGAAAATGGCAGAAACGGTTTTTAAGTATCCTCCAATTACTATTTGCTGTATTGTGTGAGAGAATATTTGAAAATGTTAGGGAGAATTACTGCAGGCTTTAAAAAGAAATTTGGGATTTAAAAAAAGTTATTCATACAATGCGATATTCTTGTAATTATTGTTAAACTGGACATTGGAGCTCGTTAACCAATGAGAATAATCTACTAGTTACGAAAAAAAATATTTTCATTAAACCAGTGTACAGGAATGTATAGCTATTATTTATTGATGAAGAATTTATTTGTACAGCAAGAAATTAAGAATTTAGTTAATCCAAAACTATTACGTGTATGGACAGGGGAATATTTAAGAGTATATGAAAGTAGTTTTCCATATCACTCATATACAGTTTCTAGTTTGTAGTTATAATTCGACATAAAAGGATCATTGATTGCCAAAAATCTTTCACTTTCCTTTTTTGGGATACTGCGGACAGATTTTACAAGGCAATAACCACTCCACTGACTTCCGATTGGACTCCGGTGTGTAGTGTTGAATCCATATTTCATCCATTATCACAAATCGTCGCAAAAATCTTCCTTGTTGCGTTTTTGTTTTGAGAGTACGCTTTTTGGCCAATTAGCGAAAAACCCGATTTCGGTACATGCAGAGCTTTTCCATGTGTAAATATTCATATATATGACCAACATATTCCTTTGGGTAGCCTATAAGGTTAGCTAGGTCACTAAATTTTATTTTGTGGAATCAACACAATTTTACTAATTTTCTGATTGTTTCCTTGGAGTAACTACCTCGTTCGGTCTTCCTGTATAATGGTTTAATACCGAAATATTTACCAAGCCACGCATAGTGTTTTTCCCACTAGCCAACAATGTTCAATCAAAACCCAAAATTCACTTTTTTCCATAATAAAAATAAATTCAGAGGTAGCATTACATCGAAAGCCATAATTTATACACGTGTCAACAAAATGTAAGAAATTTTGACAGCATCGAAGTTAAGGTTGGTACTCTATAGGAAGTAAAAGTTTGATATGCCCATCATAGTACTTTTATTTTCATTTGCCAATACTCGGACTTTATATCCGTAGTGGATAAATATTTGGCTCCTCTTAGTTTATCTAATATAGTAGAAATATAAAGAAGGGGGTAACTATCTTTTATAGTTACTTTATTTAATTTTGTTTAAATCGACACTAAATCTGTAAGTCCCATCCTTATTTGGAACCGTTAAAAATGGAGATGACCAAACACTCTAAGATTTCTCAATTACATGCAGTTGAAGCATATTATCTAAATCGAAATCAATCAATGTTTTTAATATGTGAGGACACAAGATAATATTTTAGTCCAATTGGGCGAATATTAACATCAATTTTATGTTGAACAACATTTGTCCGTCCCAAAAAACCTGACATTTTTTTAAAATAATTTGACATTAGTTTATTGAACTCATCAACCTGATCGTGTGATAATAACTCGCGAGACTCTAGAGAATTTAAGTGACAATCATTTAGTTATCTGAAGAAAAATACCACTCTCCGCGCGGAAGATCAGAAACCACACCTATCTTAACCCAAAAAGAAATTCCCAAAACTACCAGATGTACAAATCAATTACAGTAACTTTAACTTTCAATCTAATTGATACCAACACAAACATCAGCATACCCATCAATAAGAGTACAAGAGATTTCTCCAAAATTCCTAAAATGTAAACCTATTGCTTTCAAGATGTCCCAATAATCTTGATTTATAATGCACTGATTGGCACCAGAAAAAATTATCTACCATAAATCCTTTTACATGTGCTAAAATATAATCTAATCTAATACTGGTTTAGTATTACTCAACAATTAGTGAGTCGGAGAAAAATCTAAACTTGACACTACATTTATTCAAAGAATACGAATTTTTGATCGGATAATTTCAAGAGAAGCATAGCCAATCCCCTAAAAACTCCTTCTTCCATTTTCCAAACTATTACAGTTTGGACATTGAGGTTTCTTTACGTCAACTTTACCGCAACTAAAACATCTTATTGAACGTTTATTACATTGGAAAGCTAGGTGATTAATATCTTTACAAATAAAACACGGTCTTGTTACTCTAGACTCTAAGGCCGCATCACTACAAAATTGCCTACTAGTTGATTGATAGCTAAATTGATTGAAATTCTTTGAAGGCGGTTTAAAAACATTGATAGAATTCCTCTTAACCTGGAGGTCTAACAATTGAGCTTCAGGTGTAAAATCAATTAAGTTAAGATAAGGGGAATAGTTAAACAAGAGAATAAGAGTTAGATATTACAGCTAGATTCATTATCACCTTGTGTTCAAGATTTAATTTGTTCCCATAATTTATCATTATAATCATAGGGTAAAATTTCTTCAAGTAATAAGTTTTTCAAATCATGCCAATTAGAACCTAAATTTCTATTAGCCCTAAACCAAAATAAGTCGATAGCTGAATGAAAAAATATCTTTACTAATATTCCTAGTTACACACAATTCATCTACAGAATTTAAACTTAGACTATTATCATACCAATAAAATGCAGGTCCCACTTATGTACCGGTACTGATTACACATAATAATATCTCTTACACTTGTATCTTTCCTAGTATGATTAATTGACCTACTATGGCTAAAGGACTGGAGGTACTTGAAATCATTTCTCCCAAAAAATAGGATCTGAAGGAATTATCACGTCAAGAGATTTCGATTCCATTTCTTCTTTTGAATCTAATTCCGCGATAAGAGACATAAGAGTTGTTAATAATTCAGATCTAGACGAATAATAATAATCCCACTATCTGGAATTGGAATGAATTCTTTCTAACATTGGAATTAGATAGTAATTTTTTTTAAAGCCAGAAAACACTTCAATTGCATCGTTGAGTTCACATACATGCTTATCACAAATTTTAATCTCAGAATCATTATCTACAATCGGTATACAATGAAATTTGAAACTTACTATTCCTCTAAAACATTTTTTCATTGAATTACAATTTCGCTCTCCATCAAAACCTTTAACGCGTAATTCATATTGTAGCTCATCGACAGATAATCTATTAATATTTATTTTTAAGACAGTAATTTCAATCAATTAATATTAAAATTTAAATCAATCTTTATTCCAATGTAATGCTTTTTTTGTCTCATCACTCAAAGAAATTCAATAGAATTAATAAATTTAATAAACCAACCAATTTAGGATAAAACCCTTTCGTATACGGCCCCACATTGGGCGCCAAAATTTATAAAAAATGTGTATTTCGTCGTTTGACTAATATCATATAAAATAAATAAAATGTATTACCAACAATGAATATAATTATAATATTTGATTATGGAAAGGCCGGGTGGCAAACGAAGCACCTCTACCAGGTACAATTTACTGTTTATCGTAGGTTTAAACTTTTTTTTTTTATTTGATGGGCGCTACTTGGTTCATAAAATACCACCTACGTTAATTAAGATAGTACATTCTCCCTTGCCATTCGCAAATACTATACTTTTTTAATGAACTGTTTATTTAAAGTGAAATATCACGAACGTTTGATATTAAATAGTAATAGATTTATTTACACGCATATGTATACAATACATATTGCAAAATGATTCCTTATTTTGTGTATCTTCCCTCTGTCCTCGCATCGGAATTTGTGGATGCGGTGTTCCATCTCGTGCTAATGTTATTGAGGAATATTTGATTCATTTTATTGTAATTTTTCGTCTATTTTGTTTCGTCATTTAAAATTTTGTTTTTGATTTTTAGTTTAAACGGAGTATATTTTAGTTCGTTCATGTAGTCTCCTAATTCATTATATTTTTATGCTATCTGTGGTTAATAATTATGAGTACTTCATTGTAGTGAAGTTTTCTCTCCTAAAGTCTGATTTTCTTTTTGTTTGGTAGTTGTATAGTAATAATATATCTCATTTATATGATATTTTTGAATAAATGTAGTATGCTTTAACAAAAAATCGGAACAAATCATTTACTATTTACCTTATTTTAGGCTTCTTCTTTTTAGAGATTGAGATTTGACAATCGATAAATGCGTTTAGGCATATCAAAGACATTGAAAAACTACAAGAAATGTTGTATTGGTGCAAGAAGCCGAAGTATTTTCTTTAGCCAAATTCAGGGTATATTTTAGAAATAAACAATTTGATACATTCGAATCGACTCAGAATGTATTCAGTCTATTCGAACGTATCGCAATTGTTTTTGCTTAAATATTTCCTGAGTCTAGCCAAGTATAGCCGTTATCAAACTAGGAAGCATCAATAATGATAGTAGAATTGGTTAAACGGTTATTATGTCGATACTGTGACGCTTTGGAAGTGCTTTCAGATGAAGGAAGAAATTCAATCCCTTTCAAGAAGTATGTATGCAAAATCATCAAGATCAAAAAATTGACATGCGATGTAAGACATTTAGTAGCATGTATAAGTGCCATATGGCATGATTACTTAATACAAAACGACGTCGAGACCCTAAAATTGCAAATACCATGGGATGAGTTCTACCAAATTGTAAGCAAAACTGATCAGCTCCGTGGTATACTAGATTAAAAAATCATCCACCCAACGCTTGCTATGTTTCATTCTGTTCACCAAATGTTCAGATCTGCTTACATAAAGGGTACATTACAATAAGAATCAACTGTATATATAGTGGTATATTATATGTAAAATCTGGGGGAGTCAATTGCCCGTATACCCTAAAAGCTCTAACAGCAGGGTTTGATCAGTAAATATAAAGGGCCAACAATTCTAATATGCGCAAAGAGAGCAATGATCTCAAAAACGCATCCGACCATAGGATTGAAGCCACAATCTTAACCGATACCACCGACCCTTCTAATACGTGCTTGTTTCACCACAAATTTGACAGAAAAGTTAAAAACTGACACTCTTCTGCATAAAAGTACAGAAACGACCACATGAGTCAATATTGCGACTGACGACTAGCTAAATATGTCACTCTGCCTTTGCTGTATCTACATTTGCTTATAGTCCAAAATACAGTTTCTGATCAACACTAGGACAGAGAACCAAACTATGGTTATTACTTATGTCACGGTTAATTTAAGCCTTTATAAGAAATTCCATAGGAAATTAATTTCTATACAGATTTGTAATAGCTGGCGTAAAAAAAGCAACTAGAGAGCTGAATTTTCTACTGTACTCGTATTACGAACTCAATTGGCAAAATCTACAGAACGAAAAAAAGTGTCATAAACAATAGCAAAAGTTATTACCGAATCGTGTCAGATTTTGTTCAGAATTTTCAGAAATCGGTGCACTAAACCATCCAAGCCACTCCTAAATAGTCTGTATTCACCAGACCGAGATGACTTTCACCATATAACAAAGATTAAGTTCAAAATATAAAGAGCACTGCCGTTAATCCTTCATGGTCATTATCTCTACATTTAGTACCGAAAAAAAAGTTCTAATGTAAGTGCAAAGACAATTCTGCCATCCAACTGGACTACTATATTATCTAGTTCTTATCCAGATCCGAATGCTTCGTGAGCTATTTGTGCTGGATCGGTCAAACAGAAGCCGTGAAATGTAGGTGATGCAACAGGCAGATGACATAGCACTTCAATGAGTATTTGAATACCGTGTATAGAGAAATAGGAGAGGTGGAGGAAATTCCCGGACACCGTTTAATTATATAAACATAGAACCGTTTAAATGATTACTTCCTCTGTTGCTGTCCGGCATGGGCGTTTTCGTGTCACGGATAGTTATGCTGTGGTTTAGTAATCTTCCTCCTTTCCTCCTTGCTCCTTCTGCGCACCACTTTACTGTGGATGGCGCATGACCCGCAATAATACTGTTATCGGGGCGGTTCATTTGGCTTTCTTGATTGACTTACCCGCCTCGTATCTTTCGGCTTAGGTCAGTTTTTGATGCTTTGTTTAACGTAATTTGTAGCACTTACCTTTGGTTTCTAGATTTCGGCTGAAATTACGGCTCTAGATCGATCTGACACCTCTGGACGATGGCTATCTGCTTCTTTGGGCAGCGAGGCTTATGATTCACTCGCGATTTGATTGATTTGAAGTTGACCAGGATAGTAGTGTCGTATTTAGAGGAAAATGGCAAATGTATAAACACTTTAAATAAACCTCGATAATGTAATTTAAGAAAGTCAAAGTATCCATAATATATTTTGTGGGATAAAAAGTTATCATACTAGAAATTGGTTTAGTACAGCTTATCCAGTAAAAACCCATGAAGGAGGTTAATAAACACATGCCTCCAAGATCCAAAATTATTTTGAACTTTCACGTGCTCTCGTAATGATTACAGCAATCACATCTGATGTAGGCATTCTGCATCAGAAACCAATTTCGCTATATTCTTTGTGTTCGAAATGTACATTTAGTTAATAAAAACATATTTGTGAAGACAGTAAGCAATTTTAATATTATAAGCGTAGTCGTTTGTATACACGTTTGACCAACGCTAGTGTAACTACAGGTTTCGAAATTGTCATAAAATCTCTCAGTTTTCAGCAATAACAATTTCAACTATTGGAAACTAAATTACAGTTGCATAGAGTTTTAGCCTCGTACAATAACAGTAAAAAAGCGCCTTAATTATTACTGACATCCTTTGATGTTGGTACATTACTATTACTAGAGACAATTTTTCTAAAACTCTCATAATATCGTTTTATAAGGGCAACTATAGACCCAATTATAAGCACTATGAAGCAAAAACCATATTATTGAAATTACATTATTATTTAATAGATGCGCAGAACTTTCCATTTTTGGAGATTTATTTGACTTGAAACAGAAACTTTCAAATAATTCATGGCAAGCAATATATATATATATATATATATATATATATATATATATATATATATATATATATATATATATATATATATATATATATCCAATAGTTTAATAAGATTGAAATAAAATTAAATATTTCTTTTAAGAATACGGATGGACTTACCATAAAAGTTAAAACATTAATTCCTTTTTTAAACTATTGACAATATTTTCTACTTTATCGAGTTGTCTACATATGTTAGGCAAGTGGTCCACAGTATATTGTCAAGACTTTCAACCTTAATATACCGCTTAATGACTGCGGTTTTAGAGATACAAACAATAACATCTATCAACTAACAGAAAACTCTTTTTCATCATTGCTTTTGGTGAGGAATTATCAACTTATGTAACAACTAATTTTTATTAACATTATTTACATTTTTCATAGAACTACTTTTCATTTTTGAACAGAATAAATGTATGATTTCGACAGGACGGTGCACCTAGTATTAACGTTACAGATTAAAGATTAAAAGATTTGATTTCTAAATTACTTATCGTTTGATGCATATTTAAAAAAATATATAACCTACTTTAATCTATTATAAATTTGAGCATAAAGACATCAATAGGGTGATACCTATTGTTTAAATCCATCTAAAAACTATTAACCACATTTGAAAACAGAAAGTAATTTGTGTCAATTTTAATATTTATTAAAAAATAAAATATTTATTTATTTATTTAATTTTGGCCTTCTATCTTAAAAAATTATTAGAAAAACTATACATACAATTTTGGCCGAAAGAAGCACGGGTTGAGTTCACAATTAAATATGTTCTTCCACTCAAACCCAATCTATCACCATGATGTTAAGGCAGCAAGGATTCTCCTCAACATCTGGAATATTTGATTTCTATGTCTTTTTTACTTGTAAGGAATAGATATAAGGATATAAGTCACAGGTGCTGTATGAGTGTACAAGATATTGATCTAATGTGATTAATTGAAGTATTTTTATGTCAATCTTTATAAGGAAATTGGCTTCTAAACTAATAAAATGAATCATTTTAGTAGCAGCTACAAATAATGTATTCTCGTGAGATTAAAATGTAAAGCAATTGCAGGTGCGATCTGATAAACGGCAAATTATGAAAATCCTCACATACCGCGCACTCCAGATACAATCTGACCATCCACATTAAAGGAGCGAATTTATTCAAACTGCAAGCAAGGAATAATTCCAGCCTTGTACGTCTCAAAATGTGAAACAGGTGGCATTTATGCCTGTTGCCCGTTCACGGTGGTGGATTGCGGTTATTTTATTTAATTTAATTTTTCACGTGAATTGTGACTGAAGTAACGCGGCCACCTGCGGTAATTTGTTGTAGTAAATAATTGTCGCCTTCTAGAAGTGGAAGGTATTAACTAATCAGGTGAGCTCGGACGTCAGCACTAATCAACGTCAATTTGTTCGATCCGTACGTAATTACAAAAAAAATTGTTCGCTACCTGAAATTGAAACACTGGACCTCTTATATAACTGACCTTGTTTGTAACGGTAGTTGGTTCGTTGTGTGCTCTATTTATTCATTGATATTTGTGAATTGCTTGATTAAAAGAATTCGTAAGGAATATAAAATAACCCAATTATAATCACGAGGATTGAACGTGACATACTCGTAGTAATTTAAAATTAATTAATTAAATCATAAGTATAGTTGCGACCGTTACTACGTGGTTATTCATGATAAATACTAAATTAGCACACTTACTATTTTTAACAAAGGCAACTTGAAAATTCTAACAGAAAAAATAAGAATAGTTGATAAATCACATAACTAAGGATATCATAATCAAAGTGGACATCAATATCCTAAAATTTGTCTATGTTGGTAACTAGAAAGCTAGATATCGTAATAGTTTGGGGAGAGTATAATACAATCAAATGGCAGCCTAAAAATACTGACAATTTCATCTCTGCATTTACATCTATTTGTATCAATCATTAAAATTAATCAAACGTCAAAAAAACACCTTATGCAATGTTTAAATCAGGTGATTTATGTTGTTTATAAATTATTTATTAATCCATACCACCATAAAATTATCTTCTCTTTATTTTCATGCTTCAAAGAATATATTTATTGTATTTCCAACCATAATCACAATAATTATTCACGTTCCCGGATACAGTCTAAATAATAATTACGACACTTTTGAACGTTTGCGTGCATTACTTTCGTTTTTATCGATAAAATTAAAGAAATCCCAAAAACCTGATTTACATACCTGACGAATTCCATTTCAAAGCCATTCATAACGATTTGCGGTTTGTGATTCATCTCGAATATGTCGAATTAATGTAGACAAAAAAATAATATTTACGCAGGTCTGGGGCCTACCGGTGATTAACTAAACTGGATTTAACCGTGTAGTCCGGATTTTTTAATACTATTATTAGAGGTATTAATCAGTGTGGCTATTACCAGGTCTGGTTCTAAATGTAAAATTTTAGGAATCGTTGCTATAATTACAAAAATTACAGTTATCGTAATTAAACGTGTTGTTTATATACTCAATAACTTGTCTCATTAGTGAAACATATTCAAAACGTTAAATTACGAGGGCTATCTGACAAGTAGTACCCGTTTGGAGATATAAAAAATATAGTATATATAAACAAATATTTACGTTTTATTTGTAAAGAACATACCTTAAACTACTTCTTTACATAGTCACCTCGCATATTTAAGCATTGAGTTTTGGTACCCCAACTTCATATTCTTCCTCAGATAATGTATTGAGATCCGTAATCACAGCTTCTTTCAGTTATTCATCTTCTTTCAAATTTCTTTCCTGCCAAAAAATCCTAGAGTTTTGTAAACAGGTGATAATCTGAAGGAACTAAGTGTGGACTATGGTTAATTGATTCCCATTTGAAGTGTTGCATAACTTGTTGTGTTATCTGCCATACGAGGCCCGGCATTGTCTTGGAGTAGAGGAATGCCACTGGACCTTGACGTTGATTTTGAATCACTCACCGCAGTTTCCTTAATGTTGCACAATATGCATCGGCATTATGCCTCCACGTAAGATAAGGTCAATGAGCACTAAACCTCGTAAACCAGAAAATGGTTGCCATGACTTTCAGGTCACTTCATTGACTGTATTCTACCCCTGGGTATTATTATTGCATAATAAGTACGTGTTTTGTCACCAGTGGCTATGCGAGTTAAGAATCGGTCTTCTTTAAGAGAGTGACGTTTCAGAAAGGTTAATGCTGCAGGCGTACGCGTGGCTTTTTGTCCATCAGTAAGCAAGCGAGGAACCCATCTTGCGCAAATTTTCGAATAATGGAGGTTGTCTTCAACAATTTTATAAATAACTGTTAGTAAAGCATTCCGGAAATGTTCACTGATCTCATCAATTGTAAGGCGCTTCGGTAAAAAGTGACAACCATCCCCAACGCTCATCATCATCTTCATCGCGCCGAGCGGATGACTCATT
This sequence comes from Ontholestes murinus, assembly GCA_963969525.1. Taxonomy (NCBI): domain Eukaryota; kingdom Metazoa; phylum Arthropoda; class Insecta; order Coleoptera; family Staphylinidae; genus Ontholestes; species Ontholestes murinus. Next base: position 43,622,350 of record OZ018397.1, on the reverse strand, counting down.
CATAACGTTTTCTCCATATAAATCATTCAATTGACGATATAATAATAACAGTCCTAACTTTACAACTGGTGGCGTTCTTTAAACACTCGTACTCTCACGGTGCAAACATTTACTGCTGTCCGGAGTTCCCTCATATTATATTCGTGCAAACCTTATAAAAAGTCCACAGTGACATTTGAGTTTGAATCTTCTGGCACCCTTTGCCTAACCTTCCTTAAACCTCAATGTAATGTTCTCTTGAATTTTTGTGGCATTAGCTACATTTCCGCTCAATTCTTCCTATCCCCTTTTACCACTCTTTATACTGAGATTATTCTTAGGGGAAGGGAAATAATTCTTTGATATTTGTTGTGTATACCTGTGTAGTCTTCGAATTCACTTGATCATGCAATAATAATACTGCTTTTTTTAAATTCGTTGATCATGCAACTATGATTCCAATACAATTTAGTTTGATATACAGAAACACGAGGCGAGGACAGAAAAAAGTAACTCTCTACAGCGATAACTGAGGACTATACATTTAATATTGGTGAATATTAACAGTTACCGAGGAAATTTCCAGAAAACTTCTCAAAAATTGAAAAAAAAAACTAGAATATTCTAGAAGCATGGAAGAAAATTATCGAAATATAAAAGGAATACTGTCGACAAATTTAGAACTTCTACGAGAAATGGTTGGAAATTGCTTTTTATTGAAAAATTTTTTCTGTGATATTGCAGAATCTTCGAAAAAAATTCTTGCAATTTGGAAAAGAATATTCAAGAAATCTATAGAAATCGAAAAGAAAAATTGTTGGTAAATTTTGGTGATTTGGAAACCAATTGTTAAAAAATTACATTACAATTTAAAATAGAAAAATTCTGATGAGTCAAAGCTTCAAGTAATGTGAAATTATATAAAAATTAAATTTCTGAAAAATACTACAATTGTTTCTCACGAAAATGTGTCAAAAATGCATCCTTGTCTTAACGAATTTTGTCGATTTTGAATCTCCTCTATTACTGCATAGGTGTCGCCCTTGGATTCCACTATGACCTTTATGATCCTGGATTTAGTGGCAGCCACTTCTGTTCCCTTGGTTATTGCGATGTAGCTCAACTGCGGCTCCTAGATTCCTTCTCCATTTTACCAGTCGAAGTGCTCTTACCCAATGACGGATGGACCGTAAGCACTCGCTTAGACTTTGCTCTACACTGAGATTATCTTTTATCTATTCCTACCTTTGAAAGTGTTATTAGTTGAGTCCCTATCTAAATAACGTTCAAAGTCATTTCCGCTGTCATTAATGGCTGTACGATCTTTTATCACAGCCGTCTTGAAGCTGGACTGATTGCAGTCTGTACCATAATATGCTGCTTTGTATCCCTTTTAGCATTGGGATACTCTCCAGACATCAGATGTAAAACCAGAGAAGTTTTATCTTGATGTTGCCCTGAATAATATAAATTTTAAAGTGCTGGGTTATAAAATGCATTGGCAAAAGCGAACTTGAAATACGAACGGCATGAAGAATATAAGATAGACTCAAGCTTAAAATCACGAAGCAAGATATAGAAAAATAAAGTATGGATTTTTTGGATTTTGGATTTGTCTGATGGGAGGGCAGAACGGTCCGCTGCACGTAGGCCCCAGTGGGCCCTTTGTACATCCTCCTATCTTAGCTTAAAATCACGAAGCAAGATATAGAAAAATAAAGTATGGATTTTTTGGATTTTGGATTTGTCTGATGGGAGGGCAGAACTATCCGCTGCACGTAGGCCCCAGTAGGCCCTTTGTACATCCTCCTATCTGAGTCCTCATTTCTTGCTACAATCGAGCCAACGCATGGCATTGACAACGTTAGTATCGCAGCAAGAGGGACTCTAGACATCCCTCTCCCATTGTGGATAGAACCGAGCAGTCCAAAAGTACATGCTAGGTGGTTACCTATTCCTCTTCGAACCCTCTGCAGGTAGAACTAAAGTGATCAGGTGCGATCTTAAATTGCAATATCCTGTTAGGAGGCCACAACGGTAGGTTTTTTCTGGACAGTTTTCGTGGTCGTTCTTGGCCACCATATTATTAATGCATATGCCAACATTGGTCACACGATGGCCGTGTAGATCCATAGAGCTACCTTTGGAGATAGTTCCCATGTTTTTCCCACAGCTCGTCTGCATTGCTAGAGGGTTATGCATGTTTTCTTGGATCTCTCCGACAGATGGACATTCCAGTTCAGTTTGTTATTTAGAAGAATAAACAAATATTGACTTCTGCTTTCTTGGTGGCTTGAAATCCTTGATTTTTCTCCTTCTTGTGAACAGTACCAGTTCTGGTTTTGCTGAATTTGCTATTAGTCCTTTGTCTATGCACCATTTGTTTACTATAACTAGAGCATCCGACATACGTTTCCTTAACAACCTATTGTATAGAAACCCTGCTTATTCTGTGATTTCAGTAGTCCGTCGACGACTAGGTTCCATAGTAAAGGGGAGGGCACTCCCCTCTGTGGACAACCCTTTACGACCTGAACTACAAGTCTCGGGTGACCTATTATAATATTGGCTGTCCTCTATTTGCAGCATATTGAAGATCCACTGGCTTCAATACGTCGAAATACAGCTGTTATCTTTGGGAAGGAAGTTTTATAAAAGGCTTCTTCAATATTAATGAAAGTATGGGTTGCTGGGGTGAAAGCTCAAAGGATAGGCCAATTATGCTCACCACAGTGTGCATGGTCGAGTTCGTCGATCTGCCCTCACATTATGCTTGGTAATTGGCATGTAGACGATGTTTTACCATGACTGTTTCCCTGGAAGGTCGCATAGCCTCTCCAGTATCTTTAGGAGAGAGGATGTGACTCATATTGTCTTTCACTGTGGTGTAGTCCAAGCTTCCTGATTGTGGTATAAAAATAACTTTGGTTTCCCTCCACGCATAGGGTAAATAATATATCCCCGGTGCACGCATATTTAAGTGTCCAGGATATCATCCTTGTCCCACTGTATGAGAACCGGGTGTATCTCTTTTATCCCTGTTTATTTGTATTGTCAGAAACTCCTCATTCCCCTCTACCCTTTCCATAAGTAATGATAGAGCCCGCCAGGTCCCAATTTGGTTTGGGACGCTGTGAATGTATCCATGGGACTACGTGTTTTCAGATGAGTCCGTGTAGGAACCGTCCTCTCTTGTAAGGCTAGCGAGTTTTGGTAAGGGGTTTTTAAGTTTTTTTCTTTTAGTGAGGGTCGTTTTGAAAAATTCCCTACTGGTCAGCCTTGGATCTCTGTATTGGGTTGTGTTGGAGCATTCTTACGTTATTTGGAATTTTATTCATCTATAATTTGACATTGTAACTTTATGAGATACGTGTCAGTCCCATGCATACTTGGTGATATGAGCACTAGCAAGCATAAGATCAATGCAACTTAGGTAACAAAGGTTGGTTCGTTACCTCTATTTACTATATTCAAGTTTCTGCTTAGTAAAAAGTCATGCAACAACTTACCCCTACTGTTGTTTTCCCATACCTGGTGGTGTGAGTTAAGTTCATACTCCACTAAGAGAGGTATACCAATGCTTCAATCTCTGGAGTTGGGGGATAAGTGAAAGCTTCTTTTGGAAGGTATGCAGACGCTATTGTCGCATCGCTATTCTTCTAAACATAACCTCATCCGAATAACCGCCAGGTCCTCGGTGGATAGGTGCTGCATAAACAAGGGATTATATTTTTTAGGACAACATGGGGCAACCCTAGGTATTTTGCAGTGATTTTCCTTTTTCTTTTACTACATAGGTCAATTGAAGGTTTAGTTTTGTTTCGGCTTTTATGTGATCGGTACTCGCTTCAGTTGCGTAGCGATCCTGGCCCATGCCTCCAGGATAGGCCACCCCTGAGCTACCTCGCCCTCCATTGGAGTCTCGGACACACATGTTTCTGTGAACCTTTTCTTCATTTTTGCAGTGATGTCGCTAGGCATATACTTCAGCTTCATTCCTTTCTTTACCAGCAAGAGAAGTCCTTCGGGTTTCTGCTGTAGTCATTTTAGGAAGGTGCCACGTTTATTTCTTTATCTTGGAAGCCTAGCGGCCTGAGAACAATTTCTGGATCTTCAGGCTTACCAAGGATTCATATTGTGGTTTTCGTTAAAGTCGGCACTCTTCCGACGAGGTACTCAACTTGGCCTTCAGCCAATCTAGAGTTGCCTTGTCATCACATGGACACCATAAAAGAGTGGAATAACCACCGCCACTTCCTCTGAAATTTTACGCAGATGATGGCTGGGTCGATCAGAGTAACCCTCAGGTGGCTACTTTTCACCAATCCCAATACATTTTAATTCAATATGGGCAAATTTTGGAAATTTTAAAGAAAATTCTTAAAAAATAAAAGAAAAGCTTTAATAATCTAAAACCCTAATGATGAATGAATATATTTGCAATTTGAAGAGGAAATGCTAGAAAATTCTAGATCTTTAGAAGAAAAATTAATTAAATAAAAATAAATACTTTCTACAATACTTGAAGTTAAAAACGTATATTTGTTTATGGAAGTAGTTTTAGAAAACATAAGCAGCATCGAAAAAACTTGATTGTAGTCAATGCCATTTCATTTGAATTATTTTATTCGTCTGCGACATTCAAGATATTAATAGAGGATTAAAATCCTTTCTACCTCAAAAATATTGTAACAAAAGAACCCTGAAACAACCTAAAAAATTTGGACGTTCAATAGGCTTTGTATTGAAACTCAGTTTGAAAAATGTTTAATATTGTTTCAAGTGTTGCAGTCGTTACACAAAAAAAAACATGTTAAGATAATTGTCGGTTCTAGAGAATTTACATTAGCTTTAAAATTTTCTTAGATAATGCACCTACTACTAACGGCACTCTAAAGCTAAACTCGTCTCGCCGAAGAAAAACAAATATTTCAATGAAATGAACAATATCAAGAGGCATTCTAAATCTGATTTGTTGTAAAAGTAAACCTAGTGTGAAACAATAAAATGAATAGTAGAAGAAAATTAGATCATTTCACCCAAGATTCTTATAACCTAAATTATATATACACTATTTTTGCAATTAATTTTATGGTATATTATCTATCTAAAATAATATAGTGATAATAAATGAACTTATATATTAAAAATTCAAGAACCCTGGAAGAGAAATGTTTAAAATTTCTAGGAAGCTGAAATTAAAATTGTTATAAAATTAATTTCTCGAAAAAGGAAAAGAAAAGTTAATGTCAAGTAGTATTTTAAAAACTGAATAAGGCATTGCAAACTGATTATATAGTAACAAGTAACTCTCGTATTAAAAGCTAATTAACGAAAATAGTTTTGACCGTCTAAGAGACTAAGGACATATATCTTCAGGTGTCTTTGTTTACCTAATATTTACGCAGGGAGAAGAAGTGTGGGATAAAAACAAATATAATGACAAGTAGTGTCAAATAAATACCTCTTTTTAGGTCATATTTGGCAAACAATTTGATGACTCGCCATCAAGAAAGCCTTCATAGAGCAACTGATACCAGAAGAATAGAGGGTGAGAATAAAAGAGCAGATACTTTGTGAATTCAAGTCTTTCTATATACAATCAAAATTTCTGTAGATTATTATTATGTATAATATTATATTATCATTTTATGTTGGATAAAATAAATAATACCTAATACTTACAGTGGTAGTAGAAGTTAATGTGAGTGCTCTGAGAAGAACAATAAAAAACACACTTCCTAAAGTTGCAAATGTTACGAATTAGGTCATAGCAAATTGTGAAATATGAAGAAGTCTCTGAGGAATTCATAATTTAATATTTGTATGAGTACAAGATTCCATATGGTATATCTGGAAAACAAGACCTCCTCCGAGTATCTTCAGATTTTTCCTTGTACATTGTAGAAAAAAATTGAATGTCTAGAAATAATGCTGCCGTATTCAGAAAGAAGTTTCAACATTAGCATTCAAAACCTAAAGAAAATTGTCGAGTATCAAAGAAATACTTTAATTAAAATAACTAAAAGACAACCTTAGAAATAGGTAATAAAAATTAATCTAGAATTTTCGTTAATTATTATTGTGTCCAAATAATTAAACAAAACTAGATGACATTGATAAGCTACGGTTATTATGATTGAGTTTTTGTGACTATAAATCATGTTATTTATTCACAACAGTTTTAAAATTAATACACACGTGATTGTAATATAATTTAGATAATGAACGTAATAAAGAAAAACACTTGCATTATACTAGTAAAACAAAAATTTATTTATATAATCATTTATAGACCATAAAACAATTCTATTTTTATTATGTAAACCATCTGTAAAAAAATATATAAAAATTTATAGCTTCTTATAACCCATTACAATACGATATAATTCAATCAATTATTGAATCGCTAATTAAATCGTCATATTACTATAATCTGTATGCAAATCGTTTTAATTTGAAAGAGCCAGAGCAATTTTATAAGTGCCTATTGCAATTAAGCGTACGATATAGGAAGTGGGGCTTATTTGCGTGCACGAGATTAAGAAATTATATGCAATTTTAAAACCGTTCAGTTCTAATTTGCGTCGAAATCATTTTGGCCTCGAAGTTTGATTGATTGTCTTCGAGCAACTGACCGGCGGACTTAATCAAATGTTTATTGGCAATTCGGATTAATTTATTAGGTTGAATAACTAGTTGTTACTTATGCCATAAATATGTCGATAAAAGTAAATATAATTATATTGGTAAATAGTTTGTGTAATTTATTGGCACGTACGTCATGTATCTTCCGGTTTACTAAATCTATTTAAACACGTAATGATATTATTACTATAAATAAAAAGGTTTAATTCGTTTAATTCCGGTATTAAGAAATGTGATAAAACTGAAATATTTGTACTTAATTATTGTCAATGTTTTAATTACATTTTGGTAGTGCTTCACTAGAAGCAAAAAAATACTCTAGAATACTAGAGTATTTTAAGAAAATTATATTTTTACCTATACTAGATTGTTATTAAGGTTATCTATTACTAAAGAGAATGCGACCGTTGCTACGTGGTAATCTATATTTACACTGAATTAAAAAATTCACTATGTTTTAACTACAAATATTATCTAGAAGATAGTGAATTTTTCAATTCAGTGTAAGTTATTTATTACCTTAGAACAAGTCTAAAATAATGTCAAATGGTTTTGATTTTAAATATATTGATATTGATGTAGAAAAAACCTTTTTAATTTGATATTAAAGAAGGACGATGAATTGGAAAGTGAGGTATTTTTAAAAATTATATGCACCAATTTGTGACCAGTTTTACTAATGATTAAGTGAATTAGAAGATGAGACATCGACCGCAAATTATATCTCGAGTATTATTAGGAAATACCAATCACAATCGATATTAGACAATAGACGTGCAGGATATTAGTTATTTTTAAATAATACATTCTACATACATGTTTTTATTATATAAAATTTATTTTGTTCATATTATATTATTCGTCCTTAAAATTTATTTTTTATAATATTAAAATAACTAAAATATATAACGATATAGATGCCTCAGGAATCAACGATATTAAAATAACTGGAAGATTATCTAATTAATTCAATCAAACGTATACACAAGTATCAAAAAAAAAACTAATAGTCTTGTAATAGTTTATAACCTGTGAGATAATTCAAATCAATCAAAGTCTGATAAATATTAATTAATTGAATTATCCAGACATATCCTTAAATGTTAATTACCTTGCTGCTTGTCAGTTTAGTTATTGATGTATTTACTATATAAATAATTACGAATAAAACGTTGTCGTTACAAAGGCGGCCGGCAGATATCCGGTCTGATTTATCTTTCCGACTTTGGTGTGAATGACATGACAAAACTATTATTCATCACGGTGGGATTCCTTAATTACACTACTCACTGCAAGTAATTGCCCCGTCCGAGGTATTTCCTATTGTTTGTTTTGTTACAGGTGCCGACGTGGATTATTTTTGCGACACCAAAGTTCATTAATACTGTCTCACCCGGATAGTCTTGTCCTTCGAATACTTCATTACGCACCATTAACTCATATAAAATAAATGAAATATATGGAAATATCTTAATGAGAAAAATTAACATCCGCGAGCAATAAAACTGTTGTCTTGAAAAAACTAACAGCTATTGGTTAAAACAGCCACTGCTTGTATTAAAGCATTGGTGGTGATTTAATTGTATAACTGATAGCTGCCATTACATGGCCAAATTGACAATCAACCATATCATTTTATATCAGCTAAATAAAAAATTATATAATCTATAAAATAATAAATCAAATAAGTTTTGCTATATCTTGTTAAAACTAGGCAATCTCGTAAATAAATCCTTAGCGTCAAACTCAATGTCATGGCAAAAAAGAAGTCACTATTTCCCCATCGAAAGAATCCGTTAATCGAAACAGTTCTGGAGTACCAGGTTCTAAAAAAGGTTCTTCTGCTTGATGGTAAGCACGCAATATCTCTTTCCGATTTTGTCCACCCAGAGTTTTTTCTTGACTACTACAATATGTCTCCGACTCCAGTTAGTGTAAGAGCCTTCTAAAATTTTCCGCAAATAGGACTACCTCTATATATCGCCTCAATCGAACACCACAACTGAAAGGTAGCCGATGATTGTGTTGTCCATAAAACTTTAGTGTTCTCTTATCAAAGTACACTCAGTTCTGGTGTTTTCACCACTGCTCCACCATATATCCCAATGGTTTCGGTATGTGATCCTACACCACAAGTTCCTCAGCTTGGAACCTATTTTCCAGAATCCGGACACATAGAAATTTCAGCTCTAATTAACATGCTACAAATTATCTTCTACCTGATCTTCCGAACATCACTGCAATAATTTTTTGCGAATTGCAAATAAATGGATACAACCACAAAAATTAAGACGGATAACAAACATTATAAAACGAATTTCGATTATCTGTTGCCTTTCAAGTTAGTTCATTCAATCAAGTTGCCTTAAAGGTCAAGATAATTTGAAAGTCATTTGAAAGTCAAGGTCAAGGTTATTTGAAGGCCAAGATCATTTGAAGGAAAGTCAATATCAAGAACCTCCTTTCACCTTGAACTAGATAAATTCAAGAACCTCATCACGTCCCTCAAGGTCAGAATTCGCATTTATTTCCAACTGATGATACTTTAGAATTTATCTTGTGTTATCAAGCAAATTAGAAACATTAGCACAATAATACAAATTTCATTCAATAAGATCATGAGGAATTCATATGTCAAGCTTTGAGTTTTAATCTAGGCGTTATAAATTTAATCACTCAACAACTTGCATAAATTAACGACTGTTGGTTTTCTATTAGCTTTACCTGGCCTTCTAGAAGTCGATCCATCTTCAACATCAAAAGTGTCGGATCGAAATTCTGCAAATCAGTTTTGGCATTAGCTCTCTGCCAATACGTCTTCTTAATATCCATCGGAAAACAGTTTTCTTGCTTAAACAGCAGTTTTACGTTAATTAGAAATTAACATAAAAATGTTTCACCACGGGTTAAGTGAGAATTTAATTCAGCAAATAGCATTGATAAACATGTTGCTTTTTAATTTCTACACTTGAACGAATACTTCAAAACTCTGCATAGAATCAGTCAAACTTTAATATAAGAAAACCTATCAGTTATTAAAATATTCAATGGTTATTCATTTTAAGTGTAAACTTGTAAAAATAATAAAATTAGTCGTTTATTAGAAAAAATACGAACCCCTAAATCCAACTTTGGCCGAAAAATTGAAGAGCAAATAATTTTCTACATGTTGCATTTACTACTTCTATGTATGATACTCCAATTCTTTGAATTTTCAATAAAGCATTCTATTCTACTTTCTGCTTCATTAAATACTGTAATACAAGGGTCATAATATTTGCTCCATAAACACATTTAAATTGACGATGAGAATCACAAGCTCGCACATTTCTGGTATTGAGAAAACTAATCACAACTGACTGCGTTCTTTACTTTGTTTGAACACTCACATAAACAGCATATGTGACATAAATCATAATAAACATTTCATGAAATATGATATAAAGTTTAGAAAATTACACAATTATCAACTGATAAGAAAAATTATCATCTTAAGATTACATCTTAACTTTACAGTTAATAAAATTTGATTTTATCTATCCCTTTAAGACTGTTTGTTAAAATGAACAAAAACTAAAAAGACGATGAAAATAAACGAATCTAAAAATTTTCGAAGATCATAAACATTTCCGACAAGGGGGCATTAAATAATTACAACTAAAAACGTTAAGAAGTTGGTGAATCATAAAATTGTTCATAATGTTTAGAAATTTTTATACCTATTTTAGAGAAGGCTTCTGAAAAATTTGGTTAAATACTTCAAAAGTCTCCTCTAAAATAGGCAAACTTCAAGAAGAAAATGGCATAGACTCTAAAATAGGAAGAAGATGGTATAAACTTCTGAAGGAATTGGTTTAATCCTCTAAACGTCTTCTCTAAAATAGGCAAAATCCAAGAAAAAAAAGTATAGACTATAAAAATGTTCAAAGATTATAAACAATTCCTAAAAGGTCTCTATATAATAGGCACATCTACAAACGTCGAGATGTCGAGTGCATCATAAAATTGTTCATTATTTTCGGGAATTTTAGATCTATATTTTTTTCATTTTGGTTTTTGTCTACTCTAGAAAAGACTTAATTCGTTAAATCCTTCAAAAGCCTTTTCTAAAATTGGCAAAATCCAAGTACAAAAAAGTATAGAACAACTAGAAGCGTTAAAAAGTCAAGTGAATCATAAAATTATTCATAGTTTAGATCTATACTTTTTTCTTCTTGGTTTTTGCCTACTTTAGAGAAGAGTTGAAAAAATGGGTAAATATTCCAAAAATTTCTTCTAAAATAGGTAAAATTGAAGAAGAAAATTGTATAGACTCTTAAATAGGCAAAGACTAAAAATATTATAGGACAGACTCTAAAATATAAAATAAAAAGTCTTCTCTAAGGTATTAAAAATTAAAGAAAAAAACAGTATAGACTTTAATATAGGCAAAAACTAAGAAGGAAATAGTAGAAGATTTATGATGGACTTAGCTAAATCCTTCAAGCCTTCTTTAAAATAGGCAAAATTCAAGTTAAGTGAATCATAAAACTATTTATAATCATCGAAAATTTTAGGTCTATACTTTTTTCTTTTTGGTTTTAGCCTACTCTAGAAAAGAGTTTTTGAAGAAATTAAATTCCCCAAAACACTCTTCTAAAATAGGCCAAATTGAAGACGAAAATGGTGTAGACTCTAAAATAGGCAAAAACTAAGAAGAAGATAGTATAGCCTCTAAAATAGACAAAGGCTAAAAAGAAATTAGTAAATAAATAAATAAATCTTCCAAAAGTCTCCTCTAAAATAGACAAAATCCAAGAAAATAAAAGAAAAGACTAAAATAGGCAAAATCTACGAAGAGTAGAAGATTTGTGACTTTCTCTAAAACAAGCAAAATTAAAAATAGAAAACAGTATAGACTCTAAAATAGGCAAAAACTAAGAAGAAAATTGTAAAAAAATTAGAGTAATTAAGTCTCCTCTAAAATAGGAAAACCCAAGAAGAAAATAGTATAGACTCTAAAATAGGCAAAGACTAAAAAGAATTAGTAGAAGACTTATGAAGGAATTGGATGAATCCTCCAAATGCCTTATATAAAATAGGCAAAATACAAGAAGTATAGATTCCAAAATAGGTAAAAACTAAGAAAAAGGCACAACTGAAAACGTTAAAAAGTCAAGTGAATAATAAAATTGTTCCTAATTGTTAGGTATATACTTTCTTTTTCTTGGTTTTTGCCTACTTTAAAGAAGGGTTTTGAAGGAATTGGTAAAATCTTCCAAAACTCACCTCTAAAATAGGTAAAATCCAAGATATTATAGACTCTAAAAGAGGCAGACAGAAGATAGTATAAATTCTAAAATAGGCAACACCTAAGAAGAAAATAGTAGAAGACTTATGGAGGAATTGGTTAAAACCTCCAAAAGACTTCTCAAAATTAGACAAAATCCAAGAACAAAAAAGGATAGACTCTAAATTAAGCAAAAACTAAAAAGAGACACAATTAAAAACGCTGAAAAGTCTTGTGAATTTTTCTTCTTGGTTTTTACATACCTTCAAGAAGAGTTTTGAAGAAATTTGTTAAAAACTAAATATTTTCTAAAATAGGCAAATGAAAATAGTAAAAACCAAGAACATTGTACAAGACTTTTAGTAATTGATTAAATCCTCTAAAAGTCTTCTCTAAAAGAATTTGCCTACTTTAGAGACGAGTTTTTAAAGAAATTTGTTAAATCCTCCAAAAGTATTGCCTAAAATAGGCAACATCCAAAAAGGAAACAGTCTAGACTCTAAATTTGGCAAAAACTTAGATTAAAATTGTAGAAGACTTTTAGTACTTGATTAAATTTTTCCTGCAAAATACAGGAAAAAAAGTATAGACTTAAAATAGGTAAAAACTAAAAACGAAAGAGTATAGACTATAAAATAAGCATAAACTAGGAAGAAAATAGTAGAAGGCTTATTATGGAATTGGTTAAATCCTCCGTAAGTCTTCTTTAAAATATGCAAAATTAAAGAAGAGAACAGTATAGGCTCTAAAATAAGCAAAATCTAAGAAGAAACATAACTAAAAACGTTGAAAAGTCAAGTGAATTATAAAATTATTCATAATCTCCAAAAAATTTAAATCTATACTTTTTTTTCTAGTTCTTTGCTTACTTTAGAACAGTTTGTAAGAAATCGGTTAAATCCTTCAAAAGTCTTCCATAAAATAAGTAAAATAAAAGAAGAACAAATTATAGATTTGAAATTTTTGAAGATTCTAAATAACTTTATTAATAGTGTTGATCAAAAACCCATTAAAACAAAACTTTATAACAAAATCTTTTCAAAATGAACAAAAACTAAGAACTGTTAATACTATAGGTATGTCATAAAATTATCACCAAATCTAACCTAGAACAATTAAATGTAGATATCTTGAAATTTTCTAAAGATTAAAAATGATTCCTTTAAGATTGTTCTTTAAAATAAAATAAAATAAAAATTTAGAATGACTCAATATAGTTTATGTCAAACGATACATAAAATAAGCAAATGTAGATATCTTAAATTTTCCTGAAGATTATAAAAGGGTTCTTCAAGATTATTCTTCCATGTGAAGGATTTCCCAAAGAAAGAATGAATAAAAAGAAAGGCGTATATTAAACAGTTTTGAAGATTGTAATTATATAATTATATGTAGATAATTTCTAGAATAGTATTCTTTAAAATGGGAAAAATGATCGAAAAAAAAATCTATGTTAAACAATGAACGAAGATTATAAACAATTTCTTCAAAAGTGTTCTTCAAAATAATTAAAAACCAAGAACGATCAAAATGTAGATATGTCAAAAATGTAATGTAATATTAACAATTATTTCAAAAAGTGTGTTTCAAAATAGAAAAATGTCCAAGAACCTATCGGTGAGTTTTATGAGTACGCGAAAATATTTATATTAAATAAAACACTAATTTGGCACTTTTTTCACTTGGTTTATTTTGTAGCTAAATGTACATTTCGGTCACAAAGTGACCATTATCAATAGCAAACTTTGTACATTTAGCTACAAAATAAACCAAGTGAGAAAAGTGCCAAACTAGTGCTTTATTTAAGTAAGTCTATGAACGTATAAAATTTTGACCATATCAAACGAATAAAAGTGTTTTTTAAAATAAGCAAAACCTTGTGACCTTTACACAAGTTTTTGCAGGTATTATTTATTTTGAAGACATCTACTTCGTTAAACATGCTCCTGAATATTAATAAAAACACTTTGAAGATTAATATATTACTTCAAAAGAATTCTTCAAAAGAGATGAAGACGAAAAACTATCTAAAGCAGACATACATTAAAAATGTCTGAAGATTATACATAATTCCATTAAGAGCTGCGAAACAAGAAGAATAAAACATATAGGTTTGTCTAAACTTTTCGAAGATTGAAAAAAATTTCTTCAAAAGTGTTATCTGCACACAAACAGTTAAAATACAACCGAACATGTTAGCACACATCCAGCGGCTACTCTATTCGCCAGCCCTCCGCACCGTGCAAACCTGTTCTACTATCTCTTGTATTTCCAATTGAACTTTATATTAAATTTTGATTTCTTCACAATTAAGACTTGTCTTAAATTTATATTGCTTATTTTCCAGCATCAATCTTCAGATTGGAAACGATCTGACTTCAACAAACCGCATTTACGAAGCCTAAGGCAGTAAAACCTTTTGGGACCATACATTCATCAAGCTAAAAGCTGAAACATCAAGTGAATCCAACTTTACTCAGAATTAATAATACCATTTACATTTGAACTTAATTTTACTGTTGTATATAAACCAGAAGTGCGTTCAATTTGACATAATACTAAAATCAATATTAATCTATATATTTTATCTACATTTCTGGAAATACTTTATTACAATATAGAGAATTATCTATCAAAAGCAACTTTTAATACAAACAGAAAAAAATCAGTATACATTTGAAGAAGCAATGTGCACTTGCAATTAATAAAATTTGTGAAGAAAAGAGGCTCGTATTTCATTTAATAGTTAGTGCATCTTCACGTAATTCGACAATCATTAAACTAGAAAGAAGACTCCCTTTTGAATTTGAATTTTTCTTTAATTTAAATGATCTAAAGACCAGATATATAAATTTAATTAATTAACTGTAAATAATTAGGTTTAAATAGCTATAAGATTGCTATTTATACTACTATTGAACACCGATTACAATAAACAACGCTACTAATTAACTGCCCATTAACAAACAAAAACTATCTCCGTATTTTACACCAGCACTAATTATTTTCTAAAATTTACACTCCCTAATTCCACTCCTATCCAATAGCACGCAATAAAACTGATTTGCTGTACTGCCTTATAATTTTAATATCCTACAAGTAATTATAGGCGTTTTCGCAAGAACTCATTTAAGCAGAATTAATTAAAAGTTTAATATATATCGCATATCGATTTCATTGCTGCAAATTGATAAGCCCGGTAAAGTTCAGGATAATATATGGTATGGAGAGTACATTTAGTTATTGTAAATCGACGTGCGGTTCAATAAATTTAGAAATACATGAAGTTTTGCGATAATTTTATTGAGCACCGCACTCTATATATGGCGGTCTTATATATATTATATATATTTTTTGGTGCGAGTATGGCAAGGTCGATTGTTTTCCAAAACTGGTATTATTATGGTAATACGATCGTTCGGTTTAATCTGGCTAGGTACTAAATATAGATTTGAATTGTTTTACAAATGATGAATGATGATTATATGGCATTATTAAATCATTTGGGTGTTTTTTAATCTAATGTATGTGAGATTTTATTTATAGAGTATGAGATTGAAAATTAGATTAGACTAACGATTTTGGTATTAAATTAATATTTTAAGAAATTTTATAATATTTTAGGCATCATGTAATTTAAAGTTATTATCTATTTGCATAATAGAATAAGTAAACTTTATTAAACAGAAAATCTAGATTATTAATTTGACTGATTGACTTACAGAGAAATAGATATTTAAACTCTGATTCTTTTTTGGCATAATTTCCCAACGACTTTTTTAACCAAAACTCTAACATATTATAACAAGTTTGGTTGTCTATAGGAGAATCAAAATGAAAAAGTAAATAAACATAAATTTAATCTCCTCTATCTTGCAGCAACCATTCTCTTTTATAACAGAGACTACATATGTATATATATATATATATATATATATATATATATATATATATATATATATATATATATACATGGTCATTGTGAATTCAATGTACATTTCCCTTCTTTGAAATTGTAAATGTTAGTTGAATGCACATTACCCAAACGAGAGGGCAAATTTTCCGGTAAATGTGCACATTTGCCCTCTCGTTTGGGTAATGTGCATTCAACTAACATTTACAATTTCAAAGAAGGGAAATGTACATTGAATTCACAATGACCATGTCGTTTTGGTAAATGTGAGCATACACAATACGAAATCGCAAGTGCTAGTAATGTGGTGCGCATGTGCATTTGTAGTGGTATGCGAACTACCGTTTCGGCTAGTTCAGTAGGCGCTGCTATTTCACGTTACACATTTCGTGCAAGTGCTCTATCTATAATGTTAATGTTATTATGTTTATGTACCCTACCTAACCTAATCTAACCTAACCTAACCTAACCTAACCTACGACATATTATATAATATGCAAAGAAAAGTATGTTTTTTTTGTCATTTACATTTTTTAATTAAAATAATTTTCGTGATTAAAGCCTCTTGTATTATGTTTATTTAAATAAATAAATAAACAACATTTTTAATTTATTTGTATTCCAACTCTTCTTAAAACATGAAGGTAAGAGTATACATTTACTAAAACGTGAAGGCAAGAGTACACATTTTGGTTTGAGTGGAAGACCATATTTTATGTATGTGACCGTTTTTTATCCATGAGTTGGATAATTGATCAATAAGTTTTTACTTGAAACGAAGGACCGAAAACGATATGTATTGAAGGTTTACATTAACCACGATTAATTATTTATATTAAAATATGTACAATTACTAATATATTAAATTGAATATAAAGTTGAAGCGTAGCAACGTGTACTGTTGTCGTTCGTTTTTTCCCTCCTATTTCGGTGGGTGCGAGGTGAAGATTATGGGTGAGTAACGTCAGTGGTTCACACTTGTGCTGCGTAGGTCTGCCAGCCATGTTGGAGCTTGCGGACCTGCTGCGACTTTAGGTAAACTTCTTAGAATCGGACCGATCGTATTGTTAAGGCCGCATGAGCAAAGCGGTAACAGTTACCAGGAGGACTATTTGACACTAGACACCACCAGTTAAATTATAGTTATTAACTACAATCTACAACAATATTTCACACACGCATTTACAGCCCATCTCCGATAGAAAAATTATATGTCTGAAGAAATTGTGCAATCGAAGCAGTACGTTAAAATAATGAACCATAACCGCACAAAATAATAAAACATTAGTTATCGTTCCTTATGTGAAAGCGAATGCTTACACCGAATACATGGATGATTGTAATGTACTTATGTATTTTTACAGGTAACAGGCAACCCTCACTTTGGTCATGAACACCTGGCTAAGTGAAGAGACGTTTCCGAAGCGGCATAAGAGGGCTCGACTGGTCCTGCTACCGAAGGACGGTAAACTCCCAATGACTGCCGGAGGCTACTGGCCACTGTGCCTATTGGACGTCGAAGGAAAGCTGTTTGAATGGGTCATCTGAGACAAGCTGGCTGGTCAAGTAGGTAAGAGTTAGGAGCATTATCCAGTCGCCAATTTGGCTTCCAAAAGGGGAAGTCGACCTTTGACGCCTTCAAAGAGGTCCGCAAACACGGGCCCACTAAGAGGGAGTCGGCACTGCTTAGCAATTACCTTTCAACGCTTTCAACTCGATCTCCTGGTCCACCATCATGGAGGCATTTGCGAGGAGAAG